>VMOF01000379.1:13877282-14423173 GCA_011764245.1 Trialeurodes vaporariorum
AATTTAAAAGACGCAACACGGTAACTGCCCATCCCCCGGCTGATCGCAAGCCGGGGTCAACAGTCCCCCAAGCCCATACAATTTAAGACAGAGTTTCTTGAGTGATTTCAAAAAGAAAATGTTACAAACTGTGGGCAAATTTTTCCCCCCTAAGCATGTAGCAATAGTACTCTGGAATCAGAAACTTGTTGAATGTTGACTTCGGTGCGGTCACATGATACCCCGTACCGCAGTGATTATCAACGGGATGTGTATTACTGTATTCATTTGAAACGTCAGATCTTTTCAAATTGCAAGTGGCAATATTTCATCATGGTCTTGTCTCTATACAGCTGATGTGCGGTTGGGAGACAATTTTAACTTGGCTGAGAAACTCAAATTACCTAAGGAGCACCACTGGCCAGCTGGTAGTGAGAATGCCTATTTGCTGTTCTACCGCAAAGATGATAGAGGAAATTATTAATATTATTATTCATAGTACTCATAAAATTAGATTTGCTCCAAATCCAATGGACCCCAAAATACTTGGTGCAGTTCAATTCGTTTGGATCGGAGAAAGAAAAGTAGGTGATGAAAAAACAGTAAAATTTTTTTTGAAAGAAACCAAAGCAAAGTTGCCACAAAACCGGTTGTAGCTCTGCATCACTTTTCCAATCATTTACAAGGTTGATACGGGCTCGACAAAAAAGCACTGTGGTAGTGTTGAGAAATTGAGAGAGTGAAGTATGAATGACTAAAATAATTATAATTAATTAAAAACTATGTATTTTGCAGTACGATTCCCATCGCGTTTCAAGGCGTAGGTGTAACATTGTCATGTAAACATAGAGTTAATGTGACCAACAAAGGACATTTTCTCCTTACAGTATCTATAATCTTTTTTGAATGACCTATGACCAATGTACGAAATGAAATGAAGTCAGCTGTGTTTCCTTTTAACATGCAGTAAGTACTGCATGTTTTTGTTAGGGTTTTTGTATCGATTTTGGCCATAAACTTCCTGCATAAAAATCGACAATTTTCGGCTTGGTCGCAAACGTGCGTTGTCAGATTTCCGCGCGTAATGATCGCGTACTGCTTTTCGGTGGATTCCTTTCGTTCGATATATTGCGGAGCGGCAACGCGAAAAGTCTCCCTATCCTTTAAGCAGTCACTAAACGTATCGCGCGCCATATCGAATCCGCGATATTCTTCGGTCCGCCGCACAATGGATAGAAATCAAATCTTTGGCGGTCCAAATTCGACCCTTTTCAAAGTTGGAAAATTAGTATTTTAGCTGGGTACTATAGTTGATTTAAAGGGGGTTTATTTGGCTCCTTTTTTTATTCCTGGCTTGTCCCATACTTATCGGAGAATATCATTTGATGGATCGACAATTCTTGTGATATCTCATGTTTTGTTTTTTTGACCACTTAGGACTCGATTTGGATCCATAGTGCGCCGTTTGAAATGTTCGAATATAAATAATTTTGAGTTAGGTTTTGACTGAGTATTGACCCCAAGTTTTTCATAAGGATTTGTCTCCGTTATGAAAAAATTTTGGTAGTTTATTATTTTGTCTGTGATTACCAACGAGCTATATCTAGTTCGGAGGCTTTGGTAAACATGCGTAATTTGCCTCGGAGATTTTAAGGTTAGAGATTTGTGTTGTGAAAAAAACCGAAGTTCCCTCCGCAATGTATTTTCGCTGTTTTCGAAGTCTATCAGAGACTTTAAATCTGAATTTCTTTATGAACTGTGCGTTTTTCTGTCAATCAAAGCCTTAATTTCAGTTTCTACTAATTGAAACACTCAAGTTCTTCATAGCTTTCATTTAATTTGCCAGATTCTACAGTGCGTGTTATTGCCTCGTAATGCCGTAACTCATTGCCTTTTTTGGGCATTTTGACGAGTGAAAGTGGTATGTTTGTGGTGATTTATTCAAAATTTTGTAATTTGACCTCTCTCAGCAAACCTCTCTTCCTGAGACAGATTTATTCATCTTTATCTCCTCAAGTTGAGTGATCTGAAGGATTAACTTCGTTAACCGATGAGCGTGGTCTAGAGAGTAAAAAGAAAAGTTACCGAAATAAAAAAAAAAGCAAAGGGTGGACCTTTACATTTCAGACCAATGTACCTATGCTTGCATGACAGTCATGGAGAGCAGAACTATTTAAATGGCAACACCAACACCAAGTTGTGTGATGCATTCATTCAATGATAAATGATGTCGACTGAAATAGTGGGCATCCATTTCACTCGACTCATCTCTTTTGCCCAAGTTGATTGAGCCACTCGTGACGTGAATTTTACTACAAGTTTGGTTGGAGTTTGGTAACAACTTTTTTAAGTATTTATTTACCTAAGTACAACTGTCCGACAAGACAGTCTGTCGCTTCTGAACTGCATCAGAGGGCATGGGAGAGGGTTGGTTTGCGCAGAGTTTCAACTCGTTTCTAATGAAGCGCTTATCAATGCGCTTTGATGCGGTTTGGAAACAGGCACCATTGTTTGTCAGAACCCTATACTCAAAATGGTCCCCCCTAATAGAATGGTTACAGTGACTCATCTTTCATTGAAACTGCTGAAGATGATTCGACATGTTTTACTTGCAAACGGATAGTTTTGCGAGGATAAAAAAAAGCTTCATTATGAAGCTATCTGAAGCTACACTGAAAAAGTGCAAGAAGTGTGTTCGACACTGAACAGCACATTTTATGATGCCAGGCTTTGGCTCTGGGCATGAGGGAAAATGGTCATAATCTTGTCAATAATCTTACAAAGTCTGAAGAGAGAAACCTAGAAGCCAAGTACAAATGATGGTGTTAATTTGGACACATTAGATCTAATCGGGGAAAGCCAACTCGATTTGTCTAATTCTACTCGATGTAACCTAAGTCGAAACAAATCTTGACCTGGACCAATCAAATCAGCTTTTCAAAAATGTTGTGAGTAATCATGAATCCTTGGGTCCAATGGGTTGCGAAAAAATTGTCGACTACTTTAGCGGTATATCCACCTAAGATTCTTAAGTAGGATAAAGTAACTTTCCCTCTTGTTTGGAAGCAGTCGATAAATAAGTGGTTACGAAGTTGTGACTGAACTTCACTCGAATTTTATGCTAACATTCACTCGAGTGGCTCAATTGACTAGGATGAATCGAATTGACTTGGGCAAAATAGATGAGTGGAGCAAGATGGATGCTCTCCGATCAACCTCACAGCAAAATTTTAGTATGGCACCGTTTTACAGCCTTCTTGTCCACACCTATATCCTTGGTAAAAGAACATAACATTATAATGAATTGGTACCCCGTTTCGTGCATCGCAGGGCGTGGTGTTGTCTTCATTTTTAAAGAAAGTTGGGTTTGGGTTTTTTTTCATAACAAGGTGTCTGTGAATTACTGTTTTTTGGTCACTTCAGAGTTCTACGGAGTACCTAACCTTAAACCTAATACTGGTAATTCTAAGTCAGTGTTGTGATTGATTTCTTGCACCATTATTGCCATAATGATGACAGTAGTTTCTTTTTTTGCTAAGTGGGTACTTAGTCTTTCAATTCAACTATAAACGCTCTCTTATTGAAGAATACTTTTAAATTTTCTCAATGAAATGAAAGTCTTCCGTTCGGTCCGTGCAAACTTCAGAACCACGAATGAGTCAGTCATCCTTTTATTTGCTTCTTCATGTCCAAACTGACTGAAGTTCAACTTTGAAATCAGATTTGCTGCAAATTTTAATTTCAAATACATTATTATAATTTGCTAAAGTCAGTTCAAAGTACAATCAACGATGGAACTCAACAACCAGTCAACGCGCAGATTAACTTGAACCGCAGGAAATGTGCCCTCAGGTGTAGATTTTGGGTTGAATTTTTTTTTCTCCTAGTCTCTGTTTTTTGATGCACTTCTGTACCAACTATACTCACACCAGTAAAATGGAAAATAGAGGAACCTAAAGTCAAGTTCAAGCTTTATCCGAGATTCCCGGGGATCTGAACGTTAAACGTTAAGGGAAATTACACTAACAGTCACAGTTCTCATGAAGCAAAGCACCTCACGAAGAGTACGAAATTCTATGTACAGTTCAAGTTTGTTTGAAAAAAAAATTACTTTTTTTTTCAAATAAAATTTCAATTTTAAAGGAGTAAAATTTCAATTTATTTAATTAAAACTGCACTTTATTCAAACAAAATTGCAATTTATTCAAAATAAATTGCCATTTATTCAAATAAAAGTAAGAAAATGTCAACCTAACTAAGATTTATCTGAGATTTATTCAAGTAAAATTTCTTTGAATATCAATAACATTTCAAAATAAAATTGCCATTTTATTTGAACAAAATAGGAGTTGATGCTACTAGGGCTTGGTCGCTCTTATATCAGATGATTTGCAAGTTGAATCAGAGCTACCATGTCTTTTTGGGTTTTATGCGGCTATTCAGACGAAAGTGTTTACAGGAGAAGTATCAAAATTTTGAAGGAGCTTCATACGGAAGATCTGTTACCAGGAGAAGTATCAAAATTTTTGAAGGCGCTTTATACGAAAAATAGACAATGTGATCAGGAGAAGTATCAAATTATTTGAAGGAGCTCTGAAGCCACCTAATCGAGGAAACTTAAGACTTGGTCGCTCTGATATCACATGACTTGCAAGTTGAATCAGAACGACACGTCCACCGGGTGTAGGGAAATAAAATAGGAAGATATTTTAAAGAAAATTTTTACGAGCAAGTTTTCACGAAGAAGTGTTTGGGGCAGGTGAAGTAAAATGGAGCTGGTTTGGGGAAAGATTTTAGATCTTGGCCGCAATCACTTGAGGTTTAGCTGAAAGTTTTGGTGAAAAAATTTGTGACATGAAATTAATAGAAATTAAAAAAAAAAATGAACAAAAGCACTTGCTCTCGGAAGTTTCTCGTAGAAAATAAATTCTCACTCCACCACTCTCACTAACTCTGCATACCCATTGAAATTATACAGAACATAATGCAGCGATGATAACTATAGATAAGAGGAACCAGCACCTGCACAGATTTTAAGAGAAAACCAAATGAAAGAGAACTTTCAATATAGACACTCACAAATGACGAAATAAGAGACAGTGGCCTAGAGTTCAAGATGAGAGGAACCATACCACCAGACATTTTTTTCGAGAACGGCTGATCGAAATGTTTTGAATAAAAAAAATCGGTTACGGAATGGACACAAAATTTTTCATTTTTGATATTTTCAAAAGCCCTCATCAGCTCCTCGTTCATATTTGGAGAAGTTCACACACTTTTATCAAGTTTTTTTCAAAAAAGCATCTTCTGAAAGTACGAAAAAAGTTCATATCCTCATAGCAGAGGCAAATTTCCAACATTTTCGCTCCCATAGACATTTACCAAAACACCCAGATTTTTTTTAGCTATAGGGACTTGGAAGATTTTTGAATCAACCCTTTTGCTTATCCAGTTGAGAATTTCTCACAAATCTTGACAGATTCTGAAAAAATATATCGAAACCTTCTGATCGATGTGCAACATGTTACCTTGAGGAGAAAAAATAAGGTGTATTTTTTCAAATCAAAAATTTTGGGACTTCAATGGCAGAATCGGATCGATTCCATGGTCTGAGCATAGACTGCCCAAAAATTTTTAAATTTTAAAGAAATACACCTAATTTTTTTACTTTAAGGTACCAAACTAGTGGCCCCAAACAAAATGGTTCCAACCATTTGATCAGAATCTTTATGTATTTGAAGAATTCTCAACAGGGTGGCCACAAAAGCCAATTCAAATTTTTTCCAAAAATCCGCCATAACTCAAAAAAGTGAGGTTTTTTGGTAAATGTCCATGGAGCAAAAATGTAGGAAATTGCCTGAACTTCAAGGACACCCGCTTTTCTCATAACTTTAAAAGGGGTTTTTTTAAAAAAACTTGAAATATAGATGTGATTGAGCCTCCCCTTTTAAAAATGCCCCAAAGGGCTAAGTATTGGAAGCTATCGCTAATATGATAAATGAAAAATTTTGGGTTGATTCCCTATGCGACTTCCATGTTTCAAAACATTTCAATCAGCCCTTCTCAAGAAAAATGCCTGGTATAGGTGCTCTGGATCACCATGTATACAGGGTGTCAATTTAAAAAAAGGGGCCAGGCCGAATATCTCGAGAACGGCTCCCGGGTTCCGAAAAACGCTGAAACACGTGTTAAATTATTTTGAGCAGGGCATCTTTTTAGGGGGGCGCCGATTTGGGTCTCTCTCGGGGGGTCCCCCAAAGGGGGCTACCACCTCCCTGAATCCAATACTTCAATGGGGCCCCCAATTATTTTTATTTAATAATCAAAAATAGGGTAAAATTTTAAGACTTTTGGTACAAATTTTAAAAGTCAACATCGTTTTTCGTTTTCGATTATATCGAAGGTCCAAGTTCGATTTGGGCCCTTTTCAAGAAGCATTACTTACTCTCTTTTAAGAGTCGGAATTCACAACTCAAGGACACAAAAATACTCTGAAAAGCAAGCCCTTTTCAGAAAAAATTCAATTATAACAAACATTTATTCAAAATTTTTGGGTTTTTAAGCTCAAAAAACTTTTAGACGTTTTTGGGGCCCCCAAAGGGGGGCCATCTGAAAAATTCCGAATTACGACCCCTATTGAGTGATACATCAATCGAAAAGACGTAACAAACTGAGCATTTCGGCGCAAACCGGGGGTGGATATCGTTTTTACATTTGAGATATCGAATGTCAATTTACAGATTACGATATCTCGATTGTGAAAAACGATATCGAACTCCGGTTTGCACCAAATGCTCAGTTTGTTACGCCTTTTTTTTTTTGTATCAATCAATAGGGGTTGTACCTCGGAATTTTTCAGATGGCCCTCCTTGGGGGCCAAAAACGTCTAAAAGTTTTGGGGGCTTCAAAACCAAAATTAGACCAAATGTTTGTCATAATTAAATTTTTTTTTGAAAAGGGGTTACTTATTAGAGTATTTGTGTCCTTGATTTTTTAAAATTTCCCACTCTTCAAAGAGGAGTAATGATTTTTTGAAAAATTTGTCCAAATCGAACTTTGACCTTCGATGTATCAAAAACGAAAAACCCATATTGAACTTCGATTCGCACCAAAAGTCTGATAATTTCACCCTCTTTTCGATTAATAAATAAAATATGGGGGTCCCTGTTTGAAGTATTGAATTTAGGGACGTGGTATCCGCCCTGCGGGCCCCCTGGAGATGGCCCCGAAATCGGAAACCCCCTATAAAGATGTCCCCCTCAAGCATTTGAACACGCGTTTCAAGTTTTTCAAAATCCGGAGCCGTTCTCGAGATATTTGGCCTAGCTCCTTTTTAATTGACTCCCTATATGCTATGAAACTTAATGAAAAGCGGTATTACAAGAATAACAACGCAGTCAAAGCAGCTTACACTGATTGACTGCATGTTATCTTTGTATCGCTAGACTGCGATACAAAATCTGCTGGCTGCTTGTTTATTATTATTAGCAGTGAAATTTCATATCCAGCTCCTTCCGATTTTACCGCACCGCGCGCGTCGCGTCCAAAGACTTGTCGCGTCGCGCTTTACGCGCACTTACAGGTTTAAATTCGGAAAATTAAAGTGCCGCTAGTGCAAACTTCCACTAACAGAGTGAGTTAGTGAGTTGGTGAGATCTTACGCAACCTGTTTGTTATGAAGTCCCGACACCATTCAAAGATATTATACTATACAGATACGCAAATGTGAATGTAAAATGGGCTCAAAAATCAGGGGCAGGGTAGGCAACCTGTTAGCTTCACGATACAAACAAATATCAGCAGTTGTAGATTTGGAGGTTATAAACAGTTAAAATCTACCTTGATAAACAGTGATTGTTTGTGTCGGAGAACATTGGCTATCTCATTTATCTCGCAGCAATTCCAAAAATTTGAACTTTTTCAACAATCATCCTTCATTCCGTTTGTCTTTACAAATTAAATAATAGAAATTCCCTGTTCCTCGAAATATGTGTTTTCATTTCCCTCTGTTACTCGAAACCAACGATAAATAATTTTTGGTCTCTGTCGAAGTTCCCATTGTACAGTTTTTTAAACTTTACTCATCAGGGACCAAATTATGTTACAGCTTGACATTCCTCCGAAAGACATTGGATGGTGCGTACTTAAGTATTATTGCGTGTGGTTTATACCCTCCAAGTGCTCTCTGATCATTTTCTGGTAGGACCGTCAGGACGTATGATGTTTTGGTCCCAGAGAGTCCAAAGGTACTGATGACAATTCTTGGTGGAAGCTCATGAATTGGTGTGGGTACCGTTTGCTTGGTAGGTTTTCCAGATATAGGGCGAGGGCTCCTAAATGACTTATTTCCTAACGACTAATTGTGAGGATCTTTTAATACTTTAACCCGCTGTCTACTTCCTTCCGTCTAGTCAGTCACCTAGCGTCATATTCATCTCATTCTAGGACTCACTTTAAGTCAACTGCATGAGCTGTTTTGAGAGCTGCACCCACAGTGGATATTTATTTATTTATTTATTTAGAATTTTATACAAATAGAGCTGTCTGAATTATACAACATACATACATTGAAACCGTATTTTACCTTGTGAAATACCTCCTCTAACTGGGAAGTAGCTTCTTTTTCACGTAGAATGGTTGAGGTATCATCGGCAAATGAATAGGTTGGAAAAGTTACAAAATCGGGTAAATCGTTTTTGAAGTTAATAAACAGAAGAGGACCTAAAATAGAGCCCTGAGTTAGGTCAAGAGCATCAGAGAATGTCAGACCAGCGGGCCGATCCTTGAAATTCACGACTTTTGGGTAGACTGGATAAGAATGGAAAACGGTGATTGGTGGAGACGAGTCACGTGGTTGCCCAGTCTAATCAAAATACGGAATGGATTAGATAATTTATCGGGCAGTCTTGGAGTACCCGACTAACTGGAGTAACTTATCTAATCCATTCCGTATTTTGATTAGACTGGGCAACCACGCGACTCGTCTCCACCAATCACCGTTTTCCATTCTTATCCAGTCTCCCCAAAAAGTCGTGAATTTAAAGGGATCGGCCCGCAGACATGAAATTATTTTTACCAATTGCTTTCTACCAACAAGGTAGGACTCAAAAAGCTTCATAGCAGCGTTATTTAATCTATAGACTCTCAGTTTTTTTAGAAGAAGTCGATGATTTTTTAAAATAAAAGGCCTTGGTTAGGTCAACATGCATGCTAAGAGCAATGCAGCGTTTTTCTACAACTTCATTTACATTATCTATTGCACTGCTTGAATGGTGGTTTTTTTTTTTTTCCTAAAACGAACATGCCGAGAGCTTAAAATATTATTGTTTTCAAAATAGTTGCTCAGCTGCTCATGCATAACTTTTTAAAAAATTTTTGAAAAAGTGTAGAGCACAGAAATGGGTCTATATTTAAAAGAGTGTAATTGCTTCTTGCCCATTTTAAATTGAGGTTTTTTTAGCTTTTTTTATGAAGAGGGAAGACACCATCCGCAAGGCAAGTATTGATCAGTTCTAACAATGACGGTATATTAAAACAACCAGCAGTAAAGAGATGTCAGTGGATTTAACAATTTTAAAGATGCAGTGAAAAAATTTACCTGATGAAGTTAAGGGAAAAAATCCTGCGATAAATTTTAACTTTAATCTGATCAGTTTAGATGACATCTTGGCAGTAAGGATGGCATTTAAATGGAATCAGAATCAAAGATATAGAACAAATAACGTAATGAATCCACTGCAAACCCGAAGATGATGAGCAAATTGAGAAATAATCAAGTGCCTTCGAGGAAATTTAGTAAAGAGTCTTGATGGTGTAACGTAGAATTACTTAAACGGAATTGTCTCATGAACGAAAGCAATTAACAATCTTGATTGCTGCGCCGTAGACAGGATTATTCTTGAAATTATTGACCTGCTAAGAAATCCGCTGCCCTCACTTTCCAGGCAAGGAGGGGACACGACTATGATAACTGCAGTCTAAGACAAACAAGCCCCTTTAACCTTCAACATTACTTAAGGTGTTCAGTGCAACTCAAGAAAAGGAGAAAAAACAAAAGAATACTTAGGCTGCATTCAGAAACTTTACTTGAGATATACTTCACTTGACATCCCCTGAGAAATACTCAAAACAAAAGCGAGTTGAGTCGAGGTAGAGTGAGGAAAATAGGAATTCAAAAAGCTTGCAATCAACCGGCAGTTCTTGAGGAATCCTAAGTTTAGTTGAAGGTTTCTAATGAGTCACCTTCAGAATTGCCTTGAGTGCACAACTTTACGTGACCGAAGTGGCTCTGAACAGAAAGTTAGCGTATGAATCTTACTTGAACAACTCTTCAAACTTTCTCAAGAAATCTCAAGACCTTTATTCAAGATAAGTTTCCCTAGTAGAAATAAACCTCAAGGCCCTCAAGAGAAAAGCCCTCATTGAGGGTAATTGGAACAGAGGGCTTTGAGGGTGCCCTCAACGAATCTTGAGGGTGCCCTCAACGAATCTTGAGGGCGCCCTCAAAAAATCTTGATGGTTTTTCTCGGATACGTTTGGGGATGATATGGGGCGTTAATGGGGAGGGGGGGGTGGGGGAGGGAATAATATTGGGGATTTATGTAGTCGACAAAAAGTAGACTTGTATGTACTTATTCAAATTTCATTGGTCACATATTTTTCATACATCGTACCGACCTGACCGGGATTCGAACCCGTAAACCCTTTCCCATCCCTAGTCCTACACCCTAACCGATACACTGTTCCGACAGCTGATGATGGGAGACGAAATTCGGGTATATAAGGTTGCGCGGACGTCTGAAAAGAAAATACGCTTTGTTTTAGTCCGATTGGCGTGAAAATTGGTGTCCTCGTGTAATTTTGGTCGAGGAATCCGAATCTGCTATCAGATTTCTAAAATAAAATAAACAAAATACGAAAACTTTAATTTTTCTTTGTATCATGGTGCTAGCACCATCGGTCATGGTGCCAGTTCATCACAGCATCATGAGCACCATGGAAAACATAGTGCCAGCTTCATCAGTCATGAAGCCGATCACAACATCGGTCATGGTGCTGTGTTGCTAAAATGTTTACCAGGGAAACTGGATAAACGAAACAGTGTTTGATGGTGGAATCACACTGATTTTAATTTTGAACTGGAACCCTGGAAAATATGTAATGCATTCGTGAGCTTATTTAGTGCCTGGAGGTTATGTAACGGTCTCCTTTACACTTCTCCAGCCCCTGGAAGTTATGTAATGAATTCGTGAGCTTTTGTGGCGCCTGGAGGTTATGTATATTGATTTAATTACACTTCTCCAGCCCCTGGAAGTTATGTAATGGATTTTTGAGCTTTTGTGGCACTTGGATGTTAGGTAATTAATTCTATCACATTTCTCCAGCCCCTGGAAGTTATGTAATGGATTTTTGAGCTTTTGTGGCACTTGGATGTTAGGTAATTAATTCTATCACATTTCTCCAGCCCCTGGAAGTTATGTAATGGATTATTGAGCATTTGTGGCGCCTGCAAGTTAGGTAATTGATTCTATTACACTTCTCTCGCCCCTGGAAGTTATATAATGGATTCTTGGGCTCATTTAGCGCCTGGAGGTTATGTAATGGTCTCCTTCACACTTATCCAGCCCCTGTAAGTTATGTAATGGTGTCTTGAGCTTTTGTGGCGCCTGGATGTTATGTAATTGATTCTATTACACTTCTCCAGCCCCTGGAAGTTATGTAATGGAGTCTTGAGCTTTTGTGGCGCCTGGATGTTATGTGATTGATTCTATTACACTTCTCCAGCCCCTGGAAGTTATGTAATGGATTCTTGAGCTTTTGTGGCGCCGGGAGGTTAGGTAATTGATTTTATTACACTGTTCCAGCCCCTAGAAGTTATGTAATAGATGCTTGAACTTTAGTGGTGCCTGGAGGTTATGTAATTGATTCTGTTACACTTCACAGGAGGCAAAAAAATTAAAATTAAAAAATCATTCACTTGTTTCATGGAAAAAATACCACACTCACTCTGGATTGGGATCCAAGAATCGTAAGATCGCACATTTTATGCTTCCTTGTCATCATATCACTTGATAATGATGTCCACAAGTTTCTGAGGACATTATATCAGCTGTCATTCTCAACAATTGTTGATGGTCCTCAAGCTTGGGAGAACGTTCAAACGTTGCATCATCATTTTGAGGGCGTCATCAAACAGTTTTTATTGGTTTTCAAGACTTTGAGGGCGTAATCGTGATTTTTGAGGTCACCCTCAAAAGATTTTGATGGCGCCCTCAACAATGTTTGAGGGCCCTCAAGAATCTTGGTGGTGTCTTCATTACCCTCAAAAGATTTTGAGGGCACCCTCAACAATATTTTGGGCCCTCAAGAATCTTGAGGGTGTCCTCATGATTTTTGAGGGCACCCTCAAAGGATTTTGATGGCGCCCTCAAGAATGTTTGAGGGCCCTCAAGAATCTTGAGGGTAACCTCATGATTTGTGAGGGTGCCCTCAAAAATCGTTGAGGGTTCTTGAGAATCCTTGAGGTTTATTTCTACTAGGGTTCTGAATTGCAAATTGAATCAGGAGGACTCAGTAAGTTCAAGTTAGGTCAGGTCTCTAAATTGCAACCTAAGTTAAGGAATGAAACATTCGTGTAGTAATGCATGTAGGAGACGCAGTTTCCGCTAAGGAAGGATTGATTATCACTCTGCAAATATCCACTGACAAATGGCAAGAAAACATGATGAAAGTAAGTGTTAAACCTTAAACAGCAACGATTTCCGAAAGTATTCATTATTCAAGGAGTTGAGAACTTAAACATTTAAGGCATGGATAAAAGTTTAGTTCCAGCGACTTGGAGGGTGAGGATAACTCAGGATAACTCCTCGCGAGGAGGTTTTAGGTTTGAACAAAAGATCACTGGATGATCAAATATCAAAATTAAGTTTCAGTAAGGCATTAAAAAAGCAAAATTGAGACAAAATGAAAAGTAGGACACTGAAAAAATTTGTAGAAGTTGATAAAAGCGAAATCACAACCGTTCGTTCAATAGTACGCATAAGGACTGTGATTAACCTTCAAATCGTCATTTGTTTGTATCGTGAAGCTAACAAGAAGCATACCCTCCCAGGCGCATTATGTACCCCGTTCAGGGCCCACTTTCCCCGCCCTAAGTATGCCACATTTGCGTATCTGTATAGTATAATATCTTTGACACCATTGAGCTTCAATTAAGGTCCCTGTCACAGTATATACAACAGGGACTCTAGGTCAGATAAGATACACTCTAAAGACACAATACTGAACCGAATTTCCTTTCATTATTAAAAAATAGAAAGGGAGAAAATTACATGGTTTGTTGCGGTGGTCTCGTTCATATTACCCACTTATAAATGGAACTGCAACTGTCAGTCGATCAAGGCACTTTACTGCAGAAGGTGAGGATAGGAGCAACTATCAGGGGAATGGAGGGAGGTTGCTCAAAATAAAATATAAATAATTATTAACGTAAAAAAAAAAAGAAAAGAAAAGAAAGTGCATTTGCTTGAGCACTGGAAGAGAGATGTAAAAATAAATGTTAAGTTTTTCTTCTCAAAACTCCTGAAATTTTCACCAAAAAACTTTTTTACAAAAAAAGTAGTCGAGCGGCCCAGTCAGAAAACGGCGTTCAATTTTGCTTCTTGGCAGGTTATTATTCTCTTTCGGCGTTCAAAGGTACTGATATGTTTCATTGAACGCCCAGTCAAAATTCTTTCTCCCCTCCCCCCTCTCGGTTCCTCCCCGCTCTTCCCTCTAGAACTTGGTACAAGTAGTGCAGTTTCTTTGAAAGAAAGTAATTCTATTTCGGCGTACAAAGGTACTGATATATTTCATCGAACGCCCAGTCATGAATTTTCCCCCTCCCTCTCTTTCTCTCTCTCGACCCCTCCATCCCCTTTTTATTTGGTGCTTCGTAAAAGATTCTACGCTGCATGTAAAGTTGCATTCGCTCTCCAAGTATAAAAGCGAAAGAAAAAAAGTAAGTAAAAACTAACTAAAATAAAAATAAAAATTTTAAAATTACAGGAGGGGAAAAAAAATGGGCCGGTTGTTTTGTATTACCTGTCCGTAAAGGAAGAACCCTCACCTCTCTCCTTTCCCTTTCACTTCTTTCCTTTGAATCTTTCACTCCTCTCTCTCCCTCCCGCTCCCAGTCTCACACTGTTGTTTTATCCTGGGACCAAATCTTGTTAAATCCCGAGCGTTGCGACTTGCGTGCACTTGCGCGCGGTTTCGACCAATCAGAGAGCTCGGGACCTAACAAGATTTGGTCCCTGACCGATACATTTACCCTTGTGGCAACATTTATTTTATTTATTACTGGCAACATTTATTACTCGGACCAGTTTTAAATCGTCTGCGGAGTTTTTGAAGTGCCTTCATTTGAGAAAGTATGCAATTTTAGATGCAGCGTAGAAATTTCTGTAAAAAGCACCGCAGTTAAAAAAGGCAGGGAAAGACGTCTGGTTGTGGGGGGGGAGAAGAACAACCGGCCCAGTTTTTTTCCCCTCCTGTAATTTTGAAATTTTTATTTTTATTTTAGTTAGTTTTTTACTTACGTTTTTTCTTTCGCTTTTATACTTGGAGAGCGAATGCAACTTTACATGCAGCGTAGAATCTTTTACGAAGCACCAAATAAAAAGGGGATGGAGGGGTCGAGAGAGAGAAAGAGAGGGAGGGGGAAAATTCATGACTGGGCGTTCGATGAAATATATCAGTACCTTTGTACGCCGAAATAGAATTACTTTCTTTCAAAGAAACTGCACTACTTGTACCAAGTTCTAGAGGGAAGAGCGGGGAGGAACCGAGAGGGGGGAGGGGAGAAAGAATTTTGACTGGGCGTTCAATGAAACATATCAGTACCTTTGAACGCCGAAAGAGAATAATAACCTGCCAAGAAGCAAAATTGAACGCCGTTTTCTGACTGGGCCGCTCGACTACTTTTTTTGTAAAAAAGTTTTTTGGTGAAAATTTGATTATACATGAAAAACGACATTCGCCAGAGCGCTCCTTTACGTGTAGAGTTTCGCTACTGTATAGGATGAGTATACTGTGGTTTGAACTTGTAGTGATTTCCTGAGTTAATGAGTGGATTTTGAACTTTTTTAATGTGCGTGCGCGCGTCGTTATTTCCTCCAAAGTTTACGTTAGAATCAATGAGTCAAATTGCTGTAGCAAAAGTACGCAACAAGACCCATTGAAGGCCAAAATGTCCCCTGTGGATTGCACGCTCATCACGGACGGACCCTGCAGCAATTTGGCAGCCATGAATGCATCCCATTTGAACATATGAGGAGCAACCGATTCTTGAGGGGGCCATGGCCCTGTTACTAATCGATTGTTTCTCATGCATTCAGATGAGAATAATACACAGTTGCCAGATTCCTGGACTCGCCTTTGATCGCTCATAATGCGACAACATGGCAGGTCAGGTGTGGAAAATTGCTGTGATGATGGTTAGTAGCGTAGGTAGCTAAACAAGCGCTCTCCTGCCGATTCGGATGCTGCGCCCCTCTTTTTTAAGGAAAAAATTGGAGCCCTCCTCCCCCCCCCCTCGCACCCGTACATTGTACATTGTACCACTGTAGTCTGAAAAATTCCTTTCTTTAAAAACGATTGTAACTTAATGTAGAAAAATTATGTTTATTTATTCACAATGATATAAAACTAAAAAAATATATCACGATATCATGAATTTGATAAATCTCCGATCTTTGTGAACGTAAATTTTGGCATCAGAAGCACTTAGAGCCTTTACAGTGCTTACTCCCTACTTTTCTTAGCTTCTATTTTTCTCAATCTGTTCTCTTCTCTTTCCTTTTCTCATTTGTCTTTCCTTTCCTTTCCTTTCCTTTGCTTCTTTTCACTCTTCCTCTTCCGCTCATCAAAATGTTTGCGCTCCCCGATGCGTTGCGCCCCCCCCCCCCCCCCCCCGCCCGGCGGGGACAGCGGGGCCTATAGCTACGCCTCTGTTGATGGCGATGGCGCGATAGTATCGACGAAGAGACAAAATGAGACAATTTGGAGCGACCGTCGACCGATGCAATTGGACGGGTGGGTGTTTGGGAAGGTTGGGGAGAGGGGGCGGGGCATTGGAGAGACCGGCCACATCTCCCCAGTCCCTCCGACAGAGGGAGTCAGGACTCAGGAGGCCTCATTTGTCATGATTATGTTTATTTTAATGAAAAAGTCACTGAGCCCGAGTGCGATTAGGTTTAGGTCTATGGTTACGACTCGGCGCTGTTGTTATTGACGTTGTTGTTTGTTGCTTTCTTTGCTGTTTTATGGAAGTTTTTTTTCCTCTTCCTCTTCTTAAACTGCACTCAGGGACTCTCGGAGGCGCGACGAGTTAATGAGAAATGACAAGTCATGGGCTCGAACCTCAGAACTTGCGGAAATATCTGCGAGACGCAGACGGTGAAGCTAACGCAAACGGTGCCATCGCCACACGGTGAATTTAAAACTTGCAATTTTTTGGAAATCAGGGTAGGTATATATAAATTGGAACAAATAAGGTTCGAATGGCAAAAATACATGGTTGCCATAATGGAACTGTTGCACACTTTTGCTATAAGCTATTTAATAGTCGGTTCTGGTGTAAAAACCTCCAAAACTATAACGATGACAGCACTAAAACTTCCGACATCCACTCCTAAACTCCATAACCGCTTTTATTTGCGCGAGCGTAATGGTGGCTGAGGGCAGTAATAATGGGAGATTCCTATCTTAATTTCGTCACTCTCTCTATGCTGATAAGGATGATTCACAGAGTAATTAGTCACCAGAGTAGTGATCCACATCCACGATGAATTGTATTGTAACACCTTGTGACATGAAAGTTGCCTCCTCATGGGCGCACCCAGGATTTCTGTATGGGGGGGAGCAAGTTGTCATTTCATAAGGGGGGTCTGGGGGTCCTCCTCCGGCAAATTTTGAAAATTTAGCTCTTCTTAGACGCAAAATTAGGCTACTTCTATTCAGAAACTATATTGAATTAACTCTTGAGAAAAATGAGATTTTACGAGACTATGCTGATGTTACGGAAATATCTTCATCGCATGCTGATAGAAAGACGGAGTCTTCAGGAAATCTAGATTTCAGAAGAATATCGAGCGAAATGAACAATTAAGGACATTAAATGCTGTCGGGAAAGATGTGTTCCTCCAAGGAAAAATATGTTTCATGACATTGATACTTTTTTTGAACTCATTTCCTTTCCCATCTTTTCTTTTTCTCTCCTCCTCTTTCCCTCTTCTCTCTTTCTCTTTTCATCATTTTTCTCCTTCCCTTTGCTCCTTTTTTCCTTTCCTTTCCTACTTTTTTCCTTTCCTTTCCTCTTTTTTTTCTTCCTATGGGGGGGGGGGGCTTGCCGCCCCCCCCGGGTGCGCCCATGTGCCTCCAATTGGTCACTCTTCTTGATGGATTTACAGAATTGTTAGAATTGTCCCAATATTACTGCCCTAAGCCTTTATTTCGCTCGCGCAAAGAGTAGCGTTTATTGAGTTTAGGAGTGGATTTCGGAAGTTTTTAATGCTGCCATCGTTATTTTTGGAGGTTTTTACAATAGAATTGACTATATTAAATCGCTTATAGAAAAAGTGTTTGCAACAGCCCCATTGTCAAACGCGACCATAAACATAGTTGAGACTGCTAACATTGACATCGTGCTAATGCATGAGACTCCACTATGGCCAGGTCTAATTATTTATTCTAGTTAGCTTTCATTTAAGCCATAGTAGAAGTAACTTTATCTTGACAAAAAGAAACCACTTTCCGCGTTTTTCCAAAAATTTGAAAACATGAGCCTTATCATGCTTCATTTATACTATTCGCTCTAAGTGGCTTAGTTGTGAAATTATTAATTTTTCACCGCTTGAAATGGGGCAGTTGCAAGGGTCTAAAATGTTGAGTTTTTTATAAAGAAGATAAAAGTTCTAGATGAGCTGAGAACAAAGATGCCTTTGGTTTCTAATTAAGTCCCATTGTTCCGGAGATGAGATTTTGGCCCGAAATACATTGTTTTAAATGGGAATTCCGCGTAGTGACGTCACTACACACACGATTTTATAAAACTTTACACGTCTGTATCTCCGAAACCGGAACACTTATGAAAAAACCAAAGGCACCAATGTGCTCAGCTCACCAAGTACTATCATTTTCTCTATAAAAAACACAACATTTCAGACCCTTGCAACTGCCCCATTGATTCACATTCTATCATCCAAAATGTCAGTCAAAGTCATACCAAACTTTTCTTGTCCAAAAAATTCCGCGTTTCAATTGCATGTGCGTCGTTCGTGGTCAACGCGCGCTAGTGCCCACGGCCCACCAGCTTAAGTTCCGATGCACTCGAATGCAGTGTGCCAGATTTGGGAAAAAAGGAGGGAAATTAAAATCTGCAGTAATTTCAAAAGTCCTCATCGCTTTCTCTCCACTCGACTAACAATAAGTGAGGTAACATCAGCCGAATTCTCATTTCAACTCACATTTTGATGCTTTCTGAGCGTCGTGAGAGCTTTATTGTGTATACTTGCACTTGAAAATTTCAAAAAATTAGTTACATCCTTGAGTTTTAACCCTTCAATACCTGGTGTGCATTTCAATGTACATCTGAATAACATTTAAAAAAAAAAAAAAAAAAAAAAAAAAAAAAAAAAAAGATGAATCTTACGGAGAAAATAAAAGTATATGATATTCATATCGTTTTAAATGAGAAAATTGTGTCCAGACCGGCTATGATGACCAAAAATCCGTTCCTGAACAAAAAGTATTTTCTGATTTGAAAGGGTTAAGCCCTACTCCCTCCCGTTTCCGTTCAGGTTGAACTGCTAGGTACAGGGGTGCCCAGGTACGAGCTACCCCCTAATAACGAGGATTGACCTCCCCCCCCTACCACCGGAAGGTTCGAGGTGCACCCCCCAGGTGAATGGGGGTCCGGGGGCCCTCCCCCGGAGTTTTTTTGAAAATGTGACCCTCTACAATACATTTTGGAGGATATTTAAGTGGAGGTGGGGTATTGGGAGCATGGGGTACCCTGACAGAGAAGGGGGGTTCGTAGGACCCTTCCCGGAAAATTGTTGGGATTTTGACTTTTTAGAAAACCATTTTGGAATCTCCGAAGAAATGAGTTTCTAACTGTGCACCCATGGAAATTTTTTGAAAATGTGATCTTTCAGAATTCGTTTTTGGGGCTTTTTACGTTTAGACTAAGGGAGTAGTACACATTTCCGGAAAGAAATTGATTGGGGGGGGGTTGATAGAGGGAGGAAGAGGATTTGAGGGGGGTGTAAGTTTGAGATGAGAAATGGATTGAGGGGAGGTATAGATCGGGTTGAGGAAAGTTTTTGGGGGGATGTGGATAGAGAAGATAGACCTGGGGGGGGGGGGATTGTACAAAGAGAAGGAGGATGTAGGGGGGAGAGTATAGATGGTGGAAAAGGAGATGTATTTGTGAAGCGATTTGAAAACGTTCATCGATAAGTAAAAAAACCCATTGTTTAAAAAAAGGGGGAAAAATCTTCACCCCCCCCCCAATTTTGAAGTATACGAGTTGCTCGTATGCTTTCTATTACGTCGGCACCCCTGGCTAGGTACACTGGTCATGAAATTTCATGTTGGGAATTCTACTAAAGAAATTCTAGGTTTCCAACAGGAAAAATGTAAAACATCAGTCAACCCCATTTTAAAGGAACCGAATTTGAACATTTTGTTTAGGATCTACACTATAGATAGTGGATGCTATCTGATAATTTTGAGTTGTGGTGGGGGACCCTCCCCCCTTCCCGTAAAAAAGGTTCCCATTAAGGTATGAACATCATCTTTCAAGTTTCAACTTTTATACCTCAAACTAGTCAAACGCTAGTCCATATGTTGAATGATGCAACTTCGGCGCTTCGCTCTCATCAGGCAAAAACCTCAACACCTATATATCGACGTATGGTCCATGTGATGGGCGGTGTTTTGTTGAGACCCCGAAAAAAAAGAAGAAGAAGAAGAAAAGTTGTGACAAGGGGAGAGATTAGTAGAGCTTGGTCTCTATTACATATTATTATTGTCTCTGGAGCAAGGATCACAGACTGGGGCGTACGCGGGGGGGGGGGGGGGGGGGGGCTAAGGGGGCTATAGCCCCCACAGACCTCCGATTTTTGGGGGTGGAGGGGAAGGGGGGGAACAATTTTCAGTCAAACGCTCATCAGTGCGAGCCCCTCCCAAGAAAAATCCCGTGTACGCCACTGGTCGGTGAAACCGAAATAGACCAAGTACTTACAGTGCGAGAAAAATACCAGTGAACAGTTTATCCTAACGGTTAAGTTAGAGCTCGTTTCAGAAGTGTAAGCGCACCCAGACCATAATCTTTAGCGAATTTTCAATTTTCATGCCTTCAATCAAATCACAACATAACTTGCCTCTGACTTTAAACTTTTGATTTTAAAGCTTTCCTTAATAAAAAGCCAACGCTTTAGTTCATTTTCATTAATTTTCAATTTGTAGGTATAACATGAAAAATATTATTGACAAATTGCAAAGATCATAGGCCTAGATGCACCTTTATACACTTCTGAAACAACCTTTGTCGGGGGTAACCTTACAGATTGTGCATTGCAAACTTGCAACATGGTACATCGCCCTACGCACAGTTGATCAAAAAATGGAAATTCCCGGACATAATTTTACGACTGAGAATATCAAGATTATGAACAATACGAGGGTCGTTCCAAAAGTAAGTATCATGTTTTTTTTTAAAAAAAATCTATTAATGCTAAAATAAATCAGTAAAAAGGTTTCGATGCGCAAAATCCTCAGCTTTTCAATGGTTTTTTTGGATTTTTGATATCTTCAAAATTAAAAAAATGGCGGCGGTTTTTTTGAGACAACCTACCGTTGTCGCGTGCCCAAAATTTTACGCACTCGGATAAATCGTTATTCAGACAAGAAAAATGGATTGTGTTGAAGAGAGCAAAAAGAACATAAACATAATAAAAAATTCTACTTAAAAAGCGTCTAACCTTATTCTTCGACGTAGTCTCCGCCTCTTTCAAGACACTTTTGGTAGCGCGGCACCAACTTTCTTATTCCTGTGGAGAAAAATTCATTTTCTTGATTTTTAATCCAAGTGTCGACCGCGTTTACCACTTCCGCATTACTCGCGAAACTTTTACCACCGAGGTCAAGCTTTAGACGCGGGAAAAGATGAAAGTCACTAGGTGCGAGGTCCGGAGAATAGGGGGGGTGGGGAAAAATCTCCCATTTAAATGTTTGTAACAATGATTGCGTGGTTCCGGCAGTGTGAGGGCGCGCGTTATCGTAACATTACAGTAGCGTAACATTTCGGACGCGCGACAACGGTAGGTTGTCTCAGAAAAACCGCCGCCATTTTTTTAATTTTGAAAATATCAAAAATCCAAAAAAACCATTGAAAAGCTGAGGATTTTGCGCATCGAAACCTTTTTACCGATTTATTTTAGCATTAATAGCTTTTTTTTAAAAAAAAAAACATGATACTTACTTTTGGAACGACCCTCGTAAATAGCATGATATTATTAAAATGTTAGAAACCATTCATATAGTGGAGATTGGAATGAGGCCAATAACATTCTTTTTGCAAGAAAATATCAACGCAGTTAAAAGTTTTTAAATAAAAAATAAAAACAACATATTTTCATGTTCGGAAAATTTATGTATCTATCCAGTGTGCGACAAGACGTGACGGGCGTATTGCAGTTTCGTGTAGCCAAATATTGCATTTATTGTAAGATATTGTTCCAGGAACTAGATCTCTAAATGACTCATAATAATACGGATGAGATCTCTTCACTTACTTTTCCTCTGCTACGACTCCCTGCGGTCCCTTTTTCGTTCCCTAATGGCCGATTGAATCACCACACAACTGACCGAAACATGGATTTCGCTGAAAAATTAGCTTTTTCCCCTTTTTTTTCTACCTTCAGAAAAGTCTAATAAAAATTAGTATTTCCTAGCAGAAATCAATCTAACTCACTTTGCTCAGTAGCACAGGCGGCTCGTGGAGGTGAGGCGACGAAAATGAGAGTTACACAGGATTTTGTTTTAAACGCTTTTCACGTAAACTTTTTTGAAAATTCTATGTTTCATTCACACTTTTTGGATGAAACGAAGAAAGATTGAATAATAACCATTTCAACCTCCATACGTTATTTTCTTAGTTTTTTTCTTTCTCCTCCTTCAAAGAATGTGAGGCGATGGCTTCCTGTCGCATCACTTGCCTCACCTTGCGAGCCGCCACTGCGAGTGAGTAGAATCGTATTTGTACTTACTTCATATATAATTATAGTTTTATTTGTCATATAGTTTTATTTGTCATATAGTTTTATTTGTCATATAGTTTTATTTGTCATGTAGTTTTATTTCCATCAGTTATTTCAACGAGGATTCTTCGACTTTCCCTTAAAGAAGAACGGATTAGAATGGACTTAATTTAAGTTAGTTTTATAAAGAGGGTGTGGGCATCTCCCCAGTCGTTCCCCCCACTGAAAAAAAAAATGATGTCGGACGAACGAATAAGTGGTTGTTGAAACAACATCCAAGAAATGATTACTTTTTTTGTTGGAATATCAGCGCGGCCAGATGTTTTAAAAGCTTTGCTTTGGTTGGAAGAACAAAAAACTGTTGTTTAAACAGGTGTGGATGTTAAAAGTATAGTTGTTGTCGCTACATTTAAAAATTTTGGTTTATCATTTTTATCGACGATTTTCCATTTTCAATAATGTTCGTCTGACTTTTTCATAGTCATATTAGTCATGTTCAATTTACATCCTACTAGACTGTAAAAGTTATAGGCTACTGTTTGATTGAATGTACATTTGTCTGTTGTTTTCACATGTCGTCATGTCGAATACACATTCATATGGTAATGTTCAATTTACATTATACTAGACTGTAAATTTTACAGTCTCCTGTCCGATTGAATGTAGGTAAGTACATCCATTCTTTGTTTTTACGTTTTCGAATATAGGTTTCACATTTTTATAATATGATGTTCAATTTACATTTGGTCAGCTGACGTAAAAATATTCCATGTGAATATTTTGATTTCCGTGTCAAATGGAAATCAGGACATTTCCATTTGAAATGACACGAAAATCTAAATTTTCATATCGAATGACATGGAGATCAAATTTTTCCGTATGTGAGACTTCATAGAAAATAAAACTTTCCGATTGACCTTACATGGAAAATAAGATTTTCCGTGTAATGACCTTACGCATGGAAATAATAAAATTTTCCATGTGACTCTGACATGAAAGTCAAAAGTTTCCGTGTAGAGAAAAAATAATCAGTTTCCATGTGACCCAACACGGAAATGTTCCATTGCCATGTAAAAAGTGACATGAAAATTTTCAACATTTCCATGTAAATTTTAAGCTGTCTTTCATAGAAATCAAAAGTTTCCGGTGGGCTTTAAAGCACTGACAAAGCACACGGCTCTCAAAACGACCCCCTCCGCTCTTCCGGGGCACCGCAGTTCTCGGTTAGGTAAATTTGATGAGATTTTAGTGAGTTATTCCTCAGATTACGTTGAGCCAAAGTCTTCACGGCGGCCGCACCATCGCGCCATGTCCTCATTTTATCTAGAGATAGATATAATATAAAGTTTAAAGTTGCGAGTTTATTCAGTACTTGCATGATTTGACTCTAGCATTGTAACTGGAATTCACATACAATGCAGCATTTTAAAAAGGGGTCTCAGATTAAAATGGTGTAAGAAAGTATTCGTAGGGTATTTCCGATACAGTTTATTTTATTTTTTGACACTATCTGCGCAGAGAAGTCTATGTTTTCGTTGACTGTGCGCTGACCGGTTGCATTGCATTACATCGCATCGGCTCTCTCTCTCTCTCTCTCTCTCTCTCTCTCTCTCTCTCTCTCCCCCCCCCTCTCTCTCTCTCTCTCTCTCTCTCTCTCTCTCTCTCTCTCTCTCTCTCTCTCTCTCTCTCTCTCTCTCTCCTCTCTGTTAAATGCTAGCAAAGCCAGAGCGGCGGGTGGCGAGCGGTATAATTTGAAATTTCTTTTTCTTCGTTTCCATTCCGAATCCACCGCGCCAAGTTTCCGGCAAAGAGACACTGGCCGAATCAACCTGAACGGCGAGGCAGTGTTTAATGCGCGACAGCGAAAGAAACTGATACTGCGATTTTCAGATTTTCGCGCCGACAGAGAAAAATGAAGAAAGAAAAGGAATGAGGGGGGGGGGGGAGTAATGCAACGCGGTCACAAATGAGAAGCGGACTTCGAGAGAGATGAGAGGCCGGCAAAACCGTGAGGTACTTCTCTGGAGAGAAAAAAGAAGAAGAAGGAATAAATCTTCATTTACCTAATCAAAGTGCTGATCGCTGGAAATGCATGCCAAATTCCGAAAAAATCGGATGTTTTCATATCTTGAGATGTGGGAACACTGCGCAAACGTGGGTGTAGTGTGACACGTCAATGATGAGCTGATATCGTAGAATAGACCCTGCTTATAGAGCGACGGCGACGTCTCGAAAAAAATTGGATCCAAACAAATGCTCCATCTCACTCGTTTCCGTGGGTTTTCCTATAAGAAACATGATCCAAATTTTGAAATTCAAATTCGTGCTAGTTAACAACAAGTTCTCTCAGCCTTTATTACACCGATGGATGCAGGGGTGCCCGTGTAATAGAAATCATACGAGTAGCTCGTATACTTCGAAATTGAGGGGGGGGGTGAAGTTTTTTTTTTCCTTCTTTGAGAAAATCAGTATTTTCACTTACTTACCGATGAACGTTTTCTCTTCACTGTAGCTTCACAAATTCTCAGTTTCTATCTCCTTTTTACCATCTATACTCTCCCCCTAAATTCTCCGTCCCTTTGTACAAGCCTCCTCCCCCCCAGTCCATCTTTTCTATCCACATTTCTCTCCCCCCCCCAAACTTTTTCCTCAACCCGATCTATACCTCACCCCCCCCCCAATCCATTTCTCATCTTAAACTTACACCCCCCACAAATCCTCTTCCTCCCTCTATCAACCTCCCCACCATTCTCGACGTAAAAAACCCCAAAAACGGATGCTGAAAGGGCAAATTTTCAAAAAATTTCCATGGGTGCACAATTATAGAAATTCATTTCTTTGGAGACTCCAAAATTGGTTTTCTGAAGAGTCAATTAAAATCCTAACAATTTTCCGGGAAAGGTCCCACGAACTCCCCTACTCTGTCAGGGTACCCCATGCTCCCAATACCCCATCCCCACTTAAATATCCTCCAACTTACTGTAGAGCAGCGGTTCCCAACATTTTTCGGTCGTGGACCACCAATCGGACAATTGGTGGAGGTCGCGGACCATCACTTGAAAAAAATGAAAAGTCGATGACCTTTTTTTTTTCTTTTGACAATGAGTTGTCAAATCCCGATACATCGAAAACTAAAAACGACATTGACCTGCGGTTTGCGTCAAAATACTCTTTGCGGGGGGGGGGGGATAAAGGCAAGGGGCAGCTTTAGCCACTGAAACATATTCAAATTTAATTTTTTTTTTTTTTTTTTTCCCCCTATACAGCCACCCGGTTGGGAACCACTGAGATAATTGAGCAAAAACAAAATTAATAATTGAAAACTTTCAATTTTGAAATTAATTTTGAATTTAAAAAAACACGGAAAACGAAAACTTCGAAGGAGGAATTTATAAACTTATAAAAATTTAGGTTATGACTCGTTCAAATGATAACTTACAAGCAACGGCAAAATTTTATTTTTCCTGCTACATAAAACAACATTAGTCACAAATTCAACGTTGCCTTTTTCCGGCGAAAAAAACGGGAACAACTTGGAAAGGTCTTCGCGGACCACTAAAACTCTGACCGCGGACCACCGGTTGGGAACCGCTGCTGTTGAGGATCAAATTTAAAAAAAAAATTCGGCGAAGGACTCCCGAACCCCCCGTTCTCCTGGGGGGATTTACCTCGAACCTTCCGATGGCGGGGGGGGGGGGGGGGGGGTCAACCCTCGTGATTAAGGGGGGGGTAGCTCGTACGGTACCTACGGGGGGTTGGGCACCCCTGGTTGGATTCCAAGAACCTTATGTAATCACGTTTCAACAACATTTTTGAAACATCACGCACACTGTTCTATCGAAGAAAGTCCCATTTTCTTTCTAGTTTCACTTACAGTTCCTTATGGACCCACGATTTTAGGATATGGGCTAATCGGCACAACCAAATCACGTGTTACGCACCTCCAACAAGCTTCGCGGTATGAATATAGATTAGGGTGATTAATTTGAAAGTAATGGCAGTGATGATACGCCTATAAGAGACCGTCAGTAATTAAGACAAGGGCAAAACGTAGGATATTTTTCGATATACTTAATTGTGATTGTAAATTCACTTGTGAGCTATCATAAATTATGTCGGAGTGAAAAGGTATACTTTAACTGGCATCTCATGCCTATGGAAAATGGGCGAAACGGTGATGTCACCAAAACCCTGCTTGTGACCCCTCTATCGAATTTAGCTTGGCAAACGGAGTCGATCGCTCTCACATATCTTTTGAACCTAGAGCCGCTTCACTAGCAACTCATGGCTATTTAACACGGGCGAAAAGGTGATGTCGCCAAAACCCAGCTTGTGACCACTCTATCGATTCAGCTTGGCAAATGGAGTCGATCGCGCTCAAGGGTTTTCATATCTCTTTGGATCCAATTTTGATCGTGACGTCATCACTAACCAGGTCTATGATTATATCTTAGAATTCGGTGCCCATTAGAAACTGCGAGTGAGACAAGGACAAAACGTAGGACATCCTTTCGATATAGCTGCTATTGTAAAGTATTAAACTAGCTTGATTATAGGGGCCTCGCGTGCAATTTGGCAACGTTGTACTTTCTCCATTCAAACCCGTTAAAAATATCGAACTATTGGGCGTTCGGTAAAGACCCCCGAATTATACCTTTTACATGAATTTAAATAGACGAAATACGACGCTGCAAAATTTCACGCTACGCTACTGCTTTGCTTCTGATCTTTCAAGAATGGGGCTCTTGCAAACTTTTGATAAATGGGATTGAAGAGTTGATTCCTGCATAAAAACCTGTAAAAATGACGATGAGTACACTAAAAAAATCACAAAACTCACTCTCAAAATCGGACTAAATGGCGGAGAGACGCAGGTATCATGGGAGATTCCTATCTAAATTGAGACATATATCTCCGTGTTTCCGTGGAGAAAGTGACATAATAGACAGGAATCTCACACGATACCTGCGTTGAACCGCCATTAAGATCTTGCCGTTATAGCAGTTATATGAGTTTATTACTTACTGAATTTTAGACTTTCTCTCGCGGTGTGATTTTTGTGATTGCCGCAGGTTTCTACATCACATTGGATATTCATTTTCTCACAGCAAAAGTTTGCAAGAGCCCCATTAAGTTGAAGTAGAAAGACACTTTAAAGTACGTTGACTCCAATTACAATGAAGCAATAAAATTTGAGAGAACTCGTCGTCTTCTAGCGTGAATTCACATTTTACAATTCAGATCCGGTTTCTAATCGGAAACCGTGTGACAAGAGCTATAGTCAGACAGAATCTTTGTTTCCATCTCATTTTTTTCGTGACGTCATCACTAATGATCTATACTTCATGTGCCAACCGCGAAACTGGAACTCATTCTTAGCTCTGATGGAACTGGCGTAAAGGGACAAAGTGCGTCTAAAATATTACGGTAACTGTTTCCATAGACGGGCCGAAGTCAATTAATATCCCCTTCAAAATGACTGAGAGGGAAGAGGGGTTGAAATAAACCCCTCTTAAATAATAAAAAAAAAAAAAATAATAAAACATAAATAAATAAATATAAAAACAACTTTCGGGCTTTTGTTACAACTTGCTTTGATCCTTTGAGGCGATGTATATTAATCTTCCTCTATGTTTCGGGCCTAGTCCAATTTTTACATAGAGCTATTATTTTTTCTTTCTGCCTCCTCCCTTTTCTTGTCTAGTGTCTATAACTTTTCGAAACTTGATGCTATACATGCGGGGTGATGCATCATGAGGGAACAAGCACCGTCTTGGGGGAAGACGGGGGGGGGTTAGCTTGGATATAAAAGTGATTCTTATGGGTTTATGATAGGAGTATACATCTATTATACCTTTGAGGGGCGGTATGTAGTACTAGTAACCATATTTTATTTATTTTTCCCCGAGCTTATGCGTCGAGACGGTGGATATTGTAACTTAGGAAAAAGAAAGACTGGTAGAATTTACCATCTGCATAGCTGATTTTGAATTCTGCTATCAAGTATGGTAAATTTGACCAAGTTTGCAAGAGCCCCATTTGACCTGATTGTAGTTAATTTACACTTTCAGTATACCTACCAACCTACCAACCTACCATAATACATTTTTCGGTCAAAAATAGAATTTTGACCATCATGATTGATCCAAGCGTGAAATTTTCACGTAAATTCAAACGCACATAATTCGATATTCCCCGAGGATGTGTTAATGATGATCGCGCGTGGTGATGATCGGGGCGAAGGAAAGGGTGAAAAGGGATTATGATTATGATTAATCTTATGACTAACGGGTTGAGTGGAAACGTGCGTCTATAGAAAACCCCGCAACGTTTTACTATTTCCCCACTTTTCTTTACAAGTTTTCCTCCTCTTTCCCAATAACAAGTCTGCGTTCTTTTTCAAAAAGTCAATAACTAATAAGTAATAACTCAGCTCAAAGGGTAAAAGATGGATGGGGATGTTGCCCTCTAATGCGACTAAATAGTTACAACTGGTGCTGAATCATGCCCCAGTTGAAAGTCGAATGAAGTGAACGCCTGATGAGAAAACAGTGACACCTGCTGTTTATAGCACCTGCTGAATTACCACGCGGCACGCTCTGGCTGCGGCTGCGGCTGCTCGCGGGTCGCGGCGAAGAGAGCACTGCGTATCGGTCGCCATGCGCCAGTTCGCCACTAGCGCTGTTGTGATAAAGGTTTGTCAAAATAAAACGCCTTCAAACCATGGGGTATGCAAAAAGACGGACGCGATATTAAGGCACTTGACAGCTTTCCCATTAGACAAACTGTAAGGGTGCGGTGTTAGGCCAGTGGCGTAGCGTGCAATGTGGCAACATTACAGTTTGTCCATTGAAACCCATGAAATAGATCAAAGTATTGGGTGTTCGGTCAACACCTTTGCATTCAATCTTTTGCATGGGTTTAAATGGACAAAATTCAACATTGCCAAATTGCACGCTACGCCACTGAATGAGGCTCCTGCAAACTTTTGCCTCAGGTGATGGAAGAGTTGATTCTTGCATAAATGACGATGAGTACACTAAAATATCACAACATTCACTCTCAGAATTGGGCTTAGTGGCGGAGCTGGCAAGTAGACACTTTCGCACAGAAACAAGATTTTGTACAGTTGCGCACACTTTTTAGAAATGCACTTTCGCACAGTTACAGTTTCGCACAGTTTCGGTTGGTGCACAATTTGGCAACGTTTCATAACTTTTCGACCTATTCGACATATTCGGCGAATTTAGTGCATTCTGGAGAAGGTGACGAATTTTTCAGTGAATTCACAGTAGAGATGTTCCATCCTCCGGTTTCAGATACGCCAGTGAGAAAAACGATCTTAGCCATGTGTACATGATCATTACCGTAACCTATACATCATTACCGTAACCAGCCCATTTTTTGTTGCTAAATGACTGTAAATGATCTCAAAACCATAAAAATGTTGTAAGAAGGCTAATTTACCATGTAATCCTCACAGAAAAATATCATTTGACCTGCTCAGTTTTTTTTTACGATTGTGAGAACAAAATATGAGCAGCCAATTGCAACATTTTCTGCAAGTTTAGTTGAGGAACACAAAATATTACTATTTTTTACTCCTAGAATTGATTATATTTCGATACAATGTATGATTATACACCATGTTTTTGATCTAAAACAAAAAATGTACTTAATGACTCATTTACTTATCCAGGAAGCAAAAATTCGCAATAAAATATTGAGGTTACGGTAATGACGAAAATCGTCAGAACTCAATTTTAATCATTCAAAAACTAAATATTGGGCAAATATCTTTCGACCCCACTGCTTAAACCTGATTATTACACCCTTAAGGATCATAAAAAGTATCATAGCAAAGCTTTTTAACGTCTTTCAATTTTTGAGATTCTCGAAAAAAAAAGAGGCCTCGAAAATGCACTCTTATTTGAACCGACCCACCTCACAATGCAGTCGAGCAGTGATGCCAGATTGTGCACTAATACAGACTGTGCGAAAGTGTAACTGTGCGAAAGTGTGTTTCAGAAAAAAGTGTGCGAAAATGTACTTGTGCGAAACTGTAGTACAGCCGCGGAGCTAAGCACAGGTATATATATTGGGAGATTCTTATCTAATTAGAGACATATTATTAGGTATATCTGTGTTTCCGTAGAGAAAGTCACAAATTAGACAGGAATCTCCCATGATACCTGCGTAGCTCCGTCATTACGATCTTGCCGTTACAGCTTTTTTCTGAGTTTAATACCAAATTTTAGCATTCTTTAGTGTGATTTTCGTAATTTTCGCTGGTTTATACATCAGATTAAACTATTCATTTGCTCATAGCAAAAGTTTGCATGAGTCCCATTCAGAAACTTTCCTTGAAATCTCCATATGACTTATGGCTTGGCTTGAAAGGTACTCAAGCCTAATCAAGTCGAGTGAGAAAAATTGCAATTCAACAGACGCACGCACGCACGCCGGCAATTCTCTGTAAATCCTTAGTTTAGCTCCAGGAAGCTTATGAGCTCTACCTTTTTTCTCCTTGAGATTTTCCTTGAGTACCTATACTATACCTACTATGTTAGTTTCCGGAACATCTCTGAATTGGAAATTTGTGTCTCAAATTTAATGGAACTTGAAAATCCTTTAAAACTTACTTAAGAAATCTTAAGATTCTTAAGGCATTTTGGCTCAAGGTGCGTGTTTCTGGGTCAGTGGCGGCTCGTGCAATATGGCAACAATGTCATCCCTCCATTTTATTGCATGTAAATCAATCGATTGCAGGTGAAGCGCTGCTTCACTGTCGCATCGATTGTTTAACATATAGAATCAACTGGAGGGAAAACATTGTTGCCAAATCCCACGAGCCGCTGCTGTTCTGGATTGCACATTGAAACTGGTGGATGGTTAAATTAGACCGAGCAAAGTCAAAGCATTCTCAAAGAAAGTTGCTCGATTGCATCCTCCGCGAATCTTAAATTGCAGAAACCAAATTAGTCCGCAAAAGTGAATTTATCAAGAAGAACAAAGAATTGTTTCGAACCAGAATAGGGAGTTGAAAAGAAATCCAACAAAATATGTTTGCAATTTTATCGGTGTTTCCCCCCCGTTTAAATAAAAGATTTTTCAATTATTTGTTTACAATTTACTTATAGGTCGCTACATTCATTCGCGTCTCAAGTATAAAGTCTCGGGTAATAATCGGCGAGGAAAACGACGGAGGCTCTAGTTGAAAAACTCTTTAATGGGGCTCTTGCAAACGTTTGCTGTGAGCAAATGAATATCCAATGTGATGTAGAAACCAGCGAAAATCACAAAAATCACACCGAAAAAGTCTAAAAGTCAGTAATAAAACTGCTATAACGGTAAGTTTGTAATGGCGGCTCAACGCAGGTATCATGTGAGATTCCTGTCTTTTATGCCACTTTCTCCACGGAAACACGGAGATATATATCTCAATTTAGATAGGATTCTCCCATGATACCTGCGTCTCTCCGCCATTTAGTCCGATTCTGAGAGTGAGTTTTGTGATTTTTTTAGTGTACTCATCGTCATTTTTACAGGTTTTTGTGTAAGAATCATCTGTTCAATCCCCAATAGCAAAAGTTTGCAATAGCCCCCCCCCCCCCATTATTCTAAAAAGTTACACCGGCACGAGTGGCTGGTTTTGCATAGATGCAGTTTTGAAGGCGATTCTTGGATTTCCAGCCTTATGTTTATTATAGAGTCCATGTATATCAAAGAGTCTCGCCACGTGAAGCATGAAGAAGAAGAATTTCGAAGGAGGCGTCCACTCTGCATGATTGGTTGGGTTCGCTGAGGGGGCGTGTACGCTCCTCGGTAGGTGCGTTCCAACGGTCTTCTTATGGAGAATAACACAGAACGCCTCCTCGAGCTCCGTGACAGCCTAAAATCTAGCAGCCAGCCAGAATCTATACCTCGTATGGCGAGACTCTTTGATATACAGGGACTCTAGTTTATTATGAGGCTGCGAGGCACTCGGCTAATCTTTGCGAGGATCGGACAAGCGATTGTGCTAAAATAAAACGAATCCAATGACTCTATAGTCCCTCAAAACCCTCAACAATTTCCTCCACCTCATTACCATCTCTAGTTGCGTGTACCTATCCATGAAGTCAGTTGGGGAGCAACGTGAGCTTATGATGAGGATGATGTCACGACTTGCACGGTTCATCCGCAAACCTCTCGATATATAGGTACCAATGGTTCTGTTTTGGAGGTTTGCCATAGTTTGATGGAGTGTCAATTGTTTTGCAAAATCACTTGAAAATGACGTTGGGAGCATCGAGCAGTTCCAAAATTCACTCGCTAACTCAATAAATGGGCTCATTTCAAAACGCCTTCATTTTCGCGTGGATAATACTATTCATTCACTAGATCGCAGGTAACCCGCAAACCATAGATCTCAATAATGTATTGATCGATTTCGACTGAATTACGTTTGAGATTACGAAGGTAGGTAAATATTTTCAGCAAAAAAAGTATTACTTTCGTCAAGCATTGTGAGATTACGCCAAATAGGTTGCAAAAATATTCAAAACTTAACGTTAAATGAAAACGAATTTTAAAGAATGGTAATTTAAGCTCTAATTTTGAATATTTTGGCCACCTTTTCCGGGCCCGTACGATTATTAAAACTTGTCTTGAGGGCTTGGTGGTCGTTTTTTTTTTTTTAATAAGGTCAACTAATTTGCATATTTTCATCATTAATTGAACATTCGGCATCATCTATAGGTGAATCTAGAACCACATTTGAGAGGATTCACCCAAAATTTGGAGGAAATGCAGTTTTAGCCCCTCCAGTAGGTAAAATTCACAAAGTGCTAAACCCTTTCAAGTTAAATCGATATTGGCATTAAAATGATTTAGTTGATCATGTCCTTCTTGCAACACGTAATCAAGACAGTTCCATTTAGAACTACGCGAGATTATAGATTTGCCTGCATTGTTTCAGTAGGTATTTATGAGATCAAACAAATAGTTTGATGGTCTATGTTCGAAAACAGAAAGACTCGTTTTGAGAGCCCTAAGCCACGTTGGTGATTAGAGGACCATGAGATGAAAAAGTCTGCTTGCGTAAGTCTATTTCCCCAATTTAAAATATCATGGACAATACCCCAGAAGATTAGAGGGAACGTTTTGAGAGCCCTGCTCCTTGTCTGAAATCAGTGGCCGATCTAGAAAATTTTTGGGGGGGGGGAGGGGAACTAACACGCCCATGAATTTTCAAATTTCAACCGTTGCAGTGAGAAATTTTGGGATATTTTCTGTTAAAAACAGGCAACATTTGAGGCTTCTGCCCCCCCTCCCGGTGGATCCGTCATTGTTTGCGTTTAGAAGTCAGTGAGAACAACAGGTCTGCTTGTAAGTCTATTTCTCCATTTAAAATAACATTGGCAATGCAACGGAAGAGCTGAAGGGACGTTTTAAGACTGTTCGATGTTTGGCGATCAAGAACTGTGAAATGAAGAGGTCTGCTCGTATAAGTCTATTTCCCCATTTAAAATAACAATGACGATGCGACGAAAGAGCATAGGGGACGTTTTGAGAGCTCTGTGTCACGTTGGCTATTAGAAGACTGCAAAATGAAGAAGTCTGCTCGTAAGTATAATGTTCCAGTTAAATTCACTTGCGCCATGTTGGTATTACCCAGTGGGTGCAAAAAGTGCCCGAGCTAGTGATCTATGCATCATGTGAAAGTGAGAGAATTTGACCTATAGTTTTTTCTTTTGTTGGCAAGAAGATTTTTCTGGGAAAATAGCCTAAACATCTCAAAAATAATGGTTATTTTGCATAAATACTAAATACAGTGTTAAAATGTTAAAGTGGGGGAAAAAAAGAAAAAAAAGGTCATCACTTCACAAATTTTTTGGAGGAAATTTTGGAAAATCCCGTGAGGAAAAAGTCCCGGATTGCGTGAGACTTCTGAAGTTTTAGAACATTTTTCCACCCCTGTTATTACCTACTGCACCTGCGATAGACAATGTAAGCACTTAGCGCATGGCTCCTTAACCAGTCACAGGTGCAGTAGGTATCATACTTCCAACCAGTACGCAAGCCAGAGACTCGGCAACCCCACCAAGCAAACTCGAAAGCGATCTCGGTCTCTCCTTAGAATAGACTCTTCAATTCGCATCAATCAACTTATCAGATAAAAGAAAAAAAAAGGAACATTGAAAAAAGGATTTAGAAACAGACACAGGTAATATATATTCATTGCTGAAGAAGGTAAAAAAGTTTACAAAATGTTTTTTTCTTTTTTGTTATGGAAGAAATATTAACAGTAATAAAATAGAGAAATCAATGACTTAGAGGTACCGTTGTAAAGGAAATTTGGGGACTTATTAGAGAATGGTAACAGATACAATATGTCTTCCAGGAACCATCACTAGACCCAGTAGCCTCGGGTCATCAGAGAACCCACAAACTGTAAAAATCACAAAGATCAATAATTATAGAAAAAATGGAGAATCACAAAATATAGCAAGAGAATGGCGAGTAGTAGCAGTAGAAAATAGTAAAGTCCAGCCACCCAAACTAAAGGTTTGTCATGCTGGTGTTTTACAGCAAAATACTGGACTGAGAACCCAAAAAAAAAGTAGGAAGGTATGTATACTCTGTTCCAGATAACATTACCCCTGAGTCGGAGAATAAAAATCATAAATGGCAACAGTGTCACCTTAGCCGCAGGGTTCTTGAGCTCTGAACACGGCAGTCTCTTTGTACAAGGTTTTATTTTCTGGCTTGATGTGCCAGGACTCAATTTCATCTTGTGTAAGTGTAAAAAGATGCCTGGCTCTCGGACACCTTCATGCAAAAACAAAAAAATGTCAAACTTTCACTCCATACCTTAAAATTATTTTTCATTACTTTAACCTCATTCTATCTCAAAGTAAACTTTTTAAAGTTTGAGCACACCGATTCTCCAAATTTTCGCTGCACTCAAACCGGGTTTTTCTCGCCATTTCCAATATTCATAAGAGGGTAAACCATGTTTTCTTACACAATAAAAATGAAAATAGATTAAATCTTTTACACTGTTGAGGTAAGTTTATCTCCTATTTATATGAAAAATGTATTAGAATGCTGCGCAAGGCAAACATACCTTCTGGATTCAAATACTCGTGACAGGATCCAATAATTGTGTTGCCATCATTATCTGTGCAAATAAATCTACCAACTAACACACGCCCATCAGTCATTTCAATCCTCATCACCTTATTGATCCAACTTCGCAATTTCTGAAGAGCCTGTTCTTTTCTGTCCGATGGTTCCTGAATATGGGTGGAAAGAATGAAACATACAAAACGTTAAAGATGTTTACTTTGATCAAACTATAAAACAACAAGAGACAGATGACCATAGAAAGCCTTTGGCAAAAGTTCGGGTTTTCGGCCCCTGTCACCTTTGATTTAATTTTTTTTTCAATTTATATAGAATGTTACTTCCACTGCGGGCCAGGGGAAAAGCAGAACATGGGCAAACGAGGCGTTGAAATATATGATGTGGTAGCCACACAATATCTATCTTGTTCAAGCTAAGATCCAGAGGCAACTTTTTATTCGGGTCTCAACAAAGCAACGCCCAAACTAGACCGTACCTTGACTGATAAGCAAAGGTGTTGAGGTCAGTTGCCAATGAGAGCAAAGCACCAAAGTTCCATCAGTCTACTTACAGTCCAGTTGTATGTTGCTCCTCACGTTGTTTCGTTGAGTCCCCATTGTCCTCAAAAGAAAAAAATAGCCATCACACGATTAGCTGGCGCGTGGTCTCTAGAATATACCTATTGTCTCTGGGTGGATTAATCTCAAGCTTTTCCACAACTTTCAAAAGTGAACTGACAAAAAGCTGACATTTTACTTGAGTATTTCTTTTCACTGAACATAAAAGAAAGAGATCGTGAGCGCAATTGTTCCAACGTGATGAGATATTCCATGACACTTTTTGTTGAAGAATAATAAGATTAAAAAAATTATTACTTGAGTTATAAGACTTGGGAGAAATCATGGAAAGAAGTAAGTACCTACCTAATTCACAATTTAATTTCGAAAGAATCGATAGAAATTACAGACAAGCGATACACAACAAAAACTGACCTACCTTACAGACAAAGTTTGACAAATTTTCATTCATTTTGACTAAGTAATATTATGAGAAATCACGCTGAAAAATGTCAAAGATTAGCGATTTAGATGCACCTGCACTTCTGAAATGACATCCGGTGATCTATACATCGTTAATACGTTAATACAGGAAAAAACCTAGTTTCGGGTCTGAGAACTCTACGTGTGTAAATATTATTCACTATCACTGTTGTTTTTTGAAAATTATATGAAGAAGTAGGTTAGGTTCATTTGTTATGTTTTGCTTTGGGCTTTGAGTTTCTGTCAAAAAAAGCTGCGCAGTGGAGATCAAAAGTGAACCGTGCGTGCGCATCAAAGCTTTCTGACGTCATCAAACGTCACGGATCTGGTTTTCGTAACGAATTATTCTAATTAAATCAGTAATTCAGCGGTTGCAATAAAGCGGCATCAGATGCCATTGTAAAACTAGCCTGAGTTCATCGATTCGTTCCGTTGAAGAAGCATATTTTATTTATATTTAGAAACTTTGCCTCCGGTGTCCGGTGCAAACCCAACGATTATGAATTTAGACCAATCAAAATGCGGAGGTGAGTTTTCTTGCTCAACGGTGGCATCTTTCATGACAAAGCGAATGATGGTGCGATGGCAATCAACGACAGAAATATATTCAACAACTGCAGTTCCGGTAAGTTATCAAATTCAAGGTAAGATTGATTTTCTCTAGTGATTTTAGAATTTAATTTTTCCTCGCAAGTAAACTGATCATCGTATATCTTTTTTAGTTTGAGTCAAGCAGACTAGCAAGTTCTCCGATTAAATAGAACACCATTTATTAATTGTGGATTTTGATTCTGAAACCAGTCCAGAATAGAGAGATTTCGATTAGTTTGTTATTCCGTTGTGAGATATCGCTGCATGCGCTGCATCTGTCCTTAGTTATTCATTAGTTTATCGTACAACAATCTCATCTGCTTATCAGCATTATTGTTTTATGTGAATTGGCAGTCTACTAAAATTTTCGGTGACAAACTATATATCAAGCCTTTTATTATTCTCTATAAATTCTTTTGCTGGTCTCCACTTCCGCGAGTCTTGAGTTGTGAGTTCCTGACTCGGGGGGTCATCTCTTCCGATTCTGCGGTCGATGAAGAGGAAGCGGATCAGATTTTGAAATAAAATACGCCTGAAGAAGACGCGATCGGATTGGTTGATGCATTACAGGCTGTTCGCAACGCTAGAGTCGTGAAAAGTGTTCCCGTTTGTTGTGACTTGTGAGTTCAATAATGTGTTTACAGTGATGGCTGCGCCCATTTTAAGGTGGAAAAGAGTTGAAAATCCTTCGGGACCAGCTCCAAGACCGAGGCATGGACACCGAGCCGTCGCTATTAAGGATTTGATGGTAGTATTTGGCGGAGGAAATGAAGGAATCGTAGATGAACTTCACGTTTATAACTCAGGTATATTGACTTTACCCTATGTGCCTATTACGGCTTGAATGATTGTGAATTAACTCGCATATTACCCCGATATTGTGCGAAAACTGAAGTTTTTACCTTCGCTCGAAAGTGAAGCTTTTTCGCAGGAGCATCACGAACATCATTAATTTACTATACTTTATTTACTGTCATTAACAAAATTTCGCGGCATAACAGCCTAACCAACATGGCGGCCTCCTTGCTAGAAACATGATCCGACGTTGTTTATAAAGCCTATACCCTTTACCTCATACTACGGCAAAATCAACGCAAATGAATGTCTTATCAGTAAATGGTTAGAATCCGTTTATTGTATGTTCTGTAACTGCTATCACTACAAAGTTGACTCCTATGGAAATCAGCCTCTTGTTAGGTTGAGCATATTTCCAGATTGAGGCTACCCCTAACCTGGACAGACTCTTGTTTCTGATATCAGCTCTTGCATAGAGTGGCACAGAGCTGCAATGTTTTGGTATGAAACTGTTCTCTTAAGTCTGGATTTCTTCCTTTTGCCTGCAGTTCTAACTGCTAAAACTCCAGAGTCTAGTTACAAATCGTGAGCAAGAACTTGTTTTCTAAAAAAAAATTCAAAGTCATTCTGCGATAAAATTTTTCTCTCTATAAATCCTGAGAGGAAGTTGTATCACCTATCTATGTCGATAGATTCTGTGACTGATTTGTGGCAGTACTCTGCCTAATGACCCTCTCTGAGTTTTCTGTTTTATGCTCAGGCTCAAAATTGTTTCTCTCGGGTCTCCTCTGGCTTTGCCTCTAATCCTTGACCAATAAAATCAGCTTACACGTTGCCCTACCCAAGCTATTGCATATATCTATCCTTTAGTCTGTTGTACTTCTCTAACCATTTATTTTTCTGTGGTGCAGCTACAAATCAATGGTTTATTCCGGTAATGAAAGGGGACATCCCTCCAGGATGCGCTGCCTATGGTTTTGTTGTGGACAACACCAGGATCCTTGTCTTTGGTGGTATGGTGGAATACGGGAAATACTCCAATAGGCTGTACGAGCTTCAGGTCAGTTACCTTCTCATCCACGCTCTTTTAACTAAGTGACATTCCAATGAAGGATCTCCTTGGTAAAGCTTTCTGTAGTAATCAACAAAAAAAATTGTCATGTGTAACAAGTGCCTCATCAATGTCTGTACCTGACTTTACAACTGAGTTTAAGCGGACCTATGTTCGTCGATTCAAGCTCAAATGGGTCAGTTGAACTTATCATGAATCTGGAGTGAATGCTTGATTCTCACAAAATTCTCCAAACAAAATTGTCAATGTCATTCAAAAGTTTCCAATGGAGTTATAGATGCTCACTTAAAGCTTCAGGATTCACCAACAATTCGATTGTATACTCAAGCACCCCGAAACATTGCAATGTGATTCACTTCGAAGCCGGTTGAAATAGCCGTTGCCTTACGCCTAAGTGTGTAACCCTTGCATAATTTTTTCTAGGGAAGAAATTATGTTAGGAAGTAGGGTCAAAGAGTCGCACCGGTAACCGTCAACATGTAACAAAGTTGGAACAGCCTTGTTGAAAACATAACATGTTGCCACGACTTGTCCGTAATCCAATGGTTGATTGAATGTTGACAGACTACAGCATAAGCCTATTTGTTTTGGAAAAGTAAGTATGTTTGGAACTAGGAGTGTTAGATGATCTTTGACGGTTACTGGTGCGACTCAGCCCATTTTGACATTTTCACTCTTTTCTTTCCCCAGCTCCTGACCTGCAGAATATTCTCGATCCGGCAATCCCAGGATCGCGTGACCGGATTGGCAAAATAAGAAATTATTTGGCAAATTGTGGCAATTTGTTTTAGGCTAAAAATGTCATCAAGCGTGCTGATTTTGAGGTTAAATTTCATCATTTGCTTAAAGTTGACCTTTGCAAAAAGTGTGGCAATATTGCCACACTGATCAACTCTAACTTTGTATTTACAGAGTTCATACGGCAAGAAAAAAATTGAGATTTTAGGAGAATACAGAGGCCGTGAAAGATTCTGCAGGCCTTTCCAGCTCTATGCCATTAGAAGTCATCAAGGTATAATTCTCCGGTGTTTTAAAGTTTTCTAAGAAATAAAATTCTATCTTCTTGAGTTCAGTGAGATAATTGCACAAATTTTCACCAAGCATTTTTTTTGTTTTTTGTTTGTTTTTTAATTTAGGCAAGTCGCTGGGAATGGAAACGACTGAAACCACGTGCTCCGAAAAATGGGCCTCCACCCTGCCCCAGGCTCGGGCATAGTTTTACACTTATTGGTAATAAAGTTTATCTGTTTGGAGGATTAGCAAATGATAGTGATGACCCTAAGAACAATATTCCCAGGTAAGAATTTGCATTCTGATTAATGTAATCTTTGCATTTTGATTTTTGTAATCTGTTAAAGAGGGGCCCTCAAAACATTTGGTGTGAGAAATCAGTATTGTGAATGATTAAAGACGTTTGACTAAGTAGCTCCTTTGATGTTCCGTCGGCCCCATTTCTAGAAATTGCATCAATTATCAAGCCCATATTGGATAATGGGGCTCTTGCAAACTTTTGCTATAAGCAAATAAATAGTACAATCTGATGTGAAGACCAGCGAAAATCACACTAAGAAAGTCTATAATTCAGTAATAAACTCATATTACTGCTATAACGGCAAGACCGTAATGGCGGTTCAAAGCCGGTAGGGGTCATTTCACGAGAGTTGTCAGGTGACAGATCGTCGTGTTTACTGCGTGGGCGAGTTTTTGTTTTTGCAAAGACTTCTAATATCATCTTATTTTGAGTACTTAGCTATAGTATTAGAAGTCTCTGTGTTTTTAAACTTTAATTTCGACACGGGAGCGTACCAACTGCAGGAAACCTGAGCCTCCATCTGCCATCTTTCGTGAAATGACCCCTATCATGGGAGATTCCTGTCTATTATGTCACCTTCTCTACGGAAACACAGAGATATGTTTCAATTAAGATAGGAATCTCCCATGATACCTGCGTAGCTCCGCCATTGAGCCCAATTCTGAGAGTGAATTTCGTGATTTCTTAGTTTACTCATCGACATTTTTACAGGTTTTTAAGCAAAAATCAACTCTTCAATCTCCTATAGCAAAAGTTTGCAATAGCTCCATTGACTGGATGGTCAATTAATGCGTGAAGCTGATTATTAGAACGTTGCCCTGCTTCAAAAAAATTAATATTTTTCACCACATAATTTGACTTTTGGAATTTAAATTAAGATTTTCGCAAGTCACTGTTCGAATCACTCTAACGAAGTATTAACTGCTGATAGCTGGTCAATGTTAAAATAGAGTGAAAAATATAAAAGATCAAATTAAGGAAAATCCTGGTGGAATGAAAAGCTAAGGTTGCTTTGAGCTCGCACGTGTCACTTTTTTGAGTCCATGCAGGAATGAAGTTATGTATGAACTGGGCGCTGGCAAGGCATGTCCGTAGCTCATTTTTTACAATATCTCATCAATATTTCACCCACACTTACAAAAAAATATGAGGGGAATATGAGGTGCACTCAATTGAAGCGTAGCAAGATTATACTTACAACCTATATTTTGCTAAAAATCTTTGTTTCGTTTCTTTTATTCAATTTAGGTACCTGAATGATCTTTACACTTTAGAATTACATCCAAGTGGTGCAACGACGTGGGAAATACCCCAAACTCGTGGAATGGAGCCACCCCCGAGGGAATCACACACGGCTTGTGGATACACTGACCCGGAAGGTCATTCAAAATTGATAATATTTGGCGGAATGAGTGGCAATCGTCTTGGAGATTTATGGATGCTGGATATAGGTTTGTAATTTCTCGTTGTGTATTTCTCTCCAAAGGAGTAACACCAAAATTCAAGCTGAGGGTCCACCATTAAATTTTTACCTTGTGTTCTCATGTTCTTAAGTTATAAAATAAAATTGTATTTTGACCCATGAATCATAGGAAAAAAATTCAGGTGGAGTCTATCTGAAAGGTAAGCGAACGTTGGTTCCTGGGTCCAGATGGCCACTTTTGAACTGAATTATTTTAATTTTAACCAATTTCTGTTAAATTGGTTAGAAAAAGATTAAGTGAAATCCTTGATAGTATCATCAAAATTACATCTATTTAGACCCCTCTATTTCTACAGCTTGGTGTTTATAAGCAATGAATGCATGTACAGAATCTATAAATTATGTTATGAAATGGCCCTTTGTGAGTCAATAGATTCCATCCGCTGGTTTTTCTAAGTTGCAAAATTTGTCATTCTTCGCGTCCAATTTATCCAATTTACAGATTCTATGATGTGGACAAAACCTGAGGTTGTTGGCATACCCCCTTTACCGAGATCATTACACACGGCGACGATGATCAATAACCGTATGTTTATTTTCGGAGGATGGGTACCGCTGGTTTTGGATGATGTGAAAGTCGCCGCCCATGAAAAAGAATGGAAGTGCACCAATCAACTTGCTTGTCTAAATCTTGGTGAGTGAAACAAATAATTCTATTTGACTGTACACTTTGGTAAATTAAGCCAGCCCAGGTAAAGTACTAGTATAAGTTCCTGTAGTTTTTTAGCTCCATAAGATTTGCCATGATTTGAAGATGAAAACAAATCATTGGTTTTAACAATGTAAAAAATTATTACGACTCCCACCACCTCTAAGATTTGCAATAGTTGCACTTTTGGACCCCTTACTGACTATGCCAAACGAAATTTGAGCCCAGCTCATAGGTTTAAAGGTAACATGAATCTGCAGATGCATCAATAAATTTACTGTGGCATTCTCATCGCATCCATTTTTTGTGTGTTTCAGAGCACATGGCATGGGAAAACTTAATCATGGAAACTGCTGAGGAAAACTTGCCCCGAGCTCGAGCAGGACACTGCGCTGCAGCAATCCACTGTCGTGTTTATGTTTGGTCTGGTAGAGATGGATATAGAAAAGCTTGGAATAACCAGGTTAATAAAGTAAATAAGTAAATTCAGCTCTTGCCCCATCTTCAGCATTTAAGATGATTCCAGGGGTCAATAAGTTCGAATCGTGGACACCACGTCACGCTGCTGTTAGAGTCAACAGTTTTTGGATAAAATTGATGAATTAACGCAAAAAGTGCAAATTTGATGAAAGTCGGCACCTGCGAGCATACTTTAGGAAGATGACCTGAAAATTTCAAGCTGAAACATTCAAAAGTATAGCTGGGATTTACGAAATACAAAAATTCCCGTAAGCCTCAATGAGTGCGAATGAAGCAGATAGACATAGTATCACTTACAATCACTAAAGTCTGTTCTTTCTAATTTGAGACCCGGCGATTCAGGTAGATTTGCCTTCTATGGCAAGGTAGGAGTACTAACCCTTGTCACTCTTCAGTCGGCCGAGGTGACAGGGCTGCTGCCCGACTCTCGGGCTATGACAACCCATTAAAGTGTTGCCATTCTCCACTTTCCGAAATTCATTTATCGCCCGCTCAAGTCTCAAGTTAGAACGAACAGACTATAAGCTTATCGTGAAATGGATTTTTTTAATTACGGCTGTAAATCTCCAAAAAAAAATTCTCGTTTTGGGCTGAAAAGTCCTTAAAAAAATGATGCAGGTGTCAACATTCTTGGATTTTGCGTTTTCTCTTTGTATTCAACTGAAAATGCTGAAAACACGACTTTCCCCTGCAGTGACTAGTGGCTCTATCTATTGGATTGAAATCTGGAAAAGTTTCACCTGGAATCACCTTAATTAATGTTGTAAGAATTTCAACCTTACCAAAGTTACTTCATCACGCAATTTGTAATTGGTTCACAACTAACCTGCAGATTGTCTCCGACATAGATTGGTTTTGGAGTTTTCCTTGGCCTAAAAAATGATCGGGACAGACGGTTCTGCACGCTAAAAATTGATGAGCACTTATGGCCGTTTAAACCCCCCCCCCCCCGCAAGTGCTCATCATCCTTGTCTTCTGGGGACCGTCAATCCCGAAAATTATTTGGGCCCTTATTTTTTAAAAATACTTTTTTTCTGTTGAGGGGGGGGGGGCGAAAAAGTCTCATCCTAATTGGATTCTACATTATTCTTAAAGCTGTACAAAATGCGGTATGCTGGAATTAAACAATCGGGTGTTAATTTTGTGGACTTATCTGGGAGGTATCTTTGAATTTTCTTCCTTTTCTTTTCCCTCTTACGATATTTCACCCTAATATCAACATTTTGATTTCAAGAAATTTTGCATGAACATGGTTTAGAATGTCAGCAACCTTTTGGAAAACTTTCAACCTTCTGTTTTTATGCGTGTACAGTATGTAGGAGTGTGTAATTAGTCGAGTTGGGCCGTATATCCGGTTACTATTTGGTTTGCCGGATTATCCGGCCGTATAATCCGGTTACCGGATATTACCGGATACTGTTTTACTACTATCTGTATCCGGCCGGATAGACTGGATAATGTGGTGCTGTTTGAGAGCTCCTAATCGGTGTAGTTTAACATCGGCATTCCCGTTCAATTCCCATTTAACGTATTTACCCGTGTGTAAGTCGCACCATATACACGATTTTCGGGTCTCCGAATTCAAGGTGCGACTTCAATATGGAACGGAACCCACCCTGCTCCTTTCCAAGAATCGGAAAATACGCATACGAGACGGTCGGTGACCACCAGCGCGGACCCGAGTTCACGCGATCTTCGATTGTTATCCTCCGCGGCGAAGTTAGCTCAAAGAAAGATGCAGTTCTAATCATCCTCCCTCTGCAAGTCGGCTGCCGCCACTGCCGGCTGTGAGAGAAGCAGAGACTTTCGCGGCTCGCTAAATCGGCAAGACTAGTGCGAGTGAAGATGCAGTGGGTCCTGTGTTGAGTCATCCTTTCCCTACTCCAACTAACGCCGTGCCGATTCTGATAAGAGACGGTGACTGACTGGCACCGCGCTGGCGCTGTTTTCCCTGGCGCCTGTACGGCTCTCCAGCCGCTTCGATGAACATCAAAGACGCGAATTCGGCGGAAGTTGACGACGCGGGAGGGTGTCCTGTTCTTTGGCCGCGATAATGCGATAAAGCGCAAAAACACAAGTTTTCTCACGTCGTTTTAACCGCGAGTAATTTTCACCACTCGATAGTATTGTGAAGGGGAGAGTACTGGCGACCCCCCCCCCCTCCTGCTCGATAAAAGACTAGGGTTTAAAAAACCACTATCCGGATCCGGTATTATCTGTATCCGGCTGGATAGCAAGTCATACTATCCGGCTCCAGCACCGGATACCGATTGCACTATCCGGATCCTGTTTTACCGGATACAAAAAGTCAATCTGGTCCAACTCTAGTAATTAGCACTCTAGATTTTCAGAAGTGTTAAAAAGGAAAGAAAAATTACCTGTGCTGTATACTGAAAAAAAAAAATTGTTGATTTTACAATTCTAATGGTAAAAGCGGTGACTGCAAAATGATAAAAGTTAGGTTACAAAAACCGGAAACTAAATTTATAAAATGTTAAATAACGCAAGTATTGGCAAGAAATTGCGAATTTGAAGGTGTTGAATTTGTACGGAACTTTCAAACTTGCAATTTCTTGCCAATTCTTAGAACCCAAAAAATTGGTCTTAGAAAGCTCAGGATGGTAACAAAATGCTCCTTGAAATTTGATCTTGAACGCAACGTTGAAACATTTTTGAAAAATTGACTCCAGCTCCTGCAAATGATGGTCACAGGCGGCAAAGAGAGCGCAAGACAGTGGCAAGTTCTAGTGAATTTGAATATGTCACTTCTGGTCGCTAAGTAATCACCTTAAAAATAAAATGCACATGATCTGACGATGATACGATTATTCATAATCACCCTCCTTGGCTCAATTGACAAAGAAAATTCTGCTACCGCTCGAAACAAATGGCTGAGATGGAATGTTACAATCCTTATTCTTATTTTAAACTCACTTTTTTTTTTTTTTTTTTTTTTTTTTTTTTTTTTTTTTTTTTAGGTTTGTTGTAAAGACTTATGGTATCTGGAAGTAGAAAAACCCAAATCAACTGGAAGAGTTCAGTTAGTGCGTGCATCAACGGATTCGCTGGAAGTCTGTTGGCAGGGCGTTCCCACTGCGGAATCGTATATCCTCCAAATTCAGAAGTATGAAATGCCACCTGTGAGCCAAGCTGCAACAAATCCCGTGCCTGCTTTGCCACAGTCTGAAACACCAATTACGACTCAAACACCTGTCCCTACGGCTACGACAGTATCAGGTATGTTCTCTCCTTTTCTTCTTCATGTTGCTTTCTCACTTTCCCAATAGTTTCTGATGAGTCGTAGAGTGAAGGGAATCTCTGCAAGGTTTTATTGTTTGTGAAAAGAGTATTAAGGTGATTCCAGGGCTGATAAGTTGGAACCGCGCACACCACATCGCGCTGCTCCAAAATTCAACACTTGAATTTAGCTAAAAATACTAAGTTGAGGAACATCAGCACCTGCAAGCATACTTCAGGAAGATACCCTGAAAGTTTTAAGCTAAAACACTCATAATTAGCCCATTGACATGTGAATTAATTTTAGCCCGCTGCGCCTAGAAATACTAATTAATTTTTGGGGAAAAACACTCATGGTAAAATGTTATTCTCAGTTCCCAACAGTTCCCCAGCCCATTTTCGTGTTTTTTTTCTTCTTTTGGGCTTGTGAAGAAAATACTAACGAATTTTAGGGTAAAACGCTCATTCTTATATTTGATGTTATTTTCAGTTTCCAACTGGTCCCCAGCCAATTTTTGAAATTTTGTCAACCCTATTTAAAATTTTTTTATTTTTTACTTGAGACCAAGATTTTTACATATGTAACATTGGTAACAGCAACACGAGCACAATTGTATTTGTTGATAGAATTTGAGATAATTTTGAGGTTAAGTCCTCACAACTAATAACAGTTCTACCAATGTAAGAAAAAAGAAACTGAACTGTAAGAAAGAAGTGTAAAATGGTGGCCACTGTGTCTCTAACTACCCCGTGATCAATGCCCGTGGCGCTATCTCTCGGGAAACAAGGAACTACGACGTTGTAGGCTGCTTAGTAACTGGACGAGTCAGACTTATCTATGCATATTTGTCCTGGGAGATGGAGGACAGGTCAGACTCGTCTGTATGTGTCAATGGGTTAAAGCAGGGATTTAGGAGGTGCGAAAATTCCCATAAGCCTCAATAAGTGAAAGTGTGGTAGATACTTATAGTATTACTCGCACTGACCAAGCTTATGGCAAAATAAATTGCCTAAATTACGGCTTCAACTCTCAAGAAATTTTACTTATTATGGGCTCAAATAATCCATAAAAAATCACACAGGTGCTGACTTTTTGGAACATTTTGGAACATTTTGAACATGTTGCAGTCTTGAGGTTTGTCATCATATGCTTCAAGCAAATGTACTTTTACTGCATTCATAACCTCGGGCAATTTTTATCATTTCTCATACGATTCATCATTACAGAAGCCGCACCTAGTACACCTTCAGCAACGCAAGCCACCAAATCAATTGTCACTCCAATCGTTAGTCAACCTGTGATGGCCGGAATCCACGCCTTAGCCAATGCTGCATCAAATACGCAGAAGTTAAAAGTTGCTGCAAGTCCGACTGCTGTAAGTTGCTTTTCTCTCTTTTCTTTTCTTTTCTTTTGAAAGATGGGGATTTGAAAGTTTTTGTAATGGGACCTAAGTGTGTGTGACTGGCACATTGTATACAAGAATTTGTCTTTCTCTCTCTCCTCCCATTTGAATGCATGCGTTAAAAAAGGACGGAGATAGGGGCTCAAGTCACGTGATGGCCCCCCTCCGTTCAAATGGCTGCAGAGAAAGAAAGACAAATTCCTGCATCCGCCTATAGACTGGTAAGATGATTGTTTTTTTCTATACACATCTTGAAGATAATAGATGCGTTTTTTTTTCCATCTACTGCACTGATCCAGCGAGAATTTAGCTGGGACTGCACTGATCCATCGGTCCAGCGAACCGTTTCTGTCAATTTGCTGGATTTTTCTTGAAGAGGTTAGGTTCGCCCGATTCGCCCATTTGTAAACACACATGTAAACAAAAAGGCCTATCCAGCGGACGCCCAGCGGCCTCAAAAGACCGCTGGGACCACTGGCATCTGCTGGCAGCGGATGGAATCCATTCGCTGCCAGCGGAATTGAGAGAAACGGTTTGCTGGACGCCAGCCGCTGCAGCGGGTGGGCAGCGGATGGGAAAAAAAACGGGTCTAATGCATGTTCTCCACACTTTTGCTTCAACAACTCTCACCATGCACTCTCATGGTTAGATCGGGAAAAATTTGCATGTTACTTTTACTGATTACAAAGGTATTTAATTATTTTAGACAAATGCGCTTGTTATTTTTTTACATAATTTTCGAATTTTTCAAGGGAAATATCAACTGTTGATTTTTTTGCGGCAATGTTTTCATCTTTTTCTATTTTAAAGCACCTTTCAGAGGAATGTGCTCTTTGATTGAATGAGGTTTGTCCTTTCAAAGACGTAATTAAAGATGTGCTTTCAAAAGAGAAGGAGTAATTTTTAATTGCAAAAGTTTGCCAAATTGTTGAATCATCAACAATTTTCACAGATTTCTGCAAAATTTCATGGACTTTTGCCATCAATGAATGTTAACGCATGTGATTTTGCTTTTTGGTCTGAAAGAATGCTGTTTTGCAGTATTTTGCTTTGCAAATGTGAAGCTAAGGGGTTTTGACTAGTATTCTTTTGAAGCAGTCGCGTTGCTAGGGGCTTTTTTAGGGGGGCCCAAAATTTTGCGGGTGTCACCCCCTTCTCCATTATAAAGGTAACTTAGAATGGAAATTTCCACTGCAACCCTACCCCCATCTTCCTCTACTCCACCCCTTCCCCGCTTCATCCTCGCTCATAAAAAGATGTGAATTTAAAAATCAAAATTCAGTGACATTTCCGGTGAAAAAAGACTGGTATAATTTAACATCATGATAGCTGATTTTGACCTTAGCAAAAAATGATGGTAAATTTCACCAGAATGATGGACAAAGTCACCAGAGCTCTGGTAACATTTCTATCATTTCTCTGGTGACTTTGTCCATCATTTTGGCCAAATTTACCATCATTTTTTGCTAAGGTCAAAATCAGCTGTCATGATGGTAAATTATACCAGTCTTTTTTCTCCGTGTAGGTAAATGTAAATTTACTGCACTTTATCCTTGCGGTTTTCAAATAATGATAATGAGAACGTTTGTTGACTTTGAGAAAAGTAATGAAGTATTGGTGCAGCCAGAAATGGTTTCGGTGGGAAAAGAGGGTTTGAGTGAAGCACCTACTTTTCACACTTCTGGGGGGTATGGAACACCCCTCAGGCTTAAGGGGGGATGGGGGTCAACCGCGGAAAATGTTTGAAATTTGATCTCTTGAAAAGCTAGTTTTAATGGGTTTTCCGGGTATTATTTGAGAGAAAACCAAGAAAAAATGTATGGGGTGGAGAAAATTTTTAGTAGATTTTGACTTTGAAAAGAAAAAGAAAACGAATGATGATAAAATGAATATTTCAAAAATCTTGACCAAATCTTTTTTTTTAAGAGGGGGTGACTTTTTCTCCATCTTGATGATATTCATTTTTTAGCTTTTCTTTTCTAATTATTTAAAATGGTATCCCTTGGTCATAGTCCAGTTGGGTGTCACCTAATGCAACCCAACAGACAGTATGCACTTACTTGAAAACGGGAAGCATCCATAGCGAACTGTTTTTCCTTCCCACCTCCAACCCCCTTACCTTACACTACCTTTCTTCCTTCCTTCCCTTCGTTTTCCTCCTCTTTTTGCTTTCCCTTTTTTTCTTCTTTTTTGTTTTTTCCCTTTTCTTTTCCCCTCTTTTTTTTTCCTCCACTCCGTCGGGTGTCACCCCAAAGATGGTGGCACCCAGAGCCGTGGGCCTCCCCGACCTCCCTCTAGCGACGCCTCTGCTTTGAAGCTTAGAATGTTAAACGATCATTTTAAAAGCTGGCCCGCAAAATTTTCCGAGCTCTACCCATGGATTGTTGCTTAAAAAACTGATGATCACACACAGAACCTTTAAAAAAAAATTCCTCAAGTCGTAGGTGCCTTTTTAAAATCCATAAAGTCAAACTGAATCCTCTCAATTTTTATGCCCTTAAATATAGCAACAATTATACTTGATTGCTCCGTCTTTTGAAGTACGTCTTGATCATAATCGCTTTTTTTTTTTTTTTTTTTGTCATTTACACAAGCTACATGTACTTGGACTCCTGCATGTATTGGCTCTATTGATTGATTTGTTATGACTTCTGGTCATTAACTTTTATCATTGTATTGTTTTTCTCCCTCTAGATTGGCAAAACTAGGATGACAAGCCCTATTCAAAGTAATTCAATCAAAATAATTCAAGCTAAAACCCCAGACACGAGGCCTCTCCTGGTAACATCTACAGGGTCACCAGTCTCTAGTAAGTGTATCTGTCTCTTATTGTTCTGCAATTTCTGTTTTTATAAAAGGCAATAAATGTGAAAAAACCTTGGGGGAAAAAAATCAATGAAATCCCTTTGTCTAATTCTATTACAGAGACAACAGAATTTTGTTTCCATGAAATCGCGTATGAACACTATGTGCTAGATGACTAAAACCCAGGTAGGAGTACAGATTGCTCTCTCCTGATTTCAAATTCGAATTGCGAAATCTAGCCTTTTACGCGACTACCGCAAAATCCACCTATTACAACAAAATCACGCGAGAACTTTCCTGTTTTTAAGCGCAAAAAAGCAGAACGTGCAGTAAACTGATTTTTTTTTTTTTTTTTTTTTTTTTTTTTTGGGCTTATGCGCTGAAAAGATTTTTGTCGGTGTTTTGAAATTGTTCGCGTCGGCCGCTTTGTGCATTTTTCTGGGAAATTACGCTTCATTTCATGGAAATTTTTATAGAAAGAGCTCTTTTTCTAGAAATTGCCTCATTCATTCACATTTTTTTCTAGCGAGTCTAGAAGCTGTAACGAGCATTTGTTAAAAGCTTCATGCAAATTTTGAAAAAGACGTATTATTGATATATTGAGATAATTTGTCGGAAAACTGGTAAATGTGCCACAAAATCAACTTTGAGTGAAGCACACAAATAAAAAAGAAAAAAAAAATATTAATAACGAAGAAATCCTGAAAAAAGAACGACGAAAAAAATTAATAACCATGAAAACAGGAATAAATAATGACGATAAATGACGATGTTCTTGTTTTTTAATCTTTGTATTCTTATTTAATCTTTCTTGGTTGTGCCACTTGTTAAGTTGCTAATTTCTTTGTTATTTTTGTTTTGTAATTGGGACTTGTCCCGTTGATAATTAATAAATAAATAAATAAATAAATAAATAAATAAAACGACAAAACATAATCTGAAAATTGGGGGAAAATAACGAGGAAACCAGTGAAAAATAACAACTGTTAAATAGTGTCTATCTATTACTTGCTCAAGCAGTCAAATTCTATTACTTACTCAAGCTCTTTTGGATGTTACGGACCACTGGTCGTAGCCAAGTCCGCCAAATTCATTTGTTATGATGTGGCTATTGAAGAATGTCCTGCTAACTTAGGATTTATCCTATTAAAATTATATTCTTCATTTTTTTTCAGCTGTTAGACCGCTAACTCCAGGACAAGCTGTTCTAAAATCCATAGCTACAACCCCTGGAACTCAGCAGAAAATCATCCTTCAAAAACCAGCTGTCACTCCTGGGACGACTGTCGCTGGTGGGGCAGGGGCCCCTCACATTGTTACACTTGTGAAAACGAATCAAGGAATGACTGTAGCAACTGTAAGTATTTCTGCGATGAACTTTTATTTTCATACTGTCATGTTTTGGAAAGCATCCTGAATTTCATTTCTCGTGTGAATAGCAGAGCTGCCTTTTTGCGTATAATTAATCAAATTTTTCAATTCACCAATGATTCCACCGGTTGAGAAAAGATTCAGTTCAGTTCAGTGTATGACTGTACTGCACGAAAATACTCTGATTTGTAATCTTTTCTTAATCGGTGGAAAATACGTTAATTAATTAAAATATCCGTAAGTTTTTTAAAGTCATCGACAACTCCAGCGGTTGAGAAAAGATTAAAGATGCGAGTTTTTCCGTGCATTACAGGCTTACAGTGAACTGAACTGAGTAATCTTTTCTCAACCAGTGGAATCATGGGTGAATTGAAAAATGCGATAAATTATACGCAAAATGGCAGCTCTGGTGAATAGTGCAATGTTCAAAGTTTGTGGAAGTAATCTCTGTTACTACACATTATCCCAGAGGCGGCTCAAAATGCAATTTATCGTTGCCCACTCCATTTAAAACTATAGAAAAGTATCGATTTATCGGAAGTTCAATTGCACCCTGTGACGATGGATACTTTTCTGAAGTTTTAAATGGAGTAGGCATGGATGTATCGCATTTCACGAGCTGCCGCTGCATTATCCATGGAGAAAGAAGGAAGTCTATTTGAAACCTCTCATTTCAAGTCGGAAACATATTACGCAATAAAAATGAAGGAAAATGAATTGAAGTGTCGTCTTTTCATAGAGGAACGCTTTAAAATCAAAAGGTCAGAGTGGCATGCAAGTTTCGTTTTGATGGAATACAAGTTGAAAAATCGACAAATATTACACTGTGCAACAGCCTGTCTGTCCCCCTGACGAAACCGGTTTTGTTCGATCCCATGGGTGTTAAAATAAAGGAAAATCACCGTCAAAACCCCACATCTTGGGCGGGAAGACTGTAAAGCCGCCATCTTTGAATTTTCGCCCATTTTGCGTACCTTTGATCGATTTTTCCCATTTTTCGGCACAAAAAACAATCAAACGAAAAAATCTAATTAATGCATCTGAAAGAGCATTAAATTTGCTACAAATTCATGTAATCAGATTCATTTTAACATATTTTTTTCTTTGGAATAATTACGCATATTCCGAAAAATTACCCTAAAAAATTGCCCAAAAAAATCGACTTTTCCTCAGTTTTTCCCTTATATATTCAGATCCAAGAATTCAATGTCAAATCCGTTTTCATAGTCTTAAAGCGCATAAAATTTGCTACAAAATCACTGCAATAGTCATTGTTTATTCAATTATTTGGCGTCGTCAGGTGCCATACAATGAAAGCTCTAAAAACGTCAATTTTTGCGATTTTTTTCCTCGTATAGACTACCATTCGAACCCAAATCGCCCCTGGTCAATCCTATGAGAAGAGTGCACCAATTTTTTTTGAAAATTGAAAATATGGCTGATGGAAAACAATGATTGAACACATTGGAACCCTCTACTTTCCGAAAAGCTCCAGATTTTGAGAGAAAATCACCTTTCAACATGCTTCGAAAGAGCTTGCAATTTTCGCCTGTTTTCTCTCGCTTTTTATAGCGGTGTTACCTGCTACGCCCGAATGAGCAAAGTTTCGCAATGATTGAGCAGAGCTAGACTTTGAATTTTTTGCTTTCCTCAGTGAAATACCGTATCTTAATGATTTAAATTTGATGGTAAAGAAGGGAATTCGTGTATTGAGTAATCGGAAGTTGTGTTATTATGCTAAAGATTAAGTGGCCCTGAAAAGGTCTGTTTAATTTGAAGGGGAAAAGAGGCTCTTTCATCTCCCATAAGGAATGGGCTGAGAATAAACAAATTTCATTTTTTCAGGGATGATGGATGTATGATTGTATGCGTAGGGAGTTTGAAAATGCTCACTTTTTTGTTTTAGCCCCCCTAGAACCGGGGGGGGGGGGGGGTTGGGGGTCAAAGGTAAAACAATTTTTTGGCCATAACTTTTAAAAGCTTAAAGATATCAAAAGATATTTTTTTCCAAACAAAGGCTCATTGAAAGACCTGTCTTTTAATGTATAACATGTGTAACAAATTGTAAAAACTTAAATTTCCATCAAGATATAACCTTTTCAAAATTTAGAAAATTTCAAAAATATGATTTTTTACAATTCTCAATAAATTCAGATCGCATGGAGAAAAACCAAAATCACCCAAAAGAAATCTCTTTCCATCCCGGTTAAAACGAGTCCACGAGATCGATTTTAGGAATTCCTTCTTCTTTGAATTATGAGGTTTTCAAGTCAACCTCTATCTGCAAGGCCGCCAGCTTTAGCATTTAAAAAGTTTTAAAGTGTCAGAAATTGCTATTTTTGCCTTATCAGTGGTTACGACGAAGCGCGTATAAGGGGCTATTGGGGCTATAGCCCCCTCACTTTTTTGGGAATGAGGGGCTAAAAAATTTTTTGAACGAGAAAAAAAGGAAAAAAAGGGAAAAAGGAAAAAGTAGAAGAAGTAGAAGAAGTAGAAAGTCCAGCCGCCCCAGCTGCTAGCCATAGCTCGTTATGCTTATGTTTCAAAGCGAACGACTGGACTGTTTTTTTTTTTTTTTTTGAAGGGTAGGTTATGGGAAACAGAACTCCGACAAACGAGATGCTCTGTGTTGGATAGGAGAATGTGGGCAAGGGTGGCAGAACTCCGACAAACGAGATGCTCTGTGTTGGATAGGAGAATGTGGGCAAGGGTGGCAGAACTCCGACAAACGAGATGCTCTGTGTTGGATAGGAGAATGTGGGCAAGGGTGGCAGAACTCCGACAAACGAGATGCTCTGTGTTGGATAGGAGAGTGTGGGCAAGGGTGGCAGAACTCCGACAAACGAGATGCTCTGCGGTATGGGGGGAAAAGAAGGGGAGGCAGGAAACAGAACTCCGACAAACGAGATGCTCTGCGTTGACACGTGGTATGGGGGAGAAAAAAAAAGGGGGAGGTAGCAAACAGAACTCCGACAAACGAGATGCTCTGTGTAGATGAGTGGTATAGGGGAAGAAGGCGGTGAGAATCAGGAAACAGAACTCCGACAAACGAGATGCTCTGCGTTGAGTGGTTTGTGGTGAAAAGGGATAGAAAGTTAGAAGACAGAACTCAGACACTAATATTCTCTTTTGACTGTAGGGTTTGAGAGAAGAGAAGTAGGGTAAGGGATGGTAAATCTGTACCTGTAATACTGGAGAGAAAAACAAAACATAAAAACCATAAAAAACATAAAAACAACAACGTTCTTGTTGAATCTGAAAAAGGAAGAACCTCCCCAATAGTGCCATTAGTCTTAAGTGGCTTCAGCTGCCTGCAGGGTAAAGGGGACAATATTTCTCTTCGGAGCACTCTCCTGTAAAATATACGGCTACTTGTCACTGATAAATTAATAATTAGTTTATAACTACCAAGTAGCGGGAGCTGACTGTAGGGTATGTCAGCAGAGGAGTAGGAAGTTAGGTGCCAGAGCTCAGCTGGACTAGATATGCCGAACACTTGTCTGGATCTTTGCTGACCCACTTCTTTATTGACATGCTGATTAACACACTGATTTCCTGACCTTTACCATATAATCCAAGTGTCTACCACATACACAACTTAAATGCTAATCTACCATCTATCTTCTTCATCCTCATCTTCATTGCTTACTACACTACCATCAGAGTCTTCAGACTTAATTTCTGGATCGGTGTCAGACAGCTCTGGATTCTCACGGATGCTTTGTAGTATGGCCCTTGGGATCTTGTGTTGCTGCATCAGCTCCTTCCATAGTTCTGATGAATGGTCAGACCATCTGATGGCTTTCTGAAGCATGTCAGACCACGTTAGGCATGGGCGTCCATGTTTCCGAGGTCCACCCACAAATGACTCAGCAAGTTTCAAGAGGTGTCCCTCAGGTCTCCGAGTTACATGGCTCCAGTATTGAATTCTTGAGATTGCGATTTGCCGAGTGATGGTGAGGTTTCTGACTAAAGAAGATACTCTAAGGTCCGTTGGCTTTGTAGAGCTTACTTTAAAAAGCAGTTTTAGAGCATTCCTTTCAAAGTGCCTCAAGGATATTCTGTTTTGTCGGGTCACTGCTGCTACTTTCAGGCCATACACAACTGTTGGTGTGATGATACTGGTATACAGTATTGAGATTAAGTCCCATGGTAGTCGGTTCTCCTGTAGGAAGGGTAGTAGACTATACAAAGCTTTATATCCTGCTTTAACTCGGTTTCTAATTGTTTGCGGTCGTTCTAAACTACTTGTTATGGTAGATCCCAGATACAGAAAGTGGTCTACTTTAGGTAGTTTGAAGTCTCCGAAATGCAAGTGGGTTTCTTCCTGTACGTCTTCAGGTCTCTCCTTCTGTCCTTCCGGGTCTCTTATTAGTACACAGCTTTTACTCCAATTTACGTTTAGTCCAACTTCTGCTAGTAATTCGCACAAAACAGTTAGAAGTTCCGCTATTTGTTCTTCCGTTTCAAACAGTATAATTATGTCATCTGCAAAAGCAAGTATGCAAGGGAACTTCATGTCTTCTATTTGTTCTAACGTAAAGAATGGTAGCCTTTCTGATGCTGCTTTGATGACAAAATGGAGTACCAATATGAAAAGCATCCCAGAGATTGGACATCCTTGCTTGACTCCTCTGTTAACCTGGAAATATTTTGTATACTTACCTCTCCACCTGACACAAACGTCTCCAGGTAAACAAGCTTTAGTTATTCGCTCAATTAAACTTGCTGGTACACCATAGGATTTCAGCATTTTAAGAATTGCAGAGTGGTCTACGGTGTCAAAGACTTTCTGTAGATCCAAAGATAATACCATGACTTTCCTTCCAGAATTCCATAGGGAGTCTAGGATTCGGCGTAGTGTGAACAGGTGGTCATCTGTTGATCTTCCATGTAGGTACGCAGCTTGATAGGCTGGAATTTCACTGATATGTTTTCTCAGTTGGTCGAGAAGGTAGCTACTATATATTTTGTAGCCAACGCTACTCAGTGTTATTAACCTATAATCACCTGGTTCTTTTGCAGCCGTATTTTTGGTATGGGTACTCTTACTGCTTTAAACCATTCGTCCGGTGGCTCATTCTTTTCCCATATCGCTGAGAAACATTTTGCCAGACTCCTGTAGAATTCATTGAGGCATTGTTTCAGCAGGTCCACAGTAACTTGGTCAGGTCCAGGAGCAGATCCACTTTTCATTTTTCCAACAATTATTTGTAATTGTGCGGCGCTTGGTCCAGGGATTGACTCGTTCTCGATGTTTGTGGTATCTGTTGTGGTACCTGCTATCCATTCTGCATGTCTCTAGAACATTATAGAATACGGTGGGCTCATTTATGTGGCTAAGCAAATAATCTTGAATCATAAGCCGCAATCTCGGAATGTTTAGGTTGCCTTGCCTACCCCCATTCAATTCCCACTGGTGTAGCAAGGCTCTAAAGAGGCAGCTTCCATCCCCTGGTATTACAGCTACTTCAACCGCTCCTGCCTGAACAATGACAATTTCCTTTTCCATTCTACAATACAAGGAGTTTAAATTCTGGACTTCTTAATATATTTTCTTGATTAAGAATCTGGACATTAATACATTAACTTCTATAACAGAGGAGACAAGAATTAGTTTGACAATTTACACACATATTGGACATGAAACAATAAAATATGCCAATCTCGTGGTGGTGTGCAACCCTCAGTGATGAGAGCCACCACGAAGAAAGGCAACAGATTCGCACTATAGTAGTTCAGTTGAGGGACTGTCCGAAATCACGTTACAATGACAAACCACAGGAGTGTGGGAGTGAAGGAGGATGAATCTTGTAGGTCGTGCTGGCAAGGTTATGGGGAACCTTGTTCGGCTGAGGCAGGGGAGGAGAGTCAGGAACCATATGCCATCTTATTACTATAGCAGTTCGAGGTGAGTCAGGAACCACGTGCCATCTTATTACTATAGCAGTTCGAGGAGAGTTAGGAACCACGTGCCATCTTATGATTATAGCAGTTCGAGGAGAGTTAGGAACCACGTGCCATCTTATTACTATAGCAGTTCGAGGAGAGTTAGGAACCACGTGCCATCTTATTACTATAGCAGTTCGAGGAGAGTCAGGAACCACGTGCCATCTTATTACTATAGCAGTTCGAGGAGAGTTAGGAACCACGTGCCATCTTATTACTATAGCAGTTCGAGGAGAGTCAGGAACCACGTGCCATCTTATTACTATAGCAGTTCGAGGAGAGTTAGGAACCACGTGCCATCTTATTACTATAGCAGTTCGAGGAGAGTCAGGAACCACGTGCCATCTTATTACTATAGCAGTTCGAGGAGAGTTAGGAACCACGTGCCATCTTATTACTATAGCAGTTCAGTTGAGGGACTGTCCGAAATCATGTTACAATGACAACCACGGGAGTGTGGGAGTGGAGGTAGATGAATCTTGTAGGTCTTGCTGGCCAGGTTATGAGGAACCTTGTTCGGCTGAGGCAGGAGAGGAGAGTCAAGAACCACGTGCCATATTGCTGCAATTTTTCGGAAAATCCCCGTAACGGCGGTCACCAGCGTCATGACCCACAAAGCTTCAACAATTCACTATTACTTAGAAGGGATATTATTATACTATACACAGCGTAATAAGGGTTGATGTTAACGCTTATGTAGCCAAAGGAGGGTCTTCGGGAGGTGTGCAAGGGTTTTTCAATTTCTAAGCTTAAATTTAAGTGCGTTAAGTGCGTATTTCTCTTAGCGTTTAGAATCGTAGTGCTCCCATTTCCAGGTTTGATCAGCAAATTCCCTTTCCGATGCATGTATGGCGTTGTCCGGTTATTTCGGTTAAGTTTGAAGGTAAGCAAGCAGGCAAGTTCCTGTAGGGATGTGCCAGGTTGTAGAGAAGACTTTATTTCCGTAGGATGGTTATCTTTAGTCCCATTAGTTGCAATTGTGCAATAAAGTTACTGTCTATCTTGCTTATGATGAAGTGTTGTGTATCATTAGAAGTACATCCTTCAGAAGGTCTACCATGACAATCGCTTGTTGTTCGTTTTGAAACGGGTTAAGCTCCTGTGGGGGTAATACTTAGCCGTATTGCTGTGCTGCATACTGTGGCTTGTCGTCGGGATGGCCTTCCTTTGATATTTTCCCTTGTGATCCCCATCTTACATTGATTAACCCTTGCATCACCATGGAGAACCAAGGGGGCAAGGGGAGAGGGAACAAAATTCTCATTTGTTTCAGCTTCCTGTGTCACAAACACTCTCAGAGCCAAAAATTGTTTTACCTTTGACCCCCAACCCCCCCCCCCCCCCGGTTCTAGGGGGGCTAAAACAAAAAAGTGAGCATTTTCAAACTCCCTACGCATACAATCATACATCCATCATCCCTGAAAAAATGAAATTTGTTTATTCTCAGCCCATTCCTTATGGGAGATGAAAGAGCCTCTTTTCCCCTTCAAATTAAACAGACCTTTTCAGGGCCACTTAATCTTTAGCATAATAACACAACTTCCGATTACTCAATACACGAATTCCCTTCTTTACCATCAAATTTAAATCATTAAGATACGGTATTTCACTGAGGAAAGCAAAAAATTCAAAGTCTAGCTCTGCTCAATCATTGCGAAACTTTGCTCATTCGGGCGTAGCAGGTAACACCGCTATAAAAAGCGAGAGAAAACAGGCGAAAATTGCAAGCTCTTTCGAAGCATGTTGAAAGGTGATTTTCTCTCAAAATCTGGAGCTTTTCGGAAAGTAGAGGGTTCCAATGTGTTCAATCATTGTTTTCCATCAGCCATATTTTCAATTTTCAAAAAAAATTGGTGCACTCTTCTCATAGGATTGACCAGGGGCGATTTGGGTTCGAATGGTAGTCTATACGAGGAAAAAAATCGCAAAAATTGACGTTTTTAGAGCTTTCATTGTATGGCACCTGACGACGCCAAATAATTGAATAAACAATGACTATTGCAGTGATTTTGTAGCAAATTTTATGCGCTTTAAGACTATGAAAACGGATTTGACATTGAATTCTTGGATCTGAATATATAAGGGAAAAACTGAGGAAAAGTCGATTTTTTTGGGCAATTTTTTAGGGTAATTTTTCGGAATATGCGTAATTATTCCAAAGAAAAAAATATGTTAAAATGAATCTGATTACATGAATTTGTAGCAAATTTAATGCTCTTTCAGATGCATTAATTAGATTTTTTCGTTTGATTGTTTTTTGTGCCGAAAAATGGGAAAAATCGATCAAAAGTACGCAAAATGGGCGAAAATTCAAAGATGGCGGCTTTACAGTCCTCCCGCCCAAGATGTGGTGTTTTGACGGTGATTTTCCTTCGTTTTAACACCCATGGGATCGAACAAAACCGGTTTTGTCAGGGAGACAGAGAAAACCCGAAATTTTGTTGCACAGTGTTATCAGTTTAGGTGTGCCTACACTTCTGAAATGACCTCCACTCTCTAGCCTCTCTCAAGGTATATGGAGAACAGCTATGGACAACACTCGACTCAGGGGGCGTGGCCACGTGGGAAAAAGCGACTTCGCCGCTATCTTGTCTCCTAGTTACACCGTGTATCCTTGCATTGTTGTTTGTGGTTAGGTTTGAAGGGGAAGTTTATCTGAAGCAATAGTTTATTTATTTGAGCAATGCAATGTAATTTTTATCTTTAAATGTTTATGTTGTGACTATAGAATGGATTAACATAATCAATTACGTTGTTTACTTTCCTTTTCAAGATGTGAAATCTAAATTTGAATCGTGCGGTCAGGAAAATGGCAGCGGAGTCGCTTTTTTCACAACCAATCGGAGCCGACCTCAGAGTGTTGTCCGTACCTGTTCTCCATCTACCTTGAGCCTCTCTATCAAAATGTGAAGTGACTTTGTATCTAATCAATATTTGTTTACAGGTTCCCAAAGTAAATTTAATTCAAGGGAAAACTGGTACTATCACTGCTGGAACAAAAACTTTGCCACCAGGAGCAACTATCGTCAAACTAGTTAGTGCTCAAGGAGGCACAACCAAGGGTGAGCTCTTTTATGCTTCATCATTATAACTAATTACCTAGCTATAACTATTTAGTTATTTTTTTTAAATTCATACTTGAATTTCGGAAAGGGCCAATATGAACATCAACTGAAATGAAACTAATAAATAACTAATACAAAAATGCTGTGGGCTGCATGATTCTCTGCAACTTCAAAGAATGTAAATTGATAAAAATCAAGGAATGTACAAGAGATGCGAGTGACTGAATTTCATGAAGCAAGACTGCGGGGAAACTTGTGATATAAGAACCTTAATGCACATTTTCAGTGTTTAGTGCCGATTTCTGTCACCAGAGCTGTATTTTTACCACTGAGAGAGCAAAAATTGATAATATGAAATCTGAAACTGATCCTATACAGAGTAGAGTTAAAATGCAATTCTAATAAAATGGAAACGGTTATTATCAGAGACAATATATAATAGAGACCAAACATTAGCCCTTGCGCGTGGTGGCTGACTAATTTTTCGGAAATCAGCAGGAATTAACACGAAGTCTATGAAAAGTTCCTTGCAAAAAGTTTTCCATTCTTAAGGTTAGAATCTTAATAGCACGAATCTCTGCAAACTGGTATCGTTGCATATCATTTGTTTACTGCTGTGCACTGTAAGGTGGGTTGAAATTACAGTGTTTTTGACGTGACACGAGTTAGACCAGTGTTTCTGCCCATAGTTGTAATGGGAATGGCGGCGAGCAGGTTATCTAACCGCTGGTTTTTAGGAGTTTTATTGGGTGTATTGTGTAAGCAGGAACAGAAGCAAGATTGATGAAGAGAGCTAAAACCCAAACTGACAGAAGTTTAGTATTCAATTGTAAGTGGCGGTTGCCGCCCAGGCCAAGTCAGAAAGAGCATAAGTAATTACATCAAACCATCTTCATAATGGATAAGCACCGATCCAAAAGCCCACTGAGTTTATTTTTCCTCCTTACATCTATTTGTTTTTATTTTCAAAGAAGAGATGATTCTATCGTTATTTGTTTCATTGAGATTTTAAGACACCTTTGTCAAATTGAAATTTATAACCATATTTTTAAAGGATGTAAGTACGTCACATTTTATAATAACTTTTCTCATATTTTTAACTGCGCGGATATGAGTTTGGATTCTGAATCGAAAAAATTTGACTTAAAGATTCAGATTGAAAATTATAGTATTGTATTCTTACTTCCCTAATGGGGCTGTTACACAATTTTATTATAAGCAATTTAACAGTCGATTCTGGTGTAAAAACCTCGAAAAATAACGATGGCAGCACTGAAAACCTCTAAAATCCACTACTGAACTCAATAAATGCTTTTATTTGCGCGAGCGTAATGGTGGCTGATGGCAGTAATAATGAGAGATTCCCTTCTAACAAGACTACTGTGACTCCATCAAGAAGTGACCAATGAGAGACGACTTTCATTGGACACCGGTGTCACTAGATGTCCCGGATGTGGATCATTACTCTGATGACTAATTACTCTGTGAATCATCCTTGTCAGCAGAGAGAGAGTGACAAAATTAAGATAGGAATCTCCCATTATTATTGCCCTCAGTCACCATTACGCTCGCGCAAATAAAAGTGTTTATTGAGTTTAGGAGTGGATTTTGGAAGTTTGTATTGCTGCCATCTTCATATTTTGAGGTTTTTACACCAAAAAATACGATTAAATTACTAATAGGAAAAGTGTGCAACAGCCCCACTAATCTTTACCGTGTTTGTTGGCGTGTAGTTTTCTCCAACTAAGCAATGTATCAAACTTGTTTTGATTCCATCAAATATTAAATATGTAATGTTAAAAGTTTTTTCCTTCTCTCTGCTATCCAGGCAATTACGATTGGTGGAAAACCTGTCACTGTTCAGATGGTCAGTGGACAGAAAAATTTAGCGTTTGTAGCAACGACAAATAGCAGTGCAACCTCTGCCTATTCCGGCTCAATTTTATCATCATTAAGCAAAGTTTTAAATACATCATCTGTACAAAATAGTGCTGTAGTCACAGCTCAAATGAAACCTAAAACAACTTCTGGTGAGTTCTTGAATTTTTCTTGCCCTTGGTTAAAGTTATTTCCTGTCTGGCTTTCTCACCCTAGAATCTGCCGACTCATTGAATTGATGATCATATACCGCTTGATGTACAGTCAACGAATCAAATAATGTCAGTCGACTCCTTAGATTTTGGCTTAGGTAGGCAACCTGTAATACTTAACACGGTGAATTGAAGTATTGCAAGTGGCCTACCTTGCCAAAATTTAAGGATTCGACTCTCCACTGACATTATATGATTCGGTGACTGCAGCTGCTTCAACTGAGAAGTTTCAATAGAAAGCTAAAGTTACTAATGCTTCTGAACAGGGTTTTATCCCAAAATTTGTTTATTTTCCAACGCTTTGAAATATTTTTCTATGGGATCATGATACATGTCCTAGTTTTTTGAAAAATTTTACTGAACAAAAATTTAAACAAAAGATTCTTCAAAAAAATGCTCCGAAAGAGTAAGATAACTTCTACATTTTGAACCAAAAAAAAAAAAAAACAGTTTTACTGCTCTGGAAGCATTTCAAAAAAGTTAATGACAAATGTTCAAATTTGCCCTGGTACTGGGGTTGAAGCAGATGCAAAAATCCGCAGCACCGCAAGTGTTAATACAGCAGAGTTGTAATTAATTACCTGTTTTGTCCACAGCATTCTTAACAATATTTACTTCCATTAACTTAAGGGTCATAATTTCAAATCGGGCCGATTGAGCATGCATGCTCCGTGAAAATTTCAAGTCAAAATTTAAACCCAATGAGTAATTTTTTACCTTCAGTACTGCTAGAAAAGACTTTTCACCGAAGGGTTCCGCTGAATTTTCAATATTTTTCATGTACCGCGGAAACAGCCGGTAGAGCATGATGAACAAATGGAAAATAACTTGTCAATTGTTGGTTACGCTGTCGGTTACGTAACCGACTATTTCAAAAGTACTTAATAAAAACAATATCACTTGTTACAATAATCTCTGATATTGATTTTTAAAGCAAATTACGGTAGTTGAATTGAATTAAAAATTACAGGGTGGAACTTTACTGTATTACCTACCTTTTTCGTACATTTAAGTGCCGCTGACTAGGACCATAGGCAAATCACGAGATCGGATTTGTTGGTGAATATCGTTTCCAAATAAAATACATTTACACAGATGTTGATAATTTCTGTTTAGAACGTTTGAGCGTGGTTGAAAAAAATCGTAAGTTACTCAGTTTCACTTTTAAATAAACTTTTTAGATGTTGTAAAATAGTAAAATCCGTGCGTAACCGACGGACATTTTGGAACCGGGGGACAACCATTTTTCACAATTTATGGCATGAAGAAAAATAATTTTGTAAAAAACGATGGTTTACACGTGTTCTACGGAGTTTTTTGAGCATTTCCGTTATCTTCAAAATTCATTGCAGCCTCAAAGTATGGTCAAAAACTTAGGTTAAATACCAGAAACTCGGGTGGGGGACGCGTAACCGACGGACATTTTGAACCATAAAACAATTATAATTAGTATTTAAATAACTTTAAAAGCAATTATTACTATTGCTCCTCATAAAACTAAGTTCCTTCGACTTAAAAATTGAAACATCGAACTTATTTGATCTTTTTTAAAAATGTAATCTTGTTGGGACACCATTTGGCCCGTTTCGAAATTATGACCCTTAAGCAATAATTTTGTTTCATCATTTTGACATAATTGTTTTTTTTTTTTGTTTAGTTGTATCAGTTGTAGATCAGTCTCTAAGTAGTTCTGAGGCCAAAATTATTGCTTCTGCAGAGGGTGATATAGATCTCTCTCAGATGGATACTGAAGAATCGAATCAATTAGAAGGTAAAAGCTCTCTCTTTCGCTTTTTTCTTTTTCTCTTAGGAAGGTCTCTCTCTTTCTTTAGTGTTCTTTACTGCCACCAGAGACAACAGACACCATGTACTACCTATCTCACTTGTAGCATCCCATAGAGGCACCCTTTTTTTTGGTCGCAACGAGGCAATGTCCAACGGCTCCTATGTTGACTGTTGAGCAAAGATGTTGATGTCAGTAGCCAATCAGAACAAAGCATAATTGCTTTGGTTGTTGGTCAACAATCTACATAATTGATTGACTCCTATTGGAAGGCATATATATTGAATGCTTTGAGGAAACCAGTATTTTGATTGTATGATTGCTGCATAACTGAAAAAAAATTGTGAATCGTGCGAATTTTCAAAGTTGTCATTTCGAAGCGGGGCCTTACCAACGGTAGAATGCGACTTTTGGGTCTTAATGCAAATTTTGTGTTTTACAACGCAAATTTTGCTGAACTGTAAAATGCAAATTTTGAGATTCAAAGAAATTTAAAAAAAAAAATTGAAAAAATTTCGAAGCGAATCAATTTTTTATTAAATTCAGTATTAGAAGGTTCACACTCAACTTGGATAAAAATAATTGACTGCCGCAAAAAGGATCAAAAAGTCAAATTCAATGTTGTTTATTTTTTTTTTATCTTGGGTTTCGTTTGAAAGTTTCCAAAAATAATGGAATCAATCTTTGTGTAAATTTACAGTGCTTAAATTTTCCAGTTACTTTCTACTAAAGGAGGGTTAGGTTTTATTTTCCATCCAATTTACAAGGTGTTTTTCATTTAGATTTTATTTGCAGTAAATCTTCAAACGTAAATTTCTGGAATAGCTTCACCAAAAAACTAGGTTTTTTCACTCAAAAGCGTAATTTCTATCATTTCAGTTGTGAGGATTTGAGAGGCTCATAAACTGAATTTTCAAAGTTTAATAGACCTTAGGTCTTCAACCTTAAATGAAAATACTGTGAATTTTCAAAGTTGAATAGATGTTTTCAACCTTAAATGAAAATACCGCTTTTTGGCTTTAGAAAGCTTCACTGTACCTGTTCACTGATAGACCTTTCAAAATCATGCTTTTTTCAGGTCTCTGATGATTGTGCTTTCAGCGGTTTTGTGAATAGAATTAGTGAAACAGCCGCAATGTTAGTGTTTAAATGGTATTATTAGAGCGAATGAAGCTTTGCAAGTTGACTGTGGTTGTTATAATTTGTTTATTTTTTCTCATTCCTTTACAGGTGTTAAAAGTGTAGCTTGGGACCAGGATGGAATGGACGTAGGAGAAGATAGTGAAAACAGCAGCTCCCTACAAGCAGCTGTCATGGCTGAAGATAGTATGGAAGTAGATAGCCAGTAATGTAACTTGTTTTTTTTTTTTTTTTTTTCTCTATTTAATTTGGTCTAAGTTTTTGTAGACTTGACTTTTCAAACGTGCGAGTATCTCTGCTTGTTCAGAGTCATGAATCGTACATCTCCGTGAAATGATTCTTTGTATATTGACATTTTGTATAGATTAGCTAGTGTTATCAGATTGAGTATGAACAGTGAAGTACTCCTGGGACCAATAAATGTTTGGGGCGGACGGTCCTGCTCGCAGTTGATTGGTGAGAAGGTATGGCCTTTTAAAACCACATGTAAATGCTCACCATCCAACGTCTCTTGGGGACCGTCTGTACAGAACATTTATTGGTCACTGAAAAGGCAAACTCACGGAGCTGCTCCCATAATTTCTGTTTGCTAGAATTTTTAAAAAATTGTAAAAATGTGTTGAGCCTCTCAAAATTGTACCTTAGAGCCATTTCAATCTTCACATTGAAGTAATGAAGTAAATTTAGTTAATTTGTGGATCTTGAAGTATAGAATTAGGGAGAGTGTGGATTAAATTTAACTTTAAATGGTGCCTCCTATGAAAAACTGTGTAACCACTTCAAGACTGTTTCTACTACTTTAAGAATTGGTGCAAGAGATAGTTTAGAGGAAGCTTTTTTTACTTTTTTTTTTTTTTTTAAGTTGAATACATGTAAAGTAAGAAATGTCTCCTGGAAAGGTCTAAGCGATAAAAAATAGTAAGTACAGTAAACTCTCGATTTACTGGATTTCAGAGGACCGGCCAAAAAATCCGGTAAACAGAAAACTCACGTTTTTCGCGGCGAAATCGCGGATGGAAAACTCGCATTTTTCGTGGCGAAATCGCGGAATTTTTCGGTAGTTTTTTGTCTCCCCCCCCCAAATTTTCACTGTTTTCGACGAACCTAAGGGTTATACTTACATAAGCACAAAAACCGCTTGGGGGATTAGAACACGATAATTTGGCACTAACTGTTCATTTGTTGAGTGTTTCTCTTAGCTACAAATCTCTTTGGAAAAAATCAGCCGACTTTTTCCAAAGAGGTTCAGCCGATCTCACTGTCAGCCAACGTTGCCAATGTTGGCAAGTTCTTGAAGTGCCAAAGCCGTAAACTACATGCTTCACGCATGAGTGCGTGGAGCCAACGCACCACGGGCGGCAGCGCTGCGCTGCTGTCAACGCAGGAAGGCAGAGGCAGCAAAGCTTTCTTGTCGCTTGACGCGTTTTTCAAAACACCGCGAATGATGAGTTTGGAGAGTCTTTCATAGTGATTCTTTGAGATCGCGGCATCTTATCTTGGGAAAAAAACTGCTATTTTTGAGCAAAGTCCGGTAAATTAAGGAGAAATTTCTTCTTAGGACCGAGAAGAATTCCGGTAAATCGAATGAAATGTAACATTGTTCTTATGGGACTTTTATTGGGACCGGAAAAATTTTCCGGTAAATCGCAAAATCCGGTAAATGGAGAGTTTACTGTATTATTCAACTGCTTTACTAAGTCTCTTATCAGGCGGTAAGGTGGAGTAGTTTTTGTAAGCAATGTTGTGCTAAAATTGTGATTTTCTACTTTTTAATAATTTTATTATCGATGACGTTTCTACTTGAATTGAAAAATGAGTAAGTTTTATTTTGTAATGAAGGTAAAATCAATGGATCCAAGCTTAATATAAAAAAACGTTTCTACACACTGGTTTGAGTGTAGTGGGAGCAGAATTTGATGAAATTTCATACCCTCTGTGTACTGCCCTCAACTGACTGAAATGACTGTTCTAAATGAAGGCTTCTGACTAACCGGGTGATCAGTGATCACTGCTCATCAAACTTTACCAAAACCTCCACACCATTTAACCTCAAGAAAATTTAATTAGATTTAATTAGTAACCAGGTAACCACGGTCTTTTAAAGTGACCTGCTTTCGAAAAGTGATAATCACCGAAAATTTATTACTCTGCTTACGTATAAAGTGGACAGAGGTAGGTGGAAGTGAGCACTGAATCGTCATGTTCTAGCAAACGCAAAAGTATTGATAGTCCAGAATACAATAAATAAACAAATTATTTATTATATTATATTTATTTATTTATTTATTTATAATAAATTTTTTTTATTGTTCAAGTCGTTGCTGGCTCGTTTTTCTGTCATATCTCTTTGTCAAGAATAACTATACAGTGCAGAATGTTGCTTTGATCACTTGAAGGTTTGCTGCTTATCTAGAATTCTTGGCTGCCAAAACTTTTGCGCTTGACAGTACTGTAACGTAACAAAAAATGAGGGGAAACTGCTTAGTTCCAATTTTTGAGGGATATCAGAAAAGTGACCCAAGGAGTAAGTAACAGGAAGTAGCATTTAAATTTTAAATCACCATCAAATCAAATCAGTTTCTTGTGTTCTTAACTCCTGGAAGTCACTGTGGTTTCGAAACCTGGTCACTTTAACTGGTTACTAAATAAAATTTGTTTTTCAACTTCCCACAAACAAGGATAGATTTATTACGGACTTAGTTCCTAATAGATAAAAATCCTGTCTCTCTTGACTTGTCGTGAGTTTCCGTTTTGATGGATGACGATCCTGGAGACCTATGACGACTATCAAAGCTTTGCAAGCTGCAGATGAGTGGCGTAGCGTGCAGTTTGGCAACGTTTTATTGTGTCCATTTAAACCCTTATAAAAGATGGAATGCGAAGGTGTTGGCCGAACAGCCAATAGTTTGATCTTATTTATGGGTTTAAATGGAAAAACTGCAACGTTGCCAAATTGCACGCAATGTCACTGCCGCAGATCTTTGATGTTGTGTCGTGTGGTGCGCGCGCATTGATTGTTACTTGTTAGATACCCTTATTAGTTATTGGGTCCCTTTAAGCTTAGATACCCTTATTAGAGTTATTGGGTCCCTTTAAGCTTCTACTTGAACTTTCTACAGACAGCATATGACGTATGATGTATGAACCTTCCCTATCAGAGAACTTCCAACGTATATTTTACTCAGGTTACAACTAAATGGTAGTTTACTCAATTTGCTTCCCATCTATTTTTTCTTATCTTTTTCTGCTCTTTATCTAAGAATCATACTTCTGCTTTGGCTGGTAAGAAACAACTATGTGAATCAATGTGAATTGGAAACATAGATCAATTTTGTGTCATCACTCAAAACTGCTAGCTTCTTATTCTTTAATAAATATTTCACACGAGAAGAAGGTCAAGTCTAAGAAGATATTGCCCGATTCTCTGCAATACTCAAAAATCGCTACTGTTTACATTTTCAGTGGTGTATTGTGCATCTTAATTTTGCGCTAGTTTCTTTTTTGAGGAAGAAATCTGTCCCTAACATTATTTCCTTTTATTTAACGAAACATTTGTACTTGATGCTAGCTTCCATGAACTTTGCTGAAGGTTAGGGAATATGTATACAGTAAGAAAAATTTCCTGTTACAATGATCGGAACTCCGTTCAGGAAAGCATTGAACAGAAGTCTTGTTAAAGTAATCGAAATTCTGGTCAATGTTCTAGGAATTTTGGTAAGTGTAACTGGTATTTAAGTTACTTTAACTCCTTAACAGAATTCTGGCTAAATTAACTGGACAATTTTTCTCAGTGTTGAAGATATAGCTATATTTTATGTAATGTGTCATGTGCTTGTATTCTTAAGAGCAGAAATGTTTTAGCAGTATCATCTTAATTGAACAAATTTTAACGAGTGAAATTTCATGGTCTTCAGTGGGACAAACTATAGATCTACTTTTTCTCCGGACTGTCCTAAATGTTTTCCATAAGGTTTGATATCATCAATTTCTAGATCGTTAGTAGCATCTTGTATCCAGCCATTTTGGAATGCAAGAGTGCTGGCTTGAATAAGTTGCCCTCTCAGGGTGCATCATTAAAAGCAGAAAGTTTAATCATAGCTCCTATTAAAATTATAATGATTAAAGTTCCTGTTTTTCCTGGATTTGTTTTCTTAAGATTTTGTTTCAGAAATTAGGATTTTATTATTTTCAATTTCTAAATTCTGCAAGAAGTATGAAAAAATTAGAAAATGTGGGCAAAGTTTTCTGTAGTTCATCTGGATTATAGTTTAAATTTTATTTTGTTTAAAAACTTTTAATGATGGGTATAACTTTTGCTATCCAGATTTTTTTTTAACCCTTTCATCAAAGCACCCTTCAATAATGAAAAACCTTCATCTCCAAGGTGCCGGTTAATTTAACTAGACAATACTAATTGATCAATGGAGCTGTTGCAAACTTTTGCTACTGGCTTATTCATAGTTGATTATGGGGTAATACCCTGTGTAAATAACGATTAGCGCTCTAAAAAATTACAAAATCCACTCCTAAACTCACAAAATGCTTTTAAACGAGACCGTAATGGCGGCCGGGGCCGCAGTTTTCATTGGGGTTCCCTATCTCCAATCAGCGCCATCTACACGAGGTGTTCTCGCAACACCACACAAAAAGAAGAAGAAGCATACAATTGCCATAAGAAAACCGCGGCCGCCATTACGGTCTCGCATTTAAAAGCATTTTGTGAGTTTAGGAGTGGATTTTGTGATTTTTTAGTGCGCTAATCGTTATTTTTACAGGGTATTACCCCATTATCAACTATTAATAAGCCTGTAGCAAAAGTTTGCAACAGCTCCATTGTCTGACTTGATAGTATAGCTATTAGAAGTCCAATTCAGTGGTGTAGTGTGCAGTTTGGCAACGTAGCAGTTTGTCCATTTAATCACATGAAAAAGATTGAACTATTGGGTGTTTGATGAACACCTTTGCATTCAATCTTTTAAGTGGGTTTAAATGGACATAATACAACCTTGCCAAATTGCACGCTACTCCACTGGTCCAACGGCTGTTCAGTTTTTAGATTTTCTTCGCAAAATTGTTCTCCATCGATGACCCTCAATGGACCCGCTTCAGAGCAGGAATCTTGAAAAAAAATATTTCAATATTTCTGGTCTTTTTTTTACTTTACTTTAAAATTTGTACTGTCTTATGTGTCTCAAGCAATTCACAATCTCCCCGTGAACTCTTTTTCCACACTTGAATATTATCAGAGGTGAGTTAGGGAGCACTGCGATCAGAATAATAGTTGTCAGAAGGGGTTTTGCCCCCTGCAACCATCTGATTGATCAGGGTTTGTTATTAATACAGTAACCCGAACTCTGCTTGTACTGGGCCCAAATAGAGTATCGGACGATTAACTGAGTTCTCCGATTAATATAAAATTGGACGCAAGTTGTGTCAACCAATCGACAGCGAGTATACCGAACTTAAGAATGGCGCTGAGAACCGGCCGTCTTGTACTCTATTTTAGCCATGGGTTGGATCAATCAAACACCCAGTGAAAAGGTGTATAATCAATTGGTCATGACTGAGATGTCTGATGTCTGATGGAAGGTTCTAGAATATTTCCTTGGTCTCAGTTTTTTTCACATTTTAAGGAAATTCTCTGCAAATCTTCCTTAAATTTCCAAAATGAGGTCACATTTTTTTTCCCTACCGCTAATTTCTGCTAAGTTCACATTGCTCTCAAATTTGTATCCCTTCTTGGCTTCCTTCCCAAACGATGCTGGAGGTCAGGAACGTTCTGCTTCCATGCAATTCAGCGGCAGTCATGAGTGACTAACTTAAAATGAATACATCTTCTGTCTTCCGCTACCTAGTCCTAAACACTTTCCTTTTATCTCTCTTTAACCCATTAGACTGTTAGACAAGTTGACTGTCATGAAAAACCCTTGAAATCACTGTGAAAAAACTGATAAAAACACAACAAGTATCTGTCAAAAGTGGCTTGATATGATTGTTGAATGAAGTTACCCAAAGTTAATTTGTATGGCGCACAGAGTGCGCTAGAAGCGCTGACCTCTGCGCTTTGGGCGCAACATAAAATCTACTTTTTCAAGGTGCTGGTCATTATAACCGGTCAACGTGTTAAGTCAATTGATCGCCAGCTTTGGTTCCGAACAAACTCTGCTTTAATGTGTTTTTTTCTGTAAGAGGTTTTTTAAAAAGAAACTATGGCATCAAAACAAAAGACCTATCTCAACCTGTTTGTGACGTCGGATTCTTAGCCGCTGAATACACATTTCAGAACAAAGTCGAGTTTAGAAACCACCGATTTTAGTGAAGCGAACTCTGTTTTTTTTATTTAGTCTTGGTCTGCTGTTTTCATGCCAAAGTTATCATTTAAAAACTCTATTCAGAGAAATTACAATGACCCAGCTTTTGTTGAGAGCCATTGTTTTCTTAGCAGTTACTTACTAAAATGGTCCATTATTTGAAGTTGAAAGAGCAATCGAAAGTTTAGGTAAAAGTCACCAAAATTAAGTTCTATTGCTTTATTTTGTGGGGGGGGGGGGGGGGAGGAGAAATTCTGAAATACTTAGTTCCACTCACTTGTATCAAGACTCTTAATGATTGTTTCAAGATTCAGTATTTTCAGGAGAAGAGTTAAAGGGGCTTGTTCTCATTGGCTGCGTCCTGGTTTCAAAGTTGATTTTATTTGTACTATCTAGGACAAAAGAAAGTCCTGTCAGCAAAACGCTCTTTTGGAAATTTTGAGATTATAAATGAAAAATGTCAGGTTATTTTTCAGCTGACTTCAAGATGGTATCACTGAAAAAATTTAACTCCTCAAAAATTTTAAGATGATTCAAAATTGACAGAGGAATTAAAACAGGAAACTTTTTAAGAGATGACTTTCTTTTGGCGTTGATAGTACCAAGAAGCTTTACAACAGAAATACAGAAGTACGATCAACAAGTTTTCAAATGTAACGTAAACCTTTATGTTCTGGATTGGAAACCTGTTCTAAATTTACTCTTTTATTTCCTCATCTGATTTTTACTTATTTATTTATTTATTTTTTCTTTATTTTAATAAATACATGTTGTAGGTGGAATTTAAGTTTCTTATGAGTTCTTAAAATTGTTGAATTTTATATGACAAAAAGAAAAAAAAATGTAAATATTCATCAACAATTTGGTAAATCATTTTGTCTTTTCCTAAATTATAGTTTTACTTTAAAATTAAGTTTCATTGTTTTTTTTTTCTGAATTTGTTGTTTTTTGTTTTTTTTCACCCCTCTTTAATGAATTTGAATGTGTATTGTGTACATAGATGTAATAGAGTCCTTTGAAATTTGCTGGCTTAAAAGTCTGATATGAGACAAAACGTCCCACCAAAATTTTTATTGTCAGGTGAATTGTTGGTTGTCCAGCTTTTCAGTTCTGTTTTAGGTTATGGTATTCTCATTGGCACATGTCTTTCAAATTCATTGTAGGAATCGGTCGTTAAAGTCCCTACTCATGAAAGAGTGCTAATCCAATTCACTGATGACTCCACTGGTCAAGAAAAGATTACATACTTCAGTTCAGTTTATGACTGTAATGCTCAAAAATACTCTGATCTCTAATGTTTTCTCAATCGGTGCCGTTGAATTACTAAAATATCTGCAAGTTTTTTTAAAGTCAATAATAACTCCACTGATTGAGGAAATAGATTATAGATCACTGATTATAGATCAGAGTATTTTAATGTTTTTCAGTCATGCACTGAACTGAACTGAGTAATCTTTTCTGAACTGTTGGAATCATCGGCTAATTGAAAAATTTCATTGCACATTACCAAAACGGCAGTTCTGGTTTGTTGAGACTCTTTCATTTACAGAGACTTTACTTTCTCCCCCTCAACTTTTAACTTTTCTGTTTGGAGTGAGTTTCCAACAAAATATAATAATAATAATAAAAAAAGTTTGTATATAATGTACGTATCTAATTTGATGGTTGAATAAAATGACGTACAGCTGTTTGTTAAATATTTTCTACATAAAGTGTTGTTATTTTGCGCACTGTCCTTTGAAAATTGTTTAAATAAGGAAACAAGATGGAAAGGGAAGGGTAAGACTGTCCTGTTTACCGAAGCAACTGTATCAATATGTAATTGTCGCATTTGTAAATATTAAAATTAAGTTTGAATTGTATCATTGCATTCTTATTTCTACAATATTTATCATCCTTCTCCCTTTTGTGTATAAATCGCCGTACACTCTGAATCATAGTCACAATGAATGGTGAAGATCGCCATAACAAAAGCTGTATGTTGCTTAGCCCCATTGATCTGACGATTTTGATTATTTTTTTACCATAAATTGATTTTTCCAAAGGCACCAAAAACTTGGCAAAAATGGCAACAAATTATCTTGTTAAAATGGCACCCAAAAAAAAAAAAAAAATGATTAAAAAAAAAAAAATTAGTGAGAGAAGTAATGAGAAGAGAGAGATAGGAAGACATTCATGAAGATGAGGGGAAAGAGACTTTAATCGCTCAAAAAAATAAAACAAAATAAAAGAATAACCTAAAAAAGTAAGAAGACGAGTGAGATAGAAAGACATTCGGGTCATTCCATTTTAAATCAACCAGAGCCTGTGCTGCCTAGTCATGGATTTTGGTAATATTTTGTGGGGTGATTGTAACTACTTTTAGTAGCTTAAAACGTATTTTTTCATATTTTTTTAGCTTACGGCCCCTGAGATATAGGCAACCGGAAATTCAAAAATTGCGATTTTAGGCTTATCTTTGAACGAGTGCCACAGCCTTAATTCTCAACGGAAAGATACGGTTGAGGTCTCATTTTGATGCATTTTGTGTCCTCTTTTCATTGCTTTAGGTCGTTTTTCATTAATTGAAGGTTTAGCAGGTTGCATACCTATTTGAACTTTAGTGACCTTATTGCAATTTTTCCGATCTTTGATAATTTTTTTTAATAGGATAGCGTTGGTAGAAAAAATTCATACTTTCCAAGCTTTAAGTACACTACTAAGAGTACCTGCTCAAAAAAAATTGGATCTCCTGAGCAATTTTTTCTGGTTGAAAAAATTGCTTAAAGTCGGCTGAAATTAAGAAAGACCCTACTTTGAGGTTAAAAAAAGTCGATGTGGGGATTCATGAAAAAATCTTAAAAAATAACTAAAATCACCGTTTTTATGTCTACTTTCAATATCTGAAGTCGAAAGTTTGTGTATTTGATCGCTACAGTCGATTTTTTTTTTTTTCAAAATTGGTAAAAATACAATTTGCTCGAACACACGCGATTGAAGCGAATAGAAGAGCCAATTCTTTGAGGTTTAAAAATCTCGCAAAATCTCTAAAATGATTGCTTTTAAGTCCTTTTTCAACGCCTGAAGTCGAACATTTGATTACTGAAGCGCTTCAGTTGAAATACAAGCTTGTAAAATTGGTAAAATTTCACGCGACGCCCCTATGCCCTGAACTGAGCTCAGATTGTGGCCGTGCTAATTGTGTTTTTAAAGCGAAATATGTAAGTATATCATTACATGAAGTTAAAAACTCGCGGAGATATCAATTCGATAGATAGAGCCACTAGTTGTCACTCGTATCATTATAAATTGTCTCTTTTGCCGGTTTCAGAGATTCTCTCATGGGCCGTCTTTTTTTATACGTTAGCGGTTCGCAAATTTTACTTGGAGTCTTACGGGAAACTGTAGACGAGCAGGAAAAAGAAAGAATAATTATTTGGCTTTTTGGGATTTTTCGGGATCGATTCGTCAAGAAAATTGATTTCGAGCAAGCATAGTTCGACGAAAAAAAATGTTCGGTAAAATTAGGTCCCATAGGGCCGGCCGCGGCCGCAAGCCTCCGCGCACGTGCGGACAATAATTGGTCAGTAGCGTATCGTGCAATTTGGCAACGTTGCGGTTTGTCCGACTAAACCCATGAAGAAGATCGAAGTATTGGGTGTTCGGTGAGCACCTTCGCATTCGACCTTTTTTATGGTTTTATATGGACGAAATACAATGTTGCCAAATTGCACGCTTCGCCACTGTAATCGGTTTATCGCGATTAATCGCTCGCAGTGGTTCGCACCGTTTGCAAAACTCCATAAGATTCTGTATGCGAACGACTGCGAACTTAAAAAAATACAGACTATGTAAAGCTGTGAAAAATAGCGGCGAGTTGTGACGTCACATCGCCGCGAAATTCGCGGTGAAACAATGTATTTTCGGCCGAAATTGCGCATATTTATAACTGCGAAACTCAGAAAAAAACCCCAGACACACTTCTTTGAAGCTCGCCTTGTCCTTTCATTTGCTTTATGAAAAACACCGAAATTCGTCCCCTTGAACCTTTCGTAGGCACAGCTGCTTCATTCAAAGCATACTTATTAGAGTAGCGAAAGAAATAGAAAATATCTTCTCTCACAGCTAAGACATTCAGTAAAGAAAAGGGTAACAAATAGAGGGAAAAAAAAATAAATAAAAAAAAAATCTATTTGTGGGAGGCAAAGAAGAGCTAGGCAACAATTTGACAAAAATAAAAAATCCGGTAAAAATCGGTCACACAGGGCTACAAAGCCTCCGCGTCCATAGGAGTCATAGGACCATATAATGTTTGGTCCCGAGCGTTTCTTGTGTACGGTCACGTACGTGACGTACGTAGGCTCTCTGATTGGTCGAAACAGCACGCAATTCAACTTGCGCACATTGCCGGGACGCCCGGGACTATACAATATACATTTTTTGGTCCATGGATAATAATCGCGATTGATCGCTCTCAGTAGTGGTCTGCACCGTTCGCAAAACTCCGTAAGATTCTGTGTGAACCACTGCGAACATCAAAAAAAGCAGCTTAGTAATGTCCAATGACTGTTCGGCTATGATGCTTGATTGCTTGGTGAAATTTTCAAAGACGCATTCTTTTGTTTCCGGTCGGAACGGATTATCCTGTGGTTACTTTTCATATCATGTTGGGGGGGGGGGGTACCCTTGCTCCTTTCCGGGGCGAACAAGCTCCAAAAAAAGAAGGGGGGGGAATAAGTTTTCGAATTTCAAAATGTATCAACGAAAGCGGCAAAAGCAGTGCGTTCTAAAAAAAGAAAAAAAAAAATTAATTTTAAGGGGCGGCAAAATAGCAATCTTGCTTCCCTCTTCGGAAACCTTGGCAGTCGGCACGCCCCTGTCATGATGGTTGCAAGTTCCCATTGACTCGAAGTAAGCTGGTAAACTCATAATTCGTTTTGCAAGCTACGCCTCACGAGGATATAGGTACCTACAGTTTGCCACGCAAGCTTCAAGCTACAGCGTTAAAAAAAGATATTTCAATGAACAGTCTTTCAGTGAACCAGTGGTAGAGCTCGTTTCAAAAGAGGATACAGAGCACAATCGATGATTTTTAGAATATCATCTTGCACTTGCATGATGGAAAAAAATGAAAATTAATTTGAGCCCAGGATTTTCGTTTGAGCGCTTTTGAATCGAAAAGTCAGAATCTCAAGCAGTATTTGCTTCGATTTAAATGAATGTGAATCGAAAATTCGTCGAAAATAATCGGTTGTGCTCCGCCTCCACTTCCGGAAGGATCTCTACCTGCCCAGCAGAGCAAGACGGTATAAAATCACGCGCAAATCACTGAAAATTGATAGAGTCATTAATAATAAATAGTAATTGAACATTACTTTGCATGGGCGTTATCTCTTTTTATTGATGCAAAAATATGATTATAAATTAATTGATGAAGTTTCATTATTAATTGCTGAGATTGGGACCAGTAAGCGGTTCAGTTGTGAAGTTGGTTTCATCCAGTATATACACGTTGCTACACCTCGCGAAACTTAATAAATTGCATCAGGGTTTCCACCGTAGAAGTTCTGTTTGGAGAACAAGTTAACAGCGTTTTTGGGATCTTGGTTGCGTTGAATTTTGAATTTTTCAACTGAAACAAATCAACTCTCTTTCAGATTATTACTCATTCATTATCTTTCGTCAAGAGCGACAAATTGAATTCCTTCAAATTCGCGCACAAGATCCCTGTCGACCAATCATCAGCTGTGACTTGGTTGCGACGTAAAAGGAGAAGGGGAGAAGAAGAAGAAGAAGCGCTCCAGCAGTTGTCCTCCGCCTCCTCTCCATTCCGTTTCCGTTTAGGGTTTTCAGTTTGTCTTGAAACTTTCTCTGACACTGTCAACAAGGCACGTTGTCCTACGTTGTTCTCACTCCGTTCTATCAACTTGATATTTCAGCACAGTTTGTTATTTTGCTCACTAAAACTTTGTTTATTTTTGAATTTCCGTGCTCTCGATCATTTCCTTCGACTCCAATTTGATTTCCAAAATGGATCTTTCCACTGAAATGAACCCCCAAGTTGCTTCCCTTCCTGGACTTCACAGACTGTGGGCCCTTAGGAGACATCAGAATGGAATGGTTTCTAAAGAAGAGGAGCACAATATTTTAGACGAGGATAGTTTCCCACCAGCTCAGGTAAAGTACTTTCCGTTTTCTCTCTCATTCTTAAACTTTTGTTCTATCTGTTCTGTAAGTCTGGAGTGAGTATCTGAGTCACGATTCGGATTCGGATAACAAACGTGCTTCAAAGGGCAAAGTTCACTGACTTGTTATCTCCAGTCACTGAAGATTGGAAATGGTCATGTGGTCTGAACCCTTGGAATTCTTTAGTTTTGATTGAAAAGTAGCCTGTATTGCTACTTACTCTAAAGTCTCATTTTTGGTTCTAGTCTCAAATGGCCAAGAATAGGAATAACTCTAATCAGAACGGAATAAGAGCCAATGGAAACAAGATTTGGAATTTACTGGCAACTGGCACAAACTGGCAACTGTGCCTACTCACTTCTCAAGATGGCGTACATGCGTTTTCAGGCTATACAACCAATCACAACTCGGCCAGTTGCCCGAGATCTGCCCAAGATTGCCGAAGATCAAAGAGTAAACAAGAGTCGCAATTGAATGGAAAGCCTGCGTGGTCAACGTGGATAAGGGATCGGAACGCGGTCTGGCCTCTGATTGGCTCCAACGTGTGGAGCAAAAATGACTCGGGGTATAGGGAAAATGACACGGGATTTTCGTTCCGGGGCGTTTATCTCAAAACCTAAGCAAAATCGTATCTAAACAATTTATACGAGTCGATTCTGCAGATTTTTCCGAACAATTTGATAGGTCATAAGTGCCACTTTATTGCAAATTCGAAAAGACTGTTTCAATTTCAAAGTACGCACAATAGTGTGATTACATGCTTGGCGTGTGTTTGAGCAGTGTTTGAGTAACTCACTATTGTGAGTACTTTTCAACTGAAACAGTCTTTTCGAATTTGCAATAAAGTGGCACTTATGACCTATCAAATTGTTCGGAAAAATCTGCTGAATCGACTCGTATAAATTGTTTAGATATTATTTTGCTTAGGTTTCGAGATAAACGCCTCGGAACGAAAATCCTGTGTTATTTTCCCTATACCCCGAGTCATTTTTGCTCCACCCATTGCAGCCAATCAGAGGCCAGCCCGCGTTCGGATCCCTTATCTACGTTGACCACGCAGGCCTTCCATTCAATTGCGACTCTTGTTTACTCTTTGCCGATGATGCTCACTTTTGAACATGGCGGCCCGAAGTAAAGAATGTTTCAAAATGAATTAGAGTTTCCGTTCTGATTAGAGTATGCTGTGGAATAAGCTGTGTGCATGACTGTGTTAAATAGTCCTGCGACTGTTTAGGAGCTGCGGCAAACTGAGTCGGCTAATTGTAAGCTAATAGGACTTTGGTACTACTATTTCCTCTTGCGACCTTATGTCTCAATTTTCATCAGTTCTTTGCTGCCTTTGTCATTTTGAACCAGGAGTTCAACTCCAAGTATCTTTCTATGAAAAGGTCCTTTTAAACTATTGTCTGCGGAGGCTTTTCTGTTCACCGGCTGGCCACTTGGAAATGCCGATGCTCTGGTAATATTTGGTAGGTCTGAACGTAAATTAGACGCATGCTCAGTCCTCTCTAAATCCAGGGGCGTCTCCTCTACGGTTCGAATCCACACCGAGTCAGAACTTGTGGCAACCACAGGTTGTTACTAATTTATGCGCTGGAATATGGAAGTTGGGCTGAAAGGCATTTATTTACTGATATTCTGAGAGGTTGAACACCAATTGATGTACCAATTTGTTGATTTTTTGTCAGATGAAGGCTGAATTGATTGATGAGAGTTTGTTGTGATCACTGATTTTGATCATAGCTTTTCCCCTGATTTGTGATCATCAAAGATGGTCAAGTGATTGTTAGGGGGATGATAACGGGAATTTTGTGTCACCAGGTTAGCCAGGGGCTATGGAAACTATTTGTGAACAGGTTAAAGTTAAACACGAGTGATTTTTCATCGAAATACCTCACAAGAGAGGGAAAAAAATAACTAAAACTAAAATTATCATTGCCGAGCGATGTATCACACTTTATCAGGCGGAATCAGTACACTTTGTTACTGTCTCCTATGGGAAATCTTAGATTGAAAGGGCAATATTTCAACGATAAAGAAGAAAATACATTCGCTACACTTGACAGGTTAAGGTGTATGTTTTGTTGTGCCTGGGCTGCAATGAGTTTCATTGAGCAGTGAGTGCTTTCAGATAAACCCAAGTATTCTTTTTGAATCGCATATGAAAAGCTAATAAATCAATTAGAGCAGGACCATTTTAAGTTTTGACAAGTAGTGGCGCCTGCCTCTGAACTGCACCAAAACACATCGGTGAGTGGTTGGTTAGGGCAGAGTTTTGACTTGTTGACTAATCAAACAATCAACCGCTCACCAATGGGCTTTGATGCAGTTCAGAAGTAGGCACCGCTCTTGTCAAAACCCGATACTCAAAATGGTCCTGATATATCATGTCTTTAAACAAATGAAATTTTGGGGTTAAATGCAAAATTATTTTATCATATTGCAAAAGTTGAGCAAGTTTTTTTCACTTCTAGAAAAAGTTAAAGAATAATCCAGTGCGCAAGTAAATGCTTACCAAATTGCTGTCAATAAAACTGTGTAATAACAGCTTCGTTTGTTGAAAGAAAAAGGTTGAAAAAGTTGATAAGATCGATTAATAAGTGAGTGAAATTTGTTCAAACTACTTTATTGGTTGTACTCATCCAATAAAATTTGTACCAGCTATCAATTGTTAGTGCGAAACGTTGGTTTTTTGGTTAGAGTATCATATTCATTGGTAAGTGCAACTTGTAAATTAGTAGATGTGCAAATTTTACTTTTTCACTAGTCTGCCTCAAAAATTGTTTTTTGTCAGTGTACTGTTCTCTTTGAAACTTTTTTGTGAGGATGCGTTCTATTAATATGGATTCTTATGAAATTTAAAAAAAAAAAAATAATTACATGCTCATGAAATCATATCAGAAAAAGTCGATTGATTGATCTGGGTAGTTCTAAGAAATTGTGAGACTACTCTCTCATGAAGCGGTACTGAAACACTTTGTAAAATCAAGCGATTCTCTACTGCAATAAAAAATATAATTGGTTTGTCTGACTAATTAGTGAACTTCACGCAGTCAATATTGGTTGTACTTACCCAATAAGTTGTTACTCATTACCAATAAATTGGTTCCGGGCACCAACTCAAATTGGTAGGTTGTACTCACCCAATATAATTGATACTAGTTACCAATTATTGGTTGGAGTATACCTAATTTATCGGGTGAGTATAACCACTAAATTATTCTGCGCAAATTTCACCAATAATTAGATGGGCGAACCATGAAGACCCCATTATGGTACAAAATTGTTTGTAAAATCACCGGGAATGAGGAAAAAAAAGAACTATGTGCAGCCAGTGAAGCATCATTTTAAACATCAGTATTTTCAAAATCTTTCCGTAGCAAATTGTTAACACTGGTCTGCATCAAAGAATGAATTGGTATGGTGATGGGTGATTTTGACTAAATTTGGGTGGCTAAATTCAAAATTGGCCTCGGTTTTTTTTTTTTTTTTTTATGCCTCCGTTTTTAAGTTCAACCCCTTATGTAAGTACCACAACTATGGGTTGATGGGCTAATTTTACTGGTCTGCAAAAAGAAATACACGGAGAAAAATTTATATTTGGGGCTACCAGAATTACTTCTACGTAATAGTTAAATGTTCATTCGCGTATCTTTAACTAGATTTCTGGTAATATTCAAAATACATTTTTTGTTGAAACCAGCAATATCTTCACAGATACCAGAATTTATACATTTAACTACCTATTCCGTAGAAGTAATTCTGGTAGCCCCTAATATATATTTTTCTCCGTGTGAAAATAGTAAACTGGCATGGTGATGAGTGATTTTTTCTAATTTTGGGTCGCTGAATCTAAAAATGACCTCCGGGATTTTTTTTTTTTTTGGCGCATGCCTCCGTTTTCGAGTTTTTGTGATGCAACATGAGTGAAAGCTGCCCATTTTAACCCCTATTTGTTGTACATGAAGGGTTGAACTCAAAAGCGGAGGCATTATAAAAAAACGGAGGTCATTTTCGGATTCAGTTACGCAAAATTAGTAAAAATCACCCATCACCATGCTAGTTCATTTTTTCCCCATTTTTTTTTTTCAGACCAGTGTAATTGAAAAGAAATGAGCTTAAATTGTTATGGGAGGTCCAAGCAAACTGGTAAAGAGCCTGTATAGTCAAATGATGATCACGTAACTTTGTTCCTTTAAATTATACTATTAGATAATATCCACAACAGTGTGCAAAATAATCCGAGGCAGGCAGTCACGTTGCAAGATCATTTTTAAAATGTCACCATAACTCACAGGAGTAGGCTTGCTTATAGCTTGCCTCTTGAACTGCGTCAGACGGACGTCAGACCCCCCTCGAATTCTCAGCTTTCATCTCGGACGGCTCTCTCTGAGTATCGCCTCTATTTACTCTCAATTTGTTTTTAGTTGGCGTAATTAACTCCCACAGACAAATTAAGAGTCGAAAGATAAACTGTGGCAAAAAATAAAATGATTACGTCTAGGTTTGATTTTTTCTCAATAGCACTCCATCGCGCATTTTTATCGCACCTTTTGCTGAAATTATTTTTCTATTTGTGCATTTCTACTTTCTCCCATTATTCTATCTTGCTTTGACGCCTCGCGTTCGATAAAAAAACGAATGACTCATCTTATCGTAAGACGATTTACGGCCGACTCGAATCGAAACTTTGTTGCGTTATTATTCTCATTGTGAGAAAAATTTTGGGTCATTGTAATGAGAATTCTGTTTACTACTTTCCTAACTGGAATCAACCGGAAATCTGGTTACATTTACACACTGAGAAAAATATTCCCGTAAATTAAACCGGACGTCTGTTTAATACTTACTTACCGGGAATTCCAGTTATTTCTCGTTAAAATTACAGGAATTCCGGTGGAGTAAGTATTATACGGACGTCCCGCGGTTACGGCAACAGTACATTTTTCTCGCAATCAGTGCAGGAACTCTCGCTCGCCTTGAAGGACTGTATGGCGTAGATTGTAGGTGGTGGCGTGTGGTTTTTTTCTCTTTTGTACGCACAGTTTTAGAGCTGTCACAAATTGATCGGTTCATTCGAGACGGTACTCTACAATCCTTCGGGCGATACATCACATTTAGCTTGAAAGTGAAATTTCAGGAATTCGCTCGAAATACTATACTGGCTGTTGATAAAGATTCCCGAGACACAGAAATCGAGGAGTCTCAGTCGTGTCATATCGAATGGGTCTATTGCAAATTTTGCCACAGCTCCAGAGAACGCCTCTTCCAGTTCCAGTGTAAAATCACTTAGTTTAGTGATGGTGGGAGAATCAGAAATTACTTAGTGATGCGGGGAGCATCAGAAAAGTTCCATAATTGACTCACAAACTTAATGAATGTATTTTAACAAGATTCCCATATGGCAGTCAAATAAACGGTTCGGAATGGGGGAGTCCCATCTAGTTGCAACTTCCTCTGTTGAGAAATGCTACAAGTAGATGAGACTCCCACCCAGCCAGGGATTGGGAGCCGGAGCCGGAGCCGTGGGCAGATTTGAATCTTATGTTCTCCTCGGCAGAAAACTGTAGGAATACCTAAATGAGTTACAATTTATCATTCAAATACTGAATCTAAAGGCTCTTGCATCAACAGAACTTGATTTCAAAGATTCGGTTTCAAGTTATTGCGTTGGGAGCTGTTTGGGAGCACGGCTCCCAAAAAGTGCTCCCTAAAGAGCTCCCAACGCTATAACTTGAAACCGAATCTTTTAAATCAAGTTGTAATGTTGCAAAAGCCTTTGGATTCAGTATTTGGATGATAAATTCTAACTCATTTTAGTATTATCCTACAGTTTTCTGCTGAAGAGAACATAAAATTCAGATCTGACTACGGCTCCGGCTCCCAATCCCTGCTGACCCAGCCCCCGTATAGTGACCCGTTCATTTGACCTCCACCGTAGAATTTTGTTCAATGCATTTGTTTTGTTTTTTGGTCAATTTCGGACATTTCTGATTCTTTCAATGTGATTTTACCGCGATTTTCATCAGCACCTACCTACCATAACGCTCTCGCTGTAGCGAAAGTTTCCGCAACAAACCCATTACCCTTTTATTACAACGATTTGTAATCTTTGCGGCTTCCGGTATAGCTATATAAAATATTCACCGAATAATTTCAACTCTGACAACGCCTCCCCAACGGGTCAGGTCCATTCATTTTGTCGGATAAAAACTAAAAATTCCTGTGGACATGTATTCAGTGGCGTAGCGTGCAATTTGGCAACGTTGTGAGTCTATTTAAACCCATGTAAAAGGTCGAATGCGAAGGTGTTCACCGAACACCTAATATTTCGATTTTTTTCATAGGTTTAAATGGACGAACTGCAACGTTGCCAAACTGCACGCTACACGCCACTGCATGTATTAGCTATTTTTATACGTTCGCGGTTCGCAGCATTGAACATGGAATCCTATGGGAGACTGTGGACGGGGGGGGGGGGTGGATGAAAGCTTTGACCTTTCGGGCACAGTTCGCCGAAAAATTGATTTCGAGCACAATATGACCCTTTAGAAAAAAAAAAAAAAAATCGCCCTCCGCGTGCGTGGACGATAATCGCTCACAGTGCAAGTGGTTCGCACCGTCCGCGAAACTCCATAATAATATTTTGTGTGAACGACTGAAAGCTTAAAAAGACAGCTATTGAGTATATTGATACTGTCGGCTTTATCATGTGATGGAACTATCGTGATCATCTTCTTTTATATTCGCAGCGAAAACTTTTTGTTTCTTCAAACAAATTGCGTTATGAATTGGCATAGGTCAGCACTGCATTTGTGAGTCATCTTATTTACCTACTGATATGCTCATACCGCACACGATATGCAAAGCCGTACACTTCACACCTCCTCCCTCTTTCTTTTTCTCTCTCCCTCTCTCTCCCCCTCTCTCCCTCTCTCTCTCTCCCTCTCCCTCTCGCCTCGCTTTCTCATAGTCTTGTAGACAATATGAGAAGGAGGAGGGGGAGGACTAGATTGCAAAAAAAAAAAAAAAAAAAAAAAATCCATTTGCGCAGTTGAATTGGAAACGGGGGGAGTTTGATTTAATTTGTCTATTTCTATTGACATTATTTATGTTCCATCGAATAGGCGTGTATATCCGCCCGTATAGATTTTCAATTTCAAGATGCCAAGCAAGAAAATCGCTAGGTTGTCAGGTTTCAAGAATCAACTCTTCAATCGCACGTGTAGGAAAAGTTTGCAAGCGCCCAATATTCTCAATTTTTATGTTGACAGTTTCAAAACAAGAATGCACTTTGCGCATGCGCGCACTAATTGTTGTTAAAATCTGGGCCTGTGCTTTGACAAGCGTGCCGTTCACGAGCTTAGCTTATTTTTAGATGTTTTCTAGGTTTGCGTTTCCTATCGCTCGATTGCCAAGCATTAAAATCTTGATTTGAATGAGGGAAAAGACGGCCGGATGGATTTATGGCGTTTGTAACTTTGGCAACACGGTCGCTCAAAAACCGAGCACGTTTTCAAGCGACGCGCGACGCGACGTGTTTGACTTAAATTGTGTTTGTGTGATGAGTTTCGGTCCGCGTGCAAGTGGGGGTCCGCATTCTTGACTGCGTGGTTCTCATTAAAGAAAGCTCACGAGTAAGATTAAGATGAATGAAGTTTTAATCACAAATTCATGCAATGGGCAATGTGTCAATTGTACTATCAACAGATTCTACTTTTGATGAATGATTCTTTCGTAGAAAGAGGGCTTATACTCATTTAGTGGAGCGATATATCGTATCGATTGCCGTCCGAGGTCCTCTGGCTCCAAACAAACTCCGACCCAATGTATTTTCCCCATTTAAGCACATTTTTGAAGGGAAATTTGGGCTATTAAATCAAACATTTAGAAATGCGACCTTATTGCGATTATTGCTTATTTATGCCTAGTTCCAAGGCAATAACAGCCGAAATAAATAAGATATTACAAATGAAACGATGCATTTGGAGGTTGGAATCACCCAATTGTCATTGTTGTTGTTTCGGAATGTGCGAGAATCTGGCGATAATTCGGGTGGTTCCAAGTTCCAACCTCCAAATACATCGTTCAATGAGTTCAATCTGTAATATTTCTGATGCTCTCAGCAGTTTCAGTCTTGGAAGCGCAGGCATAATGGGGTTCCTGCAAACTTTTGTTTTAGGGGATTGAAGAGTTGATTCTTGCATATAAACCTGTAAAAATGACGATATGTACACTGAAAAATCAAGAAATTCACTTTCAGAATTGAGCATAATGGCGATTCAACGCAGGTATCGTAGGAGATTCCTATCTACCTAATTGAGACATATCTCTGTGTTTTCCTAGAGGAAGTAACAATTTAGAATCTCCCATGATACCTGCGTTGAAGCGCCATTACGATCTTGCCTTTAAAGCTGCAGTTTTGTGAGTTTATTACTGAATTACAAATTTTTTCAGTGTGATTTTCGTAACTTTCGCTGGTTTTTACATCCGATTGGACTATATTCATTTCCTCACAGCAAAAGTTTATTGCAAGAGCCCCCTGCCCCATCGACAACGAAAAGAGTTTTTGTGCTACATAGCAACATAGCAACATAGCCGCTTGCGTATCATTCTGCTTTGAACGAAGGCTCTGTGTTCGCGACTGGTGATGCAAATTGCAAAGCTCAAAGAGCAAATATCAGACGCCTCGGATTTCACCCGTCCAATAAATTGAACAATGAGAGCGTTCATCTATGTTGTTATACCTCTTTCGCGTTTTCTGCTGGCTCTTAAAGTTTTTTTTTTTTTTTTTTTTTTTTTTTTTTTTTTTTTTTTTTTTTTTTGTAAGATTGTCACCGCATACTTTTTGTCATAGTATATGAATTTTAATCGTGCAAATTCGTCCGGTGTCTGGTGAGAGGGTGATAGCAACAAGCTGCTGGATGCTGGTCATTCCTCAACGTTTTGCGTTTAACTTTCTCTCGCGTATGCAATAGACAAATAGCGAATTTTCGCGACGAATATATCCAACAAAATTATACAAAATCATTGCCAACCTACGCATGACAACAGTGGATGACACGAAACTGGATCGTGTTTTTCGAACTTTTTCGGTATTTTCAGTCATCGATGGCATCAATTCAATTTTGAATTCAAGTCCGAACTCCGAAGGTGAATTCGAAATCGAATTGATGCCATCGATGCCCCGAAAACACACCTAAAAACACAATTGAGTTTCCTCGAATATATGTAGTTAGGTTGGTATTGTTTATGATATTGGATGGCGAAAATTCGCCTAAATAGACTTGACCTCTTTTGCCTCGTGTCGCGTTGTATCGTTGTGATGCGATGCGATGCGATGCGTATCATTTCGCCTCTTGCCTCCTACACGTGTCAGCGATTCATATTGAATGGAAAATATATTTCTAAGAGACCGATTCAGTGATGACACGAATGACACGATCAAAAGTGGATCCAAACGGGGAAAAAAAGACGGCCGTAGAAATGTAGAATCTACCGCATCTATAGCAGACTCCAAAATCAACCATGCAGATGGTAAATTCTACCAGTCTTTCTTTCCGTAAATAGGAGATTCCTATCTTAATTTTGCCCCTCTCTCTCTCTCTCTCTCTCTCTCTCTCTCTCTCTCTCTCTCTCTCTCTCTCTCTCCCTCTCTCTCGCGCTCTCTCTCTCTCTCTCTATACTGACAAGGAAGATTCACAAAATAATTTGACCCCAGAGTGTTCAGAGTGATCCACATCCGATTAATGGTACCGTGACCTTTGGTGACACCGCACCGTTGTCATGGCAAAGTCCTTCATCATTGGTCACTTCTTAATGGAGTTACTTACAGTATTATTACTAGATGGGAATCTCCCATTATTACTGCCCTACGCAACCATTACGCTCACGCAAATAAAAGCGTTTATTGATTTTTGGAGTGAATTTCGGAAGTTTTTATTGCTGCCATCGTTATATTTTGAGATTTTTCCAAAAGAACCAACTATTAAATGGCTTATTGCAAAAGTGTGCAACAGCCCCATTATATGTACATATGTCCATATGATGACCGTTAGACAGGGGCGTCATTTCAGGTTCGGCTTGGGGGGGGGGGCAAAAATGTGATGACTTTTTTTTTTTTTGCTCATTAATATTATTTTAGACACTCTACAGCCCTGCATATTCTATGTATATTCTCTTTACGGCCCTAATTTCCAACAAAACTTGTTAATGACCAAAATTCTAGTTTAAAAAAAAAGGTATCATCACTTTTTCACTGTTGGCCGACCCTTGGGGGGGCAGTTGCCCCCCTGCCCCCCCCTGCCGCCCCTGCCCCCCGCAAATGACGCTACTGCCGTTAGACTAGCTTTTAGCTTTTAGCTTTTCTATTCAACAAAATAACGTTTGTTTGACGCATCTTGTCTCCAAACTATACTTGATTGCGCAAACGGGGCAAGTCAGTTAAGCCAGTTTTGTCCATTCTGCGCCTCTTATCTGCGGAATGGGTTTTATTTGCGTGAGCGTAATGGTTGCGTAGGGCAGTAATAATGGGAGATTCCCATCTAGTCATAATACTGTAACTCCATTAAGAAGTGACCAATACACGATCGCAATCGCCCGATGCGATCAGGGCGTAGCATTTATGTAGATGAATATCAGCAAAAAACGCCTGTCGGCGTGCTACGGTGAACGGAAAGTCCGGGCATACATCTCGTTCGTTCGAATGGCCAACTCTTTCTTCACCCCAAAAACGATCCCGGAATATTTTCGTTTCTGATCTGATGATACTGCATCTCAAAAACTCGACTTCGTTCCGATTCATGCTCTACAGGCACAGTGATATCAGGAACGAAAAGTCCTTTCTTTGATTCTCTTCTCCCTCTCTCTCTGACAAATACTATGTATGATAAAATCGCCTTCAATTCGACGGTTATGCTTTTCCACGTACACCCACTTTTTTGAGCTAGGTAATAAACTAATAACAAATCAGTTTTCATCGAAATTAATTCGAAAGGAGAGGAGAGGGGGAAAAGGGGGAAAGGGAGGGAGACTTGCCGTGACTAATAGACGAATGGCTATGCAATGTAACACCTTGTCTTTGCACCTTGCTGCTAGTGGTGAATTCCGGGGAGACACCGTAGTGGGGCAACTCTCCTCCTCAGCGAATCCGATAAAATAAATTATTTCGGTCCAAAGACCTAGTGCAATTGAAAACTACTAATTCTAGGAAATGCCCCCTCCTCGCTTATTTCCTCGACCACAAGTGTGTTCTGGATGGCCCTTGCTTGCTCTGTGCGTGATCACTCAATTTACATAGGACGAAGGTTCTGTACACACATCAATACTCACACCCCAAAAAAGTCACGGCAAGTCTCCCTCCCTTTCCCCCTTTCCCCCCTCTCCTCTCCTTTCGAATTAATTTCGATGAAAACTGATCTGTTATTAGTTTATTACCTAGCTCAAAAAAGTGGGTGTACGTGGAAAAGCATAACCGTCGAATTGAAGGCGATTTTATCATACATAGTATTTGTCAGAGAGAGAGGGAGAAGAGAATCAAAGAAAGGACTTTTCGTTCCTGATATCACTGTGCCTGTAGAGCATGAATCGGAACGAAGTCGAGTTTTTGAGATGCAGTATCATCAGATCAGAAACGAAAATATTCCGGGATCGTTTTTGGGGTGAAGAAAGAGTTGGCCATTCGAACGAACGAGATGTATGCCCGGACTTTCCGTTCACCGTAGCACGCCGACAGGCGTTTTTTGCTGAGATATCACGACTGTTTTTTACTGACGTGGTACCGTCCATTAAGTTCGTTTAGACTGATCCCACATCGTAATGCACAGCTGTTCCTACTGCGAAGATCCCACGATGGATGCGCGAATTCTCGAGGTGTAAATGCGAGAAAAGAAAGCTGTCAGGAGGAAGAGAATAGCGAGGAAACCCCTTTAGTAAAAAGACAGTCAACGATATAGTATGTCCCGCAAAATAAGGGGATGAAAAAGTGATCAGTATTCAGTGGTAAGAAGAAATCGGACCATGCCATGCCGAGTCATTGGTTAGTCCAGCTACAGTGACTGGATAAACCACAGTGTGGCCATTTCGGTCGTCTTTCTGATTAGTCGGATTCCTTAAATCGCAAATTTGAGCATTTAGAAGTAGTTTCACGGTTTCATAGGGTTCTCGTACGCAAGTTAGACACGACTGAAGGCCTTTTGTCAAATTTGAAACATATTGGTTCGCAAAATTGAGAGAAATCAACGATTCCCCGTAACTGACCCCCCGCGGTTGCGCACCCAACTTAACACGGGCGCCATAGGGAGGAAGTGTGTTCCTAAGTTACTCGCAAGAAATATCGCAACCCCCCGCCCTAAAAATGGTTTATACATGGCATTAATGACTTTTTTCAGACAGGGGGTAGAGAAATCTTCATTCCGAAACCCAAGAACAATCATACTCCCCATGCTGCCAATGCTAAAGTGGGTGCACTCTTGAGGGGTGGAGGGCAAATGGCCGCACTGTGGTTTATCTAGTCACTGTAAGTCCAGCTACAGTGACTAGATAAACCACAGTGCGGCCATTTGCCCTCCACCCCTCAAGAGTGCACCCACTTTAGCATTGGCAGCATGGGGAGTATGATTGTTCTTGGGTTTCGGAATGAAGATTTCTCTACCCCCTGTCTGAAAAAAGTCATTAATGCTATGTATAAACCATTTTTAGGGCGGGGGGTTGCGATATTTTTTGCGAGTAACTCAGGAACACACTTTCTCCCTATGGCGCCCGTGTTAAGTTGGGTGCGCATCCGGGGGGGGGGGGTCAGTTACGGGGAATCGTTGATTTCTCTTAATTTTGCGCACCAATATGTTTCAAATGTGACAGAAGCCCTTCAGTCGTGTCTAACTTGCCTATGAGAACCCTAGAAAACTGTCAAAATACTTTTAAATGCTCAAATTCGCGATCTAAGGAATCCGACCAATCAGAAAGACGACCGAAATGGCCGCACTGTGGTTTATCCAGTCACTGTAAGTCCAGCCAGACCGTAGCGCTCTGAACAGCGGTTTGCGGAACTACTGTAATTCGCAGAGCAGCCGCTGCGGTCTCTCAGCGCTGAGCATCTAAGCGAATTGCAGATAGCCACTGTAAAGCGAATCATCCAGTCACTGTGAAGCAGAAGTTAGTCCATGGCCATATCCGGCCCGTTACCAAAAGGACTGGGAACTTGCGACTTTCAAACTAATTTTGAAGTAATAAATCCGCGTCTGATTTAAAGAAACTTGGTCTCCTTTGAAAGCTAAATACGACTAGTTTTCTGACCATTCTTTAGTTTGTTCTCAAATGTCCTTTTTGCTGAGATATAATGAGCGAGAAAATAATTTCTCCGTGTTGTTTACATTTGTGAAAGCAGAGCATAACCTCTTACATATGTATGTTTTCAATTTTGGTCCGAAACAGTCCAAAATTACCTCTTCAGTCTTCATGACTTTGTTAACTTGGTGTGCTCTTTGTTTATTTTTCGTGCATGTTCTACCAGGAATATCAACTCAAGCTCGCACTCTTGAATTCACAACCTGTACCTACAATGTTAAATGTTGTTGCCCATTACCTATATTTTGTGTAAACGCAAGCTGAATCTATTTTACGTTTGTCAGAAAACCGGTTGCCGGTTCTTTAAGTTCTGAAGTTTCCTCTTGAGTTTCATTTAGTTTGAAGACTTCCATCAAGCTTCTATGGAATCAGTGCATTTCCAAAATTACCTAGTGATTAGAGTCGGGCAAATAGGAGCGTAATTGATTACACGATTTCTGGCTAATCGGTAATCGTCAAACCTTTGGATGGTAATTAAATGTACCTATTCTTACTAGATAAATAGTAAACTTCAGGGTCTTTTAGGATAGATCCAAATCTTCTCCAACTAATATGATAGATGGCTTGTAAAAAGTCATCCCTGATTACCATGAAATCGTGTAATCGATTACCACCATATTCTGACCAACTCTGCTAGTGATACACGAGTTCCTCTCACTTTCTTCGATTAGTTATTGGTTGTGCTCATGAATTTTCAAGTTAATGTTGCCATTCTCTGTTGCGCCTTGAGATGAAGGAATCCCTAATATTTCCGCTAAAAAATTCTTGAGCTGCAAGGCAGCGGAAATCGTTCTCCCTGACTGCTTGCTGAGCAAAACTTGATGCTAAGTATATTTAAGGGCAGTTGAGCTTGTCACTACTGTATAACATTTTTTTAAGTTTGGAGCACAGAGGGTTTCTTGAAGGACCCAAATCTAGACAGTCAAGCATGAATCAGGTATTTTAATCATGCCACTGAGTTTAAGGTATGCTGAATTTTTCTAATAGTTGAACAGACAAATCGAGTGACAGTTTCTTACTCGACAGTTTAGTTCCTAGAGAGCTTTTAGAGCATCAATTAGCAGGGTGGTTGCTATAGCAGAACCATTTTGAGTATCGGGTTCTGACAAGTAGGAGTGCCTGCTTCCAAACTGCATCAAGGCACAGCGGTGAGCGGTTGATAAACATCCAGTTGAAACTCTGCGCTAATCAACTGCTCAACGAAGCATGTTGATGCGGCTCGGAAGCAGGCACCGCTCCTTGTCAGAACCTCATACTCAAAACGGTCCTGCTTCAACTCATCATAATCTTGTTTGGTCAGTGCAACAGCTGGGTTCTGAAGTGGAGAAGGAGCTCGACCGATAATCTTTGGCATTTTTAGGTGCTGTTGTGTGGCCCAAGCCCGTATGCCATCCTTCCAGCATTAGTTTTCATATGGCATGATGGAATGAAATTATATTGAATGAGAGATTTAGCCATTCATGAAGGAGCGTCTTAAAAGCACATTGTATAGGTCTACGGAAAATTTGGTTTTGGAGAAATGAACACATTGAAACATAGCTAAAGATTATCGGTCGAGCTCTGCCTGCACTTGTGAAACGAGCTCTAACCTCATGAAAGAATCTGACTGACTTGATCAAGGATAAGTGGATCGGCTCAAGCTCGTTAAGTTGTAAGCTGTCAAGGTGCTGGCATTATTGTTTCGAGAAGCCTCTCAAGGTTGCGGTAGGTACCTACTTTTGATCACTAACTGGAAGCTAATATTTTCATTTATGGAACAAGATTGAACGGGTTACTCTTGGCTGATAAAAATTACCGCAGTTGGAAGAAATTAGTTGGCTAGTTCCGTTCTGATGGATCGTGTGAACCATGCCCGCTAACTACATGAAAAGAGTGCAGCATTCCATAGCGTTCCTGTTTAAAAATTAGCCTTTAGTTTACGGACGGATTGATGGATTAGCTATCCGTGATACATCTAAGCGCATCGGTGAGCGATTGGTTAGCTAAGAGTTTCCGCTCATTGCCACTAAGCGCATCGGTGAGCGATTGGTTAGCTAAGAGTTTCCGCTCATTGCCAACCAACCTTCACTGATGCGTTTTAATGAATTTTGGAAGCTTGCTCTGCTACTTGTTAGAGCATATTTGCACCTAATCAACAACAGGTCAGGAGTATATCATGGATAGTTGTAAGTTTAACTTAAACCCAAGTAGAGCGAGACCATTTTGAGTGTCGGGCTCTGACAAGTAGCTGTGCCTCCTTCCGAACTGTATCAACACGCATCGCTGAACGGTTGGTTTTGGATGCAGTTCAGGCACCGCGACTTGTCGGAACCTGATACTCAAAATGACTCTGCTGTAGAACTTCTTGTGTTGAGCATGCAAAATGACGATACCGACCAATTAGATTATTATGCCTTAGATAGGTCCAGGTTACACAGAATCAATCAGAATATCCACTAATTGACACTCAATCAGGAAGTTACCCGGAGTATTTGAAATTTACTTGTAAATAGATATGGAGCGATGTAACTACATTGATTGCATGATGGCTTATAGCGCAAGGTCATTTGACAAGAGTTGGCGGACTAAATAGAATGTCAAAAAATTTGACCGCGAAGCACATTCCTTTGAAATTGAAAGAGGGCTGACTCCCTATAGGACCTTCAAAACCAAACATGTAAAGGTAGAGAGATGAGACTCAATTTCTAGGAGAAAGGAATTCCACATACAATCACAACATGATGGAAGTATATAGCAAGTCAGCACATCACTAAGAACAGGTCTATTCAGAAGTTCCCATTGTTGAACCTTTGAACTCTTACCAATTCACAAGTCAGAGCCACTACAGACGCAAGCAGAGTAATTTTATTGCGTTGAGCAAAAGCAATGAATAGGTAGCTGAAAGTTGATAGAATAGGAAAAAGGAAATACATATGCCAGGAGGAGACTAGGAGAGGTTAGGGCTGGGACCGCTATGTAAACAACGAAATCTGGGTTGTATCAGAGAGCCTCTTCGATGCCCAGTAAGTTTTGGTAATTAAAGGAGAATTCTGAGGATTAAGGTAATGAAAGATCAGATTTCTCATCCTTTTTATCGAAAGATAATAACACTACGAGCACAGAATAGTATTAATTGTCCTCCTGATTCCAGCAGAGGTTTGCTGCCGATGTGATGTATTCGGTGGTTGATGCGGTTGGTAGCATTGATTGATTTGCAAGCCGCACGGTCCGTTACATCTTTTGTTTTTCTTAGGTTGCCCCGACTTGCTTTGAGGCAAATCATTTGAAATTCCCAGAATTTGCAAACGAGATTTCTCGCTTACGAGATAAAATTAAAAGTCGAAAAGTAGAAAAGTATCAAAACGAACTGAAATGGAGACGATTGGTATACGGCGATATAGGGTTTCGTTCAGCCGTTAATTCGGTAGAGAGTCATATTAGAACAAAACGGTCCAAACGAAATGATTCTTGTAATTATAGTGTGTGGTCTCTTTTTCGTTCTGTTGGGACTTTCCGTTTTGCGTTTGACCAAACGCTATAATACATTATACATAGAAACAAGTTCTGTCCAACTTTTGTCCAATCTACCGTTAAAGTTCCATGAGAGGCGCAAGCCCAAGATGTTTCCGCGGGGGCCGGGGGGGGGAGGGGGTGACTTCTAGCCGCCTGATTTGTCATTCAACTTCCGTCGTGCAGGGTTGTCAGAAGAACCATTCTACATCGCGATATCCAAATGAGAACGGGTCTGGTAGCCAACTTTTTTTTTATAGCTAAAAAGAGGATTTGTTCTGGTGTGAAATCACTTGAAAACATTGTCGAGAGCACCAGAAACTTGCAAAATTGACTCTTGAAAACTCAAGAAATGTTTCTTTAAACAAAATTCCAATATGACGGTTAAATGAGCGAGTCGCAATTTATAGGAGTCCCGTCTAACCGCAATTTTGTAAGCTGAGGATAGTGATTAAGTCATGAAGGAAAGCTGTAATTAGATGGGAATCCCCTGTAGTGACTTGCTCATTTGATCGCCGTATTGGATTCCTATTGACTCTTTCCACTCTAATTCTCGAATATATTTGACAACATAATTACTTGCATTCCTCTAATGTCGTATACTTATGTTGACAAAAATCAGCACAAGAAGAAAACAAATTAATGAAAATATAAAACAAAAAAATATTGAAGAAAAATGAAACAAGTTAAAAAGGAAAATGAAAATAAATTAAGTAAGAGGAGTGGAAAGGGTTGACATTGAACGCCTTTTGTGGGTTTATGAGTAGATCTAAAATCTTTTTGATGCTTTCAATGTGATTATCTCTGGAACTTTTACTATTGTATCGGCTTTACTTAATGCTGCAGCAAAACTCAAAAGTTTACAACGGACCCATTGTCTGCGCGACTCCCCCCTCCCTCGTATTAAATATGGCAATTCCTCTCTAATCCATTGTCGCCATTTTTCGGTTAATTAACCGATTTTTCCATTGGACTTACAATTAATGTGAAAGTTGGTCTTTTACATCAGACAGTGGCGAAGCGTGCAATTTGGCAACGTTGGATTGTGGCCATTCAAACCCTCGTAAAAGGTCGAATGTGAAGGTGTTCACCAAACACCCGCAGTAGTTCGATGTTTTTTATGGGTTTGAATGGACCAACTCCAACGTTGCCAAATTGCATGCTTACGCCACTGTTTACAGAAAAATCTGGCAACATTACTCAGATCAAAACGCGTTTCCTTGATTCGAACGCCGCGCCGCGCCGCGTCGTCGATTGACAGCGTTTGGCGGTCCGGTCCGGTCCAACGTTTCCTGTTTGCTGTCGATGGCTTCCTCGACTGGCGGATCCAGAAATCTATATTCTTCTCTCTCTTCTCCCATTAGAACGCGTATGATAGAAACGGACGGATAAGGGGCAGTCACGTGATTTTCGCCCCCTCTTCTATCCTTTGTTAACACATGCATTCTAATGGGAAAAGAGAGAGAGAGAAGGACGATATCTTGGATCCGCCAGTGGCTTCTTCCTCGACTCGAAATTTGAACAAAGTTCGATTGAGAATTGAATTGGATGGAGAGCGGAGACTTGAATGCAGAAAGAACCAACTGCTTTGATTTGACACAGGAATTTGTCTTTAATTCTCTCTCTGCTCTCATTTAAACGCATGCGTTAGAAAAGGATAGAGATAAGGGCTAAAGTCACGTGATGGCCCACTCTTCTATCCTTTTCTAACACATATCTTCAAATGGCTGGAGAGAGAGAAAGACGGATTCCTGAATACGCCCTTGTTTGATTGCTTTGTAGATGGTTTCCTTTCTTCACAAAGTCTCCGCGTCCTGTTGATCGATTCGATGGGGGGGGGGAGGGGGGAGGGGCCTTGGAGGGAAGGGGGGCTCTACGATCTACATGTTCATGTATGTATGAGCATTGAGCAGGACAACTCAAGTTCAACAGAGTTCAAGGGACACTTTGTCATTCAAGAAAGAGAGAAGAAAAGTCTGTTCGATTCAGTCTCTTTGAAAAATTGATTTCTTTTTAATGATATGTCGATTCGTTGAAAATCTCGCTGATATGCTCGACTCTCGCGAAACTCGCGCTCATAGAACTTTGATTGAGGAAAAACATGTCAGTTTTTGAAAAAAATTCCTTGTTTGTCTAAAGTGACCGCTATTAATTGTTCACTTTTATTTGCTTTTGATGCAGTGATAGACATGTGGTTAACCCAGAAAATTTTTCCTCGGAAAGGAAAGTATAAGCCGCAATGATTATACATCTTTTCTACAATAAAACAATCAATTTTACTAGGATTCATTGATTAAAGGATGGTCAAAGAAAGTAAAGAGAAGTCAAAAACCAGGAAAATTTTCTTAAAAACCAATGTCCCCATAAGGTATGTAAAAAAAAAAAAAAAACGACATAAGAGAAACAGGCATTAAATTCTTTATGAAACTCCCTGAAGACCTAAAAATAGCATTGTTAGACTCAGGAAACAGAGTCTTCTTGAAAAATCTCAAGCAGTTTTTCATCGAACATGCATTTTACCACGTCAAGGAATATTTTGAATCTTAAAACTTGCAATATATGTTATCCTTAATTAATCTATTTACTATGATCATGTTAACTCTTTGTTTTTGTTGTATTGCGTAATATTTACTTTATTTCTGGAATGACTTGTACCAAGCCTTTTCTAAGGCTAAACTGTACCAAATAAATAAAATAAAAAATAAATAAAAATTAAATGTTAAATTTGAAGCGTCGCGTTATTATGGATAGGAAGCACTTTTGGGCTATTTTCTGTGGAATGAAGACGATATGTGAGGCTTTTGGCTGAGGATGGGGCATGATGCCCCCCATCCCCGAATGAATAAATGAGACCTAACGTATACTTGCAACAAGAATTTTGTTTTGCATCGCTTTTTATATTTTGTTTTGGTTTTGTCTTTGTTATTTTTTTTTAATTTGCGCCCCTTGAGTCTGATGAACGTGTGAGAGAGAGTGGGGAAAATATCAAGTTTTAGGTTTCACAATCCGTCCCACACAGAGAAAAATACTTCGGTAAAATTTGATCACCGAAGTTTTCGGTTTGAGGAACCGAAGTTTTCGGTTTGAGGAACCGAAATGTTCGGTCCTGATACCGAATGCTTCATTAGTAATACTGAGTATTAGGTGGGGACGGAATTTGGGTTACACTTACCAATTTCTTCGGTACTTGCGACTGAACATTTTGGTTTATTCAATCGAAAATTTCGGTGATCAAAACAAGTCGAATCCTCAGTTCTAACAACCGAAGCATTTTTCTCTGTGCAGGAAATCGTAGCGCGCCTTTGATCCAACGTTGGAGCTGGACTGATAAGTTTTTCTTGATTCTATGTAGATTAAGCAATGCCGGCGCAGTCATGCAACCCGCATTACCCGCATCGACTTGGCCATTTGACCTCATAGCTCTGTCTCTCTATCTTTCTATCGCTCTACCTCTCCAGAAACGTTCACAGCTGTCATATTAGTATTTTTATGATCAGATAAGTGCACTTTAACAAATTCAGCGTTTAGTCTTTTTCGAGGGCGTCACGTGATTCCTCGGGGGGGGGGGGGGGTGATCACGGAGGATCGGATCGTTTTGGTATCGTTATCGTTTACATATAACCTTATGGGTGGCTCAACTGATCGAATCGTTTTGAGCTCCTCGTAACGATTGAATCGGACGAAAGGAAGCGATGAGTCGCAGGCTGTCGTAATCTCAATCGTTTGAAGTAGGAAGAGGTGAGGATAGGGGATCACCTGCGCGATCGAGTTGCGCAGAATCAAGCCCATTTGATTTAATTGCAAACGATAACGATAACGATACCCAAAACGATCCGATCCTCCGTGATCACCTCCCTGGGGACTATCCCTCGTTCGATGATGGGAAACTCAAAATGCTCCGTAAAACTTTCAACTATAATACCTCAGGAATGTGAAAATTCAGTAGCGAATTTTCCGATTTGGCAGCGTTGTATATTGTCGGTTTAGACGCATTAAAATTATCGGTGAACACCCTCGAATCGACCTTTGCATGAGTTTAAATGAACAAAAAGCTATGTTGCCAACTAGCTCGCTTCGCCGCAGAAAAATTGGTGAGGTATCGAATCTGCCCCACTTTCAACCCCCCCCCCCCTCCTAATTTGCTTCTTTATTCTTTTTAAGTATATGTTTAGGTTATCAGCATAAGAGTGCTTTTACAGTCGAATCTCTGAAAAACCGTTTTCTACCGGTTGATCTTTGAAAATCACATTGGATAAGCCTAGTATAGAGTATAGACTGGCTGAATTAAGAGTTAATATTGGACGCTGTATTGTGCATATCAACCAGTAAATTTCTGTAAAGAAGTGTCCCTCCACCATTTTCAATTAACTAAACTCTTGTCATAAACAGACTTTATAGCTCATCGAGTGTAGCAAAAGCAGTGGCGGATCCAGCCTTTGGACACGGGAGGGGGGGGGGGCGAACTTCGGATTTTTGCCCCTTAGTGACCGCCTTAATTTTCTTTTTTTCGCTCTTGCTATCCTATCCCCCTTCCTCTCCCCTCTTTTCTTAATTTTTGGGCCGAACGGGGGGGGGGGTGGCGATCGCCCCCTTTGCCAACCCCCTGTATCCGCCTATGGATGAGTCATGTGTTGCGTGTTGCAATGAGTGAAACGGCCCCATTGTAAAAAATATGGAAACCCTTGAGGGCGATCGACTCCATTTTTCAAGCTGAATCGATAGAGGGGTCACAAAGCGGGGTTTTGGCGACATCATCTTTTTGCCCATTTGATGAGTCCGGAAGGATGATATAAGTTACAGGGCTTTAATTCTCTATAATCACTATGATTAAAGGGACTAACAGTAACTTTCCATTCAGCCATTCTGATAGTCCATACCAGTCTTATCCAACGATTTCACTGATCAGCCTACATATGGTCGTAAAGCTTTGAATGAACCGATATGACATATACTGGATGATAAGCTAGCACTGCAAAGCTCACCAATTTCAGCCCGTGTTTGTTTTTTCTATAAACGCGTATCGAATCTTGCTACAAGATTCATTCAGCTTTTTGTTTTTGTTTATATTTTGATTTGTGTCTGTGTGTGTACGCATACGTGTCGCTCAGAATCGTGTTCACCGAAAGTGTCATCAGACCATTAACTTTGCGTTCCGCATTCCTGCTGCCAAACTGGAATGCGCTGCGTCAAGCCGGGTCCTTCGCGGTTTTTTTGTTTATTTGTATGTTTTGTTTTTTTTAAGAAATAGACCTACTTATGTTAGTATGATGACGTCACGATCAAAATTGAATCCAAACAAATGCTCTATCTCGCTCACTTTCGTGGATTTAATTGCTCTATTAGAGATTTCACGTACCTTATAGTATACCTTTTCACTCCGACATAATTCATGAAATATCCAGGGGCGTCATTTCAAGTTCGGCTTGGGGGGGGGGGGGGCAAAAATCCGTTTTTGAGCCTGACTTCAATCCTCCCCCCCCCCCCCCCCCCCCCCCCCAATTGACGCGCCTGGAAATATCACAAGTGAAATTACCATCACAATTACGTCGAAAGATGTCTTATGTCTTGTCCTTGTCTTACTCACGGTCTCTTTTGGGCGTATCACCGCCATGACACCCAATCATCCCGACCCCTCATCTTATCGAAGCTAGCTCGAGGTATAACTTGTAAAGTGATGGTGCCGATGTCGTAGAATTTTGTGCCCATAAGAAACTGTGTGTGAGACGAGGACAAAACATGACTTTTTTTCGATGTAACTGCATGATTGTAAATTAATGCTTAATGTTTCCAGAATGTTGTCGAAACGTGATTATACTTTAAGGTGCGTGGAAGTGATTGGTGTGGTAAAATCTGAGAGAAACTTGTTATTTACTTGCACGAATTTTCATTTGAAAATTTGGATCCTGTTTCTTATGGAAATACCGACGAGAGCCAGTGGAATGGAGCATTTGTTTGGATCCAATTTTTTTCGTGACGTCGCTCTAAACCCTTAACCAGGCCTATAGACAGTGGCGAGGCGTGAAATCTGGCAACAATGTACTTTTTCCATTTAAATTCACAAAAAAGGTCGAACGCTGCAGTCATCGGCGATGACCAGGCATTTCGACCTTTCTAATATGTTTAAATGGGAAAAAATTTAAGGAACGTTGCCAAATCGCACGCCTCGCCTTTACCTATATAGAGACCGAAATATAAAGTCGTTTGTAAATCGTTCGCAAGTTTGTAATGCCGCTTCTCACCAAAACCGTGTACAGCAAAAATGAGATTATGATAATATAAAATACAAAAGCGTTTATTGCAAAAATGAGATTATGATAGTATAAAATTAGGGTTAGATTTCTGACGGGGAAATTCCGCGAGATTGAGTGATAATGCATAGAGCATTTGTTTGGGTCCAATTTTGTTTGTGACCTCACTCGAGATCGGTCCATTATAACTGTGGCGTCTGGCAGCCAATGTAATGTAATGACCAATCTGCTTGAGATCCGAGCTCACACCAAACGACTCGTTGCACTGTGGGCATGAGAGTTGTCTGATTTGGCCGAAAATCAGCGATTTTATATCACTCGAGGAAATTATTATTTTCCCAGACTTGGAAACTAATAACTGAATGAATATTTGTTTACAAGTGGTTTGAACCCTTTTGATCCCAATGGAGAAGATTAAAAACATCTCCATGTAAAACAATACGATACAAAGCTATGCCCGCCATTTTGAATAGGGCCCGATCGAGACTGACAAAATGTTTCCATTGCACTGTTAGAAATGTTCACTCCAACTCTGGTTACATAAAAGCCATGATTCCTCCCGGTATATACAGGGTGGGGCGTAGAGATCTGACGATTTTCAAAAGGCTATAAATAAAGAACTATTTGACTTAGAGAAAAAAACTTTTTTTTATTGAATTCAGTACAGAATGCCGTTTTCTTACATTAAGTTTTAAAAATTACATCTCGTAGTTATTGACCGTCAGCGTCAATACACTCTTGAAGTCGATTTCGAAAGGAATTCACCGCTCTTTCGCACATTTGTATGGGTATGGGAAGACAACGTAACTGTCACTGTTAATTCGAACCGATATGTTTCCATGTTTGAAGACTATGTATAGCCCATGTTGGAAAATTTAGCGGAAGAAAATGATTTAGGAGACGTCTGGTTCCAACAGGATGGAGCAACAGCTCATACTGCTCGCATTTCCCTTGCCGCTATGCGGGAAATGTTTCCAAATCGGTTGGTCTCTCTCAGAGGAGATTTACAGTGGCCTCCGCGATCTCCCGATTTGAGCATTTGTGACTTTTTTTTATGGGGCTACCTTAAGGAAAGGGTTTTTAGGAGTCGCCCCCATACTTTAGAGGAATTAAAAGTGCGAATCAGAGAGGAAATCGATAATATACCCCATACAAATGTGCGAAAGAGCGGTGAATTCCTTTCGAAATCGACTTCAAGAGTGTATTGACGCTGACGGTCAACATCTACGAGATGTAATTTTTAAAATTTAATGTAAGAAAACGGCATTCTGTACTGAATTCAATAAAAAAAAGTTGTTTTCTCTAAGTCAAATAGTTCTTTATTTATAGCCTTTTGAAAATCGTCAGATCTCTACGCCCCACCCTGTAGTTTTGGTAGTAAGATATTTGTCTGATAGAAAATGGGTGTGAAAATGAGGAAAGATTTATTCGTAATTTTCACTTTTCTGGACTTAAAAGATGATTTTACTCCACAGAGGAGGCATATATACAGAGTGTTTCACGTAACCTGCTCACTATGGTTTTCATGAACGGGTGACGATAAAAAAATTTGGAAAAATCGGTTTCATAATAACTCGGACCTGAAGTTTCATTTAAAAATACTGCCACAGCTCAAAATTTGGTTTTTGGGGGGTTTTCAGGGGGGCACCCTCCTAATCTCGAGATTTTCAAACAGCAACCCCTATCTTGTGATACCTCATTTGAAAGAAGGTAAAATTCTAAGATTTTCGGCTTAAACCGGAAGTCGATATCTTTTTTCGTTTTCGAGATATCGAAGGTCGAAGCTCTATATAGGACCAATTTTCGAAAATTCTTAACTCCTACAAAAATAGTCGTAAAACAAAAAACTGCACATGTAAAATGCTCTACTTGATAAGTACTTTCAAGAAAAAAATACAAATTTACAATCAAATAAACCGGAAGTCGACTTTTAGGCACCTTAACATTTGTGGCGGGAAAACCCCCATTTCTCAAAATTTTCAAACGGCAACCCCTATCTTTCAATACCTCATTCGGAAAGGCGTAAAAAGTTGTGCATTTTGGCGCAATCAAAAGTCCGATATCGTTTTTCTAATTCGATGTATCGAAAATCGAAGTTCGATTTAGACCATTTTTCGACCCTGTAAAAAACAGATCCTATCGTGTGATACATCATACAAAAGCACATAAAAAAAACCAATAATTTTAGTGCAAACCGGAAGTCAATACCTTTTGTCGCAATCGAGTTATCGCAAGTCGAAGTTTATTCTCTGGTTAGGGCCCACCTTAAATTTTGACTTGCGATATCTCGATTGCGACAAAAGGTATTGACCTCCGGTTTGCACTAAAATTCTTGGTTTTTTATGTGCTTTTGTAAGATATGTATCACACGATAGGATCTGTTCTTTACAGGGTCGAAAAATGGTCTAAATCGAACTTCGATTTTCGATATATCGAATTAGAAAAACTATATCGGACTTTTGATTGCGCCAAAATGCACAACTTTTTACGCCTTTTCGAATGAGGTATTAAAAGATAGGGGTTGCCATTTGAAAATTTTGAGAAATGGGGGTTTTCCCGCTACAAATGTTAAGGTGCCTAAAAGTCGACTTCCGGTTTATTTGATTGTAAATTTGTATTTTTTTTCTTGAAAGTACTCATCAAGTAGAGCATTTTACATGTGCAGTTTTTTTGTTTTACGACTATTTTTGCAGGAGTTAAGAATTTTCGAAAATTGGTCCTATATCGAACTTTGACCTTCGATATCTCGAAAACGAAAAAAGATATCGACTTCCGGTTTAAGCCAAAATGCCTAGAATTTTACCTTCTTTCAAATGAGGTATCACAAGATAGGGGTTGCTGTTTGAAAATCTCGAGATTAAGGGGGTGCCCCCCTGAAAACCCCCAAAAAACCAAATTTTGGGCTGCGCCAGTATTTTTAAATGTAACTTCAGGTCCGAGTTACTACGAAACCGATTTTTCCAGATGTTTTTATCGTCACCCGTTCATGAAAACCATAGTGAGCAGGTTACGTGAAACACCCTGTACATTGTACAATGTACATTACACACCCTCCTCGATAGTATTTTTCGCTCTTTACTCCCGGTGCACCCTATTTTTACTATGTATTTTTACTATCAGAGTAAAATGTACCCTCATTTTTATGTTAGCTCCGATTTTCACTCCGAATTTCACTCCGAATTCTAACTGTGTGCATGGCTCTGATGCCAGTTTTCTATTCTCAATGTATTATTTTGTGATTTTATATTAAAGCTATATTAACTTGCTTATTTTTGCCGTCTGAAACCGTCTGTTTTCTTCACTGTGCGTCGAGCCTCCATGTGTTTCCCGCGTGTTTTAGCAAGGCGAGGTGCTCAGCTTCGGCGACATAGTCGTTGTAACTTTGACATTGATCGCTTTGCGTACAGCTCTCGTCGTCTCTAGTCAAGGGTCTTTTCCGCCGCACCGTTTTCCGTGCTGCTAGATTTAGGCGAAAAATATACAATTTTTACTTTAAGTCTTATGGGAAAGTGTGTATTTTTTTCACCAAATCTGGCACCACTGCTTTTCCGCTAGATCTTTTTGACTCGCAGCATTCACAGACACACTAACGCATTCAGTCCCATTGCTTCAAAGTTTAAAATGCTCCGCAACTTTTATTTGTTGGTTCTATAAATAAATCGGCGGAGAAATCGTGGAGAAACACGCGACTGAACTGCTGCGCCAGCGCCACCCGCGTGCGTTGCGTAGGCGGGTATAATATATAATACCGCGCGAGGACTCAGAGTTGTCGTCTCTCGTCTTGTCGAATTTCATGAAGTGAAAAGGGAAGGGTGGGGAATGGGGATGGTGATTGAGGGGGGAGGCCCCCGTTTCAAATATTTGTCAGAAGCCGTAATTTGTTATGGTTTCATTGATGACGATTTTTACCTCTATTTTGCTTGAGTATATTGATTAGCGGTGAGTTTATTAGCTATGATACCACATTATGTCGATAGATCGATACTCAAATAGCGATGAACGTCGGCACCTCTGATTTCGCTCATAAAAAAATAGTCCAAGAGACATGACTCTTAGAATTTCTTGAAGCGAATTTATTTCCAGGTACATCGTACTCAGTCGGGGACAGAAATAATGTAAGATTCCTGAAGGTATAGGCTACTCGCAGTACTCATCAATGAATTTGAACATTGCAGGTGGCCTAAGTACGATAAAATCCAAGGAGTCGTTTCTTCTTGTCCCCGACTGTATACTACAGTGCGGCGTAGCCAGGGGGGGGGGGTCCAGGGGGTCTGGACCTCCCCCCCCCCCCCCCATGATACCAAAATTTGTCCTTAAAAAAGGTCATTTTTTGCGTTTTCAGACAAATTTTACCAAGTTAGTATCTTTGAATCCCCCCCATGACAATTTTTGGGCCGCGGGCACCCCCCCCCCCTTAGAAAAATTCCTGGCTACGCCACTGGTATACTATGAGTTTTAAAAGAAAGTATCCTGGTAGACATTTTCATTATTCAATTCCTCGACCAGTTTTAAAAATGTTTGCAGTTTTCAAGTATTTCAGAGTCTAACAGGCTCGAAACTATTTCAAGATTCATTCGCTGTACAGATAAAATTAGCTGTTACAGAAAAACTGGTTGAGTGTAGGGGAGGACTGGGGCAATTGTAACACGGGGCAAATGTAACAGTGCTAGTTGAGGCACTTCCAAGCGGAAAAAATTGGAACTGCGGCCATTAATATATTGTTTACTTTACTCCAACGTACCATACTAAGTTTCACGGCAATCGGTGCATAATTATGGTTTTTACAGGGAGTTCATGGTTTTCGCCCATTTTCGTTCATGGTTTTGGACTGCTTCACTTTCGACTAAAACCGGTTTAATAAAGTTGCTCGGTTAAACTTTTTGCATGATTTCATTCCTTATACCCTAAGGAACATTTTCGTGCAAATTTCAAATTTTTAGGTTATGTTGTTATCCAGTGAGACCTGTTTAATTAAAAATTGCGGTTGCGGGGCAGTTGTAACACGACTGCAGGGGCAGTTGTAACACGTCGTATTGAAGGTGAGTTTGTTGTATTTGTTGATAATTGTGAGTGCATTGACATGGAATGATCGACTAGCGGCGGACTAGCCAGTGGCGGATCGGCCAGATGCGGACTATCCAGTGGCGGATCGGCCAGCGGCGGACTAACCAGTGGCGGATCGGCCATCAGCGGACTAGCCAGTGGCGGACTACTCCGTGGCGGACTAACCAGTGGCGGATCGGCCGGCGGCGGACTAGCCAGTGGCGGACTAACCAGTGGCAGACTAACCAGTGGCGGACTAGCCAGTGGTGGACTAACCAGTGGCGGATCATCAGTGGCGGACTAACCAGTGGCGGATCGGCCAGCAGCGGACTACTCAGTGGCGGATCGTCAGTGGTGCTAACTACTCCGTGGTGGATCGACCAGCGGTGGACCACTCACTCGCAGGGGAGGGGAGGGGGAAGGGCGGTGAGGGGGGAAGGGCGGAGAGGGGGGAGGGGGTGATGAGTGGGGGGAGGGGTGATGAGGGGGATCCTTTAAGATTGTCTTCCGCAGTTTCTATTCAATTTTTTGTCAAATGTTTCTGCACAAGAGGAGGAAGGGGATCCAGTATGAAGGGGGTGGGTGGGGGGAGGGTGGAGGGAGGGTGGAAGGAGGGAGGGGGTGTCGATCGTAGCGGGGGGAAGGTTACGGAGGATGCTGTGAAATAGGGCAGCATTTTTCATGTGCTCCTGCACTGGTTTCTACGCCTCTGCAGGGGTGGTGGGTTGAAGGGGTTGGGTGGGGGCGGGGGCGGTGAAGGAGGAAGGGGGAGGGATGGGTGAGTCGAAAATTGGATACACTACTCCTCTCCTACGTGAAATTAATCATAAGACTTTTTTGGAAGGGCGCAAGTCTCATAACTTGCATCTTACTCACTTGTTACAATTGCCCCACGCACTGTTACAATTGCCCCTACCGCGGGGCAATTGTAACATTCGTCCGGAAGCTCGAAAAATTGTTATAAAAGCTGTAATTTTTGGAGTATGAGCTTTATGGCTAAGAATTCTTAAATTAGATAGTTTGGAGGTAATCCATGCAAAATTTCGATGTCCTAAGTGCAAAAATAAGGTCTGGAGAGCTGAAAATGTCGAAAGTGTTACAATTGCCCCAGTCCTCCCCTATGTATTTTTAATTGCACGGCCTTAAACCAAGCTAAAATTGACGTCTGATCTACTGTTGAGAATCAATATTAATCACAGCCATAGCCTGTTTTAATGGTGGTGACACCTAACTTCAACGCTGAATTAACATCCATTCCGTAGTTAAAGGTTTTTCCCGAGCTGAGAAGTGGATTAAGAAATTTAAAAATTGAGCCCACCAGTTTTAAAGGTGGGCCCAACTTCATATCGAAGTTTCAAAAATTTCTCATCATATTTTACTTCTTTCAAAAAAGAGCCGTTGCCGAAAGCTAAACTTCTATGACGGTTTAAACAGTGTACTACAGCTTCTTTTTACTATCGAAAAATGCACTTGACATTTTTTAAAAAAAAAAAAAAAAAAAAAAAAAAAAAAAGTGTATCCGTATTTGTTCTTGGTTGAAAATTTTACGTGCGAAAAATAAATGTTAAAATGGCGTAACAAAGGAGTAAAGTTCACATGATTCCTTGATTTTTTCTTGTACGATTTTACCAAATAATCAAGGATTCATTCATTGGTTGCAGATTTCGTGTAACAGACCCCATTTTCCAGTCTTCTGACAGGGCGCGGGTAAATCAATACAACTTCTTCAACTCGTCTCCTCAAATCCTTTATCAGAGTGGAACGTCGCTCGATTGCTTCTTCTCATTTCTTCTTTTTCTTTTTTTCATCAATTCTTCACAGTGTAGGAATTAAGGATTCATTGGGGGGGGGGGGGGGGGGGGTGATTGCGAGAAGGAATTATAAAACGACGCATTCAACTTGTAGGCCCTTTTGGAGAAATTAGAGACGAATTTACAGCCCACAGAAGTGACGATCGATACCGAGTGCTGACCACTGAAAAAGTAATCTCATCGAAACGGTCCTTGATTATTCTGTCTATTAATTTCCACAGAGTTTTAGATTTTTAAGGCTTACTTTCAAGTGGCAATGCTGGTTGCCTGGCTCACTATAGCGGATCAAAAATATTGCCTCTCTCTCTCTTTCCCTATTAGAATGCGTGTATTAGAGAAGGACAGATCAGGGGCAGTCTCGTGAGTTTCGCCCCCTCTTCTGTCCTTTTCTAACTCGTGCGTTCTAATAGGAAAAGAAAGGGAAGGATAAATTGCTGGAACAGTTTTAGTGAAGAGGCTGGAAATTTAAAATGCAGGAATCTGATTTGCTTATAGACGTTTTTCTTAAAGATGAAACCTATATACCTATATGTAATGGTTCAATTTTGAATTTCCCGCTTTTCACTGAAACGGTCTATGTGCTCAGCTGATGTATGGACGATTGCTTGCGCATGCACCTTGCGGGTTGCGTTTCTAAGTCGTCGGAATCTCCACACGCGCTGTTGCGCTGATGGCAACCAAGTCTATTTTCACACCATTCTCTATACTCCTATTTACGGTTCATTTTTATATTTCCGCTGCTTCATTGTTTTTCGACTTTACAATCATTCGTCTAAGCATGATTGAGGATTATTTTTAGCCGACGTGTATAGCTGATTCTGCGCTTTTCAAGTCGTGCGCATCGTGCCACGCGCTGTTTGCTCTTGAGATGCGCGGAACGAACAGAAGGGGCTCAGCGGGTGGTGATCTAAAAATGCTGCTCCGTGCCTTGCACAATGCACAGTCGTCGAGGGCGCTGCTGGAGAAAATCAATAGACATGGAACGAACGCGAAAACCAGACTAAGTAGCTTTTAAGTTTAGCTCAAGTCTAAGACTTATGTCTGTGTAGTTACTACGTCATAGTTTTTCTCTCACACTGAGAGAAATCACTTGTTTAAAAACAAGCAAACACGATTACTTATAACACACGCAGTTTTCCTTGCGCCAAGTAAAGTTCTGTTGCATGTTGCATGAAGGAGAATCACTGTCACTACAAGGAATCTTTTACTTGTAGCAGCAGACATTTTCCTTGGCTTTAAAGAATTCCCCCTTAGTTAATATTTCACTGTGCGGTTTCTTTAACACAAACAAAAGACACCTGGGATTAAAAAAAGAATTATCTCGGTGCACCCTCAGAATCGGTTTTAATAGCGGAGGTACGGAGGTGTCATGGGAGTCCTATGACTCTCTCTCTTTCTCTCTTGAGACTTATCTCTGTGTTTCCGTATAGAGTTGTTCCATAAAACGAACGGTTAATTTCAGCCCTGATGAGGTAGACCTCTAAAATTGTTCAAAAAAGTTGCTCGAATATTTGCCCTTTAAAATTGTTTTTAGTTTTTTTGAAAAATGTTGAATACTTTTGAAAATATGAGCCACTAAACTTTGAAATGCGGTTTTTTCGAAACTATAAATTTCATCATACGCCGTTTTACCGAATACTACTCAATTGCGAGTGGATTATATCCAGGAGTCGCCTGACATTCTTTTTGTCCGCGAGTTTACCTACATGAAATGGACAGTTTGCATGTTGCTCCGTAAATAAGACATAATTCCCACCTTTAAAAAAATAAAAAAAAAGAGGGAAGAAAAAGTCAAAAAGAATATCCGAAAATAAGCAGTCCCAGGGTTTCTTTGTGTTTACAACTAGCATCATAATATCCCGTTAGGGTATCGAGAGGATGCTAGGGGCCCGGCTCGGGGCAAATTTAATGTTCGGCTCAAAATATTTCGGGCCCCCTGCAGTCACGGCCTTGCCCATAATTTAGGGCCCCTTGTCAGCAACCCGTGGATCAGAGGCAGGGGGCAAAGTGCCCTCTCACCGTTCCTGCAACATATCCATCTTACAAAACATCATCTTTGTTAGATGCTCTGCTTATAAGCAACGTCAAACTATGTAATCTTTGGATTTGTTTGGACAATGCAAACCAAGAACTCAATTATACAGTTGAATTGTTCGCTTAGTCATATTTTCATGTTAAGAACGTTTGGGTTCAGTTCGCTCAATTTTTTCCTTCTTTTCCTTCTTTTTTTATTTCCTCCCGCTCTTTTCCAGGTTTCAATAATCAGCTTATCAGATGCAAAGAAACATCACGGGCTCAAAATCTAGTAAAAGCTTGGTACACAACGCTTAAATTGTAATTTTTTCCCAACTCAATTAAATTAAATATCCATACACAATGTATGAGCCATTATTGCACTTCCATTTTGCACATTATTTGTCTTTGATATAAAAAATAATAATAATAAAAAAAAAAGGTCTTGTCTGCTCTTGATAACCGTATGTAATGCGATATGAGTGCGGGGGAACGAAAAAATTTCCATTCGCTAAATTTCTCGAGTTTTGAATGAAAAATACTTTCCATTACTTTATTTTTTTCTTTTCTTTCTCTCCTTTCTTTCTGTGCCGTTATAGTAAGTCGATCAATCTTATCACGTTTCAATTTGTAATAAATACCCTTGTTCTTTTTACTTTTTTTTTCCAAGTAATCTGAAAGTAGTAATTATGATTGTGGTTTAGGTGAGTGGTTGACTTTCGGACCCATGGTATGAGTATTGAGTACACATCTAAATTAGATGAGATGAATAATTTATGAGTATAAACTTACTTTTAATTTCGATTTCTATTTTAAAATCACTTCAGATAATTTTTAGCAGCGATTGGAATTTTCTCGTTTCCCTTTTTTCACTTTTTCACTCTCTGCCTTTTTGTAGAAGAAGAATATTACATGGCATCAGATATTGCGCTGATTGTGAGAGTTCTTGCGAATCGTAAAACCTTGTCGAGCCTTCATTCTGATCAACGCAACACACGTATCACTGTATATGAGATGAGCCCATATACAGGGTGTCAATTAAAAAAGGAGCCAGGCTTAATATCTCGAAAACGGCTTCGAATTTCGAAAAACGCTGAAACACGTGTTCGATTATTTCGAGGGGGACATCTTTTGAGGGGATCCTCAATTTCGGGACCCCCCTCTGGGGGGCCCCAGGGGGGTCAAGTCCCATATTTCAAATATTGACCCCCATTTTTTATTTGATAATCGGAAAGAGGGTAAAATTCTAAGACGTTTGGCGCAAACCGAAAGTCGATATCGTTTTTCGTGTTCGATATATCGAAGGTCAAAGTTCGATAAGGACCCATCTTCAGAAATTCGTAACTTTCCTTTAAATAGTCCAAATTTCAAAAACTTTGGGTCTAAAATGCTCTACAGAGCAAGCACTTTTCAGAAAAAAATTCAATTTCAACAAAAATTTAGTCAAAATTTGGTTTTAAAGCCCCCAAACATTTTTAACGTTTTTGGCCCCCACGGGGGGCTATCAAAAAATTTCGAGAGACGACCCCTATCGAGTGATACATCAATCGAAAAGGCGTAACAAACTGAGCATTTTGGCGCAAACCGGAGGTCCATATCGTATTTCATATTCGAGATATCGAATGTCAAATGTAGATTTACAGAATGCGATATCTCGAATATGAAATACGATATGGACCTCCGGTTTGCGCCAAAATGCTCAGTTTGTTACGCCTTTTCGATTGATGTATCACTCGATAGGGGTCGTCTCTCGGAATTTTTTGATAGCCCCCCGTGGGGGCCAAAAACGTTAAAAATGTTTGGGGGCTTTAAAACCAAATTTTGACTAAATTTTTGTTGAAATTGAATTTTTTTCTGAAAAGTGCTTGCTCTGTAGAGCATTTTAGACCCAAAGTTTTTGAAATTTGGACTATTTAAAGGAAAGTTACGAATTTCTGAAGATGGGTCCTTATCGAACTTTGACCTTCGATATATCGAACACGAAAAACGATATCGACTTTCGGTTTGCGCCAAACGTCTTAGAATTTTACCCTCTTTCCGATTATCAAATAAAAAATGGGGGTCAATATTTGAAATATGGGACTTGACCCCCCTGGGGCCCCCCAGAGGGGGGTCCCGAAATTGAGGATCCCCTCAAAAGATGTCCCCCCAAGAAGAAAATAAAATACTGTAAATTGATCCGTGATTTGCGGATTTTGGTAGTTTCAGCTCCAATTTTGAAAATTTTTTGCACATTTTTGGCGAACCACTCTTTGACCCTATAATCTCGAGGGCTTGTCGACCTGATTTTTTATCTTTTGGCAAAAGTCTTTTAATTTTCAGATTTTTACAATCGATCGAATGGTATAGTAAACACTTAGCGCCGCATCTATTGAAATGAATCTGATTCTAAATAGGTTAGGATTCACGTGTGTGCCATTTCTGGAGTGTTACAAACAGATTCACGTTAGAGCCTCTTCTGGATTGTCCACAAAGTGATCCTTGAGGAGTTATATATGAGTGCAGAAAGTTGTGAAATCTTTCGAGAATGTGTCAATTGATATTGCTGTCGTCATCCAAACTTTTCCGATAGGCTTGGGTTTATAACAAAAAAAAGAGAGAGAGAGAGAGAGAGAGAGAGAGAGAGAGAGAGAGAGAGAGAGAGAGAGAGAGAGAGAGAAAACAAACAACTAGGTGGGTGTGTACGGGTGTACCCCTGTTCGAATATAGGAAGTGACGTGATCGGTGTTCAATCCTCAAGCACCATTTCGATAGTCAATGTCTGGAAATATTCGTCGCATTTTCCTTGGTGACAGTTCTGCTCGTTAATTGTCATTTGGCCGATTGACCATTGATTTAAATGAGAAATTTTGTCAATCTTGACCTATTTATAAGCGGCAAACCTGTTACTTTTAGAAACGGACTTTGGCCTCTGATTTTCTTTTTGTGCTTTAATGAGACAGTTAACTGCATGTTGTGTGCACATTTGTGGTTATGAAATATGTGTTCTCTTGAGCAATTAACTTTTGCCCACTTTCTTATTAGTCGCGCAAAATTGTCAATCGCTGATTTTGCTTTATTCTTTTTGCGCAAATTAACTTCCCTATCACATAAGTCATATGTATACACAGTCAGTGGTGGCTCGTGCAATGTACGGCAACATCGTACTTTCTTCATTTAAACGTATGTAAAACAATCGATCTTCAGGAGGTGCGATTGCACCCCCAAAATATCGATACTTTTGCATAGGTTTAAATTACGCATAAGCATGGTTGCCAAATTGCCCTAGCCGCCTCTGTACACAATTTAAATGAGCAAACTTAAGTCAAGGCCAACTCACTCTTCATTTAAACCTATGTAAAACAATCGATCTCCAGGAAGTGCAATTGCACCCCAAGATATCGATAATTTTGGATAGGTTTAAATGACGCATAAGAATGGTTGTCAAATTGCTCGAGCCGCCTCTTTACACAGTTTAAATGAGGAAATCTCAACAATTCTGAAGGCTGGGCCAACTCAAGGAGGCATTTTTTTTTCTTAAAGAGTGTCTGAATTGCACTATTCAGTACTCAGCTCGGATGCAATTAAGATGTGGCAACATCGACTTGACAATAGTCGCTCCTTGAAGATGGCAACTTTAATGATTCCTCGTTTTCGAGTTTTGAGCTGAAGCTTTAGGGGGTCTAGAATCTAGATTCTGGATAGCGGCATTAACTGAAGCCGTAGTTGGATTCGACGCTGCAATTTCCAACTTTTGAAGTGCGCTTTTAGATCTTTGACGCTCGTCTATAAATTAAAAGTTCAAAGTTTCAAAGGGTCCGCGTCCTTGAAGTAGACTGACGCTATATATGTTTAAAGACACCGAAAGAGATGAATACCTACGCGAGCAGAAGCGCTGAAATGCTGTATATGTATAGAAAGTTGGAGGATATTATGAATGAGTCTTTTTTCGTCATTTTTCACATTTAAGTTAATTTAAGATGAAAGTGTGAGGAATAGTGGCGTCGCGTGCAGTCTATCAACGCTGAATTTTAATGTCTATATTTAAAGGCATGTAAAAGGTCGAATAGGTGCACAGTGCACTCCCTCAAATCGATACTTTTCATGGATTTAAATGGAAGAAATGGAGCGTTGCAAAATGACACGCGACGCCACTGGTGATGGAAACAACAAGAATGTATAAGAATATGCGATTTTTGTCTACTCATGCGCTAGCTTTCAATCGCGAAACCTATAGTACAACGTGATACCATCGTATATTCGTATGTGAGTTGATTTCATGTAACTTTAATTGATCCGTATGATCGGATCTGGCGAAAATTAACAATTCACGGTGGACTGTGCCTCATTCAAAACGACTTATGAAGTAACAAACTGCTATAGAAAAAAGTAATCTGTAAAGACAAACTGCCTTTGTCAGCCAATAAGCTTTCACTACTAGAGTTCGATTCTAAATTTACGTTTATGTATAATTAGTTTTCTGTGCTTACTATACTTATGCAATGACGAGAGTTATTTTTTTTTCTGATTTGCACCTCGTAGGTATGTATAATTGTTTCTTTGAGGGGCAGTTCTGAAAGTTTGACATACTCATCTCTATAATTGATAGTGGGGCGCATTCTACACATGATTGTACTGCATATCCTGACCAGACAGTGGCGGACCCAAAAAAGTTTTCCGGGGGGGGCGGGGGTGGGGGGCACGCCCACGAATTTTTAAATTTCAAGCGTTCATTGAGAGAATTATTTTTTTAATCCGAGGTGTATTTCGTTTGTGTTTGACTAAGGGTGAATTCCTTTAACCCAAGGAAAATGTCTGCTGCATGCTACAGGTGAAAGATTCCTTGTTGTGACAGTGATTCTCCTTCATGCAATAGAACTTTACATCGCGCAAGGAAAACTGTCACAAAGTAAACGTGTTTCCTTGTTTTTAAAGAAGTGATTTCTCGCAGTGTTGTAGTCAGAAATTTTGGGCTTTATTCTTTTGAAAAAAAAAGGCAAAATTTGAGGCTTTTGGTCAGGAGCAGAAGGAAGCAGTGGCGGCGGCTCGTGCAATTTGGTAACAACGTTGCTGCTCCATTTGACTAGCAAAAAAAAAAAAAATATTGTAAATGAAAAGAATGGAATGCTGGTGAAGCGCTGCTTCACTATCGAATCGATTGTGGTTGATAGAATGAAATGGAGGAAAAGCACTTCTGCCAAATAGCACGAGCCGTCACTGGTAGGAAGCTCTTGTTTTCATTCAAACCTACTCTTGTCGACGTCAAGTCCAATCATTTTTGGCACAGCCTATAATCTCGCTTTTTTTTTTTTTTTTTTTTTTTTTTTTTTTTTTTTTTTTCCAGTGCGGTTAATGTAAGCAGTAATTTTTCTGAGTGATTCTTGGAGTAGGCTTCGAAGAACCTGTATATTGGTATATTGACAATGATTCTCTCGCTCCGAGTTCAATTCCCCATAAACAACCTGCCAATCGAAAATTTGACTTCTAAGGCAAGGAACGTAAGCTACAAGCGTCTCTCTCTGTAATGATATTTACCTTTGAGTAGGAGGACAGGAAACGAAAGAGGACGAGAAGAGAGCGAAAGATGAGAGTGGCCACCCGATAGGGAAAGAGACGGAATTGAAGGAAGGAGAGACCTTGAGGCTTGAGGTGAGGCTTGACTGGTTTTCGTCGGGGATGAAGGGGGGTTGAAGGGAGAGTTGCGGAGAGCGAGAGGCAGAGGAGGGTGTGTTAACGACAATGTCCAGAAAGGAAGGAAGAATGGACATTGGACAGGTGATGCAGGGAAAAGGGGGCAGGGGGTCACTCTTTATTATTTGGTGAGCCTGCTCCTGCTCCTGCTCCTGTTCCTTGTTCTTCTTATCCTCAATCAACGCACACTGGATCCAAACGTAGATTTTATCGACATGAAGGGCGATAAAAGAGTGATACAAGAGTTAATTAATGGGGTGGGGCCCTTGCAAACTTTTGCTGTAGGGGATTGAAGAAGTGATTCTTACATAAAACCCTGTAAAAATGACGATGAATACACTAAAAAATCGCGAAATTCCCTCTCAGAATCGGGCTTAATGGCGGAGAGACACAGCGCAGGTATCATGGGAGATTCCTATCTAAATTGAGACTTATCTCTGTGTTTCCTTAGAGAAAGTGACATAATTGACAGGAATCTCCCATGATACCTGCGTTGAAGCGCCGCGCCGTTACGATCTTGCCGTTATGCCTGTTATGTGAGTATATTACCGAATTTTAGACTTTCTTAGTGTGTTGTTCGTGATTTTCACTGGTTTAAACATCAGATTGGATTCTTCATAAGCTCACAGCAAAAGTTTGCTAGAGCCCCATTGTCGATGAACTTGTTAATTAAATTATGATGCACCCGCCACGGCTGGATTTACTCTCGAGACCCCACGGAATTTTGAATTTGAGGCCCCCTAGAGGAAGGATAGGATGCCCGGGGAACGTCCTCCAAACAAGTGGGTTTTAATCCTCCCCTTAAATTTTTTTCTACGAAAAAACATTGAAAACTCATTTGCCCCCCCCCCCAAAGATATTACGTTTTTATCCTTCTGTTTCTGTTTTTTTTTTTTATTTTTTTTTTCAGCGAATATATTATGTTTTTATCCTTGTGCATTCTCTTCTTTTACTTACTCTTTCTTTTCTTCTTCCTCCCTCCATGAAGTGAGGCCCCCTTAGACCTGAGGCCCTACGCAGTTGCGTATTTTGCGTAATGGTATAGATGAGCCCCTGTGCACCTTAAGAACGTCTATAATTCGACCCAAAAGAATCGTGATAATAAGCGTATAAATAGAGGGTTTTAGTAATAGCGGCATCCGGCGATGAACGTTTCTAACGACGACAAACTGTCTCTCTTGCTCTCACGTAACCTCCATGTACTCCTGTCTCACTTTAATTTCAAAAATTGTAAAGAGAGACATCTTTTGTGAAATTTTTTGGCTCCGATGAATTTATCGAGGCGCATTTTAATGCGATTTTGATAATGAAATTTCGTAAAACAAGGCCCTGTCTACGAATTTCGAAACCAGGAAGAGATGAATATACATGGGGCTCACGGGAGAGTGAGTGAGAATAGTTTGAAACGGTACGCGAGTTTTGTCACAACCGATTGCGACCGATGAGTGTATGGTTGTGATTGTTGGCTAACCGTTGACTTCGCACTGAAACCGTCTATAGCCCTTAGAGTGTAAATAAATGTGCAAAAACTCATTCAATGGCGGCGCCCCTAGTTTAACTTGTCTTAACTTTCTACACGCATGGGCTCTAGGTCCTCTGTGCTTCGGTAAAATAAAAAAAAATAAAAAAAAAACCGCGATTGGTTCAGAAGACCTGTTTATACCACGTCACGTGTCATCGGACGAATTTCCAGAACTTTCTTCGGATGCTGCTATGGGCAGTGTTAAGGGGGTAAGGGGGTAGTGGAGGTGAGGGAGGGTTGGGCGCCATCGCATCACCATTGGACCATTCACGACGGGCCCGCGCGCAGCTAGCTGCCTTCTGCCATTGACCTAATATTCTCAACGGCTTGAGCGAGCAGCCCGGGTTCGAAGCACTGTTCATGTCACCGTTTCATCTCGCACATTTTCTCGCCAATTTATTGAGTTCGATGCAACAGTGAGAGTGTCAGTGTATACATATATTTGTCGACAGGCCACTAACCTCATATACTCTCTTCGCGAGCAGAGTTGACGTAGCTCGTCGGAACTGTAAATGTCAGCGTTTGCGACGAGGAAAAAAAAAAAACTTGAATTGTTCAATTTCGCCTTATCAATTTTGAAAATTGATTATTCGTCTTGCCTGAATATGCCCCTCACTCAAATCACGTTTCAACAACATTTTCTAAACATCAAGCATTAATTTACAATCACAGTTACATGGAAGGAAATCCTATGTTTTGTCCTTGTCTTACTTACAGTTTATTATGGACATCCTGGAATTCAGTGCCCATAACTTATGGGCACTGAATTCCAGGATGTGGGACCAATAAATGTTCGCTATCGATGTTCCTACTCCCATATGATTGGTGAGCACGAACGGCCATTTAGGCCTTCGTGCACGCTCAAATTAGAACCGTCAAATTGGCATCGATGAGCCGAGATACACCACAAAACGGCAGGTGAGCCAACCGTTGCAAGGGCCATTAGCTGAAACGTTGTCAAACAACTGTACAATTTGACGGTCCATCAAACTGCAGAGTTTTTTGACGATGTATGGTGTGTCATCTGTTCACCAATCTACTGCCAACAAAACAAATAAACCCCGTTTTTGAGGTGTTTTGGTCAAGGTTATGTTTGAATTTTAGAAATGTCAGGTTGGCAATTCTACTGTTTACGGTGGATTTCAGTTCACAGATGCCAATTTGACGATCCTACTTTGAGCGTGGACGAAGGCCTTTTTTAAACCACTCGTAAACGCTCACCATCGACACCATCCAACGTCTTTCGACGGACCGTCTGTCTGTATACCAAACATTTATTGGTCCATGGGCTCATCGGCACCGTCACATCACGTTTTATACCTCGAGCTTGAGCAATCTTCGATACGAAGAGAGGTTAGGATGCTTGAGTGTCATCGCGGTGATATATAGGTAATTTTGGTTGTAAATTCACTTGTGAGATCTTTCATGAATTATGTCGGAGTGAAAAGATATTTTAAGGTACACGGAATCTATTCGTGCAATAAAATGTGAGAAAACCTGGTTGTTTGCTAGCATGAGTTTGCAATCGAAAATTTTGATCTGATTTCTGATGGGTAAATCCACGAGAATGGGCGAGATATAGCGTTTATTTGGACTCAATTGTGAGCTTAACGTCATCACTAAACAGGTAGATTGGTCAAATTACACCAAGGGTCCATTCTGGTTGTAGGTAGTGTATGCTGTGGTTTAAGGTGATTGAAAGAAAAAGAGGATTGGCACGCTTTGCTCAGTTTCATTTTACCTCAATTCGCGTGCTATCGCGTGAACTCTAAAATTCGCCGATGTAAGTATTCAGTTGATGTAATGGTCTTACGCGAGTTACCTAACGTTTCACGAAGCGATGTAATAAGTCAAAATGAGCAAGCAAGTGAATTTATCAATTTTGTGCACAATTTCCCATAACCTCGAGTTTTGTGCGTCTCATTAGATTAGCATGCAATTCCCTGTAGGTGTATAACGTTGAAAATTTCAATTTTCCAGCTTTATCACTGTAGCATGTATGCTTCGGTTATTTTTTATTATTATTATTATTATTATTATTATTATTATTATTATGTGTATTTTTATTTCACCGCTTTTGCGGGTAATGATGGTGGTCCCACGGCGGGACCAAACAATGGTCCTAAGCCATGGGCCTAGGGCGGCATTTGATTACATTTGCCGCGTTATATGTTAATATTAATTGATTTTTAACACTTAATTGACTGCCTTCTTCAAACAAAAGAAGGGGGAGAGGTTATTCCCTCAGAAGGCAGATTCTGCAACCATTTGTTGCACTGCCTTGATTGAGGGACCCTTTACATTGGAGTCGAGTCTTACTACTAGTCCTGCTGTTCGGTTTTTTTTTTCTTTTTTTTTCTTTTCCTTTTTTTTTCTTTTTTTTTTTTTTTTTTTTTTTTTTTTTTCTTTTCCTTTTTTCTTTTCCTTTTTTTCCTTTTTTCCTTTTTTTTTTTTTTTTTTTTTTTTTTTTCCTTTTTTTTCTTCTTTTTTCCATTTAATTCTATTTTTTTTCTCCTTCTTTCTTTTTATTCTCCCTTCTCTCTCTCTCTCTCTCTCTCTCTTTTTTTTTTTTTTTTTTTTTTTTTTTTTTTTTTTACCGAACAGCTTACAATTTCGCCTGTATTCTTATTCGCTATTCCTTAATCTAAGACTTTTCTCAGTATAGTCGCAGTGCCTAGCACCGCGGTTTTCTGTACACTCACTAGCGATGTTTTTCCTGGTATGCAGTCCAGCCACTTTGTTAACTCCTTCGATACTATCCCGGTCGCTCCGATAACGATAGGGACTACAACGGCTTTCGTCTTCCACATTCGTTGCAGCTCAATTTGGAGACTCTTGTATTTCAATAGCTTCTCTGCTTCTTTCTCCGTTACGTTGCCATCCATTGGTATTGACACGTCTATTAAAATACATGGGCCTCCAGTTTGTTTGACCACTATATCCGGTCTGTTGGCCGGTACTGTACGGTCCGTTCTTATCGAATAGTCCCAAAGTATTGTTGTTTTCCCATCCTCTGAGGCTGTTACTGGTTTTGGACTGTGTTCATACCATTTGCTGGCTTCTATGGGTACGTTTAGGGCTTTGCATATATCGAAGTGCACCTGTGCGCATACTCTGTTGTGACGGTATGTGTACTCCTCCTTTGCCAGTATTGGGCATCCTGACATGATGTGGTCCACTGTTTCTTCGTAGGTTTTACAGAGACGGCATTTGGATGACCCACCTTCCTTATGTATTCTTACCCTTCTATATCTGGTGGCCAACGCCTGATCTTGTGCTGCTACCACTAGACTCTCAGTCTCGCTCTTCAAATGCCCTTGGGTTAACCAAAGAACCGACTTTCTCTTGCAAATTCTTTCTTCTTCGAGTCTCTTTGGGTATTGACCATGCATAGGTTTTCTCGTCCAGTTTTCTCGTATGTTGTCACTTAATTTCGTTTTTACTCCTTGTTTTCTTTGTTCTTCAGTCTGCCCGTCCCGCGCTCGGATTCCTTCCACATTCTCTAGTTTGGCTGCTTGTTCTCGTATTGATTTAGTCTCACACTTTCTGCGATCAGTTTCAAAAACCATCTTTAAGTATGGGTCCGATTCCATTTTCTTCGCTAAGTAGTGTCTCAAGTTGATGATGCTCGACTTGTAAGCCGCTTCTATTTGCCTCAATCCTCTTCCTCCCTCTTCCCGAGCTACGTACAATCTGTCCACGTCTGACTTCGGGTGGTGTACTTTGTGTATCGTCAAAAACTTCCTCGTCTTCACGTCTATACTTCTGATCTCCTTGAGTGTCCAATCTACCACCCCGAAACTATATTCTAGTATCGGTATAGCATAGGTTCCTATCGCCTGCAGTTTGTTTCTGGCAGTTAGTTGAGTTTTTAGAATTGCCCTTACCCGACTTTTGTATTCTTTTCTCAGCTTTTCTTTTATTTTCTCGTGTGCTATTCTCCCGTTTTCTTCAACTCCCAGGTACTTATATTCTTCTCCTTCTTCTAGTTGTCTAATCTCTATATCTTGCTGAATCCTAATGTTGTCGGATTGTGTTAGATGGCCGTTCTTGAATATTGATTTTGCGCACTTGTCTAGACCAAATTCCATCCGTATATCTTCGCTAAATTCATGCACTGTCTTTAGCATCTTTTTTAGGTTCCGTTCATCTCTCGCAAAGAGCTTCAGATCATCAACAAACAGTAGATGGCTCACTTCAGTTTTGGTTTCGGACACCTCGTATCCTCTTTGCTGGCTCCTTAATAAGTGTGAAAGTGGGATTAGACTTATACAAAAGAGTAGCGGTGATAGCGAGTCTCCTTGGTATATTCCTCTTCTTATTTTAATTACCTCTGTCTGTGTTGTTTTATGTACTGAGTTGAGGCGGAGCACTGTTGCCCACATGGGCATCATATTTTTGCATGCGTCAATGATTTTCTCGTGTACTCCAATCAATTTGAGTGATTCCAATATCCATGAATGTGGGACACTATCAAACGCTTTCTTGTAATCTACCCATGCTACTCCTAAATTCTTCTTACGTTTCTTGCAGTCTTCAATTATTGCTTTCGATATTAAAAGCTGATCTAAACATCCCCTCGCCTTCCGTCTGTTACCCTTTTGTTCAAGTGGCATACACTCCGCTTCTGTTATGTATTTGATTATCAGTTCAGCAATTACTGCGGTGTATACTTTGAAGGTTGTGTTCAAGCAAGTAATGGGTCTGTAATTTTTAGGATCTCGCGTGTTTTGATTTTTTGGGATCAGCGTTGTAACACCTCTTGCAAACCATTCTGGAAACTCCCTGCTCGTGATCAATTCCCTGAACTGCTTTGTTAACGTTTCGTGCGTAGCTGTGAATTGTTTAAGCCAATAGTTTTGTATTTTGTCTATTCCTGGCGCTTTCCAATTGGCCGTTTTCATTATAGCAGCCACTACTCCATCTTGGGTAATTTCTGTCCATTCCATCTTTCCATCTATTTTGATTTTTTTTATCCACTCTGCTTTGTCGTTATGTCGCACTTTATTTTCATAGATACTTTTCCAATATTATTATTATTATTATTATTATTATTATTATTATTATTATTATTATTATTATTATTATTATTATTATTATTATTATTATTATTATTTTTTTTTAGTTCTATGATTATAGCTACCAGGCTTTGTTCTTTGTTGTTTTCCCCAAACTGGCCGTATCAAGACAAACGAAAATTTACCTATGACTCACTATAATTGGGTCCGTCGATCTCTGAATTATGGCGGACAGTTCTGAATTATGTGACCAGAGTGTCTTTTTTTAGCAATTGATTATGATAAATCTGCATGTAGGTACTATTCGCGGAGACAAGGCGACTCCTGTAGTTTAGCTACCCGTAATACTTATATATCAATGGATTTCATTGTTGCAGGTGGCCCACCGAAGTCAAAATCTACGTATAATTCGCTGAAAAAAGCCAGTCATAAACCAGATTCTAGTCATATTATCAAAAGCACAACGATATATATGTGAACGACAGAAAGTCTAGTACTTTGACCTGAAAATTCTTGTGTCATTATCAAGATATGGTCTCGGAACTAGAAGTTCTTACAAATTTTCAAGAACTATGGTACGAACACTAGAATTCTGGTAATGGAGCTCTTGCAAGGTTTTGCTGTAGACAAATAGGCCTATAAATTCTGATGTAAAGTGCTGCAAAAATAACGATGAGACCATTAAAAAAGTCTAAAACTCACTCCTCGCAGAGAAAACTTAACTTGAAATTTCGGGTGACCACTCTTGCATGTATGCACCAACCTCGGATTCGGACCCCAAACAAAAGAAAAGGACCTGAAATTAAGTGCCGTCTCCCTTGTTTACTACGCAACGTAGAACTTTTCTGTAGTTTTCACCGTGCTCCTAGTGACAAAATGTGTATAGATGGACCTTTAGTTCTTTCAAATTTACTTCTTGAAAGCAAATTCATTAATCTCATTGTTCAAATTCGTAGGTTACGTTCTTTTGTTTGGGGTCCGAATCCGAGGTTGGTGCATACATGCAAGGGTGGTCACCCGAAATTTCAAGTTAAGTTTATTCTCTGAGAGGAGTGAGTTTTAGACTTTTTTAATGGTCTCATCGTTATTTTCGTAGCATTTTACATTGGAAAAGATACTTCATTTGCCTACAGCAAAACCGTGCAAGAGCTCCATTGTGTTACGTAGCTTCACATACTGTCCTGCTTCTGGTAATCTTTTTTTTTTAAGTGTAGCGTCATATGGACATTTTTTTCATCTCGGACTGTAATCCATTCGGGGACAGTAATAATGTCAGGCCACTCCTGGAGGTATAGGCCATCCACAATACTCATCTCACAATGGCGAAGAAGCGTACTATTTGGCAACGTTGCATTTTGATGATTTGAATCCATAGAAATGACCGAATTTTGTGTTCATCGCCGATCCCTCGAAATGTTCGATATTTTTCGTCATTTTAAATGAACCAAATGCAGCCTTGCCAGATTGCACGCTTCGCCTTTGTTGTCTCACTACCTAATCCATCATAGATACACGCAGTCGTCTATCGACTGTCGAAAATCGCTGTAGCAAAAGTCAATGAGAAATCGATTAATCGTCCTATCTGGCACCTCTTGTGCTCTTGATCGATTAATCGTCCTATCTGGCCGCTTGTGACTGGCACTTCAGCCTGACTAGGAAAGAATTCGTTATATAAACAAGGGCATTTTTTGGTGATTTTCTGTCAAACAGTATTTGATAGAGATTGTTGAATAGACCTTATCTGAATATTAAACTATTATCTCACTAGGCAAGGTTACCTACTTGTGAAATATCAAGCAGTAGGCAAATGGTGCATGATTTTGTGGGGGGGGGGGGGGGATCTCTCACGTTTTTCTGTTAGGTGACCGCACTTTTTTTCCAACAGTCGCTATTTTTTCGTTGGGATGTGCCTCGATCTCCCCGTAAATTTTAGTGCTACAATCGTTATTTATGCAGGTTCTTACATCGGAATCAATCCTAAAATCGCGTACAGCAAAAGTGTGCAACAGTACCATTCGGCCGACTGGTCTTACTTTTATGGCGCGCCTTCATTTTTAGAGATAGGCTAAAACGGTACAGGTGCGTACGAATAGTTAACTACTTTTCATGTGATTGTTTTCAGGAATGCTTTAAGTTTCCTTTCATACCCGTGTCTAAATCAGGTGAGGCAGTGCCTCACTTACCTCACTCAGTGAATCGGCATTGCTCGGGGGGGGGGGGGGGGGGGATACGCCCCCGCTCAGTGACACTGCTCCTTGAGATGCCATCGATAATAGCATTCTCTAGCAATCTAGCTTTGAACAAGCGATGCACTATGGTTTGAGATCCTCAAAATAAGTATGTGGCCAAAAATCAAAAATTCTATTTCTCATTAATTTCTCATTTGAAAACTTTCAAAGCCAATTTCAAGCACAGAAAACGCTGTTAGCAAGTGATTCAAACTAAGAAACGTGACTAGAAAGTTTTAAATGTTGCCCGAAAGGTCCGAAACGATGATTTTTGATGCCTTTTGATGCCGGTTTCTGCTGATTTTCGGCCACTCATGTTCGATCATAGACCATATTGCGATGGTTACAACATTTAATTTTGGGTGAAGTTGTAATGAAAATTACTGAAGATTTTTAAAACATGTGAAAATTCGGACATATTTCAGCCTGGTAACGTTTTTCTACAGTATTATTTTCTCGAATCATTTCTCAGCTCGCATCTCAAATGGTTTTCAATACTTTTGATGTGCGTATATTCGCGTCATTCGCGACGACGCGGCGACGCGACGCAACAAATCGGACGCAGATTTTATTTCGTGATCGCGACTCGGAATTTAAATCTTGCATAGGCATCTTGCGCCTTAAATTGCGACGCAGTTGATCAGTTTCTTTGCGTTGGCATAAAGAGTAAAGACGCTCGCGGATCCATTTTCTTTTTTTTTCCTCGCTCAAAAGTTTATTAGCCACGGATGGATGTGCTGTCATGATAACTGTTTTATGACGGTCTCCGGAAGAAGGGATCGCACGAAACATGGAGTACGCTCGTTCCGAAGGAATCCTGGCGTGGCTGCAAGGCTCGGTATCTTCCGTATAGCATATCCGATGTTTTTCGACTCCTCTCACTATAACGGTGACAGCCTCAATCGTGTTTATCGATTCTGAAACTCGTCGAATCCTATATTCTCGTCTTACGGCGGGCATTATAGCATTAGCATTTTTAGCGCAGCTTGTCTCACAATCAGTTTGCTGCCAGAAAAACTATCTCTCTCTCTCTCTCTCTCTCTCTCTCTCTCTCTCTCTCTCTCTCTCTCCCTCCCTCCCTCTCCTCTCCTCCTCTCTCTCTCCTCTCTCTCTCTCTCTCTCTCTCTCCCTCTCCTCTCTCTCTCTCTCTCTCTCTCTCTCTCTCTCTCTCTCTCTCTCTCTCTCTCTCTCTCTCTGCCTATTTAAATACATGTGTTAGAAAAGGACTAGTCACGGTTAGATCAGAAAAGATTAATGTTAGTCACGTGACTAACTAAGAGAGTTTTTCCTTTTCTAACACATGTATTTAAATAGGCGAAGAGAGAGAGAGAGAGAGAGAGAGAGAGAGAGAGAGAGAGAGAGAGAGAGAGAGAGAGAGAGAGAGAGAGAGAGAGAGAGAGAGAGAGAGAGAGAGAGAGAGAGAGAGAGAGAGAGAGAGAGAGACAAACATCTGGATCAGCATATGAAAAACATCTTCTCGTCTAATTCCAGCTGAATATTTAAATATGAAAGACGACGGAGGTATTTTCAAGAGGAAAATCTGTTTTTTATTTCCCCGTCGGAAAATATAGTTTCGTATGTGTGAGTGTGTGTTGGTGTGTGTTGGTGTGAAGCGTCAACCCGCCGTATCTAGTGTAATCTTTGGCAAATTTTGAAGTCATAATTCCTCACATTTGTATACTGATTTGGACGCGTTTCTTTCCCTTGTTATGAAGGAAAGGCTTTTGTAAACACATTATTTTTCCATCGGATTAACGTAGGTAGCCGGGGGAAAATAGCTCAATTGCCGCCTTTATTTTTAACCTCGGACAAATCACATACTCCTGAAACGGAGGCGGGGAGGGGATGGATGTGCTCATTTTCAGCTTAAAAATATATTTGTTACGTCGCATGAAGGCTCTCTTGAACGCATTTTTTTTATACCCGCTGATAAATGATTACGCATTACTGCATGCGACAACTTCATTGACCGGTGTTTGTACTCATAGGAACTGATTTTGTAAATAACTAATTCGAATCTAATCACGAGTACCTATTTACTCTTCTTGGTAGCTGCAAAAGTCCACATTTTGGAGGACCAGTGAGTGTCTCTCGAGCTCTTTCTGATCAGTCACAGTCTCATCTCACAATCAGTCATTTGCTGAATTGGGTATTTTCTGAAAAGTGTCATCCACCAGTTGCTTCGAGAACCCGGGTTTCTTAATAGCTTTTAAGCAGCACAATTGTATCATTCCGGCTTTTCTACTGTATGAGTGTATTCGCGTTTTGAAGTTTTTGCAGTCTGAAATAATTAAAAACTGTCATCGTGTCTCTTTTTTTCATTTAAAATTGTTTCACTATTGTCGGATTGATATTATTTTTATTTTTATTTTTTTCTTTAAATTAACTTTGAAATTTTTTCCGCTCGATTCAGAATGGTGCGCTGGTCCAAAATTTACCACTGCTCCATTTGCCGATCGCTCGGTGAAATCGAAATTGATGTAACTTTCCGTTTTTCTTTGTTTCTTTGTTTCTTTGTTTCTTTGTTTCTTTGTTTCTTTAATGTTTTGATACGAGCAACAAGCTTAAGCAATAGAGAGGATTTATATGGGATGTGATTTTCAAAACTTGAAGGAGGCAGCCATAACGGAAATCTCTAATAAATATTTTACACGGGCTTGCTTTCCTTGCCTTATTTGTTTAACCGTAAATCCTTTTGAAACTGCACGATAAAGAAACTGACATATAACAGAAACAAGCCAAATTGTCTCACCTGGATGGTTATTTTAGAATTCTGTGTCCAGGTAGCCACTCTAAAACATTTGCACTTTCAACTAAACCCAATTTCTTTCGGATTAACTACAATTTCTGATTCAAGGATAAAAAAATATGAGGCAAACAAACCCGAAGCAGATCGCCCATGCTGCCTCACTTTGAGATAGGACTTGATAATGTATCAGCCTCTTTATTGCTGCATCTACCTCGTTGGTCTCTCTCTCTCTCTCTCTCTCTCTCTCTCTCTCTCTCTCTCTCTCTCTCTCTCTCTCTCTCCTCCCCCCCCTCCCAAGTCTGTGTTCAATGAAAAGCGTTGCTGAATCTGAATAATATGTTTGCATCCTTGGGTCCACTGTCCCTTTTGGCCATTTTTGAATTTTTAGGCGTTTGTCGGCTCTATCTATCCTCGGCTCTGTAAGGGGGGGGGGGGGGGCGCCTAAAAAAGTTTACGCTTTCGCTTTTTCTTTAGAAATGGAACAGCGACGCAAGATTTTGAAACACTGTACAGTGGTTATCAGAGCGCAAAAAAATGCTTTGCCTCTCTCTTTATTCGTATCCCGTTTTTGATTGTAAAAGAACTGACATTTTCACTCGTATGTCTTTTGTCAAGCGTTTGATGTATTTTCTGTTTATTTTGTTTCAGAATGAAGCCACTCTATCAAAAAGTCGTGCTTGCAGCCCTGCGCCGCTAGGCCACGAGGTAAATATCTCCTTATTTTCTTCAAGTAAAGTATCCATTAATTAATTGTAAAATACGTTTGAGCACTGCCACTGCATGCTCCTTGGGTGTAACTATGGGGCTTGGGGGGGGGGGGGGGGGGGTTGGTGTTGAATGGGGAGTAACATAAATTGAGGTAGAAAAGTAAAGAGATAAAAAGGAAAGTAAGGAAAGGAAAATTAAGAACGAAAGGAAACTAATGGGAGATATTGGAGGAGAAACACACCATTATTGTCAGGAAAAGTCAATAACCTTATATTTGGAATGTGACCGAAACTGATCGTCTACCCCCTCCCCCCCCCCCTTCCAGAACAATTTCCCAATTTGAACCCGCTTAATGCAGAGAAAAAAAAAATGATTTCGAGCACAATTAGTGCGAAGTCAACGGTTAGCCAACAACCACAGCAATGCACTCACCGGTCGCAATCGGTTGTGATAAAACTCGCGTAGCGTTCCAAACTATCTCACTCTGACAGGTCCCCATGCATATCCATCTCTTTCTAGTTTCGGGATTCGCCTTGTTTTACGACATATTATCATCAAAGTCGCATTGAAATGCCCCGAGGAATTCATTTCTGCCGTAAAATTTCTCAAAGTATGTCTGTATGTACGATTTTTGAAATTATAGAGTGAGATGGCAGTACATGAGGGTCACGTGAGAGCGAGAGAGACAAACTGGCTTTGTTTGGAACGCTCATCACCGGCAGTCACCATTAGGGTCAAAATTCCGAAACGGGCCAAATGGTGTCCCAACAAGATAACATTCTTAATTCTTAAAAACATTCTTAAAAAAGATCAAATAAGTTCGATGTTTCGATTTTTAAGTCGAAGGAACTTAGTTTTATGAGGAGCAATAGTAACAATTGCGTTTAAAGTTATTTAAATACAAATTTTAATTGTTTTATGGTTCAAAATGTCCGTCGGTTACGCGTCCCCCACCCGAGTTTCTGGTATTTAACCTAAGTTTTTGACCATATTTTGAGGCTGTAATGAATTTTGAAGATAACGGAAATGCTCAAAAAACTCCGTAGAACACGTGTAAACTATCGTTTTTTACAAAATTATTTTTCTTCATGCCATAAATTGTGAAAAATGGTTGTCCCCCGGTTCCAAAATGTCCGTCGGTTACGCACGGATTTTACTGTTTTATAACATCTTAAAAGCTTATTTAAAAGTGAAACTGGGTAACTTACGATTTTCTCAACCACGCTCCAACGTTCTAAACAGGAATTATCAACATCTGTGCAAATGGATTTTATTTGGAAACGATTTTCACCAACAAATCCGATCTCGTGATTTGCCTATGGTTATTCTAGTCAGCGGCACTTAAATATACGAAAAAGATATCTAATACAGTAAAATTCCGCCCTGTAATTTTTAATTCAATTCAACTACCGTAATTTGCTTTAAAAATCAATATCAGCGATCATTGTAACAAGTAATATTGTTTTTATTGAGTACTTTTGAAATTGTCGGTTACGTAACCGACAGCGTAACCGACAATCGACAAGTTATTTTCCATTAGTTCATCATGCGTTTCCGGCTGTTTCCGCGGTGCATGAGAAATATCGAAAATTCAGCGGAACCCTTTTTATTTTATTTTATTTCCACGATCAGGCCCAGGCCGCACCGAATGGCGCACGAACACCGCCTCGGTCTGTTCGCCCGTGCTCAAGAAATATTCGTCCGTATAAAAACAGTAAACAGTCCACGCGCTACTGAATGCGTCCACACCTCCCTGGTAAAAATGTTCCATGAACTCTGTTCCAATTTTCCCCGTGGACTGGGAAATCACCTTGATTTCCATGTAAATTAGGTTGATTCCGTGTGAATTTACACAGAAATCACAGTGATTTCCATGTCCACATGGAAAATTGGAACAGAGTTCATGGAACATTTTTACTGGGGCTGCGTTCGCGCCGTACGGAATTTCCTTTGACTCGGGTCACGAAAACCGCCTCCATGAGCGAGCACGACCGAACAGTCCGCACCGCACAACGTATGGCTCATTCGGTGTGGCGCGACGTCCACATTGGCGCGCATTCGGGCGAATGCTGTATGGTACGCCGCGCCGTACGGTGCGATGCGGCGAAATGCTCAGGTGTGGACCCGGCTTATGATTCTGTGTGAACGACTGCGCGAACGTAAGAATAAATAAACTGTAGGGAATACCCTACGAACACTTTCTCACACCATTTTTATCTGGGGGCGGCCCCCAGACCCCCCTTTGAAATGTTGGGGGAGACCCCAAACCCCCCTTAAAATGCTGGGGGAGACTCCAGACCCCAGACCCCCTTTTAGAATTCTGGGGGAAGACCCCCAACCCCCCTTTAGAGTTATGGGGGCGGCCCCCCAGACCCCCCTTTGAAATGCTGGGGGAGACCCCCAGACCCCCCTTTAGAATTCTGGGGGAGACCGCCAGACCCGCAAATATTTATCAAATATTTTCATCTCTAGACATAATTCTGCCTTCAATCCGAAGAGTTTGCAAATTTGTAGAGAAGCTGTACGAATAGTTGCCTACTTCATCAATTGAAGGCTGATTGAGATCCCTAAATTCGAATATGATGTTGCTTTCAACAAGTTTTAGATTAATTCCAGATTCCAATAAGTTCTTATTATTTAAGTTGCATTCATTCTATTTGTTGGAGTTTCTTTTTTTCCTTAGTTTTTATAGGTTGTCAAAATCGATATTAATTCTTGCATTTCCTCCAATGAATACAATTTTTGGTTCCTTCTTTCAAACGGTGGATCTTCAAAAATAATTTTTTAGTTTAGCAGATTAACCCCCCCCCCCTCAAAATATGTACTTTGTTTGTAGACTGCGTACACAAAATTTCAACACAATTCATCTAGCCATTTTTGATTGACTCTTCTTTATACAATTAATTTTTCTTATACATACGTTCTTTTTTTGGTTTAATGGAACCTATATTGCCTTTAAACGGTATCAGACTTAAGAGTTGTTTATTGTAGCTATACAAGAAACAACACAAAAAATTATGCCTAGGCAGATTGCAAACTTTTTGTTTTAATATTCATCGAACTTAATTGAGTCATGCTTGAATTACTTATTCCAATTATTATTTTTGTCTTTATATTGCCTTAGTTTAAAAGATTTTTGCTCGATCGTACCTATATTGCCCCTTGAAACGGTCTTAAAGGTTTTTCATGATGACTGTATGAGAGAAATATTTTAGTCGGTCGGTAACATGTTATGTTTGTGCAAAGTTTCATCAAAATTCATCCCATTAATGATGGACTCCAAGTTTTAACATTAATTCCTCACTTTAATTCTTTTTTTTTGGGTCGAACACCCTATTTTGATTTTTAAACTCTCTTTAGGGTTGTATGTTGTAACTGTAAGGGATACTTTCTTTTTTAGACTAATAATAGATTGTATTTGCCAGTTTTCATCAAAATTCATTGGACCAAATCTGAACTATCCCAATTAAGAGGAATATGGTTTTATTTGCGTTTATTCCCATATTTTTTTCTCAATCACACCTATATTGCCTCTTAGAAAGGTTTTATCAGTTGTTTATGGTGACTAAGAAAGCAAAATATGTTAGTATTTTGATAGTGGATTGTGTGTACGAAAGTTTTATCAAAATCCATGGAGCCATAATTGATTGACTCCAAGTAAAAAGGTTAATTTCTCACGACAATTCCATTTTTAGGCTCGAGCGCACTTATTTTGATTTTTTAAACGGTTTTAAGGGTTGAATATTGTAATTATGTGTGGTTTATTTTATTGTAGGCTGAATGTAGATTTTTTTTGCAAACTTTCATCAAAATTGATTGAGCCAAACTTGAAATATTCCAGTTTTACCCATTTTTACCCATTTTGCCATTGATTTCAATGGAAATCATTTTTTCCCCATAACTAACCTGAAAGTTGAAATTTCAAAAAACAAAAAAAAGTGCCTCTGGGGAATCTAAAAAGCAACAGCTGAGCAAAATCTGGAAGCATAAGGACCAATATTTCAAAAGTTATGGGAAGGTACAGACGGACTGACAGACAGACGCCACAGACTTTATTTGCATAAATGTCTCTCTCTATGTTAGAAAGGGTTAAGAAATATGGGAATATGATTGAAGTATGTTCTCTCTGATGGTGTTAGACATGATGAGAGGCCATTATTTTGTAAAAATCATGATTGACTTAGTCAAGAGAGGCCAACTATCAAAACAAAATACCTTGAAAATCTCTGCGCCATTGCAATACTTTCTCAATTTTTCTAATTTCATTAGAGTGAGAAAGTAAAAAGACAGCTTGTCTGGGCTTGGGAGCCGGAGCAGTGATTGGATCTTTATGGAGCACGGCTCCCAAAAAGTGCTCCCCAAAGAGTAAACAAGAGTCGCAATTGAATGGAAGGCCTGCGTGGTCAACGTAGATAAGGGATCCGAACGCGGGCTGGCCTCTGATTGGCTGCAACGGGTGGAGCAAAAATGACTCGGGGTATAGGGAAAATAACACGGGATTTTCGTTCCGGGGCGTTTATCTCGAAACCTAAGCAAAATAGTATCTAAACAATTTATGCAAGTCGATTCAGCAGATTTTTCCGAACAATTTGATAGGTCATAAGTGCCACTTTATTGCAAATTCGAAAAGACTGTTTCAGTTGAAAAGTACTCACAATAGTGAGTTACTCAAACACTGCTCAAACACACGCCAAGCATGTAATCACACTATTGTGCGTACTTTTAAACTGAAACAGTCTTTTCGAATTTGCAATAAAGTGGCACTTATGACCTATCAAATTGTTCGGAAAAATCTGCAAAATCGACTTGTATAAATTGTTTTGATACTATTTTGCTTAGGTTTCGAGATAAACGCCTCGGAACGAAAATCCTGTGTTATTTTCCCTATACCCCGAGTCATTTTTGCTCCACCCGTTGCAGCCAATCAGAGGCCAGCCCGCGTTCGGATCCCTTATCTACGTTGACCACGCAGGCGCAGGCCTTCCATTCAATTGCGACTCTTGTTTACTCTTTGGTGCTCCCTAAAGAGCTCCCAACGCAATAACTTGAAACCGAATATTTGAAATCAAGTTCTGTTGGTGCAAGAGCCGTTGTATTCAGTATTTGAATGATAAATTGTAAGTAACTCATTTTAGTATTCCCACAGTTTTCTTCCGAGCAGAACATAAAATTCAGATCTAACTACGGCTCCGGCTCCCAAGCCCTGCATGCAGCTTACAAAGATTTTATTTTTATTTTTTTAAATTTACTGGATCTTGAGAATTTTGATGCTGTAGTCAACTTATCTCATCTTTCCTCACCGTCACGGTGTTTCGTCCAAAAAACTTGACATTGCCCATCGGCGCTTTTTACTTTTAGAAGAGAAAGCAAATGAGCCGTGCGCGGTTGCGTGATCGCGGAGGCACGGGAGGCACGCTCGTCGTGTAAACGCGTTGCTATTAAAGTTGCTGTGTGTGTGTGAGTGTGATGACGTCAACAGTGTCACGTGACTCGAAGACAGCGTTCGTTGTTTAGCGCCGACTGCCGAACGGCTCTTGTCACCGGTGCCGTGTTGTGTTATGATTTCGCCATTATCAAGCCAAGTTCTGACTCCGTGTAATTTCGTGTCTATTCCTAGAAATTCCTTTTGGTTAAGTATACCTTCCTTTTAATTTCACGGGTTTGTCTAGTATTGACTTGGCCGCTTAGTTCGTGTCTTTGTTAGTGCGTCTTTTCGTCTGTTTATCGATGGAATTTCGACGGTGAATTGAAGAAACTTTGTGTGCCCCATTCTCCGGGTTTGCGCTGTCCTCGTTTTGAAACTCTTGTGTATTTTCACCAGACTAAAATTGATCAAAAAATGGAAGATAATTTTGATCAGTTCGAGGAGGAAGAGCCGTGCGATTCCGGTACCACCGCTAACGGTCGGAAACGTTTATTTTCTAAAGAGCTGAGGTGCATGATGTACGGATTCGGTGATGATCAGAACCCTTACACGGAATCTGTGGACTTTTTAGAGGACCTGGTTATTGAGTATATCACAGAAATGACACACAAGGCTATGGAAATTGGCCGAACAGGGCGTGTGCAAGTTGAAGATATCGTGTTTCTTGTTCGCAAGGACCGACGGAAGTACGCCAGAGTGAAGGATCTCCTTACCATGAACGAAGAGCTGAAGAAAGCAAGGAAAGCGTTCGATGAAGTTAAATATGTCACTAGTTAGAGTGAAAACAAGAACTGTTGTGATAACAGCCTGTACAGTGTTTAGTGCTCATTGAGATGACAACAATTTTGTATTTCCTGTTTCTTGCATTTCTCAATTTTAACCCCCCCCCCCCCCCCTCCTCACATTATTGTTAGCCCTTTTGTACATACCATTTTCTCTGTCAAATTATAGATTTGTTTAAAAATATAAAAGTCAATCGTAAAATACTTGGAAATTTTTCTTTGAACTTGTCCTTATAATTTTGTCACAATGAACTGTGTTATGGTAGCATATGATAACTGTTGTGCACTCTTAACTCGAACGAAGGAACGTTGACTAGTTAACAATTTATCATTGAAAAGGTGATTCACGACAAATTTAAACTTATTGCTATCTGTTACATTCAAGACTCACCAGGTGTGCAAAATGTGCCCGATCTGACGACCGCGCAGTTGCGTGAAAAATGTGGAAACATGAAGATTCAGATGGTTACATTCCGGAATTTTGATGTTGTATTTCTTGGCTTATTTGAAATTTTGCGCCATGTGCTAAAGCATACTAACAAGGGGAACATCCCAAGTGTCCGCCTCCGATTTTGATGAAATATATCTCAAAATGTTCGTTGTGAGACGCTGATTAACACCCTGTATTCACTTTTTGCGTATGCGCCTTTAAAGTTGGAGAAAAAAAAGTTCAAAGTTTGCATTTGAACCGCTCGAAATCGTCGGAGCGCGTTAAGTGTAGAGAAATCGAGTGCCTTCTCCGAGGCAACTCTGTGACGCCGGCGCTCGGCTTGTCAACGGGAGGACCCGAGTCCCAGTCGGGCTACCGACTTTTTGCATATTTCTTTCCTCCAATTCTCACATGTGTATAACTGTCATATTATTTTATGGCCTTTTCAAAATTATTTTTACGTCATTCCTAGGTTAGTTGTAAGATCGTCAAAATCAATAATTCGACGGCATTCGAGTACGTATTAGCGGTAAATGTTACTCCAGGAAAAAATAGCGTACGAATAATTTTGAAAAGGTTATTGTTATAATATAGATACCAAATTTGGCTCATAAATAGAGAGGGCAAGGTGTTATATACAGAAAGGGGGCGATCCGCTACAAGCGTGGATTCTGACAACAAAAAATTTGGTTCATTTTAACTCTCGAAAAGTATCAAACTATCTAGGGCTCTGCGATTACCACCGAATTCCACCTTTTCTACTGGTTCAAATGGACAAAATGAATACTTACTCGAATGCCGTCGAATTATTGATTTTGACGTTCTTACAACTAACCTTCTATCCACAGGAATGAAGTAAAAATAATTTTGAAGAGGTCATAAAATAATATTACGGTTATACACATGTGAGTATTGGAGGAAAGAAATATGCAAAAATTCTCTCGCCCGACTGGGACTCGAACCAAAGACCTCCCACTTGTGAGCCGAGCGCCACAGAGTTGCCTCGGAGAAGGCACTCGATTTCTCTACACTTAACGCGCTCCGACAATTTCGAGCAGTTCAAATGCGAACTTTGAACTTTTTTTCTCCAACTTTAAAGGCGCATTCGCAAAAAGTGAATACAGGGTGTTAATCAGCGTCTCACAACGAACATTTTGAGATATATTTCATCAAAATCGGAGGCGGACACTTGGGACGTTCCCCTTGTAAGTGCGCAGCAGCACAGGGTACCATACCAAAAGAGCAGCTTAATAAAGCAACAATGAAAATAAAATATAGGTCATCATCGTTGTGAAATTTCTGTGGAATGAAATTTTTTTTTTGTGGAAGACCAGTCATTGGTCACAAGATAATATGAGAAGCAGGACACATTTTGCACCTGTGAGACTCACTTCTGTGTGATATGTCGAATCGAAATACTCATACCTTTTCTCACGAACATTCCTTTTCTCTAAGGAAATTAAGAATTTGAAAAATTGTCCAATTACTCTGTGTATGAAGATGTGAGGACTGGTCGCGAAGCTTTATCAATCAAATATAAGCTTATTAATATCATTGACCTGTACCATACAGTTTTCCTGCCCTATGTACCAATGTGTGATAAATAAATAAAGAAATAAATAAATATGGCAACTTGTAGGCACCACACCAAGGTGGCTGATGGTCTACTTGGAGAAAGTGTCTACAAATGGAATGAAAAACAAAAAACAAATTGATACAGCTCCTTGACGAGTTCTCATATCGTTTTACACAGAATAAATGGGCAATCCTTAAGGAACTCCCAAGCCAAGGCCTACTTAAGGCAGTTTTTTGTAGAGTCTCTGAATTGCATGGTATGTCAGTGTTGCTGATTGTTTTATTTTTTATTTATTAGAATAGGAACTGCGCTCATGCTAACTTTTCCTGTTCATGTTTGTATGGTTGATTCTTGGGTAAAATTTAACATAAATCCTGATGAGCGTATTATAAAATTATGCGATTCTATCAACATCTCACATAATGACTTGGAAGTTTAAGTTGTAATGGCGGAGCTACGTAGGTACTACTCCTATCTAATTTGAGACTTTCCTTTGTGTGTTTCTACAGAGAGAGAGAGAGAGAGACAGAGAGAGAGAGAGAGAGAGAGAGAGAGAGAGAGAGAGAGAGAGAGAGAGAGAGAGAGAGAGAGAGAGAGAGAGAGAGAGAGAGAGAGAGAGAAAACGATTTATTTACTGTATAAGAACAAAAAATAAAATGCTTACTAGCTAAATACAAAATGCAGATAACAACTATAAAATATAAAAAATAGTAAAGTAGAGAGAAAAAAAAAGAAAGTTGTACTTAAGGTAAAAAATGAAAAATGTTCTTATACCTGGGAGGCAGAGTTAGGACTATCAAGTCCTCTCTACCACTCAACCTCCCAGCTCATCTTTCTCAGATGAAAACAAAAAATTGAGAAAAAATAAAAAGATGAATACTTGAAAAATAAATTAAATTGGTTTTTCTAAAATAAAATACACTATAGATGAAATTATAACCATGTGAAGTGCAGAAATACAACGGAAGGCAGTTTAATAAGATTGATAGGAAAATTAGAAAAGTAGAAAAAAATAGATAATAGATAAATAAATGAATAGATAGATAAATAGGTAAGAAAATTTAGTAAATTAAAGTATATTAAAGAAATGAGTCGGGGGGGGGGGGGGGGTGGAGAGAAAAGAAAGAAAATAAAATAAAATAAGGAATAAATAGTAGAATGAAAATGAATAGATTCAACCTTAGCAGTTTTGAACTCTGAACCAGCTCATCAGCCCTGATCTGAAGGTACCCACGGATAGTTCAGTCTGCCTAAGATCCTGGGGGAGAGCATTCCATAATCGACATGCGGCTACGGAGTACGACTTATTCATTATGGTTGTTCTGTGCTTTGGAATGCTCAAAAAATTAATTTGCCGAGTGGATAAGCCATGAACGCTTGATTGATAAGTAAATCTATCATAAAGATACTGAGGAGTTTGAGAGAGAGAGAGAGAGAGAGAGAGAGAGAGAGAGAGAGAGAGAGAGAGAGAGAGAGAGAGAGAGAGAGAGAGAGAGAGAGAGAGAGAGAGAGAGAGAGAGAGAGAGAGAGAGAGAGAGAGAGAGAGAGGAGAGAGAGAGGAGAGAGAGAGAGAGAGAGAGAGAGAGAGAGAGAGAGAGAGGAGGAGAGAGGAGAGAGAGAGGAGAGGAGAGAGAGAGAGAGAGAGAGAGAGAGAGAGAGAGAGAGAGAGAGAGAGAGAGAGAGGAGGAGAGAGGAGAGAGGAGGAGAGGGAGAGAGGAGGGGAGGGAGAGAGAGAGAGAGAGAGAGAGAGAGAGAGAGAGAGAGAGAGAGAGAGAGAGAGAGAGAGAGAGAGAGAGAGAGAGAGAGAGAGAGAGAAATTAGACAGGAATCCCCTGAGATAACTGCATAGGTCCGCCATTTGAGAGCAAAGATGGCTGAACTACGCAGGTGTCTTAAGAGATTCCTATCTAATTTGTCTCTCTCGGGATAGAAAATTGCAGAAGGAAGTCTTAAATAATATAGGAATCTTTCATGGTGCCTGCGTGTGCGTAGCTCCGCCATCTTGCTTTAAAATTGAAAGTAATTTTGTTAGTATGTTAGTGAATCTTGTCAGTTTTTAATGTGCTCATGGTAATTTTTTCTGGTTTTTATGCAAGAATGAACAATTCAATCTCATGGAGCAAAAGTTGGCAAGAGCCCCACTGTTAGTACTCTCAGAAGGTTGAAACCGAATTTATGCCTCTAAATGGAAAAGCCACAATTTTACGTAGCCTCTCCTCAATGATTCTGGTACTGTGACATGCCAAAAAAAACAAATAAAAAAGTACCCTTCTCAAAAGTTTTACTATTTTGAATCTCGGCAACTTATGAAGGATTTTGCAAATTTCGAGTGTCCAAGAACCAAGCAGAATGCCACCATAAAATAGTAAAATACTAATTCTCTTGAAATGAACAAAAATATGTATGAATAAGAATCTGGATGAGGGTACTTTCATAGTACTGTGTACTGTGTGTGTAGTAGTCATAGTACTGTGACTTTCAAAAGAAACTCCTCTCATCTACATTATTCTTGATGAATTTTTCTTTTATTTTCCATATTTTTAAATTGTTTGAGGCATAATGTCACTAGTGGCAATACTGTGAGACTCTGAAATACCTGAAAACCTTAACATTTCTCAAATTGGTCGAGAAATGAAATATTGAAAATCTCCATCAGGATACTTTCTTTTGAAAGCCATAGTACCAACTTCCACCGCAGCTATCGAGAGGGTTTACAACTTATAGTTGGTCTTTTGCATTAGACCCATTACAGGGGGAGCAATCTCATCCCAGATTCCCATTGCTGTGGGCATCTCCATTAACCCTTTCACGGGAGGTAGTACACATTTATACTATTTTATGTTCCATGGGATTCAATGGAATTTAAATGGGCATTATCCACACAAATTGTGTGACCCATCAGAATTCATAGAAAATTGTCCTCTTTTCAACTGTCTAAAAATCTGACCAAAAAATTAAATCCCAAAATACGTGCATGAAAATTTTACCTCCATCTAAATTTTCATATTGCCTTCACGAGTGAAAACATTTCCGATCAATGACCAATCCATAATCTTGCTTTGTTTGTTGCCGATAGCAATTCCATTAACCCTTTCACAAGAAGTGGTACACATGTTGAGTACCATTTTATGTAATGTGGAGTTTCAATGGAATTTAAATAGACATTTTTCCAAAAAAATTGTGTGACCCATCAGAACTCTTAGAAAATTGCCTTCTTTTGAACGGTCTAAAAAAATCTGAAAAAAAAAAAAATTAAATCTCAAAATGCATGCTTGAAAGAGACCTCCATCTTAATTTTCACATTGCCTTCAGCAGTGAAAACATTTCAGATCAATGACCAATCCATAATCTTGCCTTGTTTACCCATCAGAATTCTTAGAAAATTGTCCTCTTTTGAACGGTCTAAAAAAATAAAAAAAAAAAGTAAATCCCAAAATTTGTGCATGTAAGGGACCTCCATCTAAATTTTCACCAGTGCGTTCACCAGTGAAAACATTTCCGATCAATGACCAATCCATAATCTTGCCTTGTTTCTTGCCGAAAGCAATTAACTCAGAGAAGAGAAGTGATGAGATTCGAAAGGAAAAGCGTTGGCACTTTAAAGGCTTCAGAATATTAACTGAAGCCAGATGTCAAATGTAATTTGCCATGCCCGCGTGCTCTTTCATCAGCTGCCTACCAGTTCAGATGAACCTCTGACATTGATGCGCAAAAGATTTATGATTAAAATCTCTTTGGACAGTGCTTTTTCAAAGTTAACGAATAAACAAACAAGTCTGTTAGCCTTCAAGATGGAGAAGATCCAAAGCAAGCCATTTAACCCCATTTAACCCCAGAAGATATTCTCAAGAGAAGAAGAAACATTTTCTCTAAATTTTGGCAACAGTGACTGTTTTATCCAATTAAGAGTAAGTACCTCAGAGGTGATTGAAACAAGTCAGCCTCCACCGACCCCTATTTACTTCCTTTTGCTCTTTTAATTAAGAATACTTTAAATTAAGATGGGTAGAACATTGGTTGAATGCATTATATTCAGGGGTTTGTTTGGGTAGACCAAAATATAATTATTTTTAAAATGACCTTGAGTCACTTATTGGCTGAAAGTTTTCTTGGCAAAATGCTTAAAGTTTTTTGTGAGCGTGTTATTTTCCAACACAGATTGTAAACTTGTGTCTTCCTTGTGACAAAGCTTTCATTCATATTATTCTTTATTCGTTTGCTTTGCTCTGGTTTATTTATTTATTTATTTATTTATTTATTTCTTTATTTTTTTTTTCTAGACCTTTTAATTTTTGAGCTAACTGTGTTTAATATAAGTGAATTTCTTTTTAATATTTTTGTTCTCATACAGTTTCACGGTTTACTTTTTTATTCATTCGTTTTGTTCATAAGTGATTTTTTATCAGACAAGAAGTGAACCCATGAGCCCATGGCGCTGAGCCTTCTAAGTGCAAATATTAATGTAAATATACTTTTTGAATTATTAAAATTAAATACTAGCCATATATATTTTTAATGTCAGTATTTATTTCTCTAAAATTTGGTGAAACAAGTGGAAGTGCTAATTATAAGTTTCATTTCGCGAAAGTCTTGTGATTTAGTCTTTTGTTAAAGTTGAAGAAATCGGGAAATATTTCTTGTGCATCGTTTACTTTGGTGGTAATATTGCTCTAAAGTTTGCCTTTTCCCATTGGTGGATCTAGAAAATTTTTCTGGGATGGCACGCCTGCAAAATTTTGAAATTTTAAGCGTAGGTGGAAGCAATTTTGGGCTATTTTCCGTTCAAAAAAGGGGAGAATGGGCACACAACCCTGTGGGTACACCACTGCCTCTTAGAATTGTGTCGTATCTGTGAAATAAAAGTGTGGACGGAAGTAAACCTTGATCTTTTAATTTTTTTAATCCTTCATTTTTGGTTCGCTGTGCACTTAGTGCTATAGATTCTTCAAGTGTTTTTCTGTGAAAGGATAATTCTCATTGCTAAATTGCGCTTAAAGTGTCCTTTACAAGAGAGAATAAACTGTGAGACTAAGAGTTTTTTTTTGTGACTTGGTGGGTGACTAAAACAATGTAACATTTCCACCTTCTGCTGAATGTGAAGCATGCTGATTCTGTATAAATGCTTTTTCAAATTTCTACTAAAATCTAGCATCAGAATAGAATGGCTTGCTTTAACAAAAGCTAGCAAGGGAAAGTCAGGCGCAGGACGGTTCTTTAAAACTGAGATAGTGAGGAGTTCTGCGAAGTGTAAATTATCAGATTACCCTTAGAAATTGACCTTTGCTATTTTTACAATAGCTCAAGAGGAATTCTTTCTACTTGTACTCGTCGCAGCATGTGCCTCTGGATTATCAATTATCTTTGCAGACAGTGAAAATCTTTGATAGCTCTGTTTGCATTCAGCTATTTGTCCAACTAATTTAACAATGTTCCAATTCAAATAAAGTGTCTCATAATTTATCTTGCACATTACTCAATTTATTTTAAAATAATCCATTTCTCATTTGCTCTCCTATCTCATCAATTTATTGACAATATATTTATCTGCAAGCACTTGGATAGAAATTATGACGTTCTCTTGTCATTATCTTAGGAGTAGGTAATTAAAAGGCTTTCAAGTTTCAATTTTTTGTTCCTTCCTTCCTGATGTCTAAAGAAAGAAAGTAAAAAAAAATGTATTTATCTCATCCAATGGGTCTGTTGCGCACTTTTGTTACAAAGGCTAAAATAATTGATTCTATTGTAAAATGTCATGAGGAAACTGATGGAAACAAACAAAAATCCGTAAACTTTCTCTTTAATGGAGGAAAAGTAACAATAAAAGCCAATTAAGTAGCCATTGTTTCCAACTGTAAATTAATTAGTTCACATTACCAGAATGTAGACTAAGTATACGGGTCCGTAAATGGAATGATTTTCTAAAAATCCAAAACTTTTCAATGGTCGCAATGGCACACAAATGGACTAATTTCGGTTACTGATCTTCAGATGTCCTGTACTATTACGCAATCGCCAGTTTCCCGCCAAACATAAACCGCCTTTTTAAATCTCTCCAAATTTCGCAACTTTGAAATCGTTTTAATTTATGATTCTATGATGCAAAAAATAGAAAATACTTTAAAAGATCGTTTTATTTAGCAATTAAAGAAAATGAACTATGAAAAAGGTTTGCAATAGACCCATTATTTCAATATACCTACTACCTAGCTTTTCATCGAAAACAATTTTTGGGTGTGGTACCCTAATTTTCAGAGAAATATCAGACATCATCACTTTCTAGTCATCAAGAGGGAGAAGGAAGGGCACAGGGGGCTCATTTTTCTGGTCCATAAACCCACAGGGCTCTTGACAGGGGGCCCGAAATCATAGGAATTTACAGACCAACCAGAAACTTTCCTAGTGCTCTTAAAACCCAGGACACCCCTGTGGGCACTAGAGTCCCTATATGTAGAGAGTTAAGACAAGTGAAATCATGGGCGCCGCCATTGGATGCGATTTTGCACATACGTTTACATTCTGAGGCCGTTATTGTGTTTTGCTCCACTGCAAAGATTACAGTTCCGCTAAGTTTGTAACGATGTAATCTTTCCCTGCTTTTGTTGATCGACATGTATTAACGCTTTTAAAGATTCTTTTGAGATTTATAGACATTCTTGTGGTGCCTCGTGATTAAAATTAACAAATTCATCGCAAATTAAGATGATTCCAGGGTCGATTAGTTCCAACTGTGGACACCATGTCGCGCTGCTCAAAAAGTCAACAGTTTTTTGTTAAATTTGACGAATTCACGCTACACACAAATCTGAGAAACGTCAGCACCTGCGAGCATACATCAGGAAGATACCCTGAAAGTTTCAGACTGAAACACTCAAAAATAAAGCCGGAAATTATGAAAAACGAAACATCCCGTAAGCCGCAATGAGTGCGAGTGAGGCAGATAGACGTCTCATCACTCGCGCTCACTCTCACTCACTAAGCTTATGGCGAAACGAATTTCATAATTTACGGCTTTAGTTTTAAACCAATTTTGCTCATTTAAGGCTCAAAAAATCCATAAAATAATTTTGCAGGTGCTGACGTTATTGGATTTTGCGTTTTATCTATGGTTTCAGTTTAAAACGCCAAAAACACGACTTTTCCAAAAAGCGACTAGTGGCGCTATCCATCGGATTGAAATCTGGAAAAGTTTCGCCGGGAATCACCTTAAAACTCTTTTATCTGTGAAAGACCATTGGTAAACAAAACAAAAGTGCAAAATCGCATCCAATGGCGGCGTCCGTAGAGCCTAAAATTCATCGACCAATCAGAAGTTGACTACCCTCTTGTCTTAACTCTCTACATATAGGGACTCTAGTGGGCACCACCCTCTTACTTCTGGTGAAGTCACTCAAAAATTGTGGGTGTCTTGGAAAATAGAGAAACAAATGATGGACCAATAATAAGAAGTCTATGCGTATCACAGCAAAAATCTTTTTTTGATGTTCAGAACTTAATGGATTTTTTAGATTTTTTTTCTGCAGACAATTTTTTAAAAACTAATTAAATATCTGATAATGAAAAACACTTTTTTATGAATGTGTTGATATGAAAATATGAATTTTGCTCTATCAAGCTTTTTCTATATCGGTGATGTCAGGTAAGTTTTTACATTCTTTATGAAGTCATGCCTAACTCAATTTTTTCTTAGTTGGTAGTAGGTACTTTTAACTACTTGCACCAGAGCTGCCGTTTTGAGTATAATTAATGACATTTTTCTATTCACTGATGATTTCACAGGTTGAGGAAAGATTACAAAGTTTACTTTAGTGTATGATTGTAACGTACAGAAATACTCGCATCTGTAATCGTTTCTTAGCTGGTGGAGTTGTCGATGACTTTAAAAAACTTCCGGATATTTTCATAATTAAACAGCATTGCCACCAACTGAGAAAAGATTAAAGATTGGAGTTTTTTCTTGCAGAGTCCGTCGTACACTGAACTCAGCAGTGTAATCTTTTCTCAACCGGTGGAATCATCGGGGAATTGAAAAATGCCCTTAATTATACGCAAAACGTCAGCTCTGACTTGCACTTGTACTACTTCCAGTACTGCCAGATTTAGTGGAAAATAAACAAATTTCCCATAAGTCTTAATATAAAATGTGTATATTTTTTGCCAAATTTGGTAACATTGATTCCTTAAACAGCAACTTATTCTTATATTTTAAGGAAAGACGTTTTGAAAATGTGCTGTATTTTCTGTTTCAGGAGCCGGTTTGTTTTGATCCCGCATCGGTGCCTCTTCTCCAGCCCAGATTCAAGCAGGAAAGTTTCCAACAACAGTTTATCTGCCTTGATGCTGGCAAGCTTAAAGATATACCTGCTAAATACACTGTTCCTTCCATCAAACCACATGAGTTTCCTGCCGTCGGTGTGTACATTGATCCAAGAATTACCTCTGGGTTCAAGTACAAAGTTCGTCGCATTGAACAATCGGTAAGTTTTCTCTCTTTTGATGGTCTCTTTGTTTTCAGTCAAGTTTAAGAAATTAGTATGAATTTTCTGTACCTCTTTTGTTCTTCATTATTGCTCTTCAACCAGTAATTCTTGTTTTTTTGTGGGCAATGAATCAATGATGGGCAAAAATCATTTTTTGAATAACCATGAATAATCAACTAAAATCATTTGCATTATTCTCATGTTATTCCGATTAGTGAATCAAGTTTTGACGCTACAAGCATATTCATCTGTCATAAGATGAATGACTGGTTGTGTTAAAACTTTGATTTTACTAATAGGAGTAACATGAAAATAATGCAAATAATTTTACTTAATTATTTGTGGTCATTCTAAAAATGATTTTTGCCCTTCATTGCTTGTGGGCATCATAATTAATTAAAATTAACAAGTTCATGGACAAGTAACTCTTTTATCCGTAAAATACAGTTGGACCCCTTCATTTGTAAACAAATGTATGTAAACAAATGTGTGAAAATGCACCCAATGACAGCGCCAGTGTAGCCAAAAACTCATTAAAGCTCTCTACTGATTAAAAAGGGCAAATATTTTACAATGTCTATACTTATCAAGCCGAATTAATTGCAGGCTAAGAATGGGAAACAGCAATGGCTGTTCGGTGGACGAGCTCTGGGACTACAAAGCATCGGTCGTGGTTACTCACGCCGCATGACTTTCGCTCCGGACAATGGAAAATTAAACGATAATAGCAACTACTTCTGGACGGATTCCAATCCCAATGGATTCGCATTCCAGCTTGAAGTGATCTCCGTTGGCGACAAATTCACCATTCAGGATGCCAACCACATCCCGCTAGGTACTCTGGAAGTGCAGTCGCTTCAGGTAAATATCAACAATTTATTTTTGCCCTCTGCCTGTTGGATCTTGATCTGTTTTTCCCCCCACGGTAAATCAGAGCTAAGCTGGGTTGCTCTGGCTTTATTTTTCATTTTGACTAATTTTTCGTCTAATTTTAATGTCTGCGATGGACCAGAAGCTAGCACTGGCACTAAGATAAAACACAAGGTTCCTCATTTAAAGCTTTCTATACATTTATTTATTTTTTTAGTTTTTTTTTTTTTGCTCAAGATTCAAATCTCAAATTTCAGCTGGAGATAAACTACCTTTGACCTGTGATTTGCCGTTAATTGAATGGTAGCGTTCTCTGGTGGCTGCAATCGGCTTTAGACTTTTAAGATTCTCCTTACTTAAGAATTGAGCTTAAGTCATTTTAACCCTTTTCTTTCTCGAAACTTTTCTTTGTATCAATTTTTTTTAATTTAAAAAAAATATATATATGTATATATATAAAAGTATAAAACAATTCTTAATTAGCCCACTAATATATATAACAACTTTAAACGGGATAAAGGCTATTATTAATCAATAAGACGGGACGTTTCGGGGTATCACAACCCCATTATCAACCGCGAAAAAAAAAAAAATAAAATAAAAGTGAAAATCTTTTTCACTTTTATTTTATTTTTTTTTTTCGCGGTTGATAATGGGGTTGTGATACCCCGAAACGTCCCGTCTTATTGATTAATAATAGCCTTTATCCCGTTTAAAGTTGTTATGTATATATATATATATATATATATATATATATATATATATATATATATATATATATATATATATATATATATATATATATATATATATTTTAATTTTTTTCATGTGCTGATTTTTGCTTCATATGCATATCTAACATTTGAGTGGAATGCAAGTATGTATTATTTAGTCAAATACATTCAACATCGGAGTGGAAAGGGTTAAAAGTGCACTTATCGTTACTTTGTCTTCATTTTGCAGGAGAATCAATGCTGAAAACTGTTGTCGTAACAGTTTGCGGCAGACCTTTTTTCTGCTTATTCAGCTATAGAAATGTGTTTCTTAGCGGTAGCTGTGTGTGTAGTTATACTATTTGAATAGTTTCTTGTTTTGTTGTTACAGGGGAAAAAAAAAAAAAAAAAAAAAAAAAAAAAAACGCCCTTATGACTGTAAATGTAATAAATAAAACACTGAAAGAAGCCCCAGCCTCAGCGAACTTGATTTGAACTTGTTTAACCTAAATTGCTTGCTTATCTGCTCTGTCGGACAGATTAATTTTGATGAGCTGTGGGCCGTGTTGGTTATCTGGCCCATCTTAACGACCTCATCTATCATGATTACCTACGGTTTTGCCTGATTCATCTTTTCAAAAACAATGACTTTAAGCATCAAGTGCTCATTGGATTTCGTACCTTTGCTCTTACATGAATTTCAGTTTTATTTTATCTGATTGTTCTACAGTAAAGTGACCCCATTAGCTTTTTCGTCTGCTTCAAAAAAATAAAGTCATTAATCATATTCGATGTAGTTAAACATATCCATTAAAGCCTTTCATTATTACTGTTTTTTTTTTTTTTTCAAGGTCATTAAAGTTGTTTACCTCTGATGTGCAAAATTTCTAATTGGAATGTTCCATCTTTTTGATCATGCGTAATTGTTTTGGAAGTTACTGGCCTGAACTAGTCCTTTTGAAGATGAAGATGAAACTGTCAAAGCACTTTGCAAACAGATTTTTCTAACGATTTTCTGTAACTGTCTCCAAAATCTACTCAAGCTTTGAAACAGCAACTCCAGTGAAGCTTTGGCTTTTTGCTCTGTCTTGGGAAAATTATGTGAGCTAATGTTGGTACTAATGCAGAGTTTTATTTGATAACAATGTGCAACAGCCTGTCTGTCCCCCTGACGAAACCTATTTTTTTCGATCCCATGGGTGTTAAAACAAAGGAAAATCGCCGTCAGAACCCCACATCTTGGGCGGGAGGACTATAAAGCCGCCATCTTTGAATTTTTGCCCATTTTGCGTACCTTCGATCGATTTTTCCCATTTTTCGGCACAAAAACCAATCGAACAAAAAAATCTAATTATTGCATCTAGAGCATAAAATTTGCTACAAATTCATGTAGTTAGTTTAATTTTATTGTATTTTTTTCATTGGAATAGTTACGCATATTCCGAAAAATAACCCTCAAAAATGGCACAAAAAATTCGATTTTTCCTCAGTTTTTCCTTTGTATATTCAGAACCAGGAATTCAATGTCAAATCCGTTTACGTAGTTTTAAAGCGCATGAAATTTGCTACAAAAACACTACAATGATCACCGATTATTAAATTATTCGGCGTCGTCAGGTGCCGTACTATGAGTGCTCAAAAAACGTCCATTTTTCGCGCTTTTTTTCCTCATAAATTACCATTCAAACCCGACTCGCCTTTGGTCAACCCTACGAGAAGAATGCACCATTTCTTTTTGAAAATTGAAAATATGGCTGATGGAAAACAACAATTTAACACCTTGGAACATCTACTTCCCGAAAAACTTCAGATTTTGAGAGAAAGTCCTCTTTTTACTTACTTCGAAAGAGCTTTCAATTTTCGCCTTTTTTCTCTAGCTTTTTCATGTGGTGTTACTACACCCTGATGAGCAAAGTTTCGCAATGATTGAGCAGAGCTAGACTTTGAATTTTATTCTTAACTCAGTGAAATACCTTATCTTTATGGTTTAAGTAAGACGGGTAAAGTATGCATTTCATGAATTGGGTAATCAGGAGTTGTTTTTACTCAAGATTTGGTGGCCTTGAAAAGGGCCGTTTTAAAAAAAAAAATGGTTTAAAAATTAAAAGTGGGTGGACTTGCGGGCCTTCCTTGCATACTTCATGTCACTTTCTCGAATGAGGCTCCAAATGTAATCGCCCATCATATTTTCATCGTAAGCACCTACATAACGTTGTTCAAAGTCCTTCATATCCTGGTGAAATCGTTCGCCCATTTCTTCAGAATAGGCGCCCATGTTTTGTCTAAATTTGTCGATATGCGACTGCAGCAAGTGCATCTTTACTGATAGACGGCAGCCAATGGTGCGGAAGGATGTGATCAAATTTTCGACGAGCTCAACATATGCTTCTGATTTCTTATTTCCAAAGAAGTTTTCTATGAGTGCCTTAAAATCGTCCCATGCTCTTCTTTGGTCTGTGTTGAGGGTACTGCTGAATTTTTCGCTTTTTATCAGTTTTCTGACTTGCGGCCCGACGAAAATCCCTGCTTTAATTTTGGCGTAAGATAACTTTGGGAAAAATGATTGCAGATACTGGAAACTTTCCGAATCTTCGTCCAACGCCTTGACAAACTGTTTTATTAATCTCAGTTTAATGTGAAGCGGAGGCATGAGTACATCATCAGGATCAACGAGAGGTGCTCGTTGCACATTTTTGTCACCAATTTTATACTCAGTTCTTGGAGTCCATTCTTTTCTGAGGTAGTGTTGTGAAGTAGCTCTACTATTCCATAAGCAAATGTAGCAAGGAAACTTTGTATAACCGCCTTGAAGACCCATTAAGATGGCGATCATTTTGAAGTCCCCGATTACCTTCCACTTAAATAGGTCATATTTAAGAGCTTGAAGTAAAGTCTTGATATTATCGTAACTTTCTTTTTGTTCCACGGAATGGGCAAGGGGCAAAGAAGGAAATATGTTTCCATTATGAAGCAGAATTGCCTTTAAACTTTTAGTTGATCCATCAATGAAGAGACGCCACGCAAGAATCTCGTGTGGGATGTCAATGGCTTGAAATAGTCCTGGTATGTCATGACAAAAGCATAAACCATTGGCCTTGGTGAAAAATCAGGAAAACAATTGATGCCGTTTGCGTTGGGTGGAAATGGTAACACTTGCATCCAGCAAATTCCATTGCTTGAGCCGAGATAGCAGAAGCTCTCCGCCTTCCTTGCTTAAATTGAGATCTCGGATCAAATCATTAAGGTCTTCTTGTCTTGGAAAATACGGCCGGCTTTCTTCTGTTTCAAAAGAGGCATTGAAGTTTGCACCTTCGCTAGTAGACTGAGAACTCTCCGTGGCTGATTGAGATGAGTTTTGCTGCTTTGATGTTGGAGGGGCTGGAACTGGATAATCAGGCCCATGAGAAACCGGAGCTCTTAAAGATGGAAGGTTCAAATCGCTTAGTTTCAATTTCTTTGCAGCCCAACCGGTCGGAATTGTCACCATACTAAAGAAACAATTTGTCCTATGGTTTGTTGGTTTACGCCAGATCCGAGGAACAGCAAACTTCATTGCTCGAGGCTCACCACTAAACCACAGCTCGAGTATTCTTCGGCAGTGAATACAGCTGTAATGAGGAACCCATGATTCTTCTTGGTTTGCGACTGCTATTCCAAAATACGCCTTGTATGCCTCGCACAATGCTGGACTTCCATTTAGCAAAGCTTTACGACCAGATTTCTGACTGATATAGAGGCCACAGATGTAGCAGAAGTCATCTGGAGAATATTTACATACAGTTAATCTATACGCCATTTGGTGGTTAGCAGAGTGACTTTCCCGTGAAACGGAGACTTTCAATATAAATCAAATGAGATAGCCCTCTCCTTTTTATACAAATTGCAAGATTTAAAGGAACCAATCTGTGACAAGCAAAAAAATATGTGAAAAAACCGCGCCAAAAACCGAACCAATCAAAAGTGCCAGATTCACTTTGATTCCAGCGCCACGTAAATTAGCAATTTCTTCCATTGTAATAAGTCCCGGCCAAAAATCACCAATTACGATTTAAAAAAATAATACTAATAACGACTTAATTTTCATCCGAATTTTTCATTTTATTTCCTTCTATTTTAATATGTGTATTTATTCATCGTTTCATTCAAACAATCAAACATCCTGTAAACCGTGCTAATAAAAAAAGGCGGCAAACTCACAAGCATCCGTGTTACGGTGATGCACTTTCACATGCAGGTTTTGTTTTGTTTATTTTTGAGAATTTATTATAATTTTTTGAAAATGTCTCTAAAAATTCACCTTAAAATATTGGATTTGTTCAATTTTTTGGTTAGCATACATTGTTTAATGCAAGTCCATAAAACGGACTCAATTGCAACGGTAGTCAGTGCGTCGAAAAAGCGCGAGAAACTGCCAAGCATCCGTGTTACGGCGATGTACTCACGTATTTAGTTTTTTTTTTTTATTCTTGGGAGTTCACCATAAAATGTTGGATTTTGTCAATTTTCTAGTTCGCATGCATCATTCAGCGCAAGTCCGTGAAACGACGCACTTAATTGCTATTGCGATTAGTGCGCTAGAGCTTTGCAAGCAAAAGCGCGGGAAAGTGCCAAGCATCTGTGTTGCGGCGATATTTTCACATATCTTGTTTATTTTTGGGAGCTCATTATATTTTTTTTATGGGTCTTTAAAAATTCACCTTAAAATATTGGATTTTTTCAATTTTTTAGTTCGCATGCATCATTCAACGCAAGTCCGCAAAACGATGCACTTAATTACTACTCTGGTCAGTGCGCCAGAGCTCTGCACGCAAAAGCGCGGGAAACTCATATCGCATCCTCCTTTTTGCACCAAACAGCCAGTCACAATGCTCCATTTCGGATTTCACGCAATGACTCTTTCTCTGATCTCTGATTGGTCGCAGCATGAACTCCAAATACAGGCTCTTCTATGTAAAAAGAAGACGCACTTCTCACTGAACTCATCTGATGCTTGGTCCTGCTACGAAACGGTTCTACGTGCCCCAAAGGATTACGCAAGGAATTCAGCAGCAATTATTTCACCCACTACACTCGGAAGATGAAGAAACGGTCCCATAACTTAGTTGGCCGCTTATCGTGGGCTGTGCTACTGTTTGCTTTGGATAAAAACAGCGCTAAACGGAAGCTCATGGGCAATGTGAGTCTGGTGCAAGAAAATTAAAGAGTCAACTTTGTGCTGTAGCAAACAATCCGACTACTCTTTATCAACCAAACTCATGTCTTGTGGAAATTCAGGAGGATTTTCTCCATTTGATTCCAGAAATTTGGCTGAGGTATGCGCCTCCATTCGTCCAACACTTGTATGATGCACACTGGGAACTTCCGTCGATTTGCTCCGCTTGCCATCTCTGCACAAACCTGGGCACTTGCGCTCCGCATCACACGGCTTTGTGCCGTCACCGTTTCTGTCTCTGTCGCTTCTCATCGACAATTACTGTACCTGTCCTCATGAAAAAAAATAATTCAACAGTTTCCCGTCAAAAAGGCAAGCCATGACTTCATAGGTTTCCAAAGAAATTATGTGAATATTGCCCCCCTTCAAAACGGCCCTTTTCAGGGCCACCAAATCTTGAGTAGAAACAACTCCCGATTACCCAATTCATGAAATGCATACTTTACCCGTCTTACTTAAACCATAAAGATAAGGTATTTCACTGAGTTAAGAATAAAATTCAAAGTCTAGCTCTGCTCAATCATTGCGAAACTTTGCTCATCAGGGTGTAGTAACACCGCATGAAAAAGCTAGAGAAAAAAGGCGAAAATTGAAAGCTCTTTCGAAGTAAGTAAAAAGAGGACTTTCTCTCAAAATCTGAAGTTTTTCGGGAAGTAGATGTTCCAAGGTGTTAAATTGTTGTTTTCCATCAGCCATATTTTCAATTTTCAAAAAGAAATGGTGCATTCTTCTCGTAGGGTTGACCAAAGGCGAGTCGGGTTTGAATGGTAATTTATGAGGAAAAAAAGCGCGAAAAATGGACGTTTTTTGAGCACTCATTGTACGGCACCTGACGACGCCGAATAATTTAATAATCGGTGATCATTGTAGTGTTTTTGTAGCAAATTTCATGCGCTTTAAAACTACGTAAACGGATTTGACATTGAATTCCTGGTTCTGAATATACAAAGGAAAAACTGAGGAAAAGTCGAATTTTTTGTGCCATTTTTGAGGGTTATTTTTCGGAATATGCGTAACTATTCCAATGAAAAAAATACAATAAAATTAAACTAACTACATGAATTTGTAGCAAATTTTATGCTCTAGATGCAATAATTAGATTTTTTTGTTCGATTGGTTTTTGTGCCGGAAAATGGGAAAAATCGATCGAAGGTACGCAAAATGGGCAAAAATTTAAAGATGGCGGCTTTATAGTCCTCCCGCCCAAGATGTGGGGTTCTGACGGCGATTTTCCTTTGTTTTAACACCCATGGGATCGAAAAAAGTAGGTTTCGTCAGGGGGACAGAGAAAAACCCAAATTTTGTTGCACAGTGAATTTGCGTGCAAAACATAACTATAGTAATCTGGTTACATTGTAACAGCTGAATTGTGGTTCCACGACTCAAATAAGTTTATCTTTAATGGGGCTGGGGCACACTTTTGCTACAAGCGATTTAAGGGTCAGTTCAGTTGTACAAACCTCCAAAATTAGCAATGATAGCATTAATAACTCATAAAATCCACAACTAAATTCAAAATATAGTTTTAAACATGAGATGGTAATATTGGTGTTAGGAGATTCCCATCTAATAATTCTGTCTCTCCATCAAGAAGTAGCCAATAAGAGACAACTTTCCTTCGGCGCCGGTATTACCAGATGTCACAGTACCATTAATCAGTTGTTAATCACTCCTCCTGACTAGTTACTCTGTGAATCTACCTTCCCAGCACAGAAAGAATGATGAAATTAAGATAGGAATCTCCCATTATTTGTGTCCAACACAATCGTCACGCTTGCGTGTTAAAAAGCATTTTATGAGTTTAGGAGTTGATTTCGTAAGTTTTTAGTGCCATCATTGTTATCTACGCAGGTTTTTACTTCTGAATTGACTTTCAAATTGTTTGTAGCAGATGTGTACAACAGCCCCATTGATCTTCTAGGACGGTTCAGGCCGGTGAACTGTTGCTCCATTAGTGCAAAACTTTTGACCTTGGTCATTTAGGGAAGTTAGCTCATCTATCAGTGTTAATGTTAGATTTCTGTGAAATTGCCAACTGGCTTGGAAGTAGTTGTGCTGGTTCAAATATTTGCGCATAAGATGCTATCTCAGTTTTTTGCTAAGCTGTAGAGCCCACTTCTTTGAGATGTGTTCCAGATTTTCCAAAATATTTTTGGGAGTTGCAACAAAAACTTTCCTTTCGGATTCAAATAATTCCCCTGAAAATTGTTTGAAGGAACCCTTGGAAATTCTTTAACTGATTTTAAACACATCTTAAGATGTTTGTTATACTGCATAGAGTGAAATGAAAGGACATGTCATTGGTAAGAGTAGAAACCGGTACAACTGTGATAAGGGAAGAAAATGGTAGAGACAGTGAGTCAAAAAAGTCAGAATGAACCACTGTTGCCAAAAGGACATTACCCAAAATGGGCCTTTTTACCCCTGAGAGCGAAATGTGAAATACTTTCATCAGGGATGATAGAGGAATAAATCAGCGTTCCGAATCTGGCCTATTTTTTGATTTTGGACGAAGGGAAAGGGAGGGAGGGGGGTCCAAAGTTAGACACTTCAAACGTCTATAACTTTTGAAGGAATAAAGATATGATGATGTACTTTGTGCGGAAAGATAGATCTTTTAAAGACCTTTCGATTGTTGTGTATGATATTTGCCTCATTTTAATTTTTAATCGATTTATCAACGTTTTTCTGATTTTTTTGAAATCGGGTTTTCAGTTTTTTTAATCATGGAAGTTTGGCAACGCACGAATCATCACAAATTGTTTTCATGGTAAAAGTAGACGCAATTTGCTAAAAAATGGTTCAAACCGCATGCTGGGGAAATGCTCTGAAGCGGAGTTATGAGGGCTCAAAGTTGGCGCTTTCGCGAAAAAGGTCGCCCCGAGGGGCGTACTACAGGTGATAGAAGTTGGCATAAACTGTTCTGCCCGTCCAAATGACTTGAAATTTGGTATTCTGGGGTATTTTTTAACGCAGAATTCAAATTTTGCATCAGTTTTTCAAAATTTGAATTCTGCGTTAAAAAATACCCCAGAATACCAAATTTCAAGTCATTTGGACGGGAAGAACAGTTTATGCCAACTTCTATCACCTGTAGTACGCCCCTCGGGGCGACCTTTTTCGCGAAAGCGCCAACTTTGAGCCCTCATAACTCCGCTTCAGAGCATTTCCCCAGCATGCGGTTTGAACCATTTTTTAGCAAATTGCGTCTACTTTTACCATGAAAACAATTTGTGATGATTCGTGCGTTGCCAAACTTCCATGATTAAAAAAACTGAAAACCCGATTTCAAAAAAATCAGAAAAACTTTGATAAATCGATTAAAAATTAAAATGAGACAAATATCATACACATCAATCGAAAGGTCTTTAAAAGATCTATCTTTTCGCACAAAGTACATCATCATATCTTTATTCCTTCAAAAGTTATAGACGTTTGAAGTGTCTAACTTTGGACCCCCCTCCCTCCCTTTCCCTTCGTCCAAAATCAAAAAATAGGCCAGATTCGGAACGCTGATTAATTCCTCTATCATCCCTGATGAAAGTATTTCACATTTCGCTCTCAGGGGTAAAAAGGCCCATTTTGGGTAATGTCCTTTGTATAAAATTGACCCAGGTTACAACAACCTCACGCTCATAATCAGAATAAGTTCGATTGTGATTATTTCGACTCAAGCTTTAAGTTCGATTTAGTTGAAATTATTCTGATGAAGGGAGTTTGAAGACTTTTCGAAACCAGGGATGATTGCTTTAAAAATTTCAGCAAATGTGAGTTTTCTATTCTGATTTTATTTTCTAATATTAACCTAAGTGCTCTCTGTGTTTTATGTTTTTTTTTTAAAAATGCTAGGTTTTGAGAAACTTGGAGTCCTTTTATAGCAAAAGTTGCAGAGTTCTTTGGAAGTTTAAAATGAAAGAATTTTCTTAAAATACATACATATCCAAACCTAAATGTCCAAGATACTTGAAAGTCTGACAAACTAAATTCAAATGCAGATGATGATGCGCCTTTGAAAATTTATCCAGACAATCAACGTTACAATATCAAATTAAGTCTACTCTGAATTGTCTTATCAATTAATAAAAATCATCCAATCTCTGCAGCAGAGCAGTGTTGTAATGTGGAGCAATTTTTTCTGGTGTCTTTTCAATTATTGGTGGCGTGAAGTAGACTTCGATTTGTCAGAGCTTGCCTTTTCTATCAAACATTTCACTGTCTGGACAAATTCTCAAGGCAATACCTGAATTAGTTTTTCCTTTCTTGAACGTTTTTTGCACCTATAACTTTCCCTTTCGGATGTTTCTGCTAACTTCAGTGGTGGCTCGTGAACTTTGGCAACAGTGTCCTCCTCTCAATTAACCAATGTAAAAGAATCGACTCTCCCGCAGGCCGTCAGCCTCCTCAAGAATCGATTCTTTTACCTGAGTTTAAATGGAAAAATTGCATGGTTGCCAAATCGCACGAACCGCCACTGGCTAACTTTCACTTGAACATACTTTATTCTGATGGTCAAGACCAAATAGTTTTCCAGCTATAGATGAGCAATCATGTTTTGCTCAATGGAGTCTATAGTTTGTTCTTGTGGACCATGTTAGATCGTTCAATCCAACGGTAACATGCATTTCTGTGACGATGTGAACGTCTCGGTTTCTGGTCAGTAGGTCTGTAGCAATATGGACCATGGACTTAATGTCTACTTTTTTGGTCCTCTGTCAAAATGTCTACAAAAAACGTCTCCTATGACAAATGACCAAATTCTAAAGACATCTGATTATTTTATGTCCCCGAAATAAATGTCCACAGTATATTATTGTCTCTTTTCACTATACAACTACCTACTTTTTTTTTTTTTTTTATTACCAAATCGTCTGCTGATCTACCAACAATGTCTACTTTGAGACTGAAATGGGCTTGTGGGAAATGAATGGGCGTGCTGGTGGCGTGAGGGAGGAATAGAGAGCCAATTATCATCCGTATGAAGGATATTTTCCGAATTTGTAGGTACTGTTGCCACATTAGTAGACGGTTTTGTCAAAACAAAATAGACATACTGTAAAAAGAGACAGTAATATACTGGGGAAATTTATACTGTGAACATAAAATATAAAATATGAAGACGTCTTTAAAATGTGGTAATTTTTTAATGTAGAAACTTTTTTCGTGGACATATACTTACACAGACATTTTGTCCGCAGTCCATATTAGTATATTGCTGTAGACCTACTGACTGGAAACCAATGTCTCACTGGCTGTATTTTGAACCATCTTTTCATCAAACTTTATTTCGTCTGTATTTCATCAAAAGTGATACTAACAGCTATCTGAAAAATTCCCAGTGTTATTCTAGTGAAACCTTTATCCATGGAGGTAAAATTTTGACTCCGGACACTACAATCAAAATGGAAACTTTGATTTATCTTGAAACATTATTTGCTAAGCCACCATCTTGAGAAGTTCCAAACGATCCCCATTCAAAGCAATGCGAAAGACAGGTATAGAGATATGTCCGCCTTTTTAAAAAGTTATCGAAATTGACCGAAAAAATGTTTCCATTGGCTCTTTTGAGAGTTTCCATTCTGATTGTCTTATTCTGTGTTATTGATCACCCATTTGCCCAGTCTAAGACTTTATTTCTCACAATTAAACATGAATATTCATGAGCCAGCGTCGCTTATCACTCTAGATCGATTTATTCAACACACTGGTTTAATTTTAATTTTAATTGATTTCAAAGTGATAAGTTTTATCATGAGCAGGAAACAACTTTAAGAAAAAAGAAAACAATTTGAGGAGTTCTGCTTAAAAATGACGTTCAGTAAAAAATGTGGTTTTGAGAAAAAGGTAATTACTGAGTTTGAAGACTTAGGTCTCTTAAGCAGTAGGAGGTGCATTGCGAGTGTTTTTGTAATCGATTCTTGGAGGAGTGAATAGAAACGATATTATGCTGCGATAGCTATGACAATAAGGATGCAAAATATGTGTTCTCCAAAAAAAAAAAAAAAAAAATGCAATACTGTGTTCATCATTTCTGCAAAATAACTCCTCAGTCAGAAGAACTTTAAAGAATGTAACCACCGCATTGATAATTAAAATTATTTGATGAAAAGATGGATTTTTTTTTTAATGACCTCTGATACTGAAAGAAGAAAATTGCGTCTATTGTAATTTTAACTTAGTAGAATCAAAATCAACTGGCGCTCGACAATTTGCCATCTCTTGCTTGCCTTTACTTGTACTTATCCCCTCCTTCATCCATCCCTTGCTGACTCCTGCGTAAGTAGCGTCAGACGCGTGTCAGACCTTTCACTTTCCGATGAATCGAACGCAGGGCTCTCCATGCAGCAGGTTTTGAATTGAGCACAAGGACGCAATGAGAAATGGGAGCATAACAGTGCCTTACCACCTCTGATTGGTCGACTGTATTTTTTTAATTCTGGTCCATTGTGGATCTGAGGGAACGCTGCAGGAGAGTGTTAAGCGCCAGTTGATTTTGGTTCCGTTTATATCTATCCGTTGGTGCCACTGCATAGTGCACTGAGGAAACCCTATTGATTGATCAGTTACTGCCGTTGCTTCATCAGATGAACTTCGAGTATTGGGGTTTTCTGGTGAAAAGTTTAAAGAATACAATTGAATTAGATCAACAAGCCTTTTCAGCAGCAAGAAACCATTTGAGCGTTTGAGCAATGTAATTTTCTTTGTATAAATTTTTGAGAAGAGACTTTTTAACCATTTTTTCCTTCAACTTACAAAGAAAAGAAAAAAGGCCAAAAAGATTGTCTAAGGACCCTCTTTATAAGTGTCCACTACTTAACTGCTTTTTATAATAAAAATAATACAAGTTTAAAACCGAGTCATTTTACAATGTAAGTACATGTCTAGTTTGTTGAAATTTGTCTGTGACTAGATTTGATTGAAACAACAAAAACACACAGGGGGATCAGAGCTAACTTTTTCAAATTTTCAAAGCAGATGTTGCTTTTTTCCCATGGTGTGCTTTTTTTTATTATTAAATTTCGGGCTGCAATTTGTGTTTTATTGTTGATTTGATTAAATAGGTCTCATTTCTCTTTGTATTTTTGATGACTGGATCAAATGTCCCCACAGGCCCAAAAAGTAAAAAAGACTGAAATTAAAAAAAAAAAAAAAAAAAAAAAACTGCTATCCTGGTATTCTTGCTGTCTGAATTGTATCTGTGAATCAATTTTTCTTGCTGATGTGTCAACATTGAGATGTTTTGATTTCGTCAATCTTTGATTCTACAAATGATTGTCTTTGTAGCGGTTATTTTTATATCCAACCGCCAAATTTATTTTAGCAATCAGTCGAACGACTGATTGTTTTTTTTTTAATACTTATTTTTTTTTCTAGAGTCAAATTGTGTGTGTTATGTCTTGTTTTGAACGCTTTGACTCTTTTTTCGATGGGCATTTAATGCCCATCTGTGGTTGTAAAACTGTGAGCGGCTAAATGTTTCAGTACCCGAGAGCAACTGGTTATCATCTCGTGTAAATTTTTATCAGTCTTGGCTGAAAACGGATGAAAATAAGTGAGATAAAAAGCGCAAAAGGTAGCCCGGAAGATTGCTTCCTGCTGGCTTCTCTTTAAATTTCATCAAGGCACCCAGAAGACTCCAGCTGCTGTGCGGATACCGCGTTTGGTAATTAGGAAAAATATAATTCGAAAAATGCAAAACATTTTCTCGTTAAAATTTTTTTCAGCGTTTATAAATCAGCTATTCCCCCCAAGCCCTCCGTCTCCTCTGAATGTGAATGAACTCCTTTTTTATGACAACAAGTTGCATTGGTTCAATTTTCAACCAGTATTGGAAACAATTATACTGTGTAATTTCATCTGGAGATAGAGACGAAATGGCTTAGCAAACGAGGAGTCCAAGTGACCAGAGAGAGTGCTCTGAGAAAAAAAGAGACAACTGCCACGGTAAAAATCCTTACTGTTGACACCGTTTCTCTTGAAGCATCTGGGCCTGATGAAAAATGTTAGAAAAACAATTCTTTTAAAAATTTCAAATTCATACCTACTGTGATTTCCCAGTCTACTTCTGTAAAAGCAGTTAAATTTTTCAACTTGCGTGCATGTTTTGAATGTGGGAATTGGGATCTGTTGTCTATTCTGTTACATAAAAAAACATTGAATTGACAACTTTTTTACGATCCCACTATGGTCCCTTTTTAATAGTCTTGCCCAGAAAATTGGAGTTTCAAATTTTGAACCTCCTCCAGTTCAATCTATTTTTTCCACCTTGCTTGATTGCAAATTTCAAAACAGTTAGCTGATTTGTAAACATTTTTCCTTTTTTTTTTTTATTCTCATATAACCAGTAGAGATTTGGAATGATTTTTTTGGTCTATGAATTTCGAGTTGATACAGGAACTGAAAGAGCTTTTGAATATCAAGTTGTTGCGAAAGAAAATGAATTATTGAAGTTGTACGTGCCTCATCTTTGATGTTACAATAACTTAAAACATTTTAAACCTATCACCCCTCCATAATGTTTGCGAGGTATATCTGTCCTTTTCCTTTATCCTTTCTCTCCTTTGCACAGAATAATACAATCAGAAGGGACACTCCCATAAGAGCCAATGGAAACAAGATTTGGAATTTACTGGCACAAACTGGCAACTGTGCCTACTCACTTCTCAAGATGGCGGACATGCTTTTTCAGGCTATACAACCAATCACAACTCGGCCAGTTGCCGAAGATCTGCCGAATATTGCCGAAGATACTCACTTTCGAACATGGCGGCCCGAAGTAAAGAATGTTTCAAAATGAATTAGAGTTTCCCTTCTGATTGTATTATTCTGTGTCCTTAGTGGTAGAAAAAATGCAAGAAAATTGAAATAATTGGCCCGTTTCGTTCCTGCATTATCTCCCAGTGCCTGCTTATCTTTTCATTGCTAGGGGAGGTTGTAAGCCCTATCTTCACCATGGGAAGTAACCAAACTTTCGGTACACATATTTCAAAACCACTTGAACCTAGCGAGCTATTTTTTTTTCTCAAGTGCAGGGACATACTGAACAAGGTCAACTAACTATCTTTTTTTCAAATTAAAATTTTTATCTAATTCTCATTTAAAAATAAATATCACGGAAAAACCAATTTTTTGGCTAGATGGAATTTTAATCAAATCTGAATATTCATGCATTTCTAGTTAGTTAACTTTTTTCATCTGTTCAAGGTGAATACTTTAAAACAAAATGAGCTCTCAAGGTGCGAAAGCGCTTGAGTTGAAAATTGTAAAAACATACATTTTCAGAATAGTAGAATAAAGTTAGAAACATTTTTAAGAAAGGATATTATTTCCTATAATTTCCTTACCTGAGAGTCTGCAAATCCTATTGTTGTATACAGGGTGTTTCACATAACCTGCTCACTATGGTTTTCTTGAACGGGTGACGATAAAAAAATCTGGAAAAATCGGTTTTATAGTAACTCGGACCTGAAGTTTCATTTAAAAATACTGCCACAATCCAAAATTTGGTTTTTGGGGGGTTTTCAGGGGGGTGCCCCCCTTATCTCGAGATTTTCAAATAGCAACCCCTATCTTGTGATACCTCGTTTGAAAGAGGGTAAAATTCTAAGCATTTTGGCTTAAACCGGAAGTCGATATCTTATTTCGTTTTCGATATATCGAAGGTCGAAGATCGATATAGGACCCATTTTCGAAAATTCTTAACTCCTACAAAAAAAGTCGTAAAACAAAAAACTGCACATGTAAAATGCTCTACTTGATGAGTACTTTCAAGAAAAAAATACAAATTCACAATCAACTAAACCGGAAGTCGACTTTTAGGCACCTTAACATTTTTGTCGGGAAAACCCCCATTTCTCAAAATTTTCAAATGGCAACCCCTATCTTTTAATACCTCATTCGAAAAGGCGTAAAAAGTTGTGCATTTTGGCGCAATCAAAAGTCCGATATCATTTTTCTAATTCGATATATCGAAACTCGAAGTTCGATTTAGACCATTTTTCGACCCTGTAAAAAACTGATCCTATCGTGTGATACATAATTCAAAAGCACATAAAAAACCAAGAATTTTAGTGCAAACTGGAAGTCAATACCTTTTTTCGCGGTCGAGATATCGCAAGTCAAAGTTTAAGGTAAGCCCTAACCAAAGACTAAACTGACTAAAGCCGAAAAAAATAACCCCCCCAAAATGGGTCCCCCTCGATATTATTGGACACGTGTTTGGCCGTTTTTCAAAATTCGCAGCCGTTTTCGAAAAAACAGCAGTGGAAACTTTTTTTCTTAACACCCTGTATAAAAATGATCCTTGAGGTATGATAAACAAAAATTAAAAAAAATTTAAAAAAAATGAAAAAAAAAAATTCCTTACAACCTCCCCATAAGAGCAAGTTTCGCGGGAAAATTTTTGTCTTCATATCTGTTTGAAGAAATGTCATTTTGAAACTTTATCTTGAGAAGAGAAAGTAATATGTACCCCTGAGTGGAATACTTCTCTTGCAACCAACAATACGATTTCCCCCACAATTCTTCTTATACTTTTTCCATGTCTCATCTTTCATTTTTGTTTTTGTCTTCTCTCTCTTCACCAGCAATCATGGTCCCTTGTAATTAACTTCCTAATTTTAACTTTAAGTTGTTTCTCTCTAATCGCATCTATTGGGATAGTCTTGTCAAGTTTTGTCAAGGCTGCCCAATACCAATTAAGGGGCTATGCTATGTTATAACTTACAAGTCCTATCCCAAAGTGTGATGGCATGGACGATTTGCTTCTGGTTTCTTTGCCTCATTTCTTTTAACCTGAAGGTGATTCTATGACAAACTCCCGAAAATTTTAATCCAATAGATGGCGATATTTGTCGCTGGCTCCAAAAATAGCCGTTTTTTGACGGTTTTTGGCTGTTTTCTCTGAACAGACGAATAAGAGACGAAAAATCCGAGTGTCAGCATCTGTCTAATCTTTTGCTTGATTTTTTAAGCTAAATACAGGCCAAATTGGTTCAGAAATAAAGACGTAACTCTGCAAAGAAAAAATCAAGTGTAATTTGGAGTTGTATCAGCAAAGATTACAGGTTTCGGTTTCACCTGTAATCTTTGCTGATACAACTCCAAATTACACTTGATTTTTTCTTTGCATAGTTACGTCTTTATTTCTGTTGGCCTGTATTTAGCTTAAAAAATCAAGCAAAAGACTACGCAGGTGCTGACACTCGGATTTTTCGTCTCTTATTCGTCTGTTGAGAGGAAACAGCCGAAAACCGTCAAAAAACGGCTATTTTCGGAGCCAGCGACATATAACGCCATCTATCGGATTAAAATTTTCGGGAGTTTGTCATGGAATGACCTTAAATCAAAAATTGTAATTAATTCAGTGGGAATCGGCTATAAGAAAATATTTTAGAGTGGCTGTCTGGATTTAGAACTTTGATACAAGTATCCAGGTGAGAAAATTTGGGTTGTTTCTGTCACGTTTCAGTTTCTTTATAGTGCAAATCCTTGCAAAAGAAACAGTTATATTGATTTCTGTGTCCAGATAGCCACTCTAAAATACTTTCAATTTCATTTAAAACTAATTTCATTGTTAAAGGTAAAAAATGAGGCAAGCAAACCGAGCCCGTGTGAAAATGTCCACAAGAGATTTCTATCATGGCCTCCTCCTTGGTGTTTCAAAATCATGTCTCGTAAATCATTTCTTTGGTATAGCTCGTTGGGGCTGCTGTTGTTTGGTTCTTAAAAAGACTTGTTTAATTCATCAATAAATGCAAAAAAAAAAAAAAAAAAAAAAAAAAAAAAAAAAAAAAGAGATTACCCTGTCCAGGGGGCCAGTCATCCACATCATTCACATCATTCACATCATTGATAAGCCAATCGCTAAGCCTGTCTACGAGTGATGCTATTGGTCCAAAATTGTAAAACTTGGCTGTTGCTACGGTAACAATCTTTAAAGTGCCCCTTTTCAAAAGCCATTTAATGAATAGCCTTTTAATAACGGGCACTTTAATGATTGTTACCATAGCAACAGTCAAGTTTTATAATTTTGGACCAATAGCATCACTCGTAGACAGGCTTAACAATCGGCTTATCGATGAAGTAAATGCCCGGCCCCTAGGTCAGCAGTGTGACTATAACTCATGCAAATATGTACTCTCATATGTAAGTTTTGGTCCTTTGATGGAAATACTGTTGAATTTAAAGTTTGTTGCAATTTGAATTCTCACTGATGATTCCATGGCTGGAATAAATATTACAGATTAGAGCACTTTCTTGTGTGATAGTCAAACTGCTAAACTCAACTGTGTTATCTTTTTTCAATTTGTGGAATCATTCGAGTATAGTTCCAATTAAGATCTGCAAAAGGGCAGTTCTGAGTCATGTAGAGCTCATTCAAGATTTAAAAATGGAGTTGTCTTGTACTTTTCGGAAAGAGAAACCTTTGACCTTCTAGGCTGACCTGGGGGCTGATTCTGCTCTTTTGGATGAGACGAGATGAGATAGCGGGAATCGATCATTCCCATTGGTTTAAACGGCGTCTCGTGACAACTTTGAAGTCGTTCGAGTCGTTTATCTCGGACCAAATGACTCCTCCGCTCATTGTATGACTTAAAATCTGTCACGTGATGCCGTTCAAACCAATGAGATTGGTCCATTCCCGCTCTCTTGTCTCGTCTCATCCAAGAGAGTAGAATCAGCCCCCTGGCCTCTTTATTTGAAACAAAGTCCATCTATCTATCACCCATCTCTTGTTTCTTTTTCTTTTCGATTCATTCAGAATTTAACCTTCACCAGTATCGTTTGAAAGTCCGTTTAAAACTTCTTGGCCTCTGCCGATCAAAAAGTCTATTTTGAGTGAAAGAGTGACTTTAATGATGGAGCAAAATTTATTTATTCAGGAACGCAATGATTAGAAGTGATAATGTTTCAGTTTTGATTTCTGAATTCAATCTTTTTATTGTTGCAATCCATGCATCATTGTGTTTATCTGAAACATCACTTTATAAAGAAGTGGTTCGCCTAACTAATTATTAGTGAAATTTTAGCAATCAAATTTAATGGTTGTGCTTACCCAAAACAAAAGTACAAAGGTTTAGGTACAAAGCACCAATTTAAGATGATTCCAGGGTCGATTAGTTCCAACTGTGGACACCACGTCGCGCTGCTCAAAAAGTCAACAGTTTTTTGTTAAATTTGACGAATTCACGCTAAAAACACAAATCTGAGAAACGTCAGCACCTGCGAGCATACATCAGGAAGATACCCTGAAAGTTTCAGACTGAAACACTCAAAAATAAAGCCGGAAATTATGAAAAACGAAACATCCCGTAAGCCGCAATGAGTGCGAGTGAGGCAGATAGACGTCTCATCACTCGCGCTCACTCTCACTCACTAAGCTTATGGCGAAACGAATTTCATAATTTACGGCTTTAATTTTAAACCAATTTTGCTCATTTAAGGCTCAAAAAATCCATAAAAAAATTTTGCAGGTGCTGACGTTATTGGATTTTGCGTTTTATCTATGGTTTCAGTTTAAAACGCCAAAAACACGACTTTTCCAAAAAGCGACTAGTGGCGCTATCCATCGGATTGAAATCTGGAAAAGTTTCGCCTGGAATCACCTTAAGGGGAGTCGGATGTGCCTATCTAAACAATGTAAAATATGGTCATGTTCATGTACCTCTTTCTCAGGAGCTACTCAACCGATTTTCAAAAACTTTGAATCATTTGAAAGATCTCATCTTCCTCACCAAAATTTTAAAAACTTAGTCTCAAAATGAAGCTGAAACTACATATAAAGAAAAGTAATTCTTGTAAAACAAAAATTCGTCAAAATCGCCTAATTTGCACATCCGACTCCCCTTAAGTTGGTACCCAGCACTAAATTTTTGGTAACGAGTACCAATTTATTGGTTGGTGTACCTAATTAATTGGGCAAGTACAAACAATAATAAATATGACTGCGCAAAGTTCACTATTAATTGGTTAGGTGAACCAATTCTCTTTATTTTCCGTTCAAAAATGGACCATCAAAAGTAGAATCTTTAGACAGTGCATGAACTGGCCTTATAATGAACAAACATCATTTACGAAGAAACGTAATGATACAGTATGTAGTACTATTTATGCGCTGGTGTTGATTACTGAAATCACTTACAACTGATTCTAAGCTGCAAATATAAAGTATCTATCTCTCTAATCGTCTTCTTGTCTTCTATTCATTTTCGGTTGACTTTCCGCGTTTTCTCCTTTTACCTATTCATTGTAGATCCCTCCTCTTTCAATACTACTCTTCATTAGGTATTGGATCTTTTCTCATTAATAATTGATTGGAAAATTGTATGAATATTTTCACAGGTGTAACAAGTTAAAATATAATTACAAGGACAGTATGATCCATTATAATTTCCACTCTTGCTCTTCCTAACCTTGCTGTTGAACAGCCAAACCTCATTAGTATCCTGTTATCATTGATTCCTCTATGCCTTCCTCTGCCTTTTTGCTAGGGGTGTGCGCATCCGAATCCGACGGGATTCGGATTCGGGATTCGAAATTTTTTTTCGGATTCGAAATTTTCGAATCTTTTTTTTTTTTTTTTTTTTTTTTTTTATATACATTTATAATTTTTTCGTTTTTCTAACTTTTCTTTTCCTTCCATATGTTTTTTATTCCTCTTCCCCTCTATACATTAGCGCCTGCTAAAACGACGGAAACTACTATCATCACGATTCGGTACGAATGCTGCGCCGGCGCGTCTTCCGAATATCGATGAACCCAAACGGGGATAACGGGCGGTAATCGATCAACACCAAAAGTGCGCGCGACCAGCGAAATAGAATAGTAAAGATAAATCAGAAAACAAATATTTTCTTCTCATTTTTCATTACATCGTAAAGAAAATAAAAGCGCCGCACTTTAAAACAATTTTTTTCGAACTTTTACGGCGCGGATTCAAATTTGGTTCGGATTCGGGAAAATTAGATTTTAAAATTCGGATTCGGAATGAAAAAACTGGATTCGCACACCCCTACTTTTTGCTACTCTCCCAAATCTGATAACTACCAATTAGTGAAACTAGTCATAAAGTAGTACTGATAGTTTGCCAGACCTGTGAACTATACCTGTCGACATTTATTCCTCTGTGCCTTCCTTTGCATTTTACCAAATCTCACTGTTGAACAGCCAAACCTGATAAAACTGTACCTGTTATCATTGATTCCTCAGTGCCTTACTTTGTCTTTCACCTAACCTTGCTGTTTAACAGCCAAACCTCATAAGTATCCTGTTATCATTGATTTCTCTATGCATTCCTTTGCCTTTTACCAAACCTTACTGTCGAACAGCCGAACCTGATAAAGCTGTTCCTGTCATCATTGATTCCTCTACGCCCTCTTTTGCCTTTTTGCTGGCCTCCCAAAACCTTATTACGACCAAGTCGTTAAACGAATAGTTAAGTAGTACTGATAGTTTGCCAAACCTGATAATTACTCCTGTCAACATTGATTCCTCTATGCCCTCTTTTGCCTTTTTGCGGGCCTCCCAAAACCTGATTACGACCAAGTCGTTAAACGAATAGTTAAGTAGTACTGATAGTTTGCCAAACCTGATAACTACTCCTGTCAACATTGATTCCTCTGTGCTTTCCTTTGCCTTTTTGCTAGCTTCCTTTCTTCTTTTGAACGCTCATTAATGTCAGATTAGTCTGTTGGTGCAGTGCTCTCTGCTCTTATTTCTCGATGAGGTCAGCGCATATCAGCCAAAGTTGTTTTAATTACCGTGAATTTCATCGAAATAGGAAATGAATAGTATTTGAAGAAACTCTGATTATTATTTGTAAACCTGTTTTGGCTTGATGTTTCAATGGGCTGACTTCATCTAGGAAGGGGTCAAAGATTACAGGGCTGTCCGACTGACCGATTAATGAAGATAGACCCCCCCCCACCCCACCCAATCACCTAATTTCAGGTCCATAAACAAGAACTTTACATTTTTTTTTTATTATTTTTTTAGGATTTCCAATTTCATCCCCCCCTTTTTATTTTACTACTTCTCCTGATTAATTCAGAAATATTGTAACTTTCTCAATTCTCCTTTGGGGAAAAATATAATCTTTTTTGAAATCAAACAGGTTTCTGGCTCCCCTATTTTGCCTCCCCAAAAAGAACAGAAAAAACTAGTCACGGGCTTTTTGTCGCCTGGCCTATCTTTGCGGAATCGCACAGGTTTTTTTTCAATCTATCCTTCTTAAACCTCTATTTAGAATTAATTAGCGAATATTCTTTAGTAATCTTATGTGTGTACGATTTTTAGAATTAAAAGTGGCTTCTGTTCCTTTCCCCTCTGTGATACTTAAAAATTCCATTTATCCATCTTTGCTTTTTCATTTTATTTTTTATTTTTATTTTTATTTGATCATAAATCAGTGATTTTTTTTAATTACGTATCAATCTCTCAATGCTACGGACACAGGTGTTAAAATCTTCGTTTTGATAATTTTTAAGTAACATCTAGATTTTATTGTCCTACAGAGCTGTCAAGAAGAAGTGAGCCATGTCATCAAGAAGGATGGTCAACTCGAGAAATCTGTTCGGGCCTCTGTTCTCGGGAAAATTGAGTGGTTTGATGATGACCGAGTTTCCATGGAAACGGTGAGTTTGTTTGCATACATTACGGTTCCTATTTTACAGTTTGAGGAGGAAGGAGGGGTGTCATGTTAGACAGTTTGTTGTATCCCTCCCCCCCCCTCGTAAGTGTCCCGCTCTATTTTTTAAGGTTTCGTAGGCTATGTCTGCAGGGTGGTCTTTAGAAGCATTTGATAAGACTGGTTGACTAGCTGAATCATGGAGCTATACATTTATCTAGAGTGGCAGTCTAATGGGTAACCTGCGTAACCACCATGGAGGATTTTTAGGTTAAGTTTAAGGAGACCGAAGCATGTTCCGATCCACTGTGCGCCACACCAATATACATGGGAATAAATGGACAAAATTACACCTTAAACCTAACCTACGAATCCTCCATGGTGGTTACGCAGGTTACCCTTTAGACTGCCACTCTAGACAAACGTATAGCTTGTTGTGCTGAATGGATGGTTTCCCTTGGCCCCTCTATGTCTATAGTGTTCATCAAAAAGTAAAGCTTTGTAACCTAGCATCCCTCCGCTATATTTGATAAGTTAAAGGCTGCTAAGGACAAGGGCTTAGCGTATACCCTGTTGCAGTTCTGGGGGTGAATTTCACATTGACTAGCTGTAACTTTTGACTTGTTACAGTTATTAGCAGGGGCGGACTGGAAGGCGGGACTATTGGGACTTTTCCTGGTGGGCCAGTCAGTCAAAAGGGCGGGTCGGCTTGTAAGAAAAAAAAAAATTAAACCTGCGGCTGCCGAGCCAAAAATTAAGAACATTGGTCGCTAAAGGCTGAATAAAATATGAGTATGGAGTACTTCTATTCTACAGCTTAACATTTTTAGCGCTTTTTGGGAAAGTTCAAGCAGTAACGGCCAATTTTGCTCGAAAATTGGGCCGCAATGCACATAAGTATAAGTATATCCTGTTATAGGCGGTGGCTCCGACCCCAGGGGCCGAATAAAGAGTGAGCAAGTTTGATTTTTCTCAAAAAAGCGCTGGAAATGCTAATTTGTGAACGAGAATTACTCTATGGTCTATACTCACCGCTCAGTTGATCTTATCGACTAAGCACATGCCAAAGAGTACTTCTCAATAAAGAGGCATTATTCCACCGAAAAAAGCGTCGGCTTTAACATTGAAATAGCCTTAAATTGCATCCTAAGGACTCTAAATTGTCAAACTTTTCTTGGGGGAGAACCTCCATACCCCCTCGGCGTACACGTATACATCAGATGGATGGCAAAATATCCCAGTTTCTCTTTCTTATTCATTACCATCAGTTGATATAAATTCTCAGACAGTTAATTTTTTTTTTTTTTTTTTTTTTTTTTTTTTTTTTTTTTTTTTTTTACAGGTTAACGGAATCGTTGTTGCTCTCAAAGGAAAATGCGGAGCTGCCAAAATTTCCAAGGTCATCGGAGTCAGAATTGGAGCTGATCCTCGCCGAGGTTTCATTCTAACCCCAGGTGTTGACAATACCCAACGCACGACTCTTATCAAAGGAAAGTCCATCGGAGATATCCCCACTACGTACACAATCTTTGGACTTGAATCCAATGAAATGCCTGTCATCGGTAAGTTCTGGCTGATGGACCTGTGTTAATTTTTTTTTTATTTTTTATCTAATGTGGAAAAGCAATTTTCTGCTTTCTGGTACTAACCCATTGACTTGTAAAGACAATTCTGACTCTTCCTCTGTCTCCCGGGACAAATCTATGCATAGACGAGTCTCACTTGTCCAGTTACTAAGCAGTCCATAACAAAGTAGTTCTCTCAAGCAGTAGATCACAGGGTAATCAGAGACATGGCCGCCAACTTTTTACAGCTTTTTCTTTCTTCTTACGTTGGTAGAACTGAGATAACGTTTACAGCTTAACCTCAAAACTTTCTAGAGTTATATAAAAAAAAAACAAGCGCTCGTGTCTCTGTTACCAATGCTATGTATAGATCTTATTCTCAGGTAAAAAAATAATGATAAAAAAAAAAATTAAAAAATTGAAAAATCTAAAAAATAGCTGGGGAACGGTTGGGAACGGAAAATAACATCATACCTCAGCATGGGCGTTTTACCCTAAAATTAATTTGTATTTTTGGGCGCGGCGGGCAAAAAAGAATTTACTTGTCAGTGGGTTGAAATGCCAGGGTTACCATCTGTGGTATAAATCGGGTGAACACAGGGCATTAGATGGTGAGAAAAAGCTCAAGTAATGTCGGTGAAATTAGGAAAAACACAGGAAAATTGTTTTCCCCATCAGGATTCATTTTTGACAAAGGGCATAGCAGGATAAGCATATGATTTTGGGCTCGGGCTCCTTTTTTAACAAAACTTTGGGGACTTGTTAAGGACCATGAGAAACTAATTTCTGCAAATTTTAAGCCCTTAATTCTGATTGGTTCTTGCGCTAGACGGTTTTTTCGAAATTTCGAAAAAAATTAATTTCTCAAGAACGGCTGCACCGATTGAGTTCAAATTTTAGGACGTTATGAAAGTAACCAAAATGCATCCAAAAACATTTATTTGATTTTTTTAGACCGTTTTTAGGGGTCCAAATGTCCAATTTTCGGTGTTTTTATTTTTTTTAACCAAGTTGCAATTCTGATACAACAACCAAAATTGGACTGTAGACTCCTCTAATATTCATCTATAACATACATTTTTCCCAAAAATGAACGCCACTTACACCATAGTGAAATCTACGAAAAACTGGTTCAAGGGTGGTCAAAAATCGCATGATTCCGAAAGGGAACTTTAAAGATATTTACATCAGTCGAAAGTGTGAAAAAAATGCGTCTTTTAGCGCAAACCGCGTGTTTTTATCTCAATTTACCGAAAAGTAAGAGAATTTAACTAAACTCTCACAGTCAAAAAACACACGTTCAGCGCTCGACCCTATGTAGCTTGAATTTCGGCCCCGCTCGCATCGAGTCTCAGTGGCCGAGTGGAGTAGAGCGTCCACCTGCTGTGCGTGTGGTTACGGGTTCGATCTTTGGTCCCGACACTAGTTTTTTGCGCTCTCTCTCTCAGTTGCCGTTTCGCACTCTTTCAAAGAACTACTCTCAAATCTCCGCATTCAAAGACATGTTTCTTAGTGTATTTTCTTCTTTCTTCTTCTTCCTTCCTTCCTTTTCTCTTTTTTACATTCTCCTCTCTCCCTAGAACGCAGTTCTGCCGTTCGTGTATATTTTATGGCATTTATCTATTCACCGATGATTTATCAGTTGAAAAAACGATTACACATTTCAGTTCAGCTCACGATTCCAATGCTCGCGTCTGTAATATTTTCTAAGTCGCACTCGCACCAATCGCCGTTAAATGGTCAAAATATCCACCTTTTTTTTTTTTGGTCAATGACGACTCCACCGATTGCGTAAGTGAAATCATTTCAGATTCCGTGGAATCCTCGGTGAATCAAAAAATGCCATTTAAGTATACACGAAAAGTCACCTCTGCTTTAACGCGCATACTTCTACGTATTATTATAGCTCCCTAGTCACAAACCGCCCTTTGGTATTCATACCACGTTTATTTGACTACCAATGCATGTAAAAGATTCATTTCCAACGAACTGCTGTCATTAAACTAGACGAATTCATTTGACCACGGATTCCATGGAATCTGAAATGATTACACTTACGCAATCGGTGGAGTCGTCATTGACCAAAAAAAAAAAGGCGGATATTTTGACCATTTAACGGCGATTGGTGCGAGTGCGACTTAGAAAATATTACAGACGCGAGCATTGGAATCGTGAGCTGAACTGAAATGTGTAATCGTTTTTTTCAACTGATAAATCATCGGTGAATAGATAAATGCCATAAAATATACACGAACGGCAGAACTGCGTTCTAGGAAGAGAGGAGAATGTAAAAAAGAGAAAAGGAAGGAAGGAAGAAGAAGAAAGAAGAAAATACACTAAGAAACATGTCTTTGAATGCGGAGATTTGAGAGTAGTTCTTTGAAAGAGTGCGAAACGGCAACTGAGAGAGAGAGCGCAAAAAACTAGTGTCGGGACCAAAGATCGAACCCGTAACCACACGCACAGCAGGTGGACTCTCTACTCCACTCGGCCACTGAGACTCGATGCGAGCGGGGCCGAAATTCAAGCTACATAGGGTCGAGCGCTGAACGTGTGTTTTTTGACTGTGAGAGTTTAGTTAAATTCTATTACTTTTCGGTAAATTGAGATAAAAACACGCGGTTTGCGCTAAAAGACGCATTTTTTTTACACTTTCGACTGATGTAAATATCTTTAAAGTTCCCTTTCGGAATCATGCGATTTTTGACCACCCTTGAACCAGTTTTTCGTAGATTTCACTATGGTGTAAGTGGCGTTCATTTTTGGGAAAAATGTATGTTATAGATGAATATTAGAGGAGTCTACAGTCCAATTTTGGTTGTTGTATCAGAATTGCAACTTGGTTAAAAAAAATAAAAACACCGAAAATTGGACATTTGGACCCCTAAAAACGGTCTAAAAAAATCAAATAAATGTTTTTGGATGCATTTTGGTTACTTTCATAACGTCTTAAAAAAGCTTGATTCAAAATGGGGGTTTTTCTCCCCCCCACCGATTTTCTTGAAACTTTGTATTTTGATAGTACTTGATAAAAGTAGTCTTTTTTTTCAAATAAAATTTTTCCAAAAATAATTAGGGGGGAGTTACAGTGTTGCAAAGTCGCACCTTTCAAAAATTCATAACTTTCGCGTAAATCATTTAATTGAAACGCGGTTTTCACCAAAAGATGCGGATTGTAAAGCACTTTCATGCCATCCAAACGGAATTCAATTTCAATAATTTTTGACTTAGTTATCGTCATTTTTGTGATTTTTAGGCCACTCAAAATCTACTTAAAGTGAAATAAAAAAAAATGGTATTTTCTGATTTTGACCGGGTTGCAATAAGTAATTTCTCTTTAAATTCTGCGTAAAATGAGCCCAAGCAGAATGCAGGGCGATTTTTTGTTCCGGAGTTATGCATTTTTTAGTAAGCGAAAAACGAGTTTTTTAGGGTGCCCATGAGCGTTCTAGAGAGAGGCTCAAGGCAAATAAATGGAAACGGTATTTTTTGATTTTGATCAAATTAAAATATGTTATGCCTACTTAAATTCTGCGTAAAATGAGCCCAAGCAGAATGTGGGGCGATTTTTTGCTGCGGAGCTATGCGCGTTTTAGTAAACGAAAGTCGAGTGGTTGAGGCTACCCGGGCTACCCACGTCTTTGAGCCTCTCCATAGAACGCTCGACTTTCGTTTACTAAAACGCGCATAGCTCCGCAGCAAAAAATCGCCCCACATTCTGCTTGGGCTCATTTTACGCAGAATTTAAGTAGGCATAACATATTTTAATTTGATCAAAATCAAAAAATACCGTTTCCATTTATTTGCCTTGAGCCTCTCTCTAGAACGCTCATGGGCACCCTAAAAAACTCGTTTTTCGCTTACTAAAAAATGCATAACTCCGGAACAAAAAATCGCCCTGCATTCTGCTTGGGCTCATTTTACGCAGAATTTAAAGAGAAATTACTTATTGCAACCCGGTCAAAATCAGAAAATACCATTTTTTTTTATTTCACTTTAAGTAGATTTTGAGTGGCCTAAAAATCACAAAAATGACGATAACTAAGTCAAAAATTATTGAAATTGAATTCCGTTTGGATGGCATGAAAGTGCTTTACAATCCGCATCTTTTGGTGAAAACCGCGTTTCAATTAAATGATTTACGCGAAAGTTATGAATTTTTGAAAGGTGCGACTTTGCAACACTGTAACTCCCCCCTAATTATTTTTGGAAAAATTTTATTTGAAAAAAAAGACTACTTTTATCAAGTACTATCAAAATACAAAGTTTCAAGAAAATCGGTGGGGGGGAGAAAAACCCCCATTTTGAATCAAGCTCTTTTAAGACGTTATGAAAGTAACCAAAATGCATCCAAAAACATTTATTTGATTTTTTTAGACCGTTTTTAGGGGTCCAAATGTCCAATTTTCGGTGTTTTTATTTTTTTTAACCAAGTTGCAATTCTGATACAACAACCAAAATTGGACTGTAGACTCCTCTAATATTCATCTATAACATACATTTTTCCCAAAAATGAACGCCACTTACACCATAGTGAAATCTACGAAAAACTGGTTCAAGGGTGGTCAAAAATCGCATGATTCCGAAAGGGAACTTTAAAGATATTTACATCAGTCGAAAGTGTGAAAAAAATGCGTCTTTTAGCGCAAACCGCGTGTTTTTATCTCAATTTACCGAAAAGTAAGAGAATTTAACTAAACTCTCACAGTCAAAAAACACACGTTCAGCGCTCGACCCTATGTAGCTTGAATTTCGGCCCCGCTCGCATCGAGTCTCAGTGGCCGAGTGGAGTAGAGCGTCCACCTGCTGTGCGTGTGGTTACGGGTTCGATCTTTGGTCCCGACACTAGTTTTTTGCGCTCTCTCTCTCAGTTGCCGTTTCGCACTCTTTCAAAGAACTACTCTCAAATCTCCGCATTCAAAGACATGTTTCTTAGTGTATTTTCTTCTTTCTTCTTCTTCCTTCCTTCCTTTTCTCTTTTTTACATTCTCCTCTCTCCCTAGAACGCAGTTCTGCCGTTCGTGTATATTTTATGGCATTTATCTATTCACCGATGATTTATCAGTTGAAAAAACGATTACACATTTCAGTTCAGCTCACGATTCCAATGCTCGCGTCTGTAATATTTTCTAAGTCGCACTCGCACCAATCGCCGTTAAATGGTCAAAATATCCACCTTTTTTTTTTTTGGTCAATGACGACTCCACCGATTGCGTAAGTGAAATCATTTCAGATTCCGTGGAATCCTCGGTGAATCAAAAAATGCCATTTAAGTATACACGAAAAGTCACCTCTGCTTTAACGCGCATACTTCTACGTATTATTATAGCTCCCTAGTCACAAACCGCCCTTTGGTATTCATACCACGTTTATTTGACTACCAATGCATGTAAAAGATTCATTTCCAACGAACTGCTGTCATTAAACTAGACGAATTCATTTGACCACGGATTCCATGGAATCTGAAATGATTACACTTACGCAATCGGTGGAGTCGTCATTGACCAAAAAAAAAAAGGCGGATATTTTGACCATTTAACGGCGATTGGTGCGAGTGCGACTTAGAAAATATTACAGACGCGAGCATTGGAATCGTGAGCTGAACTGAAATGTGTAATCGTTTTTTCAACTGATAAATCATCGGTGAATAGATAAATGCCATAAAATATACACGAACGGCAGAACTGCGTTCTAGGAAGAGAGGAGAATGTAAAAAAGAGAAAAGGAAGGAAGGAAGAAGAAGAAAGAAGAAAATACACTAAGAAACATGTCTTTGAATGCGGAGATTTGAGAGTAGTTCTTTGAAAGAGTGCGAAACGGCAACTGAGAGAGAGAGCGCAAAAAACTAGTGTCGGGACCAAAGATCGAACCCGTAACCACACGCACAGCAGGTGGACTCTCTACTCCACTCGGCCACTGAGACTCGATGCGAGCGGGGCCGAAATTCAAGCTACATAGGGTCGAGCGCTGAACGTGTGTTTTTTGACTGTGAGAGTTTAGTTAAATTCTATTACTTTTCGGTAAATTGAGATAAAAACACGCGGTTTGCGCTAAAAGACGCATTTTTTTCACACTTTCGACTGATGTAAATATCTTTAAAGTTCCCTTTCGGAATCATGCGATTTTTGACCACCCTTGAACCAGTTTTTCGTAGATTTCACTATGGTGTAAGTGGCGTTCATTTTTGGGAAAAATGTATGTTATAGATGAATATTAGAGGAGTCTACAGTCCAATTTTGGTTGTTGTATCAGAATTGCAACTTGGTTAAAAAAAATAAAAACACCGAAAATTGGACATTTGGACCCCTAAAAACGGTCTAAAAAAATCAAATAAATGTTTTTGGATGCATTTTGGTTACTTTCATAACGTCTTAAAAGAGCTTGATTCAAAATGGGGGTTTTTCTCCCCCCCACCGATTTTCTTGAAACTTTGTATTTTGATAGTACTTGATAAAAGTAGTCTTTTTTTTCAAATAAAATTTTTCCAAAAATAATTAGGGGGGAGTTACAGTGTTGCAAAGTCGCACCTTTCAAAAATTCATAACTTTCGCGTAAATCATTTAATTGAAACGCGGTTTTCACCAAAAGATGCGGATTGTAAAGCACTTTCATGCCATCCAAACGGAATTCAATTTCAATAATTTTTGACTTAGTTATCGTCATTTTTGTGATTTTTAGGCCACTCAAAATCTACTTAAAGTGAAATAAAAAAAATGGTATTTTCTGATTTTGACCGGGTTGCAATAAGTAATTTCTCTTTAAATTCTGCGTAAAATGAGCCCAAGCAGAATGCAGGGCGATTTTTTGTTCCGGAGTTATGCATTTTTTAGTAAGCGAAAAACGAGTTTTTTAGGGTGCCCATGAGCGTTCTAGAGAGAGGCTCAAGGCAAATAAATGGAAACGGTATTTTTTGATTTTGATCAAATTAAAATATGTTATGCCTACTTAAATTCTGCGTAAAATGAGCCCAAGCAGAATGTGGGGCGATTTTTTGCTGCGGAGCTATGCGCGTTTTAGTAAACGAAAGTCGAGCGTTCTATGGAGAGGCTCAAAGACGTGGGTAGCCCGGGTAGCCTCAACCACTCGACTTTCGTTTACTAAAACGCGCATAGCTCCGCAGCAAAAAATCGCCCCACATTCTGCTTGGGCTCATTTTACGCAGAATTTAAGTAGGCATAACATATTTTAATTTGATCAAAATCAAAAAATACCGTTTCCATTTATTTGCCTTGAGCCTCTCTCTAGAACGCTCATGGGCACCCTAAAAAACTCGTTTTTCGCTTACTAAAAAATGCATAACTCCGGAACAAAAAATCGCCCTGCATTCTGCTTGGGCTCATTTTACGCAGAATTTAAAGAGAAATAACTTATTGCAACCCGGTCAAAATCAAAAAATTCCATTTTTTTTTATTTCACTTTAAGTAGATTTTGAGTGGCCTAAAAATCACAAAAATGACGATAACTAAGTCAAAAATTATTGAAATTGAATTCCGTTTGGATGGCATGAAAGTGCTTTACAATTCGCATCTTTTGGTGAAAACCGCGTTTCAATTAAATAATTTACGCGAAAGTTATGAATTTTTGAAAGGTGCGACTTTGCAACACTGTAACTCCCCCCCTAATTTTTTTTGGAAAAATTTTATTTGAAAAAAAAAAAGACTACTTTTATCAAGTACTATCAAAATACAAAGTTTCAAGAAAATCGGTGGGGGGGGGGGAGAAAAACCCCCATTTTGAATCAAGCTCTTTGAACTCAATCGGTGCAGCCGTTCTTGAGAAATTAATTTTTTTCGAAATTTCGAAAAAATCGTCTAGCGCAAGAACCAATCAGAATTAAGGGCTGAAAATTTGCAGAAATTAGTTTCTCATGGTCCTTAACAAGTCCCCAAAGTTTTGTTAAAAAAGGAGCCCGGGCCCAAAATCATATGCTTATCCTGCTATGCCCTTTGTCAAAAATGAATCCTGATGGGGAAAACAATTTTCCTGTGTTTTTCCTAATTTCACCGACATTACTTGAGCTTTTTCTCACCATCCAAATCTTATTTCCAGAAAAACTCATTTAAAGTTTTCATTTACAATTTATGTGTTTATTTAATTCAGAAATGAGTACTTTTTTTTATGGTTTTATTGTTTGAACCCTACAAACCCTACCCTATTGTTTTATTGTTCTCTAGAGTAACTATGTTTCTCCCTCACTTTAATCAACATTATTATCTCTTGCAGGAACTTACGTTGATCCACGAATCGTCCCTGGTTTCATGTACCGTGTCCGTCATTGCAGCACAAAACGCTATATGTTCAATGGTGAAGCGCTGCCTCTTCTCAGTGTTGGTATCGGCTATGGAAAGCGAATTACCTTTGCGCCTAATCCAAATAGTATTAATAATAATAATAATTACTTCTGGTCGGACACTCATCCGGATGGATTAGGATTTGAACCTCGAGCCATTAGCTGTGGAATGAAATTTGATATTTACTCATCTGGAAATTTTACTGGGCATGCATCTGTATTCAGGACTGATGCCCCACAAGAAGAACTGAAGCAAGAGGTGGTAAGTATTCAACTAATCGAGAATTTAAGTTTTCCAGTAATCAAGAATTTAAGTTTTCAAGTAATCTAGTATTTAAGTATTCAAGTACATATTCACCTTCTGTTACTTCTCTTTTGCTTTGTTTGATTCGTGACACATCTTAAGATAGATAGAAGGATTTAACTTTTCAAGTAATCGAGAATTCAGATTGGTATTAGTTTCTACAGAGTTGTGATACTTTGAAGTAGGTTTTACGTAATGTTTGCTACAAAAAACTGCAGTTTTTTCGCATGTACAAAGAAACAAAGCAAAATAGAGAGCGGAGTAATATTTCTTATGAGGAAGAAAAAAAGAGAAAAAAGAGAAAAAAACGAAGTATATTTAGCGCACTTCACCTCTTTGAGTGCTCTAGGTACTTCCTTCCCAAATTTGAGAGTCCCTGGCAGGTCGCCGTTACTCTCCTCTTTCCAATCCTTTGTTTTGAGAAAACTTTGATTGTCTTTCCTACCCCTTCTTTTTTTATGCAGTCCAGTCGCTTGCTATGAAATATCAGAATAACGAACCATGTGTTTGGGCGGCTGGACTTTACTACTACTACTACTACTACTACTATTTTTTAAAATATGTATCGCTGTTTAAAGTTATGCTTCAAAAATAATTTTTTTGGGTAGTGAGGAACACTCTTCAAAGTGTCAAGTATCAGATTTTTTTAAAAATTTTCTATTTACTTTTCTTTCTTAAAGAAACAAAACAATTTTGCCTAAGACGAACTTTTGCATGGAATGAACCAGGAATCACGTATATTATATCTCTACTGCCTTTGCCCTCAGTTTTAGGTGCAATTAAGTCGTTCAGTGCTCATTTGCATAAGTTTTCTGAAGCTCATTTCTTATTCATCCATTGAATGTTTCAGATCCAGGACAAAAATGGTAAAACAACCATCGTCAAATATATCCACATTGATGTCACTTGCAACATGGTACTGAAGACAGAAGTTGACCAATCAGACGAAGACTCACATTCCCAAGCCATTCGAGTTTCAGGAACGGCCGTCGTAGTTAAAACACCCGGTTCCAGTCAGGCCAAACTGATGAGGGTAGAAAATATTGGTCTTAATTCTAAAATTAACGTTCTGTTTGTGATTGAAGGATCTAAACTTGTCTTTTACCCTGTTTAATTAATTTTCCTTCCCCCTCCCCTTCGTAATGAAAGCACGGGTTTGTTGTGTCCTTTTTCTTGAGACTGAGAATTCTTACTAATTTAATATTCTGTTGGATTTTATCAGTGTTCATCGTCAAACGATCGGAACAGGATAGTCTGAATAAATCATTGTATTATTGCTGAATCTTATTCATGCCATTGAATCATATTAACGATCCTTAATTTTTCTGATTTGAACTCTCTTCCTGGTTGAATCATCCCGCAACATCCAAATTTTTAGTTCTTGACTGAAATTAGTGTTTGTTTTTGGAAATCCTATTGTTTTGTCCCAAGAGAATAGCACCTCTTCAGGCTGATGGCAATTTTTGTTTTTATTTCTTGGATGGAAAAGAGAATCTGGTGAGTTTTTGTCTCTATTTTAAGAGCGAGTCTTTGCAGTCCAGTCGTTCGCTGTGAAATATCAGCATAACGAGCCACGTGTTTGGGCGGCTGGACTTTACTACTACTACTACTACTACTATTTTAAGAGCGAGTCTTTTGAGAAATTTTATTGAAAGGCGAAAGCCCCTTTTTTTAGGATCTGAACGGGAAAAAAAGAGGTGATTTGAAAGTTTTGTGAAATGGAAAAAAAAGTAAGCAACCGGAGTATTGTGATCTGCAACTTTTTGTAATCTTTGTCAAGTTGTACTGGTATCTTTAAGTGAACATTCTCTCTTTTCAATTTGATCATAGCATTGTTTTCAAATTCAGATTACTACTGTATCTAGAATGTTTCTATCATTAAATGTTCATTTTTAGATCCCTTTATCATGTTATTGTTTTTATATTTATGTATTTTATTTATCCATCAATTTCACTATTATCTTATTCAATTATTTTCATTTTTTCTACTTTTGTTTTAGCATTCCGCAATTATTTTAACTTTTATTATTATCTTGAATATTTATTTATCGTCATGAATCATGAGTAAAAAATAAAGTATTCTATTTATTTTAAAAAGCATTTTTTCTTGATTTTATAGTCCTAATGGGGCTCTTGCAAACTTTTGCTGTGAGCAAATGAATAGTCCGATCTGATGTAAAAACCAGTGAAAATCACGAAAATCACACGAAGAAAGTCTAAAATTCGATAATAAAATCACACAACTGCTACATGAACAAGTTCGTGATGTTGGTTCAACACAGGTTTCATGGGAGGTTCCCGTCGATTCTGTCACTTTCTCTACGATAACACAGAAGTGTGTCTCAATTTAAATGGGAATCTCCCATGATACCTGCGTCTCTCTGTCATTAAATCTTGATTCTGAGAGTGAATTTCCTGATTTTTTAAGTATACTCATCGTCTTTTTTATGTAGGAATGAGCAATCCCCCACAGCAAAAATTTGCAAGAGCCCCACTATCCTTAATAGTTAATGGTAATCTAATAATTAGAGCATTTTATATTCAAACGGTGATTGTCCACTTCCGCTCCAGTTATGTTGGCTCTTCAAAACCCTAATGCTAAAGGTGATTTCAGGCAAAACTTTTCCAGACTTCAATCCGATGGATATCCCCACTAGTTGATTTTGGGAAAAGTCGTGTTTTCAGCATAAATTGAAGCAAAAGAAAATACGCAAAATCAAATAACGTCACCACCTGCAAAATTTGTGCATGGTTTAAAATGAAAAAAAAATGATACTTTTTTAAGGTCTAGGGATGCTCTGGAGCAGGTTGCGCATCTTTTTATCTGTGCAGATATTCTTTGAAACGGAAAGATGAAAAAAGAAAAAGAAACGAAAATCACATTTTTTGGGGGAAAAAAAAAATAAAAAAGACCAAAATTCAACGTCTTATAACTTTCTAGAGGCTCGGAAAAGAATACTTTTTTAAGGTCTAGGGATGCTCTAGAGAAGGTTGCACATCTTTTTATCCGAGCAGATATTCTGGAAAACAAAGGGATGAAAAAAGACAAAGAAAATCAGATTCTCAGTAAAAAAAAATAAAAAACCGAATTTCAACATCTCATAACTTTGTAGAGGCTCGAAAAATGATACTTTTATAAGGTCTATGGATGCTCTGGAGAAGGTTGCGCAACTTTTGATCCGAGCAGATATTCTTGAAAACGAAAAGATGAAAAAAGAGGAAGAAACGAAAATCACATTTTTGGGGGGGGGGGGAAATAACTAAAACCAAAACTCAACATCTCATAACTTTGTAGAGGCTCGAAAAATGAAACTTTTCTAAGGTCTAGGGCTGCTCTGGAGAAGGTTCCGCATCTTTGGATCTGAGCAGATATTCTTTAAAACGAAAAGATGAAAAAAGACAAAGAAACGAAAATCTGATTTTCGGTAAAAAAAAAAAAATAAAACCATAATTCAACGTCTCATAACTTTGTGGGGGCTCAAAAAATGATACTTTTTTAAGGTCTAGGGATGCTCTGGAGAAGGTTGCGCATCACTTGATCCGGGCAGTTTATGGCAGTGAATGGCAGTGTCTGCCAGGCAGTGCCAGGGAGTGCCTGGCAGTGCCTGGTAGTGCCTGGCAGTGTATGGCAGTGTCTGGCAGTGCCTGGCAGTGCTTGGCAGTTTATGGCAGTGTCTGACAGTGCCTGGCAGTTTATGGCACTGCCTGGCAGTGTATGGCAGTGCCTGGCAGTGTATGGCAGTGTATGGCAGTGCCTGGCAGTTTATGGCAGTGAATGGCAATGTCTGCCAGGCAGTGCCTGGCAGTGCGTGGCAGTGTATGGCAGTGCCTGGCAGTGTATGGCAGTGACTGGCAGTGCCTGGCCGTGCCTGGCAGTTTATGGCAGTGTCTGCTAGGCAGTGCCAGCCAGTGCCTGGCAGTGCCTGGCAGTGCCTGGCAGTGCCTGGCAGTGCCTGGCAGTTTATGGCAGTGCCTGGCAGTTTATGGCAGTGCCTGGCAGTTTATGGCAGTGCCTGGCAGTTTATGGCAGTGAATGGCAGCGTCTGCCAGGCAGTGCCTGGCACTTTATGGCAGTGTATGGCGGTGCCTGGCAGTGTATGGCAGTGTCTGACAGTGCCTGGCAGTGCTTGGCAGTTTATGGCAGTGAATGGCAGTGTCTGCCAGGCAGTGCCAGGCTGTGCCTGGCAGTGCCTGGCAGTGTATGGCAGTGTATGGCAGTGTCTTGCAGTGCCTGGCAGTGCGTGGCAGTGTATGGCAGTGCCTGGCAGTGTATGGCAGTGCCTGGCAGTGTCTGACAGTGCCTGGCAGTTTATGGCACTGCCTGGCAGTTTATGGCACTGCCTGGCAGTGTATGGCAGTGTATGACAGTGCCTGGCAGTGCCTGGCAGTTTATGGCAGTGAATGGCAGTGCCTGGCAGTGCCTGGCAGTGTATGGCAGTGTCTGGCAGTGCCTGGCAGTGCCTGGCAGTGCCTGGCAGTTTATGGCAGTGAATGGCAGTGTCTGCCAGGCAGTGCCAGGCTGTGCCTGGCAGTGCCTGGCAGTGTATGGCAGTGTATGGCAGTGTCTTGCAGTGCCTGGCAGTGCGTGGCAGTGTATGGCAGTGCCTGGCAGTGTATGGCAGTGCCTGGCAGTGTCTGACAGTGCCTGGCAGTTATGCCTGCCTGGCAGTTTATGGCACTGCCTGGCAGTGTATGGCAGTGTATGACAGTGCCTGGCAGTGCCTGGCAGTTTATGGCAGTGAATGGCAGTGCCTGGCAGTGCCTGGCAGTGCGTGGCAGTGTATGGCAGTGTATGGCAGTGTCTGGCAGTGCCTGGCAGTGCCTTGCAGTTTATGGCAGTGAATGGCAGTGTCTGCTAGGCAGTGCCTGGCAGTGCCTGGCAGTTTATGGCAGTGAATGGCAGCGTCTGCCAGGCAGTGCCTCGCAGTTTATGGCGGTGCCAGGCAGTGTATGGCAGTGTCTGGCAGTGCCTGGCAGTGTGTGGCAGTGCCTGGCAGTGTATGGCAGTGTATGGCAGTGTCTGGCAGTGCCTGGCAGTTTATGGCAGTTTATGGCAGTGAATGGCAGTGCCTCGTAGTGCCTGGCAGTGCCTGGCAGTGTATGGCAGTGCCTGGCAGTGTATGGCAGTGTATGGCAGTGTCTGGCAGTGCCTGGCAGTGCCTGGCAGTGTATGGCAGTGCCTGGCAGTGTATGGCAGTGCCTGGCAGTGTATGGCAGTGCCTGGCAGTGTATGGCAGTGCCTGGCAGTGCCTGGCAGTGTATGGCAGTGCCTGGCAGTGTATGGCCGTGCCTGGCAGGGTATGGCAGTGCCTGGCAGTGTATGGCAGTGTATGGCAGTGTCTGGCTGTGCCTGGCAGTTTATGGCAGTGAATGGCAGTGCCTGGCAGTTTATGGCAGTGCCTGGCAGTGTATGGCAGTGTATGGCAGTGCCTGGCAGTGCCTGGAAGTTTATGGCAGTGCTTGGCAGCGCCTGGCAGTTTATGGCAGTGAATGGCAGCGTCTGTCAGGCAGTGTCAGGCAGTGCGTGGCAGTGCGTGGCAGTGCCTGGCAGTGTATGGCAGTGCCTGGCAGTGTATGGCAGTGCCTGGCAGTGTATGGCAGTGCCTGTCAGTGTATGGCAGTGTATGGCAGTGTCTTGCAGTGCCTGGCAGTGCCTGGCAGTGCCTGGCAGTGCCTGGCAGTGTATGGCAGTGCCTGGCAGTGTATGGCAGTGTCTGGCAGTGTATGGCAGTGTCTGGCAATGCCTGGCAGTTTATGGCAGGGAATGGCAGTGGCTGCCAGGCAGTGCCAGGCAGTGCCTGGCAGAGCCTGGCAGTTTATGGCAGTGAATGGCAGTGTCTGCCAGGCAACGCCTGGCACTGTCTGCCAGGCAGTGTCTGGCAGTGCCTGGCAGTGCCTGGCAGTGTATGGCAGTGCCTGGCAGTGTATGGCAGTGCCTGGCAGTGCCTGGCAGTGTATGGCAGTGCCTGGCAGTGTATGGCCGTGCCTGGCAGTGTATGGCAGTGCCTGGCAGTGTATGGCAGTGTCTGGCTGTGCCTGGCAGTTTATGGCAGTGAATGGCAGTGCCTGGCAGTTTATGGCAGTGCCTGGCAGTGTATGGCAGTGTATGGCAGTGCCTGGCAGTGCCTGGCAGTTTATGGCAGTGAATGGCAGCGTCTGCCAGGCAGTGCCAGGCAGTGCCTGGCTGTGCCTGGCAGTGCCTGGCAGTGCGTGGCAGTGCCTAGCAGTGTATGGCAGTGCCTGGCAGTGTATGGCAGTGCCTGGCAGTGTATGGCAGTGTATGGCAAAGCCTGGCAGTGTATGGCAGTTTATGGCAGTGAATCGCAGTGCCTGGCAGTGCCTGGCAGTGTATGGCAGTGTCAGGGCGCCTCGAGCATCACTCGGAAACGAAGGGGCAACTTGCAGGAAGCCCTCTCTCCGCCCGCACTTGCACATGTAGAGATCCAGTATTTTCTCTTCTTTTATTTTATTTATTTTTTTTTTCTTCTGGGTCAATCCCGGCTCGATTAGAGCACTTTTAAGTCCCCGAATGAACACGAGTTTCTTATGGGACGCTCCGTAGGGGCTCAATCTTTCCGTAAATCACCTTCGGCGCCTGTAATCGCCCCCCCCCGCAGGGTTTCGGCCTTTTTCGCTGGCCCGGCTAGCTGTGGAGGCGACTTCCCGGTCTCGCAGCTACTCATACAAGTGAGATCCGTCCTCGGCGTTGGACGCATCGGAAAGAGCGCGAAACGTTGGTCTAGACACGTCCTTCATCGCCACCGAACCCGTCCTGAAAGGTGCCGCCCCGCCACCCTGAAAACGGGCACTTTGAGTTTATTCGGAAAAGTGAGCAGGGAAGCAGCTACCGACGATACAAATTTTTCAATTTTTTTTTTATGCTCAAAACGAATAGCCCTCGACAAGAGGACCACAACGAGACGTCGCGGAGCGCCGCACTTTTGGCAAATTTTGGCCGTTTGGCGGTCATAAATCTGTAACTTTTTGAAAGTCAAAAGAATGACTTCAAACTCTCGGAACTGGTTCCGAAGCCTTTAAAGAGGTCAAAAATCAAGGCTGTGACCATAGCTTTTGCACATAAGTGGAGGGGGAGGGAGTATTTACGATTTGAAGACGAAAATTCAGAGCTTGAAAAAATTGATTTATGACCGCCAAATGGTCAAAATTTGCCAATAGTGCGCCGTAGCCCAAATCGGACGTGAGTTACCGGCCTCCGAAGTTTCCCCCCCCCGTTTTTTTTTTCTTTTTTTTCCATTTTATTATTTCTCCTTTCTATTTTTTAAAATTTTTTTTAAATTTTTTTTTTCTTTTAAAGTAGGAAAAAAAAATCATTCAAAACCACGTTACTGAAATCAGATCTAACCTAACCTAACCTAACCTAACTTAACCTAACCTAACCTAACCTAACCTAACCTAACCTAACCTAACCTTTCTTTTTTTTTTTTTATTGTCCCCCCTGCCGCCTTACTGAGGGGGGCGCTTTTTTTTTATTTTTATTCATTATAATTCTCATTCACTCGATTACGGGTCACACTAAAAGTCCGGATATGATGGGCACATCATTCCGGATAGGGATTACGGTTGACCGTGCCGTACCCCCCACGTGTTTTCGGTCACGACCAACCCTGCCACACTCCTCCTATTCATTAAACATTCCATTGGAAAAAGGTAAAAATTTCCGCATACACTCGGGGCGCATACATACTTGTTGACAAAAGACACATTAAACACAGGGAATAAATACAAATTTCGAGAATTAGAGAATTATAATACAAATACAATAATACACAGAAGATAATAATACACAAAAAAAAAAAAAACAAATGAAACAATTCATCTGAAACAAAAAAAAGAAAAGAAATCAAAGCACAAGTAAAGCATGAGATAAACGGAAAGAGCCGAGACTATCGCGCAGAACTACAAAGGGAATCCAAGCAATGAAAAGGGGGCAAATATGCCACCCCTACTGCGGAACTCGTCCTTGCGGCACATCATCGTAGTAGAGATGGTTGTTGCACCCACATCAAAGCAAAGACCCCACTGCAGGGTGCAGTTCTCGTCTCCGTCTATCCTCCTCACGCTTCCGCCCTCATCCTCCCTCTCCCTCTCCTCCTTCGCTCTCATGATGGTCCCGGCCATATCCTGGAAGGTTTTCCATGCTTCCCTGGAGGCTGACACCGCTTTCAAAAATCCACTGTGATTACCGAAGTTCTCGTTTTTTTTCCTTCGCGGCGTCTCTTTCATCCTCCCACTGTTGGCAGTCGAACAGTGTATGTGCCGCGTTGTCCGCGCAATCACAATAGAAGCAAGCATCGGTGTCCGTTTTTTTGAGGCACTTTCTATAATCTCCGAATACCCCCTTTCCCCCGATAGCAATTGAGTGGTGTAGAAGGTGTTCTTCATGTGCGTCCTACTCTACCGTCCATGTCAATGACGCTACCGCATATGCTCTTGGTAAAATTCTCCCTTTTTACCCCCTCTCTCCTGCCACAGGTTCAGGGTCCTCGTCCGTGCTCGCTTCTTCAGCTCCCACTTGGATTCCTCCGTGTTCTGTTTCTTGGCCTCCCACACCCTCGTGATTTCATCGGCCAATAAGTCGGCGGGCGGATTTCCTGCGATGACGCAAGCGGTATCCTCTCCGACAGTAATATACCCTTGTATCTGCCGAATGTTGGCAGTCCTTTGCACCTTGTTCAGTTTTTGTCTGCTCGCTTTTGTTATTTCGGGGGCCCATACGGGTGCTCCGTACATCAAAACCTGCATTGCTACGTGGTAGTACAGTTTCCGTTTGCTTTCCACTGGGCCTTCCAGGTTCCTCATAATACCTCCGAGCTTTCCTAATACCTTCTTCGTCTTCTCGATGGCGTAGTCGACGTGCTCGCTGAAAGTTTTGCTGCCTACCATGACACGTGCTAAATGTCACCCGTACGCTCTGTACCTCAATGCTGTATTCGTAGTTGATCCTCCTCGGGCTATATAGTATGGCTGCTGTTTTTTGAGCAGCAAATTCACACCCTGCTTCTGCTATCTCGAGCGTAATTCGGTTGATCTCTCGTGCAGCAACTTCTTCCACCTCCCACGGCAAGCGACAGGTAACTATTAATAGCGTATCGTCTGCGAAACCCAGAATCGTGGCCCTCTCGTCGTCGTCGCATTGAAGGACATCATTATAGGTGATGTTCCACAGGAATGGGCCGAGTACGGAGCCTCCGGGTACTCCAAGATTTATCCTATACTCCCGTACTTCGCCGTCACACGTTTCATACAGGATGATTCGGTCCATTCCGTATTGTCTAATGAGCTGACGAAGGTAGCTCGGAACGCCCGCCTTGGCTAGTTTCTGTAGGATGCTGCCCCATTTTACGGTGTTAAAAGCATTCTTGATATCGAAGCTGATGACTACGCTGAACTGCTTCCTCTCCCTAGCACGCTTCATCGCAGTCTTCAGCCTCTCAAGAGCATCTCCTGTGCTACGTCCTTCTCTGAAACCATACTGATTGTCGCTGATATAGTTTCTCTCCTCCAGCGCCGCCTTGAGTCTCCCTCTGATGAGGTTCTCGAATACCTTGCCAAATACCGGGAGCATAGTCAAGGGGCGGTACTTGCCGGTATTTGGTTTCGGTATTAGGACTATCCTTCCTGCCTTCCAAGTCTTTGGAAAAGTCCTCTCATCTACGCACTTATTGTAGAGGTCAAGTAACCTGACTGGGTCGGCGCGGTAGCAGGCTCTGACTATCTCCCCGCTTAGTTGATCCGGCCCAGCAGCCTTCTTGCTCTTGACGCGTGCAATGGCCGCGTCCATTTCCTCTGGTCTGAATGGTTCGGTCTCCTTCCATTTCCTTCGAGACCGTTTCCAATTCCTCGGATTCCCAGTCTTAGTCATCCCGCGGAAAGAGCTCACCAATTACTGCGTCTGGATCGTTCAGCTCAGGGGTCGGTTTGCGTCCCTCGAGCTTTCCCATGGCTATCTTGTACCTTTCGACCAAGGGTCCGAGTTCAGCTCCTTGAGTATGTCATCCCACTTTTGCTTCTTACTCTCGCTGATTGCGACTCGCAGTATCTTCTTATCTTCTTTCATTTTATCGAAGATTTCCTTCCTCGCATCCGAACAGCCTTCCCCTCTCAGCGACTTCAGTCTCCTTCGGGCTTTGTTACAGGTATCCCTGGCCTTTCGGATCTCGTCGTTCCACCAGTATGCGGGCTTGTGTACTGTGCCGTAGCCAATCCTTTTCAGGACGTCATCGCACGTTCTGACAACGGCATTGGTGTAGTCTTCTGCAGCCTCGTCCGCGCTCCTGCTTGCAACTGGGGGATCAGTATGCCGAAGTTCACCTTGAGTGCGGCTTCGAAGGCGTCGGTCTGATCCTCCTTCAGAATCCACCCGCGGCCGTTACTCTTCCGTGTGTTTGCGGTTACGCACTGGTCCACAACCACTTTATATCCGACATACCGATGGAACCTAACCTAACCTAACCTTTTTTTTTTTTTTTTTTTTTTTTTGTCCCCCCTGCCGCCTTACTGACGGGGGGCGCTTAATTATTTATATTTATTCATTATAATTCTCATTCACTCACCTACGGGTCACACTAAAAGTCCGGATATGATGGGCACATCATTCCGGATAGGGATTACGGTTGGCCGTGCCGTACCCCCCACGTGTTTTCGGTCACGACCAACCCTGCCACACTCCTCCTATTCATTAAACATTCCATTGGGAAAAGGTACAAATTTCCGCATTCACTCGGGGCGCATACATACTTGTTGACAAAATACACAGGAATAAACACAATTTTGAGAATTAGAGAATTATAATACAAATACAATAATACACAGAAGATAAGTAATACACAAAAAATAAAAAACATGAAACAATTCATCTGAAACAAAAGAAAGAAAAGAAATCAAAGCACAAATAAAACATGAGAAAAACGGAAAGAGCCGAGGCTATCGCGCAAACTACAAAGGAATCCAAGCAATGAAAAGGGGGCAAATATGCCACCCCTACTGCGGAACTCGTCCTTGCGGCATATCATCGAAGTAGAGATGGTTGTTGCACCCACATCAAAGCAAAGACCTCACTGCAGGGTGCAGCGTTCTCGTCTCCGTCTATCCTCCTCACGCTTCCACGCCTCATCCTCCCTCTCCCCGGCTGCGAACCACCGATCTAGTCTACTTTGAGAGGACATCTTGAGGTCGGACCCCCTCCTCCTGGGGCAGTTCTTCGCCGCTGGTTCGGATTATTGTCGACTCCATGGCGACAACAGTATTCACAGTTGCATTATTTGCACTATCTACATCCTTTCCGGCCTTCTCGTTCCCTTGGCTCCTTTTGGGGCAGTCCTTGGCCAAATGGCCAGTCTCCTTGCACCTGAAGCAGTTGTTGCTCAGGTCTCCTTCCGCTGTACAGGTGATGGCCATGTGTCCCGCTTTGTGGCACTTAAAACACTTTCTTAAATTCTCACTGATCTCCACTTTGCAGGAAGTGAAACCCACGCGAACGGATCCCGCCTCGATCAGTTTGTTGACGTTTGCGTCGCTGCCCGCTGTGCAGAAGGCAAGTCTCAAGCCCCATCTGTTCGCTCTGGTCAGTTGAATGTTCAAAGCGTTGACTCCCACGGCGGCCAGTTGTGCGGTGATCTCGTTTTCGTCGGCGCTTTCATCCACGTCGCGTATTAAGATCCTGACTGTCGGCTCTCGTTTGTAAGCAGTTCTAATCTCATTGGTTCCTCGCTCTTTACAAAGGGTTTGTTGGATCATCTCTGCGCTTTCGGAGTCCAGAGTCTCCAGGAGAAGGTCGCCAGCCTGGGTTTTCCTGGCTTTGATGACTTTGTTAACCAGTTCGGGATTCTCCTTTTGTACCCTCTGTCTGGTTTCCCGCATAACCAGTGAATACTCTTTACCATTGCTAGGCACAATCACGCAAGGATTAGTTTGGGGCGGTGGCTTCTTCTTCGTGGCAGCCTCCTTCACTACCTTCACTTCACCATTGGTAGATGAAACCTGTCCTTTTAGCTTGTCGGCGTATCCAGTCCTGCTCGCCTGTTGTGCGCTCGGTGCCTGTGCCTCGCGAGTATCTTTTTTCCCCGATGCCGCGTTTTTCGGCCCCTTGTGCTTGTTCTGTTTGTTCTTCTCGCCAGCCCAGACCAAGTTTTGAGTGCCACTCTTCCGTCCGTGCAGCTCTGTCAGCTTCCTCAGAGCTGTTTGGAGCCCTTTGGTTCGGATACAGAAGGTGGTCCCAGTCGCAGGCATATCCTTAACTACTGCTGTCATCACTTCCTTTAGGCTATTTATACTATGTACACTGTCGTCCTTGTCGGCTGAAAATTTGGCGATGTACGTGACGTCATCATTTTGCCACTCCTTTCCGCCCACACAGATGGTCTCTCTGTTAACGATTTTTGCGAACTGCCCATCTTTGATATTCACATCTTCGATAGCTGATTTGGCCGCCTTGGGTAAGTCCAATTCAAGAGCCAGCGCCTTTCCTTCTAGATCGTTGCTGGCTACGAACACAACGAGATTCGCGATGTCCTTGCTCCTCTCGGTAACGACCTTAGTATTGATGAAGGCATCGTTCGGCCAAGCCTGGCATGCGACTTTGCCCCAGTCCGAGTCGGTGACTCCCACTTCTAGCATTTTCCTCACGTCAGCCAGGGGTATCCGGTCGACACCAGGCCCTGCATTTCTCTGCTTGGCTGCTACAGACTCCTTGAGAGCCGCTATCTCCTCGTCCTTTGCAGCGATAATTCTTCTCATATTCGTGAATTCCGCGGCTCTGGTGCCCACAGTGTCCATCGCCTGTGACAGGCGCTCCCATTTCCGAATCGCTGACTCGGCGAATTCGGTCAGCGTTCCCGTAACATCGCTTTTTTCCTCTGCCTTGCCACTCGTCAAAAGGTCAGCGCACTTTAGGATCTGCCGCAAGACATCTTCCATTTTGCTGCGGTCCTTGCCGAACTCTTTCATCATCTTGTAAGCTCCAGTATCGTCTTCTTCAGCTCTTCTTCTCTTGCCGGGGCTCGATGGTATGCGTTCCGTGCCATCGATATTCAGATCCTGTAGGTGGCCGTGATCGTACATGCCGGTGAGAGGGGCATCATGCTGATTTTGGTACAACCGCATTCGTGCAGGGTGTGGGGCCACCGGGCTACCAGAGAAACTCCTTCCAATTCCGGTGACGTTCGCCGCGGGGTGTCCCGGAAGGGTGGTCACCCCCTGGTTGAATCCAGTCGGCGTTCCCGCGCGTGGAGTCGAGTAGGTTTCAGCCGGATCAAGTGGGCTTGTCACCACTAGTCCCCCATCTCCTGTGGCTCGCATAGCTTGCTGATGATTAATCTCTTCCTCTCCGTTTGCTCCAGCGTGAATCCTCAGAAGTGGGGTCCCAGCAGGGCCAGAGTTCAACTCGTTCTCCGGTATTGGTCCAGGTGGGCTCCCTACAGCGTTGATGATCCGTCCGATGTCCTCGTCCGGCATTCCTCTGATGACATTCCACGTTTCTTCGTTCGTCACAAGAGGACCACAACGAGACGTCGCGGAGCGCCGCACTTTTGGCAAATTTTGGCCGTTTGGCGGTCATAAATCTGTAACTTTTTGAAAGTCAAAAGAATGACTTCAAACTCTCGGAACTGGTTCCGAAGCCTTTAAAGAGGTCAAAAATCAAGGCTGTGACCATAGCTTTTGCACATAAGTGGAGGGGGAGGGAGTATTTACGATTTGAAGACGAAAATTCAGAGCTTGAAAAAATTGATTTATGACCGCCAAATGGTCAAAATTTGCCAATAGTGCGCCGTAGCCCAAATCGGACGTGAGTTACCGGCCTCCGAAGTTTCCCCCCCCCCCCGTTTTTTTTTTCTTTTTTTCCATTTTATTATTTCTCCTTTCTATTTTTTAAAATTATTTTTAATTTTTTTTTCTTTTAAAGTAGGAAAAAAAAATCATTCAAAACCACGTTACTGAAATCAGATCTAACCTAACCTAACCTAACCTAACTTAACCTAACCTAACCTAACCTAACCTAACCTAACCTAACCTAACCTTTCTTTTTTTTTTTTTATTGTCCCCCCTGCCGCCTTACTGACGGGGGGCGCTTATTTATTTATATTTATTCATTATAATTCTCATTCACTCGATTACGGGTCACACTAAAAGTCCGGATATGATGGGCACATCATTCCGGATAGGGATTACGGTTGACCGTGCCGTACCCCCCACGTGTTTTCGGTCACGACCAACCCTGCCACACTCCTCCTATTCATTAAACATTCCATTGGAAAAAGGTAAAAATTTCCGCATACACTCGGGGCGCATACATACTTGTTGACAAAAGACACATTAAACACAGGGAATAAATACACAATTTCGAGAATTAGAGAATTATAATACAAATACAATAATACACAGAAGATAAGTAATACACAAAAAATAAAAAAACAAATGAAACAATTCATCTGAAACAAAAGAAAGAAAAGAAATCAAAGCACAAGTAAAGCATGAGATAAACGGAAAGAGCCGAGACTATCGCGCAGAACTACGAAGGAATCCAAGCAATGAAAAGGGGGCAAATATGCCACCCCTACTGCGGAACTCGTCCTTGCGGCACATCATCGTAGTAGAGATGGTTGTTGCACCCACATCAAAGCAAAGACCCCACTGCAGGGTGCAGTTCTCGTCTCCGTCTATCCTCCTCACGCTTCCGCGCCTCATCCTCCCTCTCCCTCTCCTCCTTCGCTCTCATGATGGTCCCGGCCATATCCTGGAAGGTTTTCCATGCTTCCCTGGAGGCTGACACCGCTTTCAAAAATCCACTGTGATTACCGAAGTTCTCGATTTTTTTCCTTCGCGGCGTCTCTTTCATCCTCCCACTGTTGGCAGTCGAACAGTGTATGTGCCGCGTTGTCCGCGCAATCACAATAGAAGCAAGCATCGGTGTCCGTTTTTTTGAGGCACTTTCTATAATCTCCGAATACTCCCTTCCCCGATAGCAATTGAGTGGTGTAGAAGGTGTTCTTCATGTGCGTCCTACTGCTACCGTCCATGTCAATGACGCTACCGCATATGCTCTTGGTAAAATTCTCCTTCTTACCCCATCTCTCCTGCCACAGGTTCAGGGTCCTCGTCCGTGCTCGCTTCTTCAGCTCCCACTTGGATTCCTCCGTGTTCTGTTTCTTGGCCTCCCACACCCTCGTGATTTCATCGGCCAATAAGTCGGCGGGCGGATTTCCTGCGATGACGCAAGCGGTATCCTCTCCGACAGTAATATACCCTTGTATCTGCCGAATGTTGGCAGTCCTTTGCACCTTGTTCAGTTTTTGTCTGCTCGCTTTTGTTATTTCGGGGGCCCATACGGGTGCTCCGTACATCAAAACCTGCATTGCTACGTGGTAGTACAGTTTCCGTTTGCTTTCCACTGGGCCTTCCAGGTTCCTCATAATACCTCCGAGCTTTCCTAATACCTTCTTCGTCTTCTCGATGGCGTAGTCGACGTGCTCGCTGAAAGTTTTGCTGCCTACCATGACACGTGCTAAATGTCACCCGTACGCTCTGTACCTCAATGCTGTATTCGTAGTTGATCCTCCTCGGGCTATATAGTATGGCTGCTGTTTTTTGAGCAGCAAATTCACACCCTGCTTCTGCTATCTCGAGCGTAATTCGGTTGATCTCTCGTGCAGCAACTTCTTCCACCTCCCACGGCAAGCGACAGGTAACTATTAATAGCGTATCGTCTGCGAAACCCAGAATCGTGGCCCTCTCGTCGTCGTCGCATTGAAGGACATCATTATAGGTGATGTTCCACAGGAATGGGCCGAGTACGGAGCCTCCGGGTACTCCAAGATTTATCCTATACTCCCGTACTTCGCCGTCACACGTTTCATACAGGATGATTCGGTCCATTCCGTATTGTCTAATGAGCTGACGAAGGTAGCTCGGAACGCCCGCCTTGGCTAGTTTCTGTAGGATGCTGCCCCATTTTACGGTGTTAAAAGCATTCTTGATATCGAAGCTGATGACTACGCTGAACTGCTTCCTCTCCCTAGCACGCTTCATCGCAGTCTTCAGCCTCTCAAGAGCATCTCCTGTGCTACGTCCTTCTCTGAAACCATACTGATTGTCGCTGATATAGTTTCTCTCCTCCAGCGCCGCCTTGAGTCTCCCTCTGATGAGGTTCTCGAATACCTTGCCAAATACCGGGAGCATAGTCAAGGGACGGTACTTGCCGGTATTTGGTTTCGGTATTAGGACTATCCTTCCTGCCTTCCAAGTCTTTGGAAAAGTCCTCTCATCTACGCACTTATTGTAGAGGTCAAGTAACCTGACTGGGTCGGCGCGGTAGCAGGCTCTGACTATCTCCCCGCTTAGTTGATCCGGCCCAGCAGCCTTCTTGCTCTTGACGCGTGCAATGGCCGCGTCCATTTCCTCTGGTCTGAATGGTTCGGTCTCCTTCCATTTCCTTCGAGACCGTTTCCAATTCCTCGGATTCCCAGTCTTAGTCATCCCGCGGAAAGAGCTCACCAATTACTGCGTCTGGATCGTTCAGCTCAGGGGTCGGTTTGCGTCCCTCGAGCTTTCCCATGGCTATCTTGTACCTTTCGACCAAGGGTCCGAGTTCAGCTCCTTGAGTATGTCATCCCACTTTTGCTTCTTACTCTCGCTGATTGCGACTCGCAGTATCTTCTTATCTTCTTTCATTTTATCGAAGATTTCCTTCCTCGCATCCGAACAGCCTTCCCCTCTCAGCGACTTCAGTCTCCTTCGGGCTTTGTTACAGGTATCCCTGGCCTTTCGGATCTCGTCGTTCCACCAGTATGCGGGCTTGTGTACTGTGCCGTAGCCAATCCTTTTCAGGACGTCATCGCACGTTCTGACAACGGCATTGGTGTAGTCTTCTGCAGCCTCGTCCGCGCTCCTGCTTGCAACTGGGGGGATCAGTATGCCGAAGTTCACCTTGAGTGCGGCTTCGAAGGCGTCGGTCTGATCCTCCTTCAGAATCCACCCGCGGCCGTTACTCTTCCGTGTGTTTGCGGTTACGCACTGGTCCACAACCACTTTATATCCGACATACCGATGGAACCTAACCTAACCTAACCTTTTTTTTTTTTTTTTTTTTTTTTTTTTTTTTTGTCCCCCCTGCCGCCTTACTGACGGGGGGCGCTTAATTATTTATATTTATTCATTATAATTCTCATTCACTCACCTACGGGTCACACTAAAAGTCCGGATATGATGGGCACATCATTCCGGATAGGGATTACGGTTGGCCGTGCCGTACCCCCCACGTGTTTTCGGTCACGACCAACCCTGCCACACTCCTCCTATTCATTAAACATTCCATTGGGAAAAGGTACAAATTTCCGCATTCACTCGGGGCGCATACATACTTGTTGACAAAATACACAGGGAATAAAAACACAATTTTGAGAATTAGAGAATTATAATACAAATACAATAATACACAGAAGATAAGTAATACACAAAAAATAAAAAACATGAAACAATTCATCTGAAACAAAAGAAAGAAAAGAAATCAAAGCACAAATAAAACATGAGAAAAACGGAAAGAGCCGAGGCTATCGCGCAAACTACAAAGGAATCCAAGCAATGAAAAGGGGGCAAATATGCCACCCCTACTGCGGAACTCGTCCTTGCGGCATATCATCGAAGTAGAGATGGTTGTTGCACCCACATCAAAGCAAAGACCTCACTGCAGGGTGCAGCGTTCTCGTCTCCGTCTATCCTCCTCACGCTTCCACGCCTCATCCTCCCTCTCCCCGGCTGCGAACCACCGATCTAGTCTACTTTGAGAGGACATCTTGAGGTCGGACCCCCTCCTCCTGGGGCAGTTCTTCGCCGCTGGTTCGGATTATTGTCGACTCCATGGCGACAACAGTATTCACAGTTGCATTATTTGCACTATCTACATCCTTTCCGGCCTTCTCGTTCCCTTGGCTCCTTTTGGGGCAGTCCTTGGCCAAATGGCCAGTCTCCTTGCACCTGAAGCAGTTGTTGCTCAGGTCTCCTTCCGCTGTACAGGTGATGGCCATGTGTCCCGCTTTGTGGCACTTAAAACACTTTCTTAAATTCTCACTGATCTCCACTTTGCAGGAAGTGAAACCCACGCGAACGGATCCCGCCTCGATCAGTTTGTTGACGTTTGCGTCGCTGCCCGCTGTGCAGAAGGCAAGTCTCAAGCCCCATCTGTTCGCTCTGGTCAGTTGAATGTTCAAAGCGTTGACTCCCACGGCGGCCAGTTGTGCGGTGATCTCGTTTTCGTCGGCGCTTTCATCCACGTCGCGTATTAAGATCCTGACTGTCGGCTCTCGTTTGTAAGCAGTTCTAATCTCATTGGTTCCTCGCTCTTTACAAAGGGTTTGTTGGATCATCTCTGCGCTTTCGGAGTCCAGAGTCTCCAGGAGAAGGTCGCCAGCCTGGGTTTTCCTGGCTTTGATGACTTTGTTAACCAGTTCGGGATTCTCCTTTTGTACCCTCTGTCTGGTTTCCCGCATAACCAGTGAATACTCTTTACCATTGCTAGGCACAATCACGCAAGGATTAGTTTGGGGCGGTGGCTTCTTCTTCGTGGCAGCCTCCTTCACTACCTTCACTTCACCATTGGTAGATGAAACCTGTCCTTTTAGCTTGTCGGCGTATCCAGTCCTGCTCGCCTGTTGTGCGCTCGGTGCCTGTGCCTCGCGAGTATCTTTTTTCCCCGATGCCGCGTTTTTCGGCCCCTTGTGCTTGTTCTGTTTGTTCTTCTCGCCAGCCCAGACCAAGTTTTGAGTGCCACTCTTCCGTCCGTGCAGCTCTGTCAGCTTCCTCAGAGCTGTTTGGAGCCCTTTGGTTCGGATACAGAAGGTGGTCCCAGTCGCAGGCATATCCTTAACTACTGCTGTCATCACTTCCTTTAGGCTATTTATACTATGTACACTGTCGTCCTTGTCGGCTGAAAATTTGGCGATGTACGTGACGTCATCATTTTGCCACTCCTTTCCGCCCACACAGATGGTCTCTCTGTTAACGATTTTTGCGAACTGCCCATCTTTGATATTCACATCTTCGATAGCTGATTTGGCCGCCTTGGGTAAGTCCAATTCAAGAGCCAGCGCCTTTCCTTCTAGATCGTTGCTGGCTACGAACACAACGAGATTCGCGATGTCCTTGCTCCTCTCGGTAACGACCTTAGTATTGATGAAGGCATCGTTCGGCCAAGCCTGGCATGCGACTTTGCCCCAGTCCGAGTCGGTGACTCCCACTTCTAGCATTTTCCTCACGTCAGCCAGGGGTATCCGGTCGACACCAGGCCCTGCATTTCTCTGCTTGGCTGCTACAGACTCCTTGAGAGCCGCTATCTCCTCGTCCTTTGCAGCGATAATTCTTCTCATATTCGTGAATTCCGCGGCTCTGGTGCCCACAGTGTCCATCGCCTGTGACAGGCGCTCCCATTTCCGAATCGCTGACTCGGCGAATTCGGTCAGCGTTCCCGTAACATCGCTTTTTTCCTCTGCCTTGCCACTCGTCAAAAGGTCAGCGCACTTTAGGATCTGCCGCAAGACATCTTCCATTTTGCTGCGGTCCTTGCCGAACTCTTTCATCATCTTGTAAGCTCCAGTATCGTCTTCTTCAGCTCTTCTTCTCTTGCCGGGGCTCGATGGTATGCGTTCCGTGCCATCGATATTCAGATCCTGTAGGTGGCCGTGATCGTACATGCCGGTGAGAGGGGCATCATGCTGATTTTGGTACAACCGCATTCGTGCAGGGTGTGGGGCCACCGGGCTACCAGAGAAACTCCTTCCAATTCCGGTGACGTTCGCCGCGGGGTGTCCCGGAAGGGTGGTCACCCCCTGGTTGAATCCAGTCGGCGTTCCCGCGCGTGGAGTCGAGTAGGTTTCAGCCGGATCAAGTGGGCTTGTCACCACTAGTCCCCCATCTCCTGTGGCTCGCATAGCTTGCTGATGATTAATCTCTTCCTCTCCGTTTGCTCCAGCGTGAATCCTCAGAAGTGGGGTCCCAGCAGGGCCAGAGTTCAACTCGTTCTCCGGTATTGGTCCAGGTGGGCTCCCTACAGCGTTGATGATCCGTCCGATGTCCTCGTCCGGCATTCCTCTGATGACATTCCACGTTTCTTCGTTCGTCCAGACGTGCGTGATGGGCGTTTCCCAACACCTCAGAAGCCAATTTTTCGCTACCTCCAGAGGCACGACAAATCTTGTTCGGTTTCTGAGGATGTCGAAAAACAGATAGAAGCCTAGCGGAACAAGATCTGACCTGTCGGCTTTCACCAGAGTTCTCCTAATTTCTTCTACCTGGGTAGTATGAACCATGGTTTCCCCTGTTCGATCCCATTCAGCGCCCGTTCTCTCAGGAGAACCTCGAGGCGTCGCTGGAGTTACTGTGATCCTCGGTGGCGTTGGAACGAGGCTTTGTCTCACATCTTGCAGCGCTGGGTAAAGTTCCGATCTCTGTCTAGTAGGCTGACGCCAGTCTAACATCTCCTCGTTGTAGGGCGGTGGCCTGTCCATTCCCGCGTTTCCGTTCTGTGCAGAGTTGTGGAGATCGAGACTCGTCTTCTGCTCATCACTAAGTTCGAGTAGGTCACTCACTGATGAAGCCGCTGAGAGCATCGGATGTAGTTTGCTCGGCATTAACCTAACCTAACCTAACAACCTAACCTAACCTAACACCTGACCTGACCTGACCTGGACCTGACCTGACCTGACCTGACCTGACCTGACCTGACCTGACCTGACCTGACCTGACCTGACCTGACCTGACCTGACTGACCTGACCTGACCTGACCTGACCTGACCTGACCTGACCTAACCTAACCTAACCTAACCTAACCTAACACCTAACCTAACCTAACACCTAACCTAACCTAACCTAACCTAACCTAACCTAACTACCTAACCTAACCTAACTACCTAACCTAACCTAACCTAACCTAACCTAACCTACCTAACCTAACCTAACCTAACCTAACCTAACCTAACCTAACCTAACCTAACCCAACTAACCTAACCTAACCTAACCTAACCTAACCTCACCTACACCTAACCTAACCTAACCTAACCTAACCTAACCTGACCTAACCTAACCTGACCTAACCACTGTTACCACCACTGTTACCACCACACTGAAAAAAAAATAATAGTCAATCGAACCAAAAGGGAATAGTAGGAGGAACAGAATATATTTTTGTTCGATTAACCTCTAGAGAGTTTAATTCAAATAAGGTAAAACGTGAATTCAACTATTGAATTTTTAGTTGAATGAACCATTTGGTAACTTTTTCAAACCAACGTGGAATTTAGGCTGTTTAACTAATTTCTTTGTTAATTTAACCAAGCAAAAAATTAGTTGAATTATCGTTGTTTTTCAGGTCTGTTTTACGTGAATTTTTGTTCGATTGAATAATTTTTCGGTTGAATTGACCAATATAATTTGTCTAATTAGCAATTAAAAATTGTTGGATTATCCCAAATGTTTCAGTCAAATTTACTTAAATGTTTGTTCATTTATCAAATTTTTAGGTTGAGGTAACAAATAAAATTGTTCCATTGACCAAACAAAAATGGTTGAGTTATCTAGGTTATTCAAGTCTAATCAACGTTGATTTTTGTCCGTATGACTAATGTTTTTGCTTAAATTCACAAATAAAATTGGTCCATTGACCAAACACAAAATGGTCGAGTTATCGTGGTTATTTAAGTCTGATTAACGTTAATTTTTGTTCTTGTGACTAAAAGTTATTTGGATGAATTTACAAGTGGAATAATCAAAAACCGCGATTTCAAGTGCATTTTTTTTTTTTTTTTAATCGGAAAAAGTAAAGTGTATCAATTCATTCTACGTATACATATGAATATTAAATAATCTGTCACTATGCCGATTATATTGTCGGTCACTCTCGGTTCTCGGAACCTCCCTCGATTTCTCTGAGTTGTCAGACAGCGCAGAGTATGTAGAATAGTTTTCCATGCAGTGGCGGATGTAGAAATTTTTCAAGGGAGGGGCTGAGGTCCCAAAAAAATCGGATGACCTTTTTTTTTTTTTTGCTCATCAATATAATTTTACAGCCCTACGAAAACTTCCTCGAAAATCCCTTCGTAAACAATATCACAAGATAGGGATTGCCATTTGAAATTCGACCCCCAAAGAATAAAGTTCACCAAAAATTATGAAGAATGGTCCAAACCGCAACTTTTTATCTCAACTCGTTCAAAAGTTGGCCCGTGGGGGGGGGGGGGGATACATCTGTTACACCCTGTATACATATAGTTTTGAGAATCTGAAAAAAATCAGCATTTCGCTTTCTTCTCTCACTCAAACGTGTTAACACTTGCCGATGGGAGAGTTTGCCAGACATACTTATTTTCCTCTCATTGTCAGTTTACTGAAATAATTCGGAAGAAGGAGACGCACCGCCCCGTCGCGTCGCACAAAGGAACGAGTCAATGGACGGGGTCGGACATAAATTATTTGACTAAAATTGAAATTCTGAATGTTTTTACCGTCAAAAATAAATTATATATGAAGCGATTCAGGTAGAAAATTGTATGATAAAATCAATTACATTATTATCAAACTTCTACGTTGCATATTAACAAAGATATACGTGCATTTACAGTTGCCACGTCAGGTCCGCCTCGCCCATTGACTCGCTCTACAGTGCGTCGGGACCCTGGGATAGGACTGCAGTTACTGTAGCGAATCGAACCTTAAAGGCTCGGAGCGGAGGGAATGTGTTTCATTCATAACTCTACAGCCGGTCTTATTGACTCTTTTGATTGACAAAAGCAAGTGTATCCCCATTTTCAGGTCAGATTATTTTCTGTCCATCACATTTGGTATACTCTCTGACTCTCCAGCACCAGCAACCCCCCCCCCCCCCCAACGCTCATTTCAATCCGACTTACTCTTTCAAGCGATCTGAGTGCGGTCCGGAGATCTTTTTTTTTTTTTTTTTTTTTTTTTTGCCAGTCTCACACACACTCTCATTGCGATACAAAGCAAAAACGCCGCATGCTCCGTAGAGTGTACTATTGATTCCATAATTTTGATGGGCAGTGTAGGTTCAGTCCTTCCTTTTGGATTATCTCTCAGTCATGTACCAAAAAAAATATGTCTGCTGCTTTCGCATTCAAATGTCTGCACAAACAGCATAACCAATTTTTTATGATTTCGCTGCGCCCCCCGCAAAGTTATTTCTTGCTGATTGTCAAAATGACGTTTGGCATCTTCGCAAAATAAAATGTTGTCAAAACTACAATCCCATTTTTTGCCAGTTTTCCTGGTAGAGTTGTTTCTGTCGTAAAAGATTTGATGAAACAGCAAAAAACATGGTAATTTGGAAGGTCTTCAGGAAGCCTTGCGTGAAATTTTATCCAGAATTATTGAGAATTAAAAAAAAATGTGGTTGAATAACGGAGGACGAGGACACCAATCGATAGTCACTAATCGATTGGTGTCCGTCATTATTCAACCACATTTTTTTAAAAATCTCAATAACTCTGGATGAAAGTTCACACAAAGCTTCCTGAAGACCTTCCGCGTTTTCAAACTGGCCAAAATTTTGGAAATACTCCACCGTTTTTCCAATTTTAGTCATAAATTGAACGGTGTCGATAATTGGAACGAATTTGATGAGGAATCACCTTAAGAATTTCCTCTGAAAGAAAAGAAACGCGGGTCAACTACAGTGTTGCTATTTTCGAGGATCAAATCCAATGTCAGAGCGCAGTAGGTGGCTTTTCCCTTGAAACTTGACAAGACCAGTGCATTGTTTAGATAGCTCGGAGGAGTGACACAAGAATCAGAGGGAGAACGCCGATCAGCCAAACAGTCCATATTATTTGTATTTTCACACCCCTGTAACAGTGCGGTGCGGGCGCAGCTCGGCGCGGCGCGGCACAAAGGGTGGTAATTCGTCACACGTTGTTGCCGCTTCTACTTTTGGCTCAGAAAACTGAGTTGCCGCCCTTTTGAGTGGAAAAAATACTATGCTGATTTCTATTGATTTCAAAGGGGAGCGTAGCATACTTTCCATCCAAAATGGCAACACTGCCAGAGAACCGGAGTGGGGGGAGAGAAGCAAGCCTTGCAAAGCGGGCATCTTAAATAATTATTTTGTTGATAGAAATTAATGGCAGTCTAGAGGGAAACTATTTTTGAGACGAACAAAACCCTTTTTTTCGGGGCTATAACTCGACAAATCGGGACTGATCAAGTTATCGGTCTGAAGGGGGGGGGGTCCATGCCACTTAGGGTGGATAATTTTCTAAAGAGATACTTTTTTGGGCTCGTTGATTTATAATTGACCGTCTTCTCAAATAGAAAATTGATTAAAATTAGTGTCCTTCAATGATCCACCCTAGTTTTGCTACCATACTCAAAGTGCCACCACGGGCAAGAGCTCACTAGACGGGACCTCGGTACTCGGTGGGACCTAAAAGGCCCGCCAGATCCACTCCTGTGAAATAGTTGCATGGGGTCAATATATGAAACCCTTTTTTTTTTGGTCAGGGAAATGTTTTTAAACCTATCCTACTGTATCAAACACTTAAGCCCAAGGTTGTAAATTAACAAGGTATGCTCATCTGACTTCCCGCCACAAATTCGGTGGCGCACAGTTCAAAATCTCATGAGGCAAGATGGCCGACAAAAGCAGAAAACAATGCACGCACACACGGGCAACTCCGTGTCAATACACGAAGTCGCCCGAGTGTCCGTGACTGTTTTCTGCAAAAGTTGTCGGGTGACTCCGTGCATCTTCGGTGTTTTCTGCTTTTGCCGGTCATCTTGCCTCTTGAGATTTTAAACTGCGCGCCACTGAATTTGTGGCGGGAAGTTAGATGAGCATACCTTGTTTATTTACAACCTTGACTTAAGCCCACCTACATGTATTGAGAAATTTGGTTGTTTCAGCACCTCCTTTTGTGACAAGAGTCAATTTTGTCACTTTAAATTTCATGAGACCTGAGCCTTCTCGCGCGGGACATCATAGGTATAAGGTGTAACAGAAACATGGGCCGTTCTTTTAACGACAAATTTTAGGGGCCAAAACAAGAAATTTTTTTTTTTTTTTTGCTCGTGCGGACACAATTGTTCGAAACTTTACCCCTTTCTATTTTTAGCGTTGCGAAATTTCAGGATTTTGTAGTGAAAACCACATGATTTCCGCGGGAATTATTTTACCCCTCTCCCTTTCGTTTCTAAATGTTTCAGCTGATTTCTGCAATGGGGCTCTTGCAAACTTTTGCTGTAAGGAAATGAATAATCCATTCTGATGTATAAACCAGCAATAATCACGAAAATCGCATCAAGAAAGTATATAATTCAGTGTTAAACTCACGAAACTGCTCAATCGGCAAGATCGTAATGGCGGTTCGACGCAGGTATCATGGGAGATTCCTGTCTAATTTGTCACTTCTTCTGCGGAAACACAGAGATGCCTCTCAAATTAGATAGGAATCTTCCATGATACCTGCGTCGAACCGCCATTATGCCCGATTCTGAGAGTAAATTTCGTGATTTTTCAGTGTGCTCATCGCCATTTTTACAGGGTTTTATGCAAGAATCAACTCTTCAATCCCCTGTTTAGCAAAAGTTCGCAAGAGCCCCATTCTGGGAATCACATTGTGGGAATCACTATTTGTCAGTTATGCCATTTGTCGTATAGTTAAACGAAATCTTGAACATGGTTTTACCAAAATATTCCAAACACAGTTTGAAAAATGAGGAAGACTTGGTTCCCAAGTGCAAAAAAAATGAAAAATAAATAAATAAAATGAAAAAATAAAAAAAAAAATACATGAGACTGGCAGGGGAAAAATTTGTGTATTTTTTTATGAGGTTTTAGTCATTTGTCAGTTGTGCCATTTGCCGTATAGTTTAACGAAATCTTGAACATGGTTTTACCAAAATAGTCCAAACACAGTTTAAAAAATGAGGAAGACACTCCAAAACCCCCTTAAATTTGTCTAATCAGACATTGTAGGTCCAAAATTGGAATGAACAATGTAAATGGGCTACTTTTGAAGCTTTTCTAAAAATTCACACGGAAGTTATGTCGTTTTAAATAGATTCCTCGTTTTATTTGATCCAAGAACTCAAACGCTGCGCGGCGACTTGGAGTAGGCGATTCACCCCGTGAATTCAAACTACCGCTTCACTGCTGCCCTTCATCTCTCTCCTTCTATAGTACTCGGCTGCCGAGTGAGGCAGTGCAACGTCATGCACTCCACAAGCACCATCAGTCAGAAGTAGCAAACTGGCAACACTTTTGTTAGGAGTTTGAGCGCGCGTTCAAAAACTCCTCTCCAGTTTAATCTTTCAGTGTTGCTGTTTTTTCCGTGCTCCTTTATTTTTATTATTAAAAGAGCACAGATTGTACTATTCCTCTTTTTAAAAAGAAATCAATCCAAACGTCTACGTTGCGTCCCCCGTTTTTGCTTCAATGTGCAATAAAATATGCGATAAAAGAAGAGCAAAGACAAATTGTTTGAGGTTTAACCTAACGATCAAGCTCAACAGTTGGAAATTCCCTCCGTTTTCCTTAATTTTGATTATATACCTACATACCGACTCAAAGAATAACGTCAGGAAGTCTTATGCATCGAATGGGTTTAAAACGAATCAATATGGGAGAAGAGGGGAGGAAGGTGCGTTCTTAGGCGTCATGTTGATGGAACATGAGCGATAGAATGTCGTTAAGAAAAAAATAAATAAATAAATAAAAAAAAGAAAAAAAAAGTCATTGAAGGGTAGCATTATTGTTAGCCTTTCTCAGGAAGGATCCAATCCTTTAAAAAAACACATTCTGGAGCAATAGTTTAAAAAACTGGGACCAGATCTGATTCATGGAAAGTTGCCTTTAGGCCAATCAGAGGTTATAGGCAAGGTCCATATATATAAGGTCTGGCCGGTAGCATTTGGCTCCCCTCGTTGATCCACAGTTTGGGAACCACTTCTCCATTTAAAACCATCGATCCAAGATGGCGGCGAACCCGGGAAGAATTGTAAAGTAAATAGGGGTATGGGTTCCCAAACTTTGGATTTCCCTAGTTGGCGCTACCGGCCAGACCTTATATTTATGAACCTTGGTTATAGCTGATACACGGCATGCGTTACTGGCAAATAAGGTTGTCTGCAGAGACAGAACGTTGTTGTTTATGGTTGAAGAACCCTGAGTTTTCACTGCTTCATTTTTTCCATTTCAATGTATCTATAAATGAGGCCGGAAAAGAGGCATGAGAACTGATACCGCCGGGGAAAAATTGGAATACCTAAAAAAAAAAGAAAAAAAAATAAACCTTTCACTTTATAAATATACATTACAATTTTGCGGATCGTTCCGTCTCTCTCCCTTTTTGTTAAACCTAATACGTTTGTTCTCGAGTTGTTCAATACGGCAGCGATGTTTAGTCGTACGTTTGAACGCACGTGTAAGGTCGAAGTCAAAGGCATTCACCCAGCGTTCGATTGTTTCCACGGCTTTAAATGGACCAAAACCGAAGTTGCCAGATTTAACGCTCCGCCACTAGCTCTAGTGCTTTTTGAAACAAGATAGTAATTACCAACTATAAAACGTCTGCAAAACGACACTTACTGGCAAAACACCAAGGAACTCAATGATGAATTTTTCGGGTACCTACATCTTCGCCTCGCAGGAAATTTTAAGTCACTCGATGAAAAATATGAAGCTCAACTTTCCAGGAATGGTACTTTTTGGAATGTGGCCGACATTTTCTCTCGCTTTCATCAACTTTTTTGTAATTATTGAGATAATGAGACAACCAGATGTTAAAGATAAAATATTGCACCGCCCTTTAAAACTAATCCGTACAAAGTCATCAGATCTTCAGTAATTTATATGTATTTGTTAAGCCATAGATGAAAAAGCTGCCGGTTGAAAAATCGCTTATCCGATAACATGTTTTAAAGTCATAAAAACGCTATCCACACGGTTTATTTGCTCTATCAACAAACCACTGCATTTTTGCCCCTGGTTTAATATGATTGATTTTTCGTGACTAAATGGAAATGGCAACACAGAGCAAGCAAGACAAGACACTTGTTTCTTTTCAAAATATCACGAGAGTGGCCGGCGGCGCGTGTTGGAGGAGGGGGAAGATTCCCGTATTCTCTGACTGCATCGGTCTCGGGCAACGGCCGCGGCGGGACAAAATCAGGGACAGCCTTTCTTTGGCTCTCTGCATTTTCCAGATCTCTTGTCATAGTGTTCCAAATGTTCATAGTGATGTGTTGGCGTGAGGGTTGATCGTGAATTTAGATTCTTTAATTTCACTCTATTTTAACCGTTTTGTGATCTTTCACTATTTTTTCGCGGAAGTTAGAGGAGTTTCGATACTTTCGAGTGAATATGTAATTTTGCCGGTGCATTATTCGATTTGGAAGATTAATAGGTACAGTGTTATAATACAGGCGGAATAAGCTCTTCATGAAGGACGAAAATGTCCTCAACTCGAAAGGAAACCTACTGAATAAAAATTAACTCCTATAATAGTGAATTACTAACTCAATTGTTAAATAAATATGATTTCTCTGTCATTCTATTCATGTTTTATAATTAAGTAAGTGCCGTTCAATAGTTTGAATCTAAACTACTCGACGCGTAATGTGCTATCTTTTTAAATGTGAAAAAAATAAAAAAAAGTGTTCAAAAACATCGTTGACTAACGTTTCGGTTTAGTCTCTTTTTTCTTACTTGTGACGTATTGCTGGATAAAATGGATACAAAAGTGAAAAATAGCTGAAAGTGGTGCGTAAGCGTTTCATACCTACACTTTTCGGCTCTACTCAGTGTTTCAACATATTTTTTTTTCGTCTCACCTTTTGGCTTAAATACATGATTATTTGCGTCAGTTTTCGATTCATTACAAGGATAACTGCCAATGGATCTATATTTAAGTTCAATATATTATCGTCTTACTTCAGCGGAACTCCCAGGTTTTCATTTTATAAACCAATGATGCAAATTAGAGCTTCATAATTTTGTCACATTCAGCGCTTATTTCTTGATCTGGTAAAACGAAGTGACAATATGACACATCTGCTTGAAAATCTAAGAAACTCAACATTTCAGTTCACCCCACCCTGAAAACTAAGCCCTTACAGCCATATCACGATATTGAACGCTTCTAGTACCATTAGAAGTCTTTCTATCTAAGTAATCCTTAAGCATGGAGCGAGGGGGCGAGGATGGGGAGGGTGAGTGTAGTCGAGGGGGTGGGGGGATACAAATGTGGCTCAGTGAATCCCATATGGTTTGATATTCACTATACTCTGTTCACGATAAGAAGGCGGGTGAGAATTCAGGTGGTAATGCACTATTTAGCAACAGTGCGGCTATGCCGGCTACTCCAACCCTTCGCAGTGGCCGTTGTTCCCCCGAACTCTCTCTTGGCACGGAGGATCTCCAAGAACCGACAGACTCTAAAACTTACACAGTCCAATAAAAATTGCAAACTGTCAATAATACGAAAAAATGGACGAAATTTTCGCTCTGAAGAGCCAAAACTCGGCGAAAATAGTCGAGTTTCAATATTAATGACTCTCAGAAATTCGTATTTTTCAGTCCGAATTAAATTCAGGATATTTCGTCTGATATCGAATTTATGAGAGCCATCAATAATCAAACTCGACTATTTTTGCCGAGTTTTGGGCCTTTAGGGCGAAAATTTCGTCCGTTTTTGTGTAATTTTGACCGTTCGCAATGTTCACTATATAGACGTGTGCAAATTTTCGAGTCAGTCGGTTCTTGGAAATCCTCCGTGCCAAGAGAGAAGTCGGAAGAACAACGGCCACTGCGAAGGGTTGGAGTAGCCGGTATAGCCACACTGTTGCTAAATATAATGCATTACTACCTGAATTCTCACCCGCCTTCTTATCGTGAACAGAGTATAATGAGTTGTTTTAACTGGGAATTTTTGGTCTAATCAACAGTTTTAAGTTAGTTGGGCAAACTTGAACTTTTTTGGTGATTCAACCAGGAGAAAAATGGGATTATGACCAAAAAAAATTGTATTGTTTCAACTTGAAATTTTTGGTTTAATTGCCAATTCCAGTTAGGTGAAATGACAATTTACTTGGTAAATTCAACTAAAGAAGAATTAGTAATCATGACCAATCAACTTGTTGAAATAATTTTTTTTTTTTGTTCATGAGACCAACATGTTTTATTCTTTCACCTAAAAACTTGGTTGTTTTAATAAAAAATGCAGTCAGCGTAAACAAAAAACTTGGCTCTTTTGAACAAAGAATTTGTTGTTGTGACCAAGACATCTAGTGATTTTAACCAAAAAAATGCTTGGTTAAAACAACACCTAACTTTGGGGTCCATTTTTTTAACCAAGCAAATTTGTTGATTCAACCTCGTAAGAGGTTGATTCGACCACACATTTTTTTCAGTGCACTGTTACCACTGCTGTTACCACCACTGTTACCGCCGCTGTTACCACTGCTGTTACCACCACTGTTACCACCACTGTTACCGCCCCCAGGGGCAGCAAACGTTCTGCTGTACGGGAGGCTCCTTCGGGAGCTGGCGACCCCGGGGTACCCGAGCAAGCGGCTGGTGGTGACTGGCCGGCCCAAATCAAATTCATCAGGCGTCCCAGCGAGTAGGTCGAAAGACTGAAGATCCAGTCGCGCAACCCCTAGAAATGGGTCTGCAGCCCATCTCTCGGTTTTTTTATTGCACCTGAAAACAATAGAGAAGCCTCGGTTCCATCAGCCTGTGGGGTGGCTGGTGGTTCTGCGACCCCCACAACCGAAGACGCAGATGGTCGAGGAGCGCCTTCGGTTACGGAAAGACGACCAGACGACATCAACCAACACGTGTCGTCTCCAAATAACGGATCATCGGAACCAAAGAAGAACGCAGACAGTCAGGTCCCTTCAACACAGAGGACTGACCAGAGGGCAGATGAACGCCAGATCTTCCAACGAAGCATGAAACTGATGAGGTCCCCAGTTCGGTCGAGCTCGCTAGGGCGAACCCCCCAGCGGCAAACAGTGCTTGGCAACTGGATGGTCCAAAAAGCCTTTACTCAAACGGCAGCAACCGCAGATGAAAGCCAGCAAAGCCACACTGAAAAAAAAAAGTGGTAAAGTCAAGTTCACAGGGGGTTGATTTAACTATTTCAAATACTTAAAAGTATGGACACCACTATTATTACTTGATTGAACTATTTCAAAGTGAGTTAAGTATACTCTTCGGGATTAGTTCAGCTAACCTCTTCATTTTTTGAATCAACTCAACCTATTGGTCAAAATTACTATTTGCCGAATAATCTAAGTTTTCGGCATTGGTAGTTTTTACTATTTCATTGGGTTGCGGAACCCATGCCAATGTCTGAATTTACTCTTTGCAATGAGTTGAAAGAACTAATTGCAAATGCTTCCACTAACAAATCCTCATGCTAGAAAATACTACTTGAGATGCTTAATTTTACTATTTGAAAAGCTTAATTTGACAATTTGGAATGCTTGGCTTCACTATTTGAAAAGCTTGATTTGAATATTTGAAATGCTTGACTTTACTAATTCACTAAAAAAACGTAATAAATAGCGCACTCTGGTTGTGAAATTTTGTACTAATTTCACTTGTCGTCGTTGTTGTTGTTGTGGAACAGTTGTTGGACATGTAATTACACAATTCATCGACATACAGAGGATACACATTGAAATTACATACACAGACATATAGACATATATTAATTGCAGTTACAAATTTTACCTGAAGGTGGTGAGGTTTGAACCCGGGTCGCATCGGTGACAGACAAGCGTCCTATCCATTGAGCTAGGATTGCTCGCGTAAAGTCACGACGAATATTTCCTATTTATTACAGTTTTATGAAATCCAACTAATCAAATGCTAGAAGTTACTAATTGAAAGAGTTGTGTTGACCATTTTCATACTCCATTCAACTCATGCAATTGTTTGATTTTACTAATTCTTCGCAGTTCATCTTACTTTTTCTGATGGTTGGTTTTACTATTTCAATGCTAGAAGTTACTAATTGGAAAAGTTGTGTTGACCATTTTCATACTCAATTCAACTCATGCAATTGTTTGATTTTACTAATTCTTCGCAGTTCATCTTACTTTTTCTGATGGTTGGTTTTACAATTTCAATGCTAGAAGTTACTAATTGGAAAAGTTGTGCTGATCATTTTCATACTCCATTCAACTCATGCATTTGTTTGATTTTACTATTTCTTCGAAGTTCATCTTACTATTTCCAGGGGCGCCATTTCAGACTTACCTTGGGGGGGGGGGGCAAGGCCCTCCAAAAATTTGGATTACTTTTTTTTTTTTTTTTTGCCGTGCATCTTCAAAACAATCTCTCTGACTTGATTTTTCGGCCACCTTAAAAATCCTTGTGGGGGGGGGATTGCTCCCCCCTGCCCTCCCCCAAATGGTGCCACTGCTAGCGCCCAAGGCCTATGGTCTAAACCCCACCTCCTTCAGGTAAAATAGTCTATTTCTTATGGGTTATAGTAAATACTTTTTTGGAGACAACATAGAAGGTTTAACATAGATGTCTTCCCCACCCCCTGTCTAACTTTTGAACGAGTTGAGATAAAAAGTTGCAATTTAGACCATCATTCATCGTTTTAGATGAATTTTTTTTGGGCGGTCAAACCCCCCTCCCCCATTAGGGCCCCTAGGGGGGCTTTCTCAAAAATTTCAAATAACAACCTCTATTTTGTGATATCTCGTTCAAAAGGGCATAACATTCTAAGACTGTTTGCGCAAATCGAAGGTCAAATATGCAATATCAACTCCCTTAAACACGAATAGTTATCTATCTATGTAATGCGATTGTTGATGTTAAACATATACTCTGTTGTCCGTTACGGCAAATGCGTGGATGTGAGGTATAAAAACCTAACGAGTAACAAAACTGTGGTACAAACTTTGAATGCCCAATATGATGTCAGATTCAACGCACGCCGAGTTTGCTTTGGTGAGACATAGAACTGAAATGTACCATTTATCAAATGTACAAACAATAAACATTCCTAACAGTGTAGGTATATAATATAAAGTGCCATGCAAAATGCATAATTCAGCAATTTACGGCGCTTTATATGTGAAACAGTAAATTTTCCTAAAAATTAGTAGATTCAAGACATTACATTTGTTTACGTTAACAAAAGGAAATGTTGGATCTAAACATTTCAAATAGTACGTGGTGTCATGCAAAATGCATAACTTGTCAATTTACGGCGTTTTATGTGAAATAGTAAATTTGACTCAATATTAGTAGATTTAAGACAATGCATTTGTTTAGGTTAACAAAAGGAAATGTTGGATCTAAACATTTCAATTAGTACATGGTGTCATGCAAAATGCATAACTCAACAATTTACGGCGCTTCATGTGAAATAGTAACTTTGACTCAAAATTAGTAGATTTAAGACATTACATTTGTTTGGGTAAACAAAAGGAAATGTTGGACCTAAACATTTCAAATAGTACGTGGTGTCATGCAAAATGCATAACTCGGCAATTTACGGCGCTTTATGTGAAATAGTAACTTTAACTCAATATTAGTAGATTCAAGACATTGCATTTGTTTAGGTTAACAAAAGGAAATGTTGGATCTAAACATTTCAAATAGTACTTGGTGTCATGCAAGAGGTATAATTTGATATTTACGGCGCTTTTTGTGAAATAGTAACTTTAACTATTTCCGATTACTTAAATCAACAATTTTTTTTTTGGAATAACATTATAAATAGTAAAACTGACTAAGCGGACGGTTGGTTGGCTTAAATTTTCTTACTAGAGTAGAACTAACTATTTGAGATTGGCTAAAGTAACCCGCTGCTGCTTTAAAACAACTAATTTCATCTTACTATTTGCAAATAGTTAAGGTTACTCGTTCCTTTTTTTTTCAGTGCAGATCCCCTCTACGGCAGGAGTAGGACTACCTCCTAAAGCTCTCCCTTTCTCAATAGAAGAAAACACCTCTCGCGCCCAGCAGAAGAAGGTTATAGAGGAGTTTGAATTAGAAGAGGAAACGGACCTGCAACAAATGCAGTCCACTTTGCTTACCATGCAGGAAACACTTGTTAGGAATCGCAACACTGCAAAAGAAATTAAAAATGGAGTGAGCACGCTGTCCATTCTTCTAAGTAAGCTCCTAAACACCAGGAAAAGGAGAAGGGAAGCCATAGCGGTCTTACCCCAAACCCCTCCAGACGGAAAATACCAAAATCTCGCCACACCGCTACCAGTCTCCACTCCAGATACTGTTCGAAAAAGAGGCAGAGATGAGCGGAGCTCTGATGACAAGCTGGACAGGGAGAGCAAGAGGATCAACAAAAGACTAACCCCCGTAGATCCTAAAAACACTGAATGCTCCTCTGATGTCAGCACTGTACAGGAGAACGAGCAAGGCTGGTCTAAAGTAGCTCGCAAATCAAAAAAAAGGAAAGAGCCGCTGAACGAGGATAGGCAGCCTGGCAATACAGGCCCCGCAGACTCCAGAGGCATCACAGAAAAACATCGCAAAAAGGCCAGCAACAAGAAAGTAAACAAAAAACAGAAGCCAAGAACCGAAGCCATAGTGGTGAAACTAGCTGGAAAATCTTATGCAGAGGTGCTCGGAAGAATTAAAAAGGAGGTGAAATTGGATGAATTTGGAACCGAGTTCAAGTCCATACGACAAACACGAGCCGGAGATGTACTCTTTGAGCTGGGAGGCGAAGCGAAGGGAAAAGCAGAGCTCGCCGAGGCCTTGAAAAAAGTGACGGAAATCTCGGGTAACAGTGTGAGGCAACTCATTCCGCAAACATCATTGGAAATAAGAGATCTTGATAGCCTGACTACAGAGGAGGAAATACGGGGAGCCATTGAGACTATAATAAATGAAGCCGCGGATAATGCTATTATCCGCGTATCCAAACCAAACGCAAGGTCTCAGTGTAAAGCCTTCATCACGCTCGAGGAGAAGAAAGCACTAAAACTCCTAGAATCAAGCAGGATCAAAGTGGGCTACATTAATTGCCGAATCAGGAAGAGCATCACTGTACTCAGATGCTTTAAGTGCCTCTCCTTTGGGCACACTGCAAAGAGCTGCAAAGGACCAGACAGGTCTAAGATCTGTTACAGATGCGGTGTGGCTGAACATCGAGCAAGCACTTGTAAGGAGAAACCAGCCTGTTTCCTCTGCGAAGAGCTAGGAGAGAAACAAGTTGATCACATTGCGGGGAGTAACGCATGCGAAACATTTAAAAAAGCCGTAAAATCTCACACCTCAACACGGTTAAGGGGGAGGAATCAGGCACAGAAGAGGACCCAAGAGACCAATACCGGTCAGATAAGCCCAAATCCAGAAACGGAAGAGGCCGCAGGAAATCGTGAAAGCCACGAAGGAAAGTCACCCCCATACACTCAAAATGGCGAAAATCTTGCAGTTTAACATGGATAGAGGATGGACAGCGGATAACCTGCTCCAGCAAACTGTCCAACAGAAGAAAATAGATCTAGTCCTCATCAACGAACAGTACAAGAACTATGATACCCCTAATTGGTACAGTGACCGGCTAGGCACAGCAGCAATTTGGGTAATGAATCCCGAGAAGTTCAAAGTGGACGGACACGGATCCGGAGAAGGCTTCACTTGGATCAGATGTGGAATCACTACATATGTTAGTGTGTACCTGAGCCCAAACATCGAGGTAGGAGTCTTCCAAAATAGGCTAGACGCACTTGAGGATTTCACTCGAGAGCTGAAAGGAAAGATCCTCATTGCAGGCGATTTCAATGCAAAATCCTCTACATGGGGTTCCCAAGTATCAGACTCCAGAGGTGCGAAAGTGACGGATATGGCTGCCCGACTGAACATGCTGATCCAAAACATCGGGGTAGCCACAACCTTCCGAAGAGGGGACTCAGAATCAATAATCGACATCACTTTAGCATCCGAGAACCTGGCGCCACTAATATCGGGATGGTGTGTTCTTGACTCATACACTGGCAGTTTCCACCAGTATATAGAATTCTGGATCAAGAACAGTGGAACCAAAACCATGCCTCCCCAGCAACAACAAGCGAGGAAATGGAACCTGGCTCGTATGGACGCAGAGATTTTCAAAAACATCATCAGGAAAGGTGCCACCAGATTGCTGCCTGTCCCTCTAGAAAGACAAGAAAACTCTGAGGCCCTAGTGCAAGAGACGATGAACCTGATACAGCAAGCCTGTAAAGCTGCGATCCCCCTGAAGAGACCAATACAAGGGAAACAGCCAGTACCATGGTGGACGGAAGAAATAGCCTCCCTCCGGAAAGAGTGCCTGAGCACTCGTAGAAAAGTCTCCAGAGCCAGAAATTCTGCAGAAACTGCTGTATACACAGAAATCCACAAAGAGTCCAAGAAAAAGCTGAAAAAAGCCATTCGAATCAGCAAGAAAAAATCGTGGATCTCTCTCTGCAAAGAGGTGGACTCTGATCCTTGGGGCAAGGCTTACAAGATTGTTACAAAGAAGTTTTCCCTAGGCGGTCCTAAGCTGGGGTTCACGGCACAAGAAGCGGGAAATATCGTGAACACACTGTTCCCGGAACACCCTATCCGACAGCAGGAGCAACCATTAACAACCAAGGATGCTCCCCCGTTTAGCACCGAAGAACTTCTGAAGGCGGTGACAGCAATGAAAAATCGGAAAGCTCCGGGCCCAGACGGAATCCCAGCAGAAGCCATCAAAACAGTAGCTGCCACAAGCCCAGAGCTTCTATTGGCGATGTACAACTCTTGCCTGAGGACAGGAACTTTCAGCCGAAGCTGGAAGCGTCAGAAGCTGATCCTCATCGATAAGGGTAAAAGCGGCCCAAAAACTCCAAATTCGTTCAGACCTCTTTGCATGTTAGACACAGCTGGTAAATTACTGGAAAGGATGCTGAAGAAGCGTATAGATGAATCCATTGATGCAGCTGGAGGTCTTGCGATCAGGCAATTTGGATTTAGGAAGCACCGATCAACGGTAGACGCAGTCCAAGAGGTTGTATCAGCCAGGGATTGGTAGCTGCTACCGTAGGCGGGATACGCTACCTGGATACGGGCATACGTCCTACTAGGCTATGCTCAGAAAATATTTGGAAGGCTCCTCTGTCTCGGAACGTAGCCACGTATCGCTCGCAGTCAAGGGTTGGTGCTACTAGCCGTATCCACTTGCCCCCTGCTACCTGGTGTAGCGGCTACCTACCAAAATGAAGATGCCTCGGCTACACTCTGTAGCCGTTGTTGGTAGCCGTTGAATATCTGCTCAAAACACGCTGGGCTACGAGGGATTGGCTCTCCTGAAAAATTCGACCTCCGCCTCGAAATCGAACAATGCCAGTTATGAGACAAAGGCTCCATCGCCGCGTCGAACAAAAGGTGCACTGTTTGCGGGCAAGGAAGGAAAACTAAGTGCGAAAAGTCACTTTCACTCACACTCACTCGTGCACGTCCTCTTCCTTTCGTACTCCGACCACTCGGACCTTGTTGCTTGTCGCCAGGTCTGTCGGTCTGTCCTCTTACCTGCAGCCTGCTGTAGTCCAATTCGAGGATCATAATTTTATTCAACTGCGTGTTTGAAGTGATTTTACTCTTATCTGATGTCTCATAACTGCTAGATAACTGGCTTTAGTAGCTCGGTTGTTACGTTGATTTTCATGTTGAAAGGCGAAAAATATTCGCAATTTAGGCATTGATTCAACGTACCTATTTATAATAATTTCTTTGATTGAAATAGTTAATATTAGAGAGTTAAAGAAAGAGTTAATCAAACGATACAAAATTCGCTCGCAAAAAGTACATATCAAGCGAGTGACTACAATCATCAAAAGCGGATGCGGCAACTTACTTTTTGTATCTAGAAAAATAAAAATAATTTGATCGTTTTTAGCTTAAATGACAGTCACAAATACTGGAATTAGATACTGAAACACATACTGACATCTTTAAAGGCATTCTACGGCATTTGAATCTTTAAACAGATTTAAAAATTCGAAATGCATCGCACACATGGACGAGCGAAAATAGTGAGATAAAGTCAAACTGCCGATTTACGCTCGATTTAGCATTTAGTGCTCGACATCAGCTAAACCATGAAAAATATATAAAAATGGCACACTGGGACAGTAATATTTTCATTTGTTGTAATAAAACCAACTGATGACAAAATTTTACTTACAACAGGTGCTCAAAATGCCCGTTATTGACTTTTACTCACTTTTTCAACCTATTGCGGGAAATTAATCGATTGCCGCATGCATTGTTAATCAAATGAATGATTTCGGCGGCTTCATTGACGTTAAATTTTGCTAGTTACAAGTTGCGAAACATACTCGAAGTTAAACATTGCTAAATAATACGCCACCGTCAAAATAATGAATTATACTCTGCAGTGTTGCCGTTTTGCATATAATCATACACGTTTTTCCATCTCAGTCCATGTTATTTTTTTTAAATTTCTCACCGAATTTGGCAACCCTGAAACTCTGTTCCTGATCAAATTGTTTCTGAGTCGTGAGACGGAATAATAAAGACCGTAAATGACACAAAACGTCCTGACCCGCAAGTGTTTTCGAGGGCTGACTGCTGAGCAAGGTAGTGGTTTTGTCCAAGGTTCTGTTCTTGTCTGACTTGATGTGCCAGGACCCTTTTTCAACCCCAGTGAACGACTTTCGGCCAGAAAGTGAAAGTTTTGATTGTTACGAGTTTTGAATTTTTGACTTGAAATGCGTATTCTGCTGGATGTAGCGAGGAAACTGATACCAAACTGTCGGGAGAAAAATTCATTTGTAAAAGATATGCGATTCCTCTGGTAAGTTCCCGTCTTGGCTCTACTAGGCGTATATCTGTTAAAAATCAATTTTCCTCCCGACAATTTGGTATCAATTTCCGCGACACATCTAGCCGAATGCGAATTTCAAGTCAAAAACTCAAAAATCGTAAGCAGCAAAAAATTTTATTTTCTACCAGGATTCGCTCACTAGTGATGAAAAAAGGTCAGCCTGACACCTCCAGCCGAACAAAAGAGCGTCGGACAAGAAGACAATGTACTCTGTTCTCAGGATAAGGAGAAGCTAGTCTTGTAGAAACGGACTGTCTTCGGACTCATTGTTTGACACTTGGTCTGCTCGGACCCTTTTTCACTCCTTCTTTTGACCACCGACTCAAAATTTAAATTTTGCGGCATTCGCGATTTTCTAGTAACTGACTTTAAATTCAAACTCTGCTCAATGTGCTTTAAAAAATGAGACCAAACGGTGGCTCAACATGTAATTTTTGAAAGATAGCGGCATTCCTGATTAAGTGATTTCCGACTGTGCTGGAATCTGAAAGCTCCGGGCCCAGACGGAATCCCGGCAGAAGCCATCAAAATAGTAGCTGCCACAAGCCCAGAGCTCCTATTGGCGATGTACAACTCTTGCCTGAGGACAGGAACTTTCAGCCGAAGCTGGAAGCGTCAGAAGCTGATCCTCATCGATAAGGGTAAAAGCGGCCCAAAAACTCCAAATTCGTTCAGACCTCTTTGCATGTTAGACACAGCTGGTAAATTACTGGAAAGGATGCTGAAGAAGCGTATAGATGAATCCATTGATGCAGCTGGAGGTCTCGCGATCAGGCAATTTGGATTTAGGAAGCACCGATCAACGGTAGACGCAGTCCAAGAGGTTGTATCAGCAGTGCAATCCTCGTGGAAGGGCAACCACCACGCTAAAAAGGTGTGTGCTCTAGTCACCCTCGACGTTAAAAATGCTTTTAACAGCCTGCGTTGGATTAACGTTCTTAAATCCCTAGAACATAGGTTCAAAATCCCGGCATACCTACTGCAGATGATCCGGAGCTACCTTAGGGACAGGAAACTTCTCTACGATACAAACGAAGGTCCCCGAGAAAAGCAAGTAACATCAGGCGCAGCCCAAGGCTCTATCTTAGGACCAGATTTTTGGAATGTCTCATATGACGGAATCTTTTTGCTGGAACTGCCGGAGGGCGCTTTCCTGGTTGGCTATGCTGATGACATTGCAATCATCATCATCGGCCGAGACACTGCACATGTGAAAGAGATATTAACCACCGTCATTCAGATCATACACGGTTGGCTCGATGAAAGTGGCTTGGAGTTAGCAACTCCCAAGACAGAAATCTTGCTCCTGACAAGGAAACGAATTGACACGATGGGGCAGTTCCAGGTAGGTGATGCTACCATCACAGCAAGCAAGGCTGTTCGACACCTAGGCATCATCCTAGACACAAAATTAACCTTCCTGGAACATATAAAGAACGTGGCTAAAAAAGCTGACAAACTTGTAAGTGCTCTCTCTAGAATTATGGCAAACACAAATGGGCCAAGACCCAACAAGAGGAGGTTACTAATGTCAGTGACTCACTCGATTCTTCTCTACGGTGCTGAAATATGGGCTGACACTCTGAACATCGAGAGTCACAGGAAGCAGCTAGCATCAATCCAACGCAGAGGTGCGCTAAAGATAATCAGTGCTTATCGCACTGTATCGGAGCCCGCAGCCCTCGTCATCGCAGGCATTACACCGATAGACCTTCTTACAAAAGAAAAGAAGCGCAAGTATCACAGGAAAGCTGAGCCCGACCGCTCCCGTATCCAAAAGGAGGAGCGAGATAACACCATGGCTGCCTGGAATGACCGTTGGCAAAATGAAACAAAGGGAGAATGGACCAGAGCACTGATCAAAGATATTGGAGCCTGGGTAAGCCGCCAACACGGAGAGGTGAACTACTACCTTACGCAGTTTTTAACTGGACATGGCCTATTCGCATCATATCTTTACCACATGCAGAAGGTGCCAAGCCCAGAATGCCAGAAATGCGGTGTCAAAGATGATGCTTACCACACATTCTTTGCCTGCCAGCGCTGGAATGAAGAGAGAGCCACTCTCCGGACGAAGATCGAAGAATTCTCCGAAGAAGATATAATTAGCAAAATGATCGAATCAGCAGCAACTTGGAACTCTGTCAACACCTTCGTGTGCACTGTTCTCAAAAAGAAGAAAGAGGAGACACTCTAAGCCATCCGACCCAGGGGCAATGACTTCTCATTGCACGGGAGGCCCAATTTTCGCTGGGCTGGCGACCCCGGGTACCCGAGCAAGTGGTTGAACATCTAACTGCGTACAAAGAAGGAAGAGAGAAGGAAGGCTGCTAGTTGGGGAGCAGCTACAGGACGGCGACCCCTCGAAGCAATACCCTCAAGGGTGGTCCCGGGGGGTGTTCCCGCCAGCTAAGGGTGTGTTTTTTAGTGGGTCGGCACATTACATCACCATCCCACTACCAGTCCCTAACATCTGACAGACTGCCAATCCCATTGCTACTGGAGTGCGGTCCCTCCAGTGGTTGAGCGAACTCATTTTTCACATCCTACGGAAAAAAAAAAAAAAAAAAAAAAAAAAAAAAACCACCACTGTTACCACTGCTGTTACCACCACTGTTACCGCCACTGTTACCACTGCTGTTACCACCACTGTTACCACCACTGTTACCATCACTGTTACCACCACTGTTACCACTGCTGTTACCACCTCTGTTACCGCCACTGTTACCACTACTGTTACCACCACTGTTACCGCCACTGTTACCACCACTGTTACCACCACTGTTACCACCACTGTTACCACCACTGTTACCACCACTGTTACCACTGCTGTTACCACCACTGTTACCACCACGTTACCACTGCTGTTACCACCACTGTTACCGCCACTGTTACCACTGCTGTTACCACCACTGTTACCGCCACTGTTACCACCACTGTTACCACCACTGTAACCACCACTGTTACCACAACTGTTACCAGCACTGTTACCACTGCTATTACCACCACTGTTACCGCCACTGTTACCACCACTGTTACCACTTCTGTTACCATTGCTGTTACCACCACTGTTACCACCACTGTTACCACTGATGTTCCCAAACCACTGTTACCGCCACTGTTACCACTGCTGTTACCACCACTGTTACCGCCACTGTTACCACCACTGTTACCACCACTGTAACCACCACTGTTACCACAACTGTTACCATCACTGTTACCACTGCTATTACCACCACTGTTACCACCGCTGTTACCAGCACTGTTACGACCACTGTCACCAACACTGTTACCACCACTGTTACCACAGCTGCTACCACCACTGTTGCCACCACTGTTACCACCACTGTTACCACCACTGTTACCACCACTGTAACCACCACTGTTACCACAACTGTTACCATTGCTGTTACCACCACTGTTACCGCCACTGTTACCACCACTGTTAACGACACTGTTACCACCACTGTTACCACCAATGTTACCACTGCTGTTACCGCCACTGTTACCGCCACTGTTACCACTACTGTTACCACCACTGTTACCACCACTATGACCGCCACTGTTACCACTGTTGTTACCACCACTGTTACCGCCACTAGAGCTCCTATTGGCGATGTACGACTCTTGCCTGAGGACAGGAACTTTCAGCCGAAGCTGGAAGCGTCAGAAGCTGATCCTCATCGATAAGGGTAAAAGCGGCCCAAAAACTCCAAATTCGTTCAGACCTCTTTGCATGTTAGACACAGCTGGTAAATTACTGGAAAGGATGCTGAAGAAGCGTATAGATGAATCCATTGATGCAGCTGGAGGTCTCGTGATCATGCAATTTGGATTTAGGAAGCACCGATCAACGATAGACGCAGTCCAAGAAGTTGTATCAGCAGTGCAATCCTCGTGGAAGGGCAACCACCGCGCTAAAAAGGGTGTGCTCTAGTCACCCTCGACGTTAAAAATGCTTTTAACAGCCTGCGTTGGACCAACGTCCTTAAATCCCTAGAACATAGGTTCAATATCCCGGCATACCTACTGCAGATGATTCGGAGCTACCTTAAGGACAGGAAACTTCTCTACGATACAAACGAAGGTCCCCGAGAAAAGCTAGTAACATCAGGCGCAGCCCAAGGCTCTATCTTAGGACCAGATTTTTGGAATGTCTCATATGACGGAATCTTTTTACTGGAACTGCCGGAGGGCGCTTTCATGGTAGGCTATGCTGATGACATTGCAATCATCATCATCGGCCGAGACACTGCACATTTGAAAGAGATATTAACCACCGTCATTCAGATCATACACGGTTGGTTCGATGAAAATGGCTTGGAGTTAGCAACTCCCAAGACAGAAATCTTGCTCCTGACAAGGAAACGAATTGACACGATGGGGCAGTTCCAGGTAGGTGATGCTACCATCACAGCAAGCAAGGCTGTTCGACATCTAGGCATCATCCTAGACACAAAATTAACCTTCCTGGAACATATAAGGAACGTGGCTAAAAAAGCTGACAAACTTGTAAGTGCTCCCTCTAGAATTATGGCAAACACAAATGGGCCAAGACCCAACAAGAGGAGGTTACTAATGTCAGTGACTCACTCGATTCTTCTCTACGGTGCTGAAATATGGGCTGACACTCTGAACATCGAGAGTCACAGGAAGCAGCTAGCATCAATCCAACGCAGAGGTGCGCTAAGGATAATCAGTGCTTATCGCACTGTATCGGAGCCTGCAGCCCCCCTTCCGTAGATTCGAAAAGGGCCAAGTACACTAAAATGGGGACCGCCCCCTTGCAAAAGGAAAAAAGCGAAGAAAATCCCCATGGCGGGCCCGGGACCGCCCCCGTTGGCAAAATGAAAAAAGGGAGAATGGACCAGGCCCTGATCAAAAAATTTTGGACCGGGTGGCCCCCAAAAATGAAACTAACGGAGAATGGCCCAGGCCTTTTCGCATCATATTTTAGCCTGGGGTAACCCCGGCCAAACACGGTGAAAGTGATGTTTCCCTACCTTTTTCCCCCAGCGTTGAATGGAGAGGCCATTCCCCGGACAAGATCTTTCCAAGCAGAATATTTGAAAAAAGCCCAGAATTGGCCTGAAATTCGGTGTTTCCAAAAAAAATGAAAGATGACCACACTCTTTGCCTGCCCAGGGGAATGACCAGAGGGGGGCCCAACCTCTCCGGGCCCCAAAGAATGGTTGAACATCTCCGAAGAAGAAGAATTAGAAAATGATTGGGATCAGCACAACTGGGAAACCTCTGAACAATCCCCTTCGGTGGGGCACTTTTCCCTCGCAAAAGGATGTTTTTTAGTGGGTGGCACTTAATCCCATCCGACCCAGTCCCTCATTGACGGACTCCCCAATCCTTCTACTGGGGGGCGGTCCCCGGGTCCCGAGCAAGTGGTTTACACCCAAACGGTACAAAAAGGAAGAGAAAAGAAAGGCTAGTTGAATAAACCCACCACTGTTACCACTGCTGTTACCACCACTGTTACCGCCACTGTTACCACTGCTGTTACCACCACTGTTACCACCACTGTTACCATCACTGTTACCACCACTGTTACCACTGCTGTTACCACCTCTGTTACCGCCACTGTTACCACTACTGTTACCACCACTGTTACCGCCACTGTTACCACCACTGTTACCACCACTGTTACCACCACTGTTACCACCACTGTTACCACCACTGTTACCACTGCTGTTACCACCACTGTTACCACTGCCGCCCCCAGGGGCAGCAAACGTTCTGCTGTACGGGAGGCTCCTTCGGGAGCTGGCGACCCCGGGGTACCCGAGCAAGCGGCTGGTGGTGACTGGCCGGCCCAAATCAAATTCATCAGGCGTCCCAGCGAGTAGGTCGAAAGACTGAAGATCCAGTCGCGCAACCCCTAGAAATGGGTCTGCAGCCCATCTCTCGGTTTTTTTATTGCACCTGAAAACAATAGAGAAGCCTCGGTTCCATCAGCCTGTGGGGTGGCTGGTGGTTCTGCGACCCCCACAACCGAAGACGCAGATGGTCGAGGAGCGCCTTCGGTTACGGAAAGACGACCAGACGACATCAACCAACACGTGTCGTCTCCAAATAACGGATCATCGGAACCAAAGAAGAACGCAGACAGTCAGGTCCCTTCAACACAGAGGACTGACCAGAGGGCAGATGAACGCCAGATCTTCCAACGAAGCATGAAACTGATGAGGTCCCCAGTTCGGTCGAGCTCGCTAGGGCGAACCCCCCAGCGGCAAACAGTGCTTGGCAACTGGATGGTCCAAAAAGCCTTTACTCAAACGGCAGCACCCGCAGATGAAAGCCAGCAAAGCCAGATCCCCTCTACGGCAGGAGTAGGACTACCTCCTAAAGCTCTCCCTTTCTCAATAGAAGAAAACACCTCTCGCACCCAGCAGAAGAAGGTTATAGAGGAGTTTGAATTAGAAGAGGAAACGGACCTGCAACAAATGCAGTCCACTTTGCTTACCATGCAGGAAACACTTGTTAGGAATCGCAACACTGCAAAAGAAATTAAAAATGGAGTGAGCACGCTGTCCATTCTTCTAAGTAAGCTCCTAAACACCAGGAAAAGGAGAAGGGAAGCCATAGCGGTCTTACCCCAAACCCCTCCAGACGGAAAATACCAAAATCTCGCCACACCGCTACCAGTCTCCACTCCAGATACTGTTCGAAAAAGAGGCAGAGATGAGCGGAGCTCTGATGACAAGCTGGACAGGGAGAGCAAGAGGATCAACAAAAGACTAACCCCCGTAGATCCTAAAAACACTGAATGCTCCTCTGATGTCAGCACTGTACAGGAGAACGAGCAAGGCTGGTCTAAAGTAGCTCGCAAATCAAAAAAAAGGAAAGAGCCGCTGAACGAGGATAGGCAGCCTGGCAATACAGGCCCCGCAGACTCCAGAGGCATCACAGAAAAACATCGCAAAAAGGCCAGCAACAAGAAAGTAAACAAAAAACAGAAGCCAAGAACCGAAGCCATAGTGGTGAAACTAGCTGGAAAATCTTATGCAGAGGTGCTCGGAAGAATTAAAAAGGAGGTGAAATTGGATGAATTTGGAACCGAGTTCAAGTCCATACGACAAACACGAGCCGGAGATGTACTCTTTGAGCTGGGAGGCGAAGCGAAGGGAAAAGCAGAGCTCGCCGAGGCCTTGAAAAAAGTGACGGAAATCTCGGGTAACAGTGTGAGGCAACTCATTCCGCAAACATCATTGGAAATAAGAGATCTTGATAGCCTGACTACAGAGGAGGAAATAAGGGGAGCCATTGAGACTATAATAAATGAAGCCGCGAATAATGCTATTATCCGCGTATCCAAACCAAACGCAAGGTCTCAGTGTAAAGCCTTCATCACGCTCGAGGAGAAGAAAGCACTAAAACTCCTAGAATCAAGCAGGATCAAAGTGGGCTACATTAATTGCCGAATCAGGAAGAGCATCACTGTACTCAGATGCTTTAAGTGCCTCTCCTTTGGGCACACTGCAAAGAGCTGCAAAGGACCAGACAGGTCTAAGATCTGTTACAGATGCGGTGTGGCTGAACATCGAGCAAGCACTTGTAAGGAGAAACCAGCCTGTTTCCTCTGCGAAGAGCTAGGAGAGAAACAAGTTGATCACATTGCGGGGAGTAACGCATGCGAAACATTTAAAAAAGCCGTAAAATCTCACACCTCAACACGGTTAAGGGGGAGGAATCAGGCACAGAAGAGGACCCAAGAGACCAATACCGGTCAGATAAGCCCAAATCCAGAAACGGAAGAGGCCGCAGGAAATCGTGAAAGCCACGAAGGAAAGTCACCCCCATACACTCAAAATGGCGAAAATCTTGCAGTTTAACATGGATAGAGGATGGACAGCGGATAACCTGCTCCAGCAAACTGTCCAACAGAAGAAAATAGATCTAGTCCTCATCAACGAACAGTACAAGAACTATGATACCCCTAATTGGTACAGTGACCGGCTAGGCACAGCAGCAATTTGGGTATTGAATCCCGAGAAGTTCAAAGTGGACGGACACGGATCCGGAGAAGGCTTCACTTGGATCAGATGTGGAATCACTACATATGTTAGTGTGTACCTGAGCCCAAACATCGAGGTAGGAGTCTTCCAAAATAGGCTAGACGCACTTGAGGATTTCACTCGAGAGCTGAAAGGAAAGATCCTCATTGCAGGCGATTTCAATGCAAAATCCTCTACATGGGGTTCCCAAGTATCAGACTCCAGAGGTGCGAAAGTGACGGATATGGCTGCCCGACTGAACATGCTGATCCAAAAAATCGGGGTAGCCACAACCTTCCGAAGAGGGGACTCAGAATCAATAATCGACATCACTTTAGCATCCGAGAACCTGGCGCCACTAATATCGGGATGGTGTGTTCTTGACTCATACACTGGCAGTTTCCACCAGTATATAGAATTCTGGATCAAGAACAGTGGAACCAAAACCATGCTTCCCCAGCAACAACAAGCGAGGAAATGGAACCTGGCTCGTATGGACGCAGAGATTTTCAAAAACATCATCAGGAAAGGTGCCACCAGATTGCTGCCTGTCCCTCTAGAAAGACAAGAAAACTCTGAGGCCCTAGTGCAAGAGACGATGAACCTGATACAGCAAGCCTGTAAAGCTGCGATCCCCCTGAAAAGACCAATACAAGGGAAACAGCCGGTACCATGGTGGACGGAAGAAATAGCCTCCCTCCGGAAAGAGTGCCTGAGCACTCGTAGAAAAGTCTCCAGAGCCAGAAATTCTGCAGAAACTGCTGTATACACAGAAATCCACAAAGAGTCCAAGAAAAAGCTGAAAAAAGCCATTCGAATCAGCAAGAAAAAATCGTGGATCTCTCTCTGCAAAGAGGTGGACTCTGATCCGTGGGGCAAGGCTTACAAGATTGTTACAAAGAAGTTTTCCCTAGGCGGTCCTAAGGGTGGGGTTCACGGCACAAGAAGCGGGAAATATCGTTAACACACTGTTCCCGGAACACCCTATCCGACAGCAGGAGCAACCATTAACAACCAAGGATGCTCCCCCGTTTAGCACCGAAGAACTTCTGAAGGCGGTGACAGCAATGAAAAATCGGAAAGCTCCGGGCCCAGATGGAATCCCAGCAGAAGCCATCAAAACAGTAGCTGCCACAAGCCCAGAGCTCCTATTGGCGATGTACAACTCTTGCCTGAGGACAGGAACTTTCAGCCGAAGCTGGAAGCGTCAGAAGCTGATCCTCATCGATAAGGGTAAAAGCGGCCCAAAAACTCCAAATTCGTTCAGACCTCTTTGCATGTTAGACACAGCTGGTAAATTACTGGAAAGGATGCTGAAGAAGCGTATAGATGAATCCATTGATGCAGCTGGAGGTCTCGCGATCAGGCAATTTGGATTTAGGAAGCACCGATCAACGGTAGACGCAGTCCAAGAAGGGTTTTATCAGCAGTGCAATCCTCGTGGAAGGGCAACCACCGCGCTAAAAAGGTGTGTGCTCTAGTCACCCTCGACGTTAAAAATGCTTTTAACAGCCTGCGTTGGACCAACGTTCTTAAATCCCTAGAACATAGGTTCAAAATCCCGGCATACCTACTGCAGATGATCCGGAGCTACCTTAGGGACAGGAAACTTCTCTACGATACAAACGAAGGTCCCCGAGAAAAGCAAGTAACATCAGGCGCAGCCCAAGGCTCTATCTTAGGACCAGATTTTTGGAATGTCTCATATGACGGAATCTTTTTGCTGGAACTGCCGGAGGGCGCTTTCCTGGTTGGCTATGCTGATGACATTGCAATCATCATCATCGGCCGAGACACTGCACATGTGAAAGAGATATTAACCACCGTCATTCAGATCATACACGGTTGGCTCGATGAAAATGGCTTGGAGTTAGCAACTCCCAAGACAGAAATCTTGCTCCTGACAAGGAAACGAATTGACACGATGGGGCAGTTCCAGGTAGGTGATGCTACCATCACAGCAAGCAAGGCTGTTCGACACCTAGGCATCATCCTAGACACAAAACTTTAAACCCTTTCCCGGAACATATAAGGGAAAGTGGCTAAAAAAGCTGACAAACTTGTAAGTGCTCTCTCTAGACTTATGGCAAACACAAATGGGCCAAGACCCAACAAGAGGAGGTTACTAATGTCAGTGACTCACTCGATTCTTCTCTACGGTGCTGAAATATGGGCTGACACTCTGAACATCGAGAGTCACAGGAAGCAGCTAGCATCAATCCAACGCAGAGGTGCGCTAAAGGGTAATCAGTGCTTATCGCACTGTATCGGAGCCTGCAGCCCTCGTCATCGCAGGCATTACACCGATAGACCTTCTTGCAAAAGAAAAGAAGCGCAAGTATCACAGGAAAGCTGAGCCCGACCGCTCCCGTATCCAAAAGAGGAGCGAGCTAACACCATGGCTGCCTGGAATGACCGTTGGCAAAATGAAACGAAGGGAGAATGGACCAGAGCACTGATCAAAGATATTGGAGCTTGGGTAAGCCGCCAACACGGAGAGGTGAACTACTACCTTACGCAGTTTTTAACTGGACATGGCCTATTGCATCATATCTTTACCACATGCAGAAGGTGCCAAGCCCAGAATGCCAGAAATGCGGTGTCAAAGATGATGCTTACCACACATTCTTTGCCTGCCAGCGCTGGAATGAAGAGAGAGCCACTCTCCGGACGAAGATCGAAGAATTCTCCGAAGAAGATATAATTAGCAAAATGATCGAATCAGCAGCAACTTGGAACTCTGTCAACACCTTCGTGTGCACTGTTCTCAAAAAGAAGAAAGAGGAGACACTCTAAGCCATCCGACCCAGGGGCAATGACTTCTCATTGCACGGGAGGCCCAATTTTCGCTGGGCTGGCGACCCCGGGTACCCGAGCAAGTGGTTGAACATCTAACTGCGTACAAAGAAGGAAGAGAGAAGGAAGGCTGCTAGTTGGGGAGCAGCTACAGGACGGCGACCCCTCGAAGCAATACCCTAAGGGTGGTCCCGGGGGGTGTTCCCGCCAGCTAAGGGTGTGTTTTTAGTGGGTCGGCACATTACATCACCATCCCACTACCAGTCCCTAACATCTGACAGACTGCCAATCCCATTGCTACTGGAGTGCGGTCCCTCCAGTGGTTGAGCGAACTCATTTTTCACATCCTACGGAAAAAAAAAAAAAAAAAAAAAAAAAACTGTTACCGCCACTGTTACCACTGCTGTTACCACCACTGTTACCACCACTGTTACCATCACTGTTACCACCACTGTTACCACTGCTGTTACCACCTCTGTTACCGCCACTGTTACCACTACTGTTACCACCACTGTTACCGCCACTGTTACCACCACTGTTACCACCACTGTTACCACCACTGTTACCACCACTGTTACCACCACTGTTACCACTGCTGTTACCACCACTGTTACCACCACGTTACCACTGCTGTTACCACCACTGTTACCGCCACTGTTACCACTGCTGTTACCACCACTGTTACCGCCACTGTTACCACCACTGTTACCACCACTGTAACCACCACTGTTACCACAACTGTTACCAGCACTGTTACCACTGCTATTACCACCACTGTTACCGCCACTGTTACCACCACTGTTAACGACACTGGTACCACCACTGTTACCACCAATGTTACCACTGCTGTTACCGCCACTGTTACCGCCACTGTTACCACTACTGTTACCACCACTGTTACCACCACTATGACCGCCACTGTTACCACTGTTGTTACCACCACTGTTACCGCCACTAGAGCTCCTATTGGCGATGTACGACTCTTGCCTGAGGACAGGAACTTTCAGCCGAAGCTGGAAGCGTCAGAAGCTGATCCTCATCGATAAGGGTAAAAGCGGCCCAAAAACTCCAAATTCGTTCAGACCTCTTTGCATGTTAGACACAGCTGGTAAATTACTGGAAAGGATGCTGAAGAAGCGTATAGATGAATCCATTGATGCAGCTGGAGGTCTCGCGATCATGCAATTTGGATTTAGGAAGCACCGATCAACGGTAGACGCAGTCCAAGAAGTTGTATCAGCAGTGCAATCCTCGTGGAAGGGCAACCACCACGCTAAAAAGGTGTGTGCTCTAGTCACCCTCGACGTTAAAAATGCTTTTAACAGCCTGCGTTGGATTAACGTTCTTAAATCCCTAGAACATAGGTTCAAAATCCCGGCATACCTACTGCAGATGATCTGGAGCTACCTTAGGGACAGGAAACTTCTCTACGATACAAACGAAGGTCCCCGAGAAAAGCAAGTAACATCAGGCGCAGCCCAAGGCTCTATCTTAGGACCAGATTTTTGAAATGTCTCATATGACGGAATCTTTTTACTGGAACTGCCGGAGGGCGCATTCCTGGTTGGCTATGCTGATGACATTGCAATCATCATCATCGGCCGAGACATTGCACATGTGAAAGAGATATTAACCACCGTCATTCAGATCATACACGGTTGGCTTGATGAAAATGGCTTGGAGTTAGCAACTCCCAAGACAGAAATCTTGCTCCTGACAAGGAAACGAATTGACACGATGGGGCAGTTCCAGGTAGGTGATGCTACCATCACAGCAAGCAAGGCTGTTCGACACCTAGGCATCATCCTAGACACAAAATTAACCTTCCTGGAACATATAAGGAACGTGGCAAAAAAAGCTGACAAACTTGTAAGTGCTCTCTCTAGAATTATGGCAAACACAAATGGGCGAAGACCCAACAAGAGGAGGTTACTAATGTCAGTGACTCACTCGATTCTTCTCTACGGTGCTGAAATATGGGCTGACACTCTGAACATCGAGAGTCACAGGAAGCAGCTAGCATCAATCCAACGCAGAGGTGCGCTAAGGATAATCAGTGCTTATCGCACTGTATCGGAGCCTGCAGCCCTCGTCATCGCAGGCATTACACCGATAGACCTTCTTGCAAAAGAAAAGAAGCGCAAGTATCACAGGAAAGCTGAGCCCGACCGCTCCCGTATCCAAAAGGAGGAGCGAGATAACACCATGGCTGCCTGGAATGACCGTTGGCAAAATGAAACGAAGGGAGAATGGACCAGAGCACTGATCAAAGATATTGGAGCCTGGGTAAGCCGCCAACACGGAGAGGTGAACTACTACCTTACGCAGTTTTTAACTGGACATGGCCTATTCGCATCATATCTTTACCACATGCAGAAGGTGCCAAGCCCAGAATGCCAGAAATGCGGTGTCAAAGATGATGCCTACCACACATTCTTTGCGTGCCAGCGCTGGAATGAAGAGAGAGCCACTCTCCGGACGAAGATCAAAGAATTCTCCGAAGAAGATATAATTAGCAAAATGATCGAATCAGCAGCAACTTGGAACTCTGCACTGAAAAAAAAAAGTGGTAAAGTCAAGTTCACAGGGGGTTGATTTAACTATTTCAAATACTTAAAAGTATGGACACCACTATTATTACTTGATTGAACTATTTCAAAGTGAGTTAAGTATACTCTTCGGGATTAGTTCAGCTAACCTCTTCATTTTTTGAATCAACTCAACCTATTGGTCAAAATTACTATTTGCCGAATAATCTAAGTTTTCGGCATTGGTAGTTTTTACTATTTCATTGGGTCGCGGAACCCATGCCAATGTCTGAATTTACTATTTGCAATGAGTTGAAAGAACTAATTGCAAATGCTTCCACTAACAAATCCTCATGCTAGAAAATACTACTTGAGATGCTTAATTTTACTATTTGAAAAGCTTGATTTGACAATTTGGAATGCTTGGCTTCACTATTTGAAAAGCTTGATTTGAATATTTGAAATGCTTGACTTTACTAATTCACTAAAAAAACGTAATAAATAGCGCACTCTGGTTGTGAAATTGTGTACTAATTTCACTTGTCGTTGTTGTTGTTGTGGAACAGTTGTTGGACATGTAATTACACAATTTATCGACATACAGAGGATACACATTGAAATTACATACACAGACATATAGACATATATTAATTGCAGTTACAAATTTTACCTGAAGGTGGTGAGGTTTGAACCCGGGTCGCATCGGTGACAGACAAGCGTCCTAGCCATTGAGCTAGGATTGCTCGCGTAAAGTCACGACGAATATTTCCTATTTATTATAGTTTTATGAAATCCAACTAATCAAATGCTAGAAGTTACTAATTGGAAGAGTTGTATTGACTATTTTCATACTCCATTCAACTCATGCAATTGTTTGATTTTACTAATTCTTCGCAGTTCATCTTACTTTTTCTGATGGTTGGTTTTACTATTTCAATGCTAGAAGTTACTAATTGGAAAAGTTGTGTTGACCATTTTCATACTCCATTCAACTCATGCAATTGTTTGATTTTACTAATTCTTCGCAGTTCATCTTACTTTTTCTGATGGTTGGTTTTACTATTTCAATGCTAGAAGTTACTAATTGGAAAAGTTGTGTTGACCATTTTCATACTCCATTCAACTCATGCAATTGTTTGATTTTACCATTTCTTCGAAGGTCATCTTACTATTTCCAGGGGCGCCATTTCAGACTTCCCTTGGGGGGGGGGGGGGGGGGCAAGGCCCTCCAAAAAATTTGGATTACTTTTTTTTTTTTTTTTTTTTGCCGTGCATCTTCAAAACAATCTCTCTGACTTGATTTTTCGGCCACCTTAAAAATCCTTGTGGGGGGATTGCCCCCCCTGCCCTCCCTCAAATGGTGCCACTGCTAGCGCCCAAGGCTATAGCCTATGGTCTAAACCTCACCACCTTCAGGTAAAATAGTTTCTTATGGGTTATAGTAAATACTTTTTTGGGGACAATATAGAAGGTTTAACATAGATGTTTCCCCCACCCCCTGTCTAACTTTTGAACGAGTTGAGATAAAAAGTTGCAATTTAGACCATCATTCATCGTTTTAGATGAATTTTTTTTGGGCGGTCAAACCCCCCTCCCCCAACAGGGCCCCCAGGGGGGCTTTCTCAAAAATTTCAAATAACAACCTCTATTTTGGGATATCTCGTTCAAAAGGGCATAACATTCTAAGACTGTTTGCGCAAATCGAAGGTCAAATATGCAATATCAACTCCCTTAAGCACGAATAGTTATCTATCTATGTAATGCGATTGTTGATGTTAAACATATACTCTGTTGTCCGTTACGGCAAATGCGTGGATGTGAGGTATAAAAACCTAACGAGTAACAAAACCGTGGTACAAACTTTGCATGCCCAATATGATGTCAGATTCCACGCACGCCGAGTTTGCTTTGGTGAGACATAAAACTGAAATGTACCATTTATCAAATGTACAAACAATAAACATTCCTAACAGTGTAAGTATATGATATAAAGTGCCATGCAAAATGCATAATTCAGCAATTTACGGCGCTTTATATGTGAAACAGTAAATTTTCCTAAAAATTAGTAGATTCAAGACATTACATTTGTTTACGTTAACAAAAGGAAATGTTGGATCTAAACATTTCAAATAGTACGTGGTGTCATGCAAAATGCATAACTTGTCAATTTACGGCGTTTTATGTGAAATAGTAAATTTGACTCAAAATTAGTAGATTCAAAACATTACAATTGTTTAGATAAACTAAAGGAAATGTTGGATCTAAACATTTCAAATAGTACATGGTGTCATGCAAATTGCATAATTTGACATATACGGGCGCTTTATGTGAAATAGTAACTTTAACTCAATATTAGTAGATTCAAGACATTGCATTTGTTTAGGTTAACAAAAGGAAATGTTGGATCTAAACATTTCAAATAGTACTTGGTGTCATGCAAGAGGTATAATTTGATATTTACGGCGCTTTTTGTGAAATAGTAACTTTAACTATTTCCGATTACTTAAATCAACAAATTTTTTTTTGGAATAACATTATAAATAGTAAAACTGACTAAGCGGACGGTTGGTTGGTTTAACTTTTCTTACTAGAGTAGAACTAACTATTTGAGATTGGCTAAAGTAACCCGCTGCTGCTTTAAAACAACTAATTTCATCTTACTATTTGCAAATAGTTAAGGTTACTCGTTCCTTTTTTTTCAGTGTGTCAACACCTTTGTGTGCACTGTTCTCAAAAAGAAGAAAGAGGAGACACTCTAAGCCATCCGACCCAGGGGCAATGACTTCTCATTGCACGGGAGGCCCAATTTTCGCTGGGCTGGCGACCCCGGGTACCCGAGCAAGTGGTTGAACATCTAACTGCGTACAAAGAAGGAAGAGAGAAGGAAGGCTGCTAGTTGGGGAGCAGCTACAGAACGGCGACCCCTCGAAGCAATACCCTCAAGGGTGGTCCCGGGGGGTGTTCCCGCCAGCTAAGGGTGTGTTTTTTAGTGGGTCGGCACATTACATCACCATCCCACTACCAGTCCCTAACATCTGACAGACTGCCAATCCCATTGCTACTGGAGTGCGGTCCCTCCAGTGGTTGAGCGAACTCATTTTTCACATCCTACGGAAAAAAAAAAAAAAAAAAAAAAAAAAAAAAAAACTGTTACCACCACTGTTACCACTGCTGTTACCGCCACTGTTACAGCCACAATTACCACCACTGTTACCTTCACTGTTACCACCACTGTTACCACCACTGTTACCACTGCTGTTACCACCACTGTTACCGCCACTGCCCCCAGGGTAAGGTGGGCCGAAAAACACGACTTTTCGAAATTTGATTGGGCACACTCGCCAAATTTTTATTTCAGCCAAATGATTCACGAAGATCTTTCGTTTTTTGAAAAATATTGATATTTAGGGTTCCCTCCAGCCCCCCAAAAATAGCGAAAATCGCAAAAAATCACATTTTTCGGCACGTTTGGCAACACTGCTTAAAAACTACTGCAGATATTGTTCCGAAACTTATTTTAAATGAAAGCTCGTACAATTTCACACCAGTAAAGTGCCCGAAAGTTTTAAAAAATCGACATTTTGACGAAAATACGCTCAATATACAATTAGCCCCCATAAATACCTGAAACTGGGGGAATATCGTGTTTCTTTAAAGTTTGGCAACACTGCGCCAAAACAACCGCAGATACTGTTCCGAAACTTATTTTATACGAAATATAATACCATTTCACACCAGTTGGGTGCCCGAAAGTTTTAAAAAGTCGACATTTTGACTGAAATACGCTAAATTTACAATTTGGCCCCCTAAATACCCAAAACTATAGGGGAATATCGTGTTTTTATGAAGTTTGGCAATACTGCGATGGAATATGTATATAAATTGTTTTGAAAACATAAATCATGTTAAAAATCGTAAAAGCTCGTGCAAAAAAGTCGTCGTGCTTGAAAATAAATTCCATGAACAGGCTGAAATCAGCCTGAGAGCGCGTTTCGACTCCGCCGAATGTCACCAAGAATGCTCTTCCCGATAGCCCGATAGCTTTACGCAAGGAGATGTTTAAAACCTTTTTTCTCGAATTCGGTGAGGTGGTAGGACTAAAAAGATACCATTTAAGCCAAAAATGATGCGCAAGAATTATGAGTTCGATCGGACCACGGCAATATGTGGCCCGGCGATCTAAAAATTTCGATTTCTGTACTTGCGGTTCTGAATACTCATATTTTTACGCCAACTTGAGTCCGTTCTCATTCCAAACTTTCGAGTCACTTAAACAATGGCGTAGCAGGGGAGGGGGTCCCGGGAGTGTGCCCCCCCATCCACTCCCCGAGGAACCAATTTAGCTCCGAAAAAAGGTAATTTTTTACGTTTTCAGAGGATTTTGACCATCAGGGAGCTCAAAGTTTACGTTACGATGAGACTGGAAAGTGTACGTTGACGTCATGTAGGCGGACGTGACCACTCTAAAAATTCGTTCAATTTACTCGAATCAGTGGAGAAAAAAAATTGATTTTTTACACTCGTATTTTTTTTTGCCGTTTAGGAATTGCGCTCACCGAAGGCAATCGTCACTGTTTATTGAATGAAGATTTTTACTTTTACTTATTGTGATGGTCCTACCCATCAACTAATATTGCGTAGCTCTATTTTAATTGGGGGGCTTAGAGCAACAATCTCGAAGTTCTAGGTATCGATGACTCGAACCCTGAACTATCGATGCGAGTGTTGGTCTTGTGATGTCCGGGGTGTCGATGACTCGAACCCTGAACTATCGATTGGCGAGAGAGTCGATTACTCCGAAGTCCTAGGTATCGATAACTCGAACCCTGGACTATCGTTCGAGTAATATAATTGACTCTCTATGTGCCGGTGACTCGATGGCTGGAATAAATGACGATGACTCCACGAAAGATGGTTATAGACGAATATTGTATTAATTGAAATATTGCAGCATAAAATACAGATGACAATGGAGTTGATGAGACGAGAGATGAACACTGCTGTACGTAAAAGTAGAATCCTTTACCAGACAGAGTCCAGAGCTCGAATAAATTCTCCCGTCGAGGCAAGGGCCCGACACCCCCTTGATGCTCTACACAGACTCAGACCTTCCAGAAGTGGGGGTGTGACTCTGCGCATGCGCGAAAAAGGGAGTGGGATAGAGCACTTGCCTGTCCGGTGGATCTATGAGACATTGCCAGGACAGAGCAAAAGAGGAATGAATAATTACAAAAATTGAAGAACGCTCTCTCTCGTTACATTCCTCTCTCTGGGGAAAAATGGAATCTTGCATAAGATTACATTTTAAACAGATATTTACAAAAGATTACAATAAGGATGATTTAGTTTTGAAAAATTAAGAGTTCTTCTTACTGCTGGAACTTAAAATTAGGGGAGAGGGGGAGGTTAATACTAAGTTGAACTTAAATTTAAGATAGAGGGGGAGGGTTACTACTGAACTAGACTCAAAATTGGGGGGGGGGGGTTAATACTAATAATATTTACAAATAGTCTTGATGTTCATCATGGTTTGAGGTTGGTTTTTGATGATTCAACCTTGCTAATTTTAGTTGTTCTCTTCTTCTTTCTCGGTGCCTTCGTTTTGATGCCACCCCTTGCCTTGAGTGAGTTGTGCTGGTGGAGGGCTCATCCTGATTGTTGCCGGTTTTACTTTTCCTTGCAAGAAATTCTGTCGTAAAATATTCTCCACAAGGGGTCGATTTGGCAACGGCGCGTAGAACAGCTGGTGCTGGCGGTTCCCATTTCGTTGTCAATTGTGCGTGAACCAAATTGTTTTTTGGTAGTGACGGTGGGCGCGGAGTCACGGCCTTCCTAGATTCCAAATGTGACTTCCACTTACAAATCTGCGGCTGTAGAAGGGCGTATAGTTCACTCCGTTGGAAACTTATTTCTATGTTTTCGAGTTTCCAACTATCGTCATTTTGAGGTGTTAAGTGAATGAGGATTCCTGTCGTTAGCCATGATGTAATTATTTCGTCAAAATATTCCCGCAAATTGTATCTCGGTTGAGAAAAATGTAGCGGAATTAGCTCAAGTTCATCGCGGAGTAAAATGTCACGAGGGTCAAGGTCCTCGTCGGGGGGAGCCATGATTTCCAGGATTTCTTCATTACTGCCAGAGGGTTTCGATTGTTCACACTGCAGAAAAAGATCGTCGAATAAATTGCTGATAATATTTTCGCGAATAAGAGACATGTTTGAAAATGTTGGGGACGGAGCAAACAAGGGTGATCGAAGAAAATTTGAAGAGTGAGAGTCAATGCTTGTTGGAAGTGGAGGAACGAGGTGGTGATGCTGTAAATCATAAAATTATCCCGCGGGAAGGGGACTCGCAAATATAAACAAAATGTGGCTAATCAGAGGAGTCACGCGTCTTTAGCGCCTCGAACATTGAAAGGATGCCAGTCAAGATTGCTTAACTGACCTGCCTTATCAAGGGCTCGAGACAGCGAAAGAAATTATCGCCGGTCTGGCCCTCTCAGGAAACCAGAGGCTCGGAATTTTGGATAAGGATAGGGCGGCGCGGCGTTTGACAGTCGCGGCGTCAGCGACTTCAGATTTCATGAGCTGTGACTTTTCTGATGGTGTGAGGGTGAGCGCTTCCGCTGAGCGCCGAAGGAATTTTATCGTTGTTGTGACTACAGATTTCATTTCATTACAGGACTCAGCTTATCTTATGGTGACTCGGCCTGCTCGTTCTTTCACTGTCCGATGTAGGTGAAGGGTCTGAGGGAGCGGAGAGGGGGATTTTCGAAGGAGTGGAGAACTGTAACAAGAAGAAAGAAGAAAAATAGTGAAAACAGACGATTCAGTTTGTCGTTTGTGGTTTATTGGCTTGAACTATTTCGCTTGCGATTGTTTGGAGACGTATTTTGTTATTCTATTTGCCTAAATTATTTCAAATTTGTTCTTTCCTCTCCCGGATGAAGGTTAAGCGGTTGGAGAATCGCTCACATTCTCTCTCTCTTTTTTTTCTTTCTCTTTTTCTGTGCCGATGTCTTTTTCTCGCTCCCTTTCCTTGACATTGACGGGAATTGCTGGTGGGTGGAACTGTTGATTTCGGCGGTAGTGGTGAAGAAAGTTGTGGCTCGCACAGCGGCGCGGCAACGGCGCGTGGCGCTGGAACTATTGGCTGGTGGTAGTTCGCGAAACTGATCAAGAATGGTCGCGGTGGTTTATGACGTAATGTGTTGAGCTCGTTGACGTCAATGGGGTCTACAAATCCCAAATTGTAGTCTTTGAACAATGTAGTCGATGTTATGTTTCCGTTATGGATGTTTATTTTTACTCGGTCATATAGGTTTATGACATTTTCGGAGCATGAAAGTTTTTTCGAAATTATTGCACTTTTAGAGAGGTTTAGGATGCCTATTTGATGTTTTTTGTTCAATTTCATTTTACAAAAAACTTTTGCTGTAGATAATGGAGCGATTGTTATATTTTCCTGTACTTGCAATTTTAACTGTTCATTTGGCAACGTCGAAGTTTTGCTCAGTTTTTGAAGGCGGAGAAATTCGGTTTCAGCTGGAGTAGTGATTAGGGTGGGCCGAAAAAGGGCTTTTTTCGAAAATCGACGACGCCTAGCAGGGCGATTGTTCCTCGGCCGAAATGATGAGACACGTATTTCACCGATTTTGAAAATTTTGATTCCTTCCGGTTCCAGCGATGCCAAATGTTTTCGATTTTTTCGAAAAATTCACGTTTTGTGACAATTTTTTTTCTCCGGAGATTTTTTGAGGCACTGGGAACAATCAGCCTAGCAAAAATACTCGTCTAGGATGTTTTTGGAGTCTTTTAAGACAAAAATGGTGAATTTTTTCGATTCTCTCGGGTTCCAGATTCGATATATCGAATTTCGTCAAAATAGCCCAAAAATACAGGATTTTGCCCTGTTTTCACCCGGTTTTCAGTTAGAACTGCAAATCACCTTGACGCCTATTTCTCAAGTGAATTCTTATGGTACAGTAAGGTTCTGTGCCAAATTTCGGCTCAAAATCATAATACCTTCCGGTTCCAGCGTTGCCACTTTGCGCTATTTTTCCCAACATTCACGTCTTTTGACATTATTTTTTCTCCTGGGATTTTTTGAGGTATTGTGAACACAAATTATACTAAATATACTCAACTAGGAAGATTTCAGCGTCGTTTAAGACCAATATGGTGAATTTTCATCGATTCCTGTTCCAGCGTTGTCATGTTTCTTCCGATTTTTCCCCCGAATAAAGAGCTATATACTGTAGCTCTAAACTTTCTTACTATTTTGCTCCTTAAAGTAACAAACTGAAAGGAATGATGGAGCGGGTGTTTAAAGACGCTATCTCGACAAAATCGATGGTTGCGTATTGATTTTTATGGTCCTAAATTCGATTTATCGTTCTTTTTCGATATTTATTGTAATAAATGAGGTACAGCTACACCGCGACAGTGAAGTTTCTGTATTTTTCTGAGACCTTTTTTATGCAATTAATCAAGTAAAAAATGTGTTTTTGTGAAACTAACAAACAATAATTCTATTATATTCGATTCCAGTGTTGCCATTTTATCATAACACAAACACGAATTGGCCATATAAACAATTTGAAAGATGGCAACAGAAATCCATGCCAACCACGTTTTTGTACATTTGAAGGTATGCAAATGTATCGATTTCGAAAGGATTTGGATTCCCCGAAGATCGATTACTTTACATATAATTAAATGTAGAGAATCAGTTGTTGCAACATTGCGCGATACATCACCACTAAACCCGCGCGAAAATGAAGAGGTTTCAGAAAAATTAGTTGTTCGGGCGATGGCGTCGCGCGTCGGTGGACTTTCATCAACTTAGACTCATTATATAGCTAAAAGTAGGATGTCTTTAGATTAGATTTAAAAAATATTTTTTCCTGTAACAAGTCAAAAAACACAAGGAAATTACTCTTACTTTACCCACGAACCTTTGTATTATTCGTTGAAAAGGATTTCTATTTTTCAAATCTTTCAAATTGTTTATATGGCCAATTCGTGTTTGTGTTATGATGAAATGGCAACACTGGAATCGAATATAATAGAATTATTGTTTGTTAGTTTCACAAAAACACATTTTTTACTTGATTAATTGCATAAAAAAGGTCTCAGAAAAATACAGAAACTTCACTGTCGCGGTGTAGCTGTACCTCATTTATTACAATAAATATCGAAAAAGAACGATAAATCGAATTTAGGACCATAAAAATCAATACGCAACCATCGATTTTGTCGAGATAGCGTCTTTAAACACCCGCTTCCATCATTCCTTTCAGTTTGTTACTTTAAGGAGCAAAATAGTAAGAAAGTTTAGAGCTACAGTATATAGCTCTTTATTGGGGGAAAAATCGGAAGAAACATGACAACGCTGAAACAGGAATCGATGAAAATTCACCATATTGGTCTTAAACGACGCTGAAATCTTCCTAGTTGAGTATATTTAGTATAATTTGTGTTCACAATACCTCAAAAAATCCCAGGAGAAAAAATAATGTCAAAAGACGTGAATGTTGGGAAAAATAGCGCAAAGTTGGCAACGCTGGAACCGGAAGGTATTATGATTTTGAGCCGAAATTTGGCACAGAACCTTACTGTACCATAAGAATTCACTTGAGAAATAGGCGTCAAGGTGATTTGCAGTTCTAACTGAAAACCGGGTGAAAACAGGGCAAAATCCTGTATTTTTGGGCTAATTTTGACGAAATTCGATATATCGAATCTGGAACCCGAGAGAATCGATAAAAATTCACCATTTTTGTCTTAAAAGACTCCAAAAACATCCTAGACGAGTATTTTTGCTAGGCTGATTGTTCCCAATGCCTCAAAAAATCTCCGGAGAAAAAAAATTGTCACAAAACGTGAATTTTTCGAAAAAATCGAAAACATTTGGCATCGCTGGAACCGGAAGGAATCAAAATTTTCAAAATCGGTGAAATACGTGTCTCATCATTTCGGCCGAGGAACAATCGCCCTGCTAGGCGTCGTCGATTTTCGAAATAAGCCCTTTTTCGGCCCACCCTAGTAGTGATTTCAGCTTCAATCGAGCTATCAGTTGAATTTGTTGCTGTTCCATCAGGTTCACTTTTCTTTTCTTCGTTTTTCGGGTGCTGCACTGTTGTCACATCGTTGGAATTTGTTGTCAATGCTTTGACGGTGAAATTTACATTTTCTGAGGGAAAATCAAAATTAATTTCTCCTTTCTCAAAATCGATGATGTCGATACACTTTTGATTGAAGCTGTTACCAGTCAAATGCGAATTTGTGATCGTTTTTGATACTAAGGCAGTGATTTCAACTGTGTGACCATTTATTTCTAATTGAAGCTTTGTTTTTCCGATGATGTCTAATTCGGACTGATTGGCGGTTGTCAGTTCTAATTTCTCAATCGGAACAATTTTTTGTGGCTTTACAAATTTTTCATTCACGGTGTTTGCACATGACCCGATATCAATGCAGATTTGACAGTTGATGTCATTGATTTTTGCATTGATTCTCAGAGGTGTCGTTCCATTGATGATACTTTCTGCTAATTTGTAAATTTTGAATGCATTTTGAAACGTTGCTGGGATGGAAAGTTTCAAGTTGTCAACGGTCAGTTCAATCAATTTCTTTTTGAAGAAAATTTTGGTTCCATACTTCAATTTAAAATCTGTGCCTAAAATAATATCGTAGTCGAGATTTTCGATGACAAATCCCGAAATAGGAAGTTTGATGAGGTTATTTAATTCGACATAAGTCGTGAACTTTCCCAATGGTTTAATTTTTTCGCCATTTGCTGTTAAAATTGTTGGTAGAGATAAGTTCTCAGTGCTGATAGTTGCATTTTGAACGATTTTGCTGTTGATCAATGTTGTGCTAGCTCAAGAGTCAATAAGAATGGAAATGAGATGAGAATCATCTTTCCGTGCTTCAATGACAATACCAGAGCTAATTTCAACGGGAAAGTTTTGATCCGAAGATTTGAATTCGGACTTGTTGTCAGCTACGGTTGATGGCTCTGAATTAACTTGATCGATTTTTGTCAAATTAATAGTTTCGTTTTGTTCGCGGGCCAAATATTCGATGGCTTTTGACCAGTTGACTGATGGTCTTTTCATAGTAGTTGTTTCAATTTGGGTCGTTTGCGTTGATTTTTCAGCTCGGGCTGGTCGACCCGAGTTGTTCCGAGCTGATTCTAGTTTTCCGACGTGTTGGATTTCCTTTTGTAACATCGGGAAGCAATGTGTCCGACACCTTTACAAAAATCACAGATGGGTCTACCAGATGGACTGCGGCTTTGGTTTCTCCTCCTATCAGGGAGTGGTGTACTTGATCGATTTGCTGCTGACTTCATTTTATTTTCGGAGGAGCGATCACGGTGGTTTGAGTCACGATTTCGTTCAAAAGAACGATTCCGGTCATAAGAACGATTTCGGTCATAAGATCGATTTCGGTCATAAGATCTATCTCTGTTATGAGAGCGGTTTCGGTCATGGTAACGGTTTCGGTCATAAGAGGAGTTTCGATCAAGAGAGCGACTTCGGTCGTCCCTGTGAGAGTATGACTTTTCACGGCTTCGATCATAAGATGCATGATGCATATTATTGGACGCATGGACGTTACTTTTGTCATAGGAGGGGTTTCTATGATCTCTGCGGTCTCTGCTAAAACTGCGATTTTTTCGATGATTGTAATTACTTTGCGAATTGTTTCTTGAGCGCTGGTCATAAGAATCTTTTCTTGATTGATGATCATCACGGTAATTCATCTGATTTACTTGTTGCGTTCGAATGGAAGAGGTGTTGGTTTCCAATTTCTGCAACCTGGAGATGAGATCTTCCATCAGTGTTTTTTCCATTTTTTGACCATTATTGATGCTAGATTGATGAAGCATATTGACTGTCAATGGAGATTTTGATTGTTCAAAAAATGCTGGGCGTTCGACCAATCGAACGTTTTCTCGAAGCTCTGTTAGATCTCGATGACGCATTCTTTGAAGATGAACGCCTAACTCCGATCTAAATCCAAGGACTATAGCTTCCAGAATCTCGGCCTCGCTTAATTTGTGTCGAATGGGGCCTGCGAGATAGAGTTTGCACTCCATATAATCTCTGCATGACTCATTCGGTTGCTGAGTTCTTTGAGTGAACTGTGTCAAATCACCAGCTATATACGATGATCTTTTGAACTCTAATTCGAATTCTTGTTTAAATTGTTGGTACGATAATTTAGATAGGTGATCAAAGTTATTTTGAAACCAAAGGTCTTGAGATTTCAAAAGAGCTGTAGTAAATTGTCGCAATTTGAACTCGTCACTCCAATTTTCAGTCTTTGCAATCAGTTCAAAACTACGGAGAAAAGTCATCGGATCGTTTCTATTGAAATCAGGAATTGTTATACGCACTGGTTTTACGTATGGGTTATTTGCGTAGGAAAATTGGTGCTGGAAAAAATTTTGATTAGGGTAGTTTCCGAAATTATGCGGAAAATTAGGTGGTTCAGGATGTGGGAGGGAATAATTATTGAATGCGGGCTGATAAGACTGAGTAGGTGGATATTGATGTGGAGGTACTGAGTTTGGCGGAAACTGAAATTGCGGAGGAGACGACGCATTTTGGGTGTGATGGATTGTGTGATGGATTTCTGGATCATTTGTCGCGGCATTTTGTACCGAATTAGAACTGAGCGGCTGGGTGGTATGCAGCGGCAACACTGTATGCATCGTTCCTGGTGGAGGAGATCGTAAAACGGACGGTTGAGATGAAACGGCTGCGCTTGATTGAAGATTTGCTGGTGGTGTGCTCACAGGAGTCTCGATGGTGACTTCAGTTTCGACTTCAATATCAAATTCTTCATTTTCCAATGTCATTTCGGAAAGTTCGTTACCGAGTGACTCGATAATGAATTTCGATAGTTTTTCTTTCGATAATCTCGCAAGAAGTTTTTTGAGATCACGTGCTGATTTTGTTTGTACGTTGACGTCCGGATATTCGGTTAGCAAGAGCGGGTCGAAATCATACTTGTTGAACTTTAGTGTGGTGTCTCCAATGCTTATGATAAAGTATTGCTTTCTAGTTGGTTCCATGATGACAGCTGAATAGGTGGAGTTATTGATTCGATGATTTTGAAACTGTGAATTGATGTCTTTTGCTTTCAATTTGGATAGAAAGAAAATACGACGACCAATACACTTGCCAAAGTTCTTCAGAAGATAGAAGAAAATTTGAGAGAAGAGAGATAAAATTAGTGTCTCCCAAAAATAATTAAACATAGATAAAAAAAAATGTATATAAAACGACGGATTAAAAAATTTGGCGTTGATTTTCACTACTTAGACTTCCGTATAATTTTTCGGATACTTGACTTAAAGTGTCTCACTACTGGTTATACGTCTTTTCGGATACTTAAATCAACAATAAAATATCGATTTAAATCAAAACAATAAAATATCGATCGAGGGATCGTGCTTTTTCCTCGCCTGGGGAAAAAACGGCGCTTCCACCATGTGATGGTCCTACCCATCAACCAATATTGCGTAGCTCTATATTAATTGGGGGGGGGGCTTAGAGCAACACTCTCGAAGTTCTAGGTATCGATTACTCGAACCCTGAACTATCGATTCGAGTGCTGGTCTTGCGAAGTCCGGGGTGTCGATGGCTCGAACCCTGAACTATCGATTGGCGAGAGAGTCGATTACTCCGAAGTCCTGGGTATCGATATCTCGAACCCTGAACTATCGTTCGAGTAATATAACTGACTCTCTATGTGCCGGTGACTCGATGGCTGGAATAAATGACGATGACTCACGAAAGATGGTTATAGACGAATATTGTATTAATTGAAATATTGAAGCATAAAATACAGATGACAATTGAGTTGGTTGAGACGAGAGATGAACACTGCTGTACGTAAAAGTAGAATCCTTTACCAGACAGAGTCCAGAGCTCGAATGAAATCCGCCGTCGAGGCAAGGGCCCGACACCCCCTTGATGCTCTACACAGACTCAGACCTTCCAGAAGTGGGGGTGTGACTCTGCGCATGCGCGAAAAAGGGAGTGGGATAGAGCACTTGCCTCGTCCGGCGGATCTACAAGACATTGCCAGGACAGGGCAAAAGAGGAATGAATAATTATGAAAATTTGAGGAACGCTCTCTCTCGTTACACAGGCACCACTACCGCAACGTGTCAGAGCCCAATACTCTGTCATGAGCCGAAAGTAAACAAAGCAGGCATCTTACCAGCAAAACAAATAGCAGCTCATTTTATTTGCACAACTGACGACCAGTGGCTTAGCATGCAATTTGGCAACGTTGCAGCTCGTCCATTTAAAGTCACGAAAAATATCGAACTACAGGGTGTTCGGTGAACACCTTTGCATTCGATATTTTTGTTGAAAAGTTGAGTTTTTGAGGTTTTTTTTTCAACCCATGAGTTTTCAGTGCTGCCATCGTTATTTTTCGAGGTTTTTACACCAGAGTCGACTATTGAATCGCTTATAGCAAAAGTGTGCAACAGCCCCATTCCAAACGCATAGGTGAGCGGTCAGTTATTAGCACTGATCGCAAGTTTCGACTCTTTGCTAATCCAACCGCTCGCCGATGCATTTTGACGCATTTCAGAATCCAGGCACCGCACCGCTACCTCACTTGTCAAAACTCAGAACCCGCAAAATACGTGACCTCTATGGGGCTCTTGCAAACTTCTGCTGTATAGGGGATTTAGAGTTGATTCTTGCATAAAACCTGTAAAAATGCGACTGTAAAAATGAGCACACCAAAAAATCACGAAATTCACTCTCAGAATCGGGCTTAATGGCGGATAGACGCAGGTTAAATGGGAGATTCCTATCTAAATTGAGACATATCTCTGTGTTTCCGTAGAGAAAGTGACATAATAGACTGGAATCTCCCATGATACCTGCGTCGAACCGCCGTTACCATCTTGCCTTTATAGCAATTATATGAGTTTATTACTGAATTTCAAAATTTCTTACAAGGGGAGGCTCAGAAGACGTCGCCGCCTCCGATTTTGAAAACAATTGCACGAAAATGTAGCTAAAGTAAAAATATTAGACCCATGTTTCTCACTTTTTGCCAATGGGCCTTCCTGAAGCGTCCGGAATTTTTTGAAAGTTGCCGAAATTCACGTAAATATTCGGAACGCTCTTCGCTCGGGTTTTTACGTGAATTTCGGCATTTTTCAAAAAATTCCTGACGCTTTAGGAAGGCCCATTGGCAAAAAGTGAGAAACACGAGTCTAATAGTTTTACTTTAGCTACATTTTCGTGCAATTTTTTTCAAAATCGGAGGCGGCGACTTTTGAGCCTCCCCTTGTTAGTGTGATTTTTGTTACATAAGATTCGACTATTTATTTGTTTATAGCAAAAGTTTGTAAGAGCCCTATTATCTATATTTGTATTTGAGTGTATATGATGACGTAGTATTACCTGCAGGCATAAATATGATTTTTACGGACTGATCTGCGGAAGAATCCTTTGCAACCATCGCACGAGGCTGCGCCATAGTGTTTGCCGGTGGCTCGATCTCCGCAAATCGAACAAAATTGACTGATCACCCCGACGGAGGCATCCAGAGATGACTGAATAGAGTTCTGCAGTTCGGCCCGCTGTTCCGAGGTCATCTGTAACTCCACCGGTTCAGCTGCTCAACATAGAAACAAAACAAGGAGTTAAATTAAAATATTATTTAAAATACTTAAAATACATTAAAATACACAAATCAGTTGCATCGCGTAGGCCTGTGCTATGTTCAGTTTTGTGCATGGAAGTTCGATGTCCGAAAAACATCGAAATTTTATCGATGCATCGAAACAAATTTTAACAGGTCAAAAATGAGAAACCTCTAGAAATCATGATACTTTTTAATGCTTTTGAGATGCCTTAAGAGGAAAAAATGACAATAAAGGTTTGTTTATAGTCGAAATATCGATAAATAACGGGTTACGATGTATCGATTGGCATCAACATTATTGCATCGAATCAATTCGATAGCTGGAAAACATCGAAACTTCGATCGATACATCGAACATAGCACAGGTCTAGCATCGCGTGTTCTGAAAACAAAATTTGAACGTATTTATTCCAAATTAAGAAGAATGTATGTAAATTTCAGAGTGATAATCGTGTTTCCTGAATATTCTAAAATGAAGTATTACGAAAAACAACAAATTCTTTTAGGATTTATACGTAGGTGTTGTTTATTTGTTTAGAACTGCGAAACTAGCAGAGGTTATAACCTTTAAATTCAAAAGTTCCATGTAAGACACCGTATATGTACCTATTTCGCATTAACAATGTTTGACGATCTCATGTTACAAATCCTCTATTGATGATTGATTTCAAGAAAAATCGCATTTTTCAAAAAATTCGTAAAAATCGACATTTTCAAATTTTTCATAAATTCTAGCTCTTGATATTTTCAAAATTAAGTTAACGGTGGAACAAAAGCAAGGCTTAATCGATCGCAAGTGTCCATAAATGGTACGAGAAGCCCCGAGAGTCCTAATTTTTCCCACAAGTTCTGAATCCTCATCTCTGATTTGGTCGTGACTCAATTTGGATCAATCTGTAAATCGGGTTATTATGATCCATCAGATTATTCGCAAAATACGCTTGAGAACTTACAACGTGAAGACGCCAAGTCTGCGCTGCTGAATTGCGTAGATTTAATGGCATTTTGAAATTCACCGAAGATTCCACCGGTAGATTACAGAGTTTAGTTCAGTGTATGACTGTAATGCACGAAAATATACCAGCGTCTTTAATCTTTCGGGTCATTCCACTGAAAATGTTACACCCGTAACACATTAAAGTAATATTTCTCAGGTACCAATAAAATTTGTTGCATTTTTGAGGCTAAGAAAGAAATGAGCTTTAGTAGAATAATTTTGATTGAATGACATTATTTTTCTTCAAACCAAAAGATGTCGATCAATAGTGTTACGGGTGTCACATGTACTGTGGAATGCCGAATGACCCTTTCCTCAACCGGTGGAGTCCTCGATGACTTTAAAAAACTTGCGGATATTTTAATTAATTAACGACGTTTCCACCGATTGAGAAAAGATTACAGATCAAAGTATTTTCGTGCATTACAGTCATACACTAAATTGAACTATGTAATCTTTTCTGAACCGGTGGAATCATTGCTGAATTTAAAAATGTCATTAAATCTACGCAAATCAACAGCTCCGCTCCAAGACGCGAGAAATAACCGAATCAACCGTGCCTGCAAAGCCTTACATCGCCATGAGCGCAGAAGTCCTCACAAACGCATTTTTTTTCATAAACTCATTTCAAAATTATTGAATTTCTTTCCAAATTTTGCAACATTGCATTGAACCAATGCTTTGTTCTATCGTTAAATTTGAGATCGACGTCATGAGTAATAATTTTTTTCAACAGTATGACCTTTTAAACCAATGATAATGCATTTTAGATAATGGGATTGATTTTTTGTCATCATTCCGTTCATCACAATTAATTCAAAAACTATCTCCGCGCATAGGAAGCGATCGACGCGCACCGCGGTGAAGAATACTTCAACTGTACGCAGATTCCCTTGCACTTCATGTTTGAAGTTTCTGTATTCGGTTCAAAATTCGGCTCAATGGGGCTCTCGCAAACTTTTGCTATAGGAGATTGAAAAAGTTGATTCCTGCATAAAAACCTGTAAAAATGACGGTGAGTACGCTGAAAACTCACGAAATTCACTCTCAGAATAAAATTGAGCTCAAAGACGCAGGTATCATGGGAGATCCCTATCTGAACTGAGACGTATCTCTGTGTGTCTCTGTATAGAGAAAGTGACATTATAGACAGGAATCCCCCATGATCCGTTGAGCAAACTTTTGCTATAGGGGATTGAAAGAGTTGATTCTTGCATAAAAACCTGTAAAAATGACTGTGAGTATGCTAAAAAATCACGAAATCAATGGCGGAGAGACGCAGGTATCATGGGAGATTCCTATCTAAATTGAGACATATTTCTGTGTCTCTCTGTGTAGAGAAAGTGACATTATAGACAGGAATCTCCCATGATACGTTGAGCCGTCATTATAAACTTGCCGTTTTAGCAGTTATGTGAGTTTATTACCAATTGTTAGACTTTTTCGTTGTGATTTTTGTGATTATCGCTGGTTTAACATCAGATTGGACTATTCATTTGCTCACAGCAAAAGTTTGCAAGAGCCCCATTCGGTATTTCACGATCAAATTTTGAACAAAGTGTACGAACAAAATGAACTCCTAAGAAGTGCTCGTATTTTTTTTTTTTTTTTTTTTTTACGGCGAATTTTCTTGTGATGTCCCTCTATGGCCCTAGGTTTGGCAAGTATCGATGCCATTAGTGCTTCCAAATCATCAAAGACGTTGGCAAATTAGGAAGCAAAGGTCGCATTCAAGTACGGGAATATGCTCATAGAATGTTTGAAAAATATTTGTGATATTTTTTCGGGTGAGAAAATATGATGTATGACTCTTAGACACCCACCATCAAAGTCGCGGTACCCGGTGAGCACCACTCATCAACGTTACTCGTACTTTTCCGAAATTCGATCATGTCAATACAGCGTTTGAGCTAAGGCTTAGGTACACACACGCTCAAACAGTTTGATCAAACACAAAACAGGCAGGTTAGGCAACATGCCAATTTCAGAATTCAAATATAAACAATAAACATGACGCAGAATGTCGTTCTTTTCGGACTGTTGATGATGGAACTGATGGTTGATGAAAAGTGACTTGAAGGATTTGTTTGACGGGTCATGAAACAGCAGCTTTCTTTTGTCAACACCAAAGGAATATTTTCGGCTTCAACGCGCAATAGTTGCGGTCACTTGTTGTTGGTCGTTAATTTTGGCGCAAAACGATTGATCTATTTTATCAAATTGGAGAGAGAGAGAGAGAGAGAGAGAGAGAGAGAGAGAGAGAGAGAGAGAGAGAGAGAGAGAGAGAGAGAGTGTCAGATTGAATTGGACGTAGATTAAGAAAATAGGTGTCTTAATAATAATAAACCAAGAGCACAAACCTAAGGAACTCTCCAGAAAAACGAATTTTGTTAACCCTGGTCAGGGTAAACGCAGCACAGATTCTATAACGCATCAAAAAGAATGCAACGAGCGATGTCGACCTTAGCACAGATTAAAACACAAACGCGTATTGGAAAGCATCTCCGAAAACCAAAATATTTTTTTTACAAATTATGTTGCTCCAGATAAAATGATGTGAACGATTCGTCACTTGGCAAAAGTTCTGTAGGTTATTTTCTCAAATTCCATGAAGCGCAAGAGTCTGATCATTTTGTAAAGTGTGAAATAAAGGCACCTTTTTCCATGCATCTAATTGTAAAAACTTCACTCGGGTTTCTTTAATTAAAAAAAAAAAAGAATATTTCTTGCAAAGAGTTGCCTTTTAAGAATTCTTATTTTTTACGTCCGCTATAATATTCGCACTCAACCTTAATTTCCTAGATGGTTGTAGTTGTTTCGGGAAGACAGAAATTCCATCGACTGACCTACGACAAACATCAACAAACACTAGCACAGTAGCAACGCACGTTTGCAACACGTATCACAGTTTTATGGTGGACCTGGGTCCGGTCCGTCAATGCATCAAAAATTATGGAAACTTCCGAAAACAGCGAAACATTCCTTCAAAGCAAGAGACACTGCTAACAAACTCTTGCGGAATTTTACATATAGTTCCTATTTGAATTATACAACGTTTTCGGCACTGAATATAGATACTGCGTTCTAAAGCTCGATTTTATATTCCGTCTAATTAAAATCTAAGAAACACGAAACGTTTAAATGATAAATTTTGATTCGATTACTTTTTTTTTTTTTCGAGCACGCATTTGAAACTCGATTCAGAGCTAACACACAGGAACTCTTCGCTGGATTTCGGTTTAATCTTTGCTCCGGTGTTCTGAAAATGAAAGCGGTCAAAGTCCAGTTCAGGCCGATAACGGCGGATAACATATATATGCACAGATTACAAAAATTATTGTCCTCTTCATTTTTAATTTACATCTGTGTATTCATTAAACGATAAGTTAGTATACGTTGGCGCAGTGATATACCGTATAGGCAACTATGCATTAATAGGTATGGCGTGGGTATACCTGTATAGTTGCATAGTGTGCCGATGCGTTTGTGTAATGCGTATATTTTATTGTAAATATTTACAATTTGTCTTCGTCCTGATATGAATCATTAAATCCATGACGAAATCAAAACTACGTAATGGGGCAGTTGCAAGGGTCTGAAATAATGTGTTTTTTATATAGAAAATGATAGTACTTGATGATAAGCTAAGAACAATGGTGCCTTTGGTTTTTTCATAAGTGTCTTGGTTTTGGAGATACACACGTGTAAAGTTGCATAAATTCGTGTGTGTAGTGACGTCACTACGCGGAATTCCCATTTAAAACAATGTATTTTGGGCCAAAATCTCATCTCCGGAACAATGGGACTTAATTAGAAACCAATGGTATCTTTGTTCTCAGCTCATCAAGTACTTCCATTTTCTTTATAAAAAACACAACATTTCAGACCCTTGCAACTGCCCCATTCGATTTTTGAAGGCATAAGGATCGCATCATTGATTCCAGGCTTTGCTTTATTGATATTGACGGATTTATGAGCGAGAAGGAATCGTACCATTGCACTATGGTCTGAGATCCAAAAAAAGTGGCCAAAAATCAGTGAAAAATAGTCATCAAAAATTATTGTTTTTGACCTTTTAAGGTTAATTTAATACTTTATGGTGACATTTTTAAGTTCAAATTACTTGTTAAAAGTGTTCTCTGTAGTTGAAATCGGTCTTAAAAGTTTATAAATGATAAATTTATGAGAAATTCACTTTCTGATTTTCGGCCACTTTTTGACGATCTCAGACCATTGTGCATTGATTTCTGAAGTAACTGATTTCTTTCTGCGTAACACCGTTTAATCATTTGACTTAATAAGTTGCAATGTACAATGAAATGCGTACTAACATAGGTAAATAATCAATGTGTGTCAGTAATCTAGTTTACGCAGTTTTGGGAATAATATAGTCGGAATAGTCCTATAGTTCTCCAGCGGGCTGACCATTTACTTTTGCGTCAACCAAAAGTTAAGATTGTCTCAATGAGTGACGCGATTGGTCGAGTATATTATGTAAGACTTGGCTGTTGTTATAATATATGGTAATAATATAACCATCGTTAAGTTTCCCGTGAGCGGTAGCTTTAAAAAGGCTATACTCATGGGTGGCTTTATAAAACTAACATAATTTAAATCTATGTTTACTGAAGCAACAGGCAAGACTTACACAATAATTATTGATCAATAGTGTTATTCGTAGATAGCAGAGTTGGACATAGGGGTGGAAATCGATTAAATCGATCGTGGGTCGTTTTTTTTTTCAGTGGTCGATTTTACGTTAGTCAGAGTTGGGTTTTTTTTTTTTTTTTTTTTTTTTTTTTTTTTTTTTTTTTTTACGAGTCACCCATCATACCTGTTGCTTAAGAATTAGATCTAATCGAAATGACCCTAAAGTTTATTTGACCCTAAAGTTTATTTTTAATCTGTGAAGTCTGTACATTTAATTTCCACCCAAAGGTTTTGCGATTATTACCAATTGCTCAGTAATCATGCGGTCGATGACACTCTAATTTGCCTAACTCTGGTAGACAGAATTTACTATCGGTTTACCATAAAAGAAAAATGATCGGCCCACAGCTTTACAATCGGGCTTTTTTTTCCGAGATGGCAACAATGCGTGATGCTTTTTGCTCGACACCGCGGTAGCGCCGGCGCTTAGCAGTTAGAATAAAACAGCGTTGCACGATGCGAGGCATCATAATACTTTGTCGTACAGCTAGGTCCCTGATAAGGACCCATAACCTAAAAACTACGTGGCCAGACTCGAATCTTCTAGGGGTATTCTGCCGTGTTACCGCGGAGAGAGCAGTAAGGGCAAAATCAACATTTTGAGAAAACAGACTATGAAGTTTCAAACCTAAAATTAAGGAGTTCAAAATCCTCCGTTTTTCATGAAACTTTCAGGAAACATGACGCAGGGTGTTTGAAATCGTTGAGATGATCAAAAACCGACAGATTTTGTCTTCAACTAATAAAAAACTGACGTTTTACCTTGCATGTTACGCAAGACAGCGCAGCAAGTCCTATAAAACCAATGAAAAAATCAAGGTAGATGACGCTGCGTTCGCGCTACTGCTCTCTTCCGTGACAGTAGTGGAATACGCCGAAATACACGGCAGGAGCAAGCTGAAGCGCGACTTACAGACTGTTGTATTGCGTGATAACGTATAGGCGTACTGCGCTCTTGCTTAATTTAACAGCAATTTTCACGCACTTACAGCTGCTTTTTGATAGCTCTCGTTCATTGCGAAAAAGGCATATTTTCCAACTTGCTTTAAGTTCAATATAGACTCTACAGACTAAAATACATTGAATTTTGAAGCAATCTCAATTTCGAAAATTTGTGACTTACTGCGCTCTTTTCGGTAACACGGTTATTAGCCAAATTCATTATAGAAGAAAACTGGCCTCTGCTATCTCTTTGCACGGGGGAAAAGTGAAGCTGGCCATGGCACCTGCTGATGGGCAGGGCACTTTCCCGCACGGGAGTATGGACCACTTTGACATTAGATATAGCTCTTATGAAGCCTCGCTCTTCAAACCTATTTTATAGTCAATGCGGAGTAATCCTTGATTCGTAATAAAACTTTACTCTGATTCCGATCGAAATATACAAATCAATTACAAATCCCGACTGGACTCGAGGGACTCAAATACTATCCCGTTTGTCCAACTCTGGTTGACAGGGACAAAATGCAGCGTTGCCAGATTGCATGCAACGCTATACTAATCCTATACGCAAATAAAATTCAATTGTTGACATGTAGGTTTCCACTCTCTATTATAAATGCCCTCTGATTGTACAGACTAGATCTAATGATGCAACAATCTCGATTTTTCTTTTTTATCCTCTCGTACATATTTTATAAGCTGCGTAAACTTCTTTTTCCGGCAAAAGTTGCTCGGGGGTTTTTGCTTTGTTTTCTTCTCCTCGAATGGCATTATTTGTTGTTTTGTTATTCGTTTAAATTGACATTGTGGAAATTTCCTGCTCTGTATTTAAGTTTGTTTATCATATTCGTGACTCAGCTTTATTTTATTGTATAGAGCTTTTTCAGTTAAATCGACCTTTGAACGGCTGAATTACTCAAGACCGAATAGTTTCAATCTATGTATAAAAGGCTACATGGCGTTTCAGAAGTCAACGATTAGCCAACAATGCAGTCATCGGTTGCAATCAGATGTGAAAAAACTCGTCAACCGTGCCAAACAATCTAGCTCTCTCTCGCTCTCACGTGATCCTTTTGTACAGCTTTGTTTTTCTACCGTCAAATTTCGTTTACAGGGCTTTGATTCGCTCAATTTTCTTCTTTTTTTATCAACATTGCATGGCAATGACTCGAAAAATTCATTCCTGCCAGAAAACGGCACAAATAATATGTCTCTGTATGCGTTAGCGATGAAAGTAAGACAGCAGTCAGTGGCGTAGCGTGGTCCTAAGGGTCTGGTGTTCATTTTTAGTAGAATTCCATTCTATACCGCGTCAAGCTCTAAGAAATAAGCTAACTAAAAATAGGTGTTTCTACCCTCCCACACTTGCTTTCGGTTAGGTTAGGCCTCCCCACACAGGCTCCTAATCATTTAGAAAATCAGAAAAAACCTCTCTATGTTCATGTAGGGTTGAGACTGCCAAAAAAAAGCAACACGCAGTGTAATTATATTTATTCGCAAGTAGTGGGGTGGTCCGGTACCAGTAGGTGAACCCGCGAACCCACTGCCATGCACTCTTCTCTTTCCGTAGGTAACAGGGCTGCCGTTTTGCGTATAATCAATGCTATTTTTCAATTCACCGATGATTCCACCGGTTGAGAAAAGATTACACAGTTCAGTTCAGTGCATGACTGTAATAAACTAAAATACTCGAATCTATAATCTTTTCTCAACCGGTGGAGTCGTCGATGACTTTAAAAAACTTGCGGATATTTTAATTAATCAACGGAGTTTCCACCGATTAAGGAAAGATTACAGATCAGAGATTTTCGTGCATTTCAGTCGTACACTGAACTAAACTGTGTAATCTTTTCTCAACCGGTGGAATCATCGATTAATAGAAAAATAGCATTGATTATACGCAAAACGGCAGCCCTGGTAGGTAATAGCTTAGCGCGAGGCGTTCTACTAACAGTCCTTACCGAACGCAGACCTTACCTGCCGTCGGGCCATAGAATAAACACAACTTATTGTATTCATTCTATGGTCGGGCACGCAAAGGTTCTTCAGCGGGCACAGCACAAGTGCCGCGATAAAAGCGCTAATAAAGGGGTGTCTCCACCTGCGAATGTAAAAGCGCGAATAAACTGATTGAGCCAATGAGCTGCCTTGAAGTCGATAGTTCGAGTTCGATGTATCGACAACAAAGAAGCTCATTGGCTCAATCAGTTTATTCGCGCTTTTACATTCGCAGGTGGAGACACCCCTTAAGCAGGGCAGTGAGTGAGGTGTTCGCTGCCAGTCACCGAACACTTCGCTGCCATTTTTGGCCGTACTGTTTCGTACACTGGGTGCGGTGCGTCTCGACTTTTGCTCGCTCTACTGAAATAGAGGGTTTTTGTAATGGCGACTGCCGGAGACTCCCACAGTTCTTTGTTACACATGCGTGAAAGGGTGTATTTCCGTCTTCTGCGCAAGTTGCCGCCCAAGCAATCAGTAGAAACAATAAATGCACCTGATTTGCGCAGTGTTTAGTAATGGACAACCTGCGCAGAAAATGAAAATGTGTCCCTCTACGCATGCGTAGAATGAGCTGTAAAACGGCAAACTCTTTTGAAACGACCTCTATCCTGCAAGTAAAAAACTCTGCATTTTGATGGTGTCCGCGGGAGGTTCTGGAAATATTTGGAAATCTTTCGAAACGTCGCGTCGCGTTGTCTCGTTATTTGAAGCCCGACAAGACAGAATATAATGAATACTGCTGAAAGTGAAAAATGATGCATCAAATTAATTCTAGAAATCATCCTCCTCCTCTCCTCTATAGGCTATAACATATTGCTCTTGGACTTTGGAACCCTTGATTATAAGAGCTGTCAACATATAAGCGGGAACATACAATACACCATAGTTAGTATACAGTTTGCACGAGCACGATGCGGTGTTGCCGTTTCACCTTAAAAATCAGAAAAGAAAGCTTTTTTATCACAGTCATTGCTTTGTAACTGAAAGTTTTATCGTTCTTCGAAATGTGGCAACCACTGGCGCAACCAGGATCTCTTTCATCTCTCTCATTTCCCATTTGAATGTATAAGTAGGAAAAGGACAGAATCAAAGGACAGGTGGTTTTATCCCCTTGTCCATCCTTGTCTAACATTCATTTTTTAATGGAGAAAAGAGAGAGATGAAGAAACTCTCGGTGCGCTACTGGTGGCAACTAAATATACATGTATACCAGTGGCGAAACGTGCAATTTGGCAACGTTGTAATGTGTCAATAGAAACCCATTAAAAATATAGAACTATTGGATGTTCGGTGAACACCTTTGCAATCGACCTTTAACGTGGGTTCAAATGGGTTCATTCTAATGTTGCCAAATTGTACGCTACGCCACTGCTCAATACTATTTTGATGAAATAACGACAAAACTCAATTGTATATTGTATACTGATTGATGCTTTTTCGGAATTCTCCAGCATCGAACCGTTGGATTCAGAAGTGGCGTGGCTTCATTTTTGGCGAAAATCAAATGATTAAAATGGTTCAATGGCTTCCCTACCCTCATTTTCACAATACAAATTTGAAAACTTTAATACAGGCTGGTCTACTCTTATTGAAATAGCGGGGTACACATGAGAAAGCCAGTGGTGCCGCGTGCAATCTAGCAACGCTACATTTCGTCCATTTAAATCGATGGAAAAATATCGTTTCGAGGGACTGAGTAACTTCCAATAATTCGACCTTTTTCACCAGCTTAAATGAACGAAACAAGATTTTACCAAATTGCACGCTACACCTCTGAAGAAATCTGATGTACATTATCTGACTCTTATGTACAATATTCAAGCGTGATTTTTCTCAAAATCTCGTTTTTGGACTCAAACCACTTCTGAATCCAATTGCTCATTTGTGTATCAGTTTCATACAGTAGTATTAGTTCTGAAATCGCTACAGAGGCGAAAATCGCGATCTATAATATACAACGAAATTTTTCCTTTTTCACAGCAGCTGTTTACTATTTTTGGCTATAATCTGCGGAGTTTTTTGGTCAAAAATTCCCCTCGGTTGCGCCATCCTGGGACGCATGCATCGATTTAACATTTATTGACTTTTATTTGTTTTGACTCTCACATTCTTTTCATCTAATAAATAAGTCAGAACCCATCAACTGTCTTTGACAATGAATGAAGATATAATTTATCGAGGCTAAAATTGACAGCCGAAAAAGGAGAGTGAAATTGGGAGAAAATCGGATTAATTTTTAAAGAACAAGGAATAAAACGAGGCACGATTCGTGATGAAGTCCGTTTTCCAGTAATTTTATCTTTTTCTGAAGTTTCTCTCTCAACGGAGAAAAAAGAGGGAAAAGTATCTAAATTACTAAGCTTTTATACTTTTGATGATTTCTTTCATTTTTCATAAACATTTCTGAATGGATAGTTTTCCGTTTCTAATTTCAGAAGTCTGCCTCAACTGTTCGACTCTCTATTAAAGCGGTCTCTAGAAGAAGGGCCAATAAATAACAGGTGCACTCTTCCGATGAAATCGTTGATTCATCATAATGCTAATTTCTTGTAAAGAGCACAGAGCACGATGTTTTATAGGTATTTCTTGTGGCGTAGCGTGCCATCTGGCAACAATGCTGCTCCTTTATTTAAACTCATTAAATTTATCGAATTTTCCTTGTGCACTGTGCACCCCCTGAATTCGATCTTTTACATGAGTGTAAATGGATAGAATACAGTGTTGCCTAGTTGCACGGCAAAGCTTTGCGACAGGTGTCCAATTTTCCAGCTCAAATTCGGCCAAGACGCATCGAAACAACTGCCAACAGTCGCGCTTACCGTTGAGTGATGGACAATAAAGACAAAGGTTAGGGTTTCTTCAAGGTTTAAATTGACGTTTTCTAAGTAACAGCTTGTGATGAATTACTTTAAAAGCATATGCCTTAACTAATTGAAATTTTGACTTCAAAGCGAAAAGTTAGGCATAGATTTCGATTGAAGTTATGTCCATCATTATTAACAGTAGACGACTGTTGGCTGTTGTTTTGTTGAGCCCCCGAACATACGTGAACCCATTTTACTTGTCTCACTTTCATAACACGGGAAGCATAAGCATAGCAGGTGGTTTTTTTTTTTTTTTTAATTTCGTTGGAAAAAAGGGAAAGCCTTGATTAATCCAGAGAATTTTTATTGATGCAAAAAAAGTTCTTTTGCAAAAATTTGTCAAATTTTGTCATCTATGTATTTGATAAAGTATAGTCGTTTAATGAAAAGTCAGGGTCTGAGTCCGCAGTTTTGGACGTGTCGAGACGAGATTAGCGATAATCGATCAATCCCATTGGTTTAAACGGCGTCACGTGACCATATTTGAAGTCGGTCGTCGGAGTCACTCGTCTAAAATGAACAACTCTAACCACTTCAAATATGTCACGTGACACCGTTTAAACCAATTGAATTGGTTCATTTACGCTATCTCATCTCGTCTTGCCCAAAATAGCGGATTCAACCCCCAGAGATTAAAAAAAAATAAACAAAAAACAAAAAACAAAACAAAAAAACGGGAAATTACGAAATACAAAAATTCCAATAAGCCTCAATGAGTGCGAGTGAGACAAATAGACATACTATCACTGGCACTCACTCTCACTCACTAAGCTTATGATGAAACGAATTTTATAATTTACGGCTTTAATTTTTAACTAGCACTGAAAAAACAAAGTTTAAGTAGAGCCGAAGCAGCTTTTTAAAACAGCTTCGTAGAGCAAAAGTGAAAGCACTACTTCGGTAGAGCCAAAGCAAAAAAAAAAGAGGCTGCTACTCTAAAGAAGTAGTGCTTTGGTACTCCTGCAACTTTCTCTGGTGCAGCTTGAGCTTTTGCTCTGCAAAGCTATTTTAAAAGGCTGCTTTGGCTGTACATAAACTTTGTTTTTTTTAGTAAGGGTGTGTTGCGAGTGTTTTGCTTAAAAAATTAAAGAGAACATACTGTGTTTCTATATAGTCTCAACCATCCCGAATTTCAACTTTGCAACTTTCGAGCGTCTCGTTGCTGCGAAAGTTTTGAATTTTCAGTTGCATGAGGAGGCACGCGCCCATTTTTATCCCCCCAGCAAATATTTACATAACTAACCAATCATTGCATTTGCGAAGCGGGCGGCGGGGCACTAGGAAGTATAGAGCAAACAAATACGAACTAATGGCAGCGTTATCAGTTTCGAGGTGAATAAAAGTTAATTCGGTTTAGACTCCGGACCGTAAACAAAGCTTCGTCTAGAAGAGGAGAAGAGAGCAAGTTAGAAGATAGAAACGACAGGAGAATCCTTAGTTTTATCTTTCACCCGTTTTTACCTTTTTTCTGTTATTTCTTTTCATCCGTGTTCTCTCTTCTTTCTTTCTTTCAGAGCCAAAAAATGGAGCATCAGAAAAAGATCGTAGTCGTCGAATCGATGAAAGAGAAGAGAATCCTGACGGGGAACATTAGTGACTAAAGAAAATTCCACGAAGCTTGGGAGAGAGTGTCCTGCGACCTACAGTCGTATAGGGCTACCGGCACCGGATTGCCGAAAACTCCTCGCAAATACAATGGGCAATGGGCCACTACCGAAAGTTGAGGTCGAGGATTGCAAGTAAGTTACGGTTCTCTTCTCAGCCCATTGGCGGATACAGGGAATGGGTCTGTTGCAAACTTTTGCTACAATGATAAAGAGTATTTCATCGTATGTAAAATCGCCCGAAAAGTCCATTGGTGGCATCAGAAAGTCATGAAATGCAATAATAAACTCACTAGAGACGTTTAATGAAATCCAAGATGGCGGTAAAATATCGAGCAATCTGTATGCATGCAACTTTAACATCCAAGGATTGCCAACGTTGACAACCTCACAGCTTCAGAGGTTATGTGTTTATTTACGTTGTGATTGGGTGTGATCAATATTGTGAGGTTGGCTATACTTAGATGTTCGTGGTGCATGCATTCAAATTGCTCAATATTTTACCGCCATCTTGGATTTCATTAAACGCCTCTTGTGAGTTTATTATTGCATTTCATGACTTTCTGATGCGACCAATGGACTTTTCAGGTGATTTTACATATTATTAAACACTCTTTATCGTTGTAGCAAAAGTTTGCAACAGACCCATTGTCTTTCTCTCTCTCCCTCCATTTGAACTTATGTGTTAGAAAAGGACAGCAGAGGGGGCCATCACGTGACTTTGGCCACCTCTTCTGTCCTTTCCTAACGCACGTTTTCAAATGGGAGGAGAGAGAGAAAGACAATTCCCTGTATCCGCCCATGTCTCAGCCTATGAGAGACAAGCTCAACGAGCCCCCGATTTTATTGAATGTTCACCAGTTACAACCTTTCGACTGTTCTTTCATCCTCTTAATTTTTACTTTCTCACTACTAACAAAGTTAGAAATAGAGGAAGTATTGCAATGGCGCAGAGATTTTCAAGGTATTTTGTTTCGATATTTGGCCTACTTCGGAGGGCTGCCGTTTTGCGTATAATCAATGCTATTTTTCAATTCTTCGGTGATTCCACCGGTTAAGAAAAGATTACACAGTTCAGTTCAGTGCATGACTGTAATAAACTAAAATACTCGCATCTGTAATCTTTTCTCAACCGGTGGAGTCGTCGATGACTTTAAAAAACTTGCGGATATTTTAATTAATCAACGGAGTTTTCACCGATTAAGGAAAGATTACAGATCAGAATATTTTCGTCCATTACAGTCATGCACTGAACTGAATTGTGTAATCTTTTCTCAACCGGTGGAATCATCGGTGAATAGAAAAATAGCATTGATTATACGCCAAATGGCAGCCCTGCTACTTCGACTCAGTAAATCATGATAATTACAAAATAATTTGCTCTCATTATGCCTTTTACTATCCTAAAGAATATTCATCCATGGAGTATCAATACTATTTAATAATGTGTGGCTTGGAGGTGTAAATAAATACACAAACTTTCTGCGTATGGCGTCTCTCTGCCTGTCTGTCCGTCTGTCCGTCCGTAGCCATAAAACGTGAAACCCATCATAACTTTTGATTTATTGATCCGCAAATCCATTCAAATTTTGCAGAAAGGTTGCTTTTAACATTCCTATAGGGTCCTGTTTTGTTTTTCTAAAATTTTAATTTTTAGGTTAGTAATGGATGAAAAATGGTGTCTCCATTAAAATCAAAGAGAAAATTGTTCAAAAAAAGGATGAATTTAAATATTTCAAAAATGAATCTTTATATCTGGATACAAATATCCAAAGGGGGTTGGGGGTCTCCCCCAGAATATTAACCTGTCTGTGTTCAAGCGCCTTCAAATAGAAGCATATGCAAAATGAACACCGCAGAGTAGGAATATTTAACTACCCACCATAATCGATCAAGCTAGCTTTCATTTATTTGAGTAACCAGCGGTAATTAAAGAATTTAATAGCGCTAAATATGTAATATATAAATATATAGCGCGAAATCATTTATCCCGCAGATACTTTGCGATCAAAGGCATTCGCGAGCCGTTCACGTTGTGAAGTTGGACGTTATTCTTGATTTGCGCAAGTTTTGTGTCATTTCAATACCTGTCTTATTCGTTAAGATTTTAAATGTTGTCGTCGCAATTACATTCAAAATATTGACTACTAAGACGGGTATCATGCTGTCGATCTTGATGTAGGTCATCGATTAGATTTGATTTTAAGAGGTTATAACCTCGTGACCATGTTATTGACGAGGCCGCGAGTCCCCTGTAAACTAAAATAATAATGATGTCATATAGGCCGCTTTCATTGGCGGATTCAAGGGGGGCGAAGGGGGCGATCGCCCTCCCCTGTTCGGCCCAAAAAGTGGGAAAAGAGGGGAGAGGGAGGGTAAAAGCAAGAGCGAAAACAAGAAAAGGGGGTCATTTAGGGGCAAAAATCCCCAGTTCGCCCCCCCCCCTATTCACAAGGGCTGGATCCGCCACTGGCCGCTTTGCTCGATCGGATCATCTATAATCATGTCATCATCGAATAAGAATTCATAAAATAACGTACATGATATTCCCGAATCATACAGGGTGTACCAGACCACCCGGATAGGTACTTTTTCTCGAAAACGGCTGGGCGTAGAGAGCTGAAACAAAAAAGTCAGATAGGGAATTGACCCCAAAGAATTCAATGAAAATATTTTCAAAGCCCCCCGAGGCCCCCCTGGGGGGTTTTGGGGGGGGTTCAAAACACATTTTTCCATTTTTGGCGGGAAAAAGCCTAATAAAGGAACAAAAATAAGTTCAGATCCTGAAAGAACAACTCATTGCCAACATTTTTGTTCCAGTAAATTTTTCCAGAAAACCCCAATTTTTGGGGTTATGGGCCCTTTTAGGGGGAAATTTTCATTCGGCCACTGTGACCACATTATTCAATATTTTTACAAAAACTAAAAACCGTCTGAAAGAAGAGATCAAGGCCTTTCGATTGATGTGCCACATAATACCTAAAAGTGAAAAATTAAGGCCCCCACTTAGATTCCAAAATTTGGGGGTCTTTGGGCCCCCTCACGTAAAAAAAGTCAAATAGCAAGGTATGGTTTGTGATACATCGATCGGAAGCCCTCAAAAAGTAGAATAAGATGGCGCAATCCAAAATCCTCTGCAATCATTACTTTCAAAATGGCGGCCATTTGAAAATTATGGGTGTTCAAAGGTAAGTCCTGGGAAAAGAGTCCGAGGTTGAACGATACATGGTTTGAAAGGCCTTAAAAAATGCAAACGAATGGCGCAAACCGCAAATCAATCCGCCTCTTCAATCAAAAGTTATGGCCGATTGAAATTTAAGCAGCCTTAAATAGGCCTTATTGAGCCCTTTAAGTTTCAATCGGCCATGACTTTTGATTGAAGAGGCGGATTGATTTGCGGTTTGCGCCATTCGTTTGCATTTTTTAAGGCCTTTCAAACCATGTATCGTTCAACCTCGGACTCTTTTCCCAGGACTTACCTTTGAACACCCATAATTTTCAAATGGCCGCCATTTTGAAAGTAATGATTGTAGAGGATTTTGGATTGCGCCATCTTATTCTACTTTTTGAGGGCTTCCGATCGATGTATCACAAGCCATACCTTGCTATTTGACTTTTTTTACGTGAGGGGGCCCAAAGACCCCCAAATTTTGGAATCTAAGTGGGGGCCTTAATTTTTCACTTTTAGGTATTATGTGGCACATCAATCGAAAGGCCTTGATCTCTTCTTTCAGACGGTTTTTAGTTTTTGTAAAAATATTGAATAATGTGGTCACAGTGGCCGAATGAAAATTTCCCCCTAAAAGGGCCCATAACCCCAAAAATTGGGGTTTTCTGGAAAAATTTACTGGAACAAAAATGTTGGCAATGAGTTGTTCTTTCAGGATCTGAACTTATTTTTGTTCCTTTATTAGGCTTTTTCCCGCCAAAAATGGAAAAATGTGTTTTGAACCCCCCCAAAACCCCCCAGGGGGGCCTCGGGGGGCTTTGAAAGTATTTTCATTGAATTCTTTGGGGTCAATTCCCTATCTGACTTTTTTGTTTCAGCTCTCTACGCCCAGCCGTTTTCGAGAAAAAGTACCTATCCGGGTGGTCTGGTACACCCTGTACATATAAGTATTAGAAACAGTTCTGAATGGATAGTGCAACAACAGTCACAATAATGAACAAGAAAAATTGACAAAGTTACATAAGTTGTTTCAGAAAAGATTAAGGAATTGACAGTTCTACAACTTTCATGAAAACGCCAGTATTTTACTTCCGATGGGGCTGTTGCACACTTTTGCTGTAAGCAATTTAAGGGTTGCTTTAGTCGTAAAAACCTGCAAACATAATGATGGTAGCTAAAAAAAACTCACGAAATCCACTCTTGAACTTATAGAATGCTTTTTAACGCGTTAATGTAATGGCGACGTCGGGCACTAATAATAAGAGATTCCTATATCTTAATTTCGTCACTCGCTCTTTATGGTGACAGGGAAGTAACAATGAGTAATTAGACTCCAGCAAACCGATCATTTACTTCATCGTTAAAGTGATCGTTAAGACTGTATATGAGTGATTCTATTGGTCGGAAATTGTAAAACTTGGCCATTGCTATGGTAACCATTGTTAAAGTGTCCGTTCTATAAAGGTTGTTCATACAACCTTTAAATAGCCGGCACTTTAACGATGGTTACTATAGCAACGGCCAAGTTTTACAATTTCCGACCAATAGAATCACTCATATACAGTTTTAACGATGAAGTAAATGATTGGCCCGCAGATTAGTGATCCATATCCGATCTATGATACCTGGCACCGTGGGTCCGTGGCACCTGCATTGAGAAAAATTTATTGTTGTTCTGAAAGGAATTTCGGGTGGCTCAAAAGAAAACGATTATGAAATATTGACTATATTGAACATTTCTTTTAGCATAACCAAACATTCCTTTGTGTTCCAACAATAATTTTTTTAAGCATAGTAATTAACATTTATTGATTATAGTTCAACAGTAATTCATTATAGTTAAGTGATTGTGTCGTTTGACAGAGAATGAGCCAATGAGCCCCCCCCCCCCCCAATCTTCAAACAATCTGTTTGCGATATTGCATTCGAAGCTTGAGAAAGACCAGAAGTTCAAATGCAGAAGGCAGGAAACGATAGAAAAATACCTTTCAATTTTTTTTTTTCAATTTTCAATAATTTTTTTTCTCTCTTTTTTTCTTCGATCAAATGTGCGGAATAATCTTGCCTCTTGTGTTGTGTTGTGTTGTGTTACGTCGGCATTTGTTTGTTTATAAACATCAGAGATGAGTCGCTTGTTGGTCATTATATCTCAGCCGTTTCCAAAGAAATACCTACAAACACCTGATGCTTTGTTTCATTATAATTTCAGTTCGATGCTTTGCTCGATTAATTAATCCGTCTTGCTGAAGCATCGGTTTTCAACTCTGTACTATCGCAATCTCAATTAATGTCTATCTAGAATTCATCTCTGTTGTTATAAAGGGTCTCTTGGAATTTATGTCAAATATTTCAATTTCTTATTATAGGAGAAAATTTAAAAATAAAACATCTCATCATTATTTTCTTATCTCTACATAATACAAAGCGGAAAATATTCGCGCATTCTTCTTCTCCGAACTATTCTTGTTAACATTAACAATTACAATTATTATTGTATTATAAGTGCTCCTCTCCGCATTGATCACTGGCGGATCCAAGAATGTTCTCCTCTCTCTTTTTTCCCCTTAGAACGTATTTGTTAGAAAATGGGTTAATAGACGTTAAACGTCCCGTTTTTTTCGTCCGCTCGATTTTTTGTCCTCTTTTTTTCGTCCTATGAAAACTGGTCCTTGATAATTCGTCCAATCAAATTTCGTCCTGTAGATCAATTGGTCCTTTTATTATTTTTGTCCTCAACTGCAACGTCCATGAGTTTTTAGTCCAATTATTTTTTTGTCCAAAGTATGTCTTTTGTCCTGTAATTTTAGTTCAATTTTTTATGTCCTTAAAAAATAGTTGGTTTCGTCCAATGCTCCATTTCGTTAGTTTACAGGTGAAATCAAATGAAGAAGTAGAATTCCACCAAAAGCAAATTAATATTGTATTATTTTACTAGGTGTTTTATTAATTCATCTTTTGAGAAAATATTTATTGAGCTTCATAGTGATACAGCAACACATAGGATCTACTTTCGATGGAATCTTTCCTTCAGAAGAGGTTTCTCAGAGGTTTAATTGACTTTTAAGGTAAACCAACGCGGTTAACTTGATTTATATTCTTTTGTGGCGGTGCGTGCCATATGGCATCTGGCAACGGTTGCATTTAATCCATTTAAACTCATGTAAATTTTAACTCATGTAAACTCTATTTTATAATTGTGGTAGAATCCAATTGAATACGTTCTGGTATTGAAATAAAGACACAAATTTTACCTGTAAACCAACGAAAACGAACATAAATTTGTATAGGACGAACCAAACTTTTTTTTTAGGACAAAAAACATTGGACTAAAATCACGGGACACAAAATATACTCTGGACCTAAAAATAAATGGACTAAAAACTTATGGACCTTACAGTCGAGGACAAAAATAATGAGTGGACCAATTGTGCTACGGGACGAAAATTGAAAGGACAAATTATCAAGGACAAAATGTCGTGGACAAAAAAGAATGGACGAAAAAAAAGTGGACGAAAAAAACAGGACGAAAAGTCTTGTAACCAGAAAATGATAGAATAGGAGACGTAAATCACGTGACTGCGTCCCTTTCTAATCGGTCCTTTTCTAACACATACGTTCTAATGGGAGAAGAGAGAGGAAGACATTCTTGGATCCGACAATGGCGTTGATATTTAAAAAGAAGCTTGGAATCTACGCTAGATTAGCACTTTTGACGCAGCGATACAGCCTGTTGATTCTAACGTAAAATCCCGCAAAAATAACGATGCCACGGAGAGAATATTATTTTTGGAACTACGGATCGTATGATTAAATCTGGACTAATAAAAAATTCCCTTTAAAATAACCAGACATCTTATTAACCCTTTCAGACCTGAAATTTTTTTTGTTTAGAAACAGGTATTTGACCAACATGATTGATCTTGGCGCTATGTCCTCATTTAAATTGATGCACTTATTGTAATTTTATGTTTTCCATAAGAGTACATGTGCAAAACGTACGGAGTGCATACTTTAACGGGTGGTCCATCTAAACTTTGGGTTAAGTTTCCTGTGCGACGAGTGAGTTTTAAACATTTTGAACTGTCTTGTCGATATTTTTAAATTTTCCATCAGAATCGATAGTCGTTCATTTGCCCACAGCAAAACCTTTGAAAAGCTCCATTACAAGTCAGGCATTCGAAAAAACGGAACAATGAAAGTGCAGAAGGATGTAAACGCATCAACATTTTGAAACTGAAATCGTAATTTTGTCGACCGTTTTCCTGAGCTACGTTAAGATCTCTCATAAACAGAGCTGCCGATTTTTGTAGTTTTAATGGCATTTTGAAATTCACCGAATTTCCACCGGTTGAGAAAAGATTACAGAGTTTATAGTTCAGTGTATGACTGTAATGCAAAAAAATACTAGCGTCTTTTATCTTTTCTCAACCGGTATAGAGTCGTCGATAACTTTGAAAACTTGCGGATGTTTTAATTAATTAAGTTACGGCGGTTCCACCGATTGAGAAAAGATTACAGATCAGAGTATTTTCGTGCATTACAGTCATACAACAAATTGAACTATGTAATCTTTTCTCAACCGGTGGAATCATCGGTGAATTTAAAAATTTCATTAATTCTACGCAAATCGGCAGTTCTGCTCATAAAGTCTCGTGTGGAACAAAGGCTGGCTTTTAATCAAATTATAGTTTTTCCTCTAAGTGTGACATTTTTACTCTGTAACGTTTACACTTTCAATATTATTCTGAGACAGTGATATTTCTCACGGTTTTCCTTCGTAACCCTGATATATATATATATGAAATCAACAAATCTAACGAAATAACACATTAAATATATTTTCTCATCAATTAAACATTTAAACAAGCCGAGTCTAGACTAGAATCCTTATACTACGAGAAATTTTGAACGGCTTTTTTGACAAGTCAACCGTTCAGTTGAGTCTTCAAATGACCCAAACCGTGAACTCTTTCAGCTACACGCCTCTTGCGCCTTGATAAAATACACCCTATTTCGATAAGAAACACTTTTTAAACGCGCTTTATCTACATTTGTTTCTTCTTTTAAGACAAGTATAAGTAATTTTTCTTCCTTTTACCCCCCCCCCCCCCTTTTATCTCCTTCGATTCAGCAGGAAATCGTGTTTCAACTATTTTATAACCTATTAGGCCACGGATTTAATTATAATTTTATCACCTCTCCCGAGCCTGTCCGCCAGAGCGCTAACTATCGGGAAAAATGTAAACGATTGATTGCACCACTTTCCAATTATTTACCGTCTGACTTCAAATTGATTCATCTTTTTTTCTCTTATTCTTTTTTTCTTTTCTTTTCTTTCGCAGTGTTGGTCATTATTCTTTCGTGTTAATCTTTTCGATTGATTTTTCGTCACGTGTCTCATGATAACTGCAAAAATTACATCGTTCACTTCTCCAATTCCACTGGGGCTGTTGCACACTATTGCTTTAAGCAATTTAACAGTCGATTATCTGGTGTCAAAACCTCCAAAAATAACGATATGGCAGCACTAATTTTTTCCGAAATCCACTCCTAAACTCAATAAACGCGTTTATTTGAGCGAGCGTAATGGTGGCTAACGGCAGTAATAATGGAAGATTCCCATCTAACAATACTTTAAACCCATCAAAAAGTGACCAATAAGAGACGACTTTCATTTTTGACACCGGTGTCACTAGGTGTCACAGTACCATTCATCAGATGTGGACCACTACTCTGGTGACTAATTAGTCTGTGAATCATCCTTGTCAGCATAGAGATAGTGACGAAATTAATATTGGAATCTCCCATTATTACTGCCCTATGCCACCATTATGATCGCCTAAATAAAAGCGTTTATTGAGTTTAGGAGTAGATTTCGGAAGTATTTAGTGCTATCATCGTTATATTTGTTGAGGTTTTTACTCCAGAATCTACCATTAAATTGCTTATAGCCAAAGTATGCAAGAGCCCCATTTAGTTATCTGTCGTCACTTGAGAACCATAAACTGAATTTCAGTCTGAAATTTTCAGAAGCAGATTCCTCGTCTTATTTAGGCTACATTTTAATTGTTACTCCGTATAAACAGCCGTCCGTTGCTGTCAAATCTTGTGACTATTATGATAGTTTGTCAATCAATCAGGTCATCTAAACCTTCGGATGGGAGTTTGGTGGCAGGAAAAGGCCCACAATTTTGTGTCACACGGACGATCCTACTTAAGTTCGACTTTTAACCGATAGTTCGAAACTGCACCGCTGACCTCATTATACTTTCACAGAGGTTTTAATCAGAGGTTTGTCCCAGCGAACAAAAATTGGGCCCTGATCTACCGAAAAGCTATCACCGTAACTCGTATCAATCAAATCAGAAAGGTTGGATTTTATAATCAATTTTTTTTTTCTCCGGAAAAAGGGCTCATAAAAAATGGGTGTGCTCTTTCCGAGAATTTTGCATTGTGAGCAAATGCAGGTTTTTAGCTGAAGAGCACGCCTGTTGTTTTATGGGCCCTGTTTCTTGAAACGGCCTCAATTGCGCCGGTGATGTTATCCAGGGAAAGGGGGAGTGCCAATAAGCTCGGGTTTTGGCCCCAAAAATGGTTAAATTTTAAAGTGGTCTAAAAATTTGTGTAAAATGGCTCTTACTAACTCTTATAAGCTTACATTTTTAGGTTTAAGTGGTTTTAGCGAGTTATTTGACCTGTATTGTATTTTATCAATACATAGTGGGTCGGTTTTTCTGTTTTTCACGGGAAAAACCCTATTTTCCGTTAAATTATTGAATATTTAGACGTGAGCCGGTTATAGTTCGGTTTTCTCTTTTTTAGATACGGTATTAGGCTAATTAAAATGGGTAACATACGAGAAAATAGTCACCGAACTTTGCCCGGCATGTACTTAAAAATTAACTTTTCTGATTTCGTGAAAATGGAAAACTTGATCTAATTCGCCGTGCAGTAACAGTTATATTGCAATTTGGCCACCTGTAAAATCATGAAATACCTGCTTTTTATACATTGTTTAGATGGCGCAATATTGCTCGCATTGTACGTATATTCATAGAGTTCTCTCAAATTTCCCCTTTTCACGAAATCAGAAAAGTACAGGAATTTCCATTGAATCAGAGTTTGTTTGGAACCAGCAGAGGTTCTCGGACGGCAATCGATACGATTCATCGCTATGTAACATAAAACAATCTATTGCAGAGCCCCCGTCAAGGTTTGGAATGTCTGTCGAAGTCTTTGTGATAATAATCTTTGAATCGGAAGACTTCCACGTGAACCCAAGACAGGGGCCCAGATCGGTATAAAAGGGGGTAAAAATAAAAAAAAAATAAAAAAATGCTCGAAAGGTCACATCAGCCGATAAACTTTACGAGGTGCAGGTTGATTATAATCATAAGTTGAGGGTTCTCGCAGTCAGGTTGAAGAATCTCTATTTTTTTTTACTTATAAGGAGGAATCATTGAAATATACGGAGCACATATTATAATGAATTGATTCCGTTCCATATAGTTTACTTAGATCTATCTAATTTATCGCCGATTTGCAACTGCTTTGCGGCGATAGAGTTCTGTTGCAAAATTTTGCTGTAAATTGGAATCGAATGAATGAAGTAAGTCATTTTTAATTGAATGGTAAAAAGCAAATGCTTGCAACAGACAATGTTGTAAAAACAAATCCGTCTAAGTGAGGTTGTGGGTTTGTTAGGGGCGTGGGGGGGGGGGGGGCACTTATTCTATACGGATGTGTATAGTAGTTATCAACTGTCAACATTTTTTTTTTTCAAGTCAGTTCTAAAACTAGACCATGGTTACATTTTCATAAATATATAAATTACTTTTGGCCTTTAATTTTGACGTGATTTGAACGATAGCGCTCAGCGGCGTAGCGAGCAATTTGGCAACGTTGTATTAATGTATTATGTACATTTAAATCCATGAAAAAGATCGAACTATTGGGTGTTCGGTGAACACCTTCGCATTCGACCTTTTACATTGGTTTAAATGAACACTGTGCAACGTTGCCAAATTGCACGCTACGCGCCACTGATAGCGCTCTGTTGGCAGAGATCGGCTCAGAACGCCAAAGATTCGCCGTAAAATTGTTTTTTTTTTCTGGTCGCCGGATTGGTACGTTACACGGGAAAAAATAACTGGTAGAATTTACCATTTGCATAGCTGGGTAAGTTCAAATAACTTTTAACTTTTTTATGTAATTTGTCATTACCGTAGATCATTGAGCAAGGCAAAAATATCAGGAAAATAAAGGTTTTGACCAGAATTCTTTCCTGATAAACAATAATTTATATCAAATTGATGATGGATCGATGATAAATCTAAAGAACTACCGGAAAAATTATGTTTTTTTACAAGTTTTAATGCTTTTCAAAGGGTCTACGGTAATGACAAAAAAAAAAAAAAAAAAAACAAGTTTTTGTCATTACCGTAGACCCAGTAAAACTCATTAAAACTTGTAAAAAGACATAATTTTTCCGGCAGCTCTTTAGATTTATCATCGATTCATCATCAATTTGATATAAATTATTGTTTATCAGGAAAGAATTCTGGTCAAAACCTTTATTTTCCTGATATGTTTGCCTTGCTCAATGATCTACGGTAATGACAAATTACATAAAAAAGTTAAAAGTTATTTGAACTTACCCAGCTGATTTTGGAGTCAGCTATCTAGTATCGTAAATTTCACTAAATTATGGTAAAAGGTATACCAACAAACTAACTTAATTTACCATAATGTATGTTGCATTGATCATCTACTTGATAGGTGACTCCAAGATGGTATATTTTACCAGTCTTTTTTTCCGTGTAAGAAAAGTTTAGCTAATCGTCTAGAATTGTCTTGTTTAAGTGTGCTGTGTGTTCATTTGCTCGGAAGTAACAATGCTGCCATTTTTGGTTTGAAAAAAGAAACACAACAAACACTGAACACTATTATGATGAGAAGTTATTATTTTTTCGCTAAATCTGGCAGCACTGGTAATAGACCCGTGAGGGTGATTTTGCGATATTTAGACAAGTCATGTCGAAAGAAATAAAGTGGGGTGTTTCGCTCTTTGAGTGACCGTAACCACAGTAAAACTTAGCAACGAGGGCAACATTTTTTGTGTTAAAATACTAAGTCTGCGCTCAACAGAGCAGCAATTCAAAAAACAACCTAGCATTCGTGCAAATTTCATGGCTTTCAAGTGTCAAAACTTTAATTAAACTTGTTCTATATTATATTACCGTAAGAATCGCTCATAAACGAATGATAAGGAAACATGACACAGGCATTTTTGCAAAACAAATAAGGTGCTCTTTTTCGAACCGTTCTTTAATACATGTCGCATGTTGCGTTCTAACATACAAATAATATTCCTCAAAGTACCAGTGGCGTAGCATGCAATTTGGCAACATTGCAAATCCTTCATTTAAACCGATGAAAAAGATCGAACTATTGGGTGTTTGGTGAACACCTTTGCATTCGACCTTTCACATGGGTTTAAATGGATACTTTCCAACGTTGGAAAATTGCACGCTACGCCACTGATAAGTACAATGGCAATCACAACCCAGAACCCCTGAAAATTGACATCGGAAGTTTTAACTTTGAATGATTCAATTTCGACCTTCAAACAAGAACCACTTACTTTTGATTTCCCGTTTGATTTTAGTCTGCGGATGTTTTTTGGTGGATTTTTTAACTCCATCTTTATGCATGATTGCCATCGTGTTATATACGGCCTTTTCCAAAAGTCAAGATACACCACTTTCAATATTTTGATCCGTGAAACTGTAACCACTCAAAACCAAAGTACCCGAAGACAGCCCGGAGTCACGCGAACGAACTGAGAAGAAAACTGCCGACAGTTGGTGGAAAATTAAATTGTTTGAATGTGTCGCGCGGTGGCTGCAAAAACAATAAATTCATGCTCGACTCAGCGTTTGTCTAACGAAGACAGGAAGCACATCACTTACTCAATGCAGTTTTCAGTTTTTCCTCTCTAATTATTTACCTAAGTGTTTTAGACTACCTGATTATGTGAATCTCAAGCGTAGGAATTCGGTATTCGCCCCTGCTGCCAAGTGTAGCTTTTTAAATCTCACTGGAAAAACAGAGTTCATTGGTACTTACAACCGAAGCATTTTTTAAAATAGCTTTGCGGAGCGAAAGTTCTAGCTCTACCGAAGAAAGTTGCAGTTGTACCGAAGCACTACTTTGGTGGACTAACAGGCTTTCCTTGTAGCTTATGCTCTACGAATCAGGTAGTGCTTCGGTAGAGCTAGAACTTTTGCTTTGCGAAGCTATTTCAAAAGGCTGCAACGGTTGTACCTAAAATTTTATTTCCGTGCGTAGCTTTTCAACAAGTTAATCGGTGGCTCGTCAACAATCGATTGACGTGTTTATCTCCTGTTTGAACTAATGAAGAAGTATCGATTTCGTGGGAGTTAGATTAAACCACTCTGAAGATCGATTCTTTTCCACAGGTTTGTTTGGTGCAGACGTCGATGTATCGAATTGTGAATCTTAGCTTTCCTACAAGTTATTTCACCGGTGGCTCGTGAACAATCGATTGTCGTTTTTATCTTTCATTTAAACGAATGGAAAATTATCGATTTCTTGGGAGTTAGATCAAAAATTTCTGAGGATCGATTCTTTTCCACAGGTTTTTATGGTGCAGACGTCGATGTATCGAAATGTGAATCTTAGCTACCCCCCACGTTCATAGTAATGGCTCGTGAACAATGGATTATCGTGTTTATCTCCCATTTAAACGAATGGAAAAGTCTCGATTTCGTTGGAGGTAGATTGAACCTGCTGAGGTTAATGCGGGAAACACGATACACTTGATACGTTTGATGCGTGTTAATTCTGATTGGGAATGGCAATATATCGATTGATTCGGCGATTGATACATGAATGGGTTTCTATAGATTCACCTGAAATGCTTCGAAATTATGCGTCGAACTGTATCGCATAATGAGTTTTGTAAGCTGTGTATATCTATATATATTCTGTAGAGCCATGTTTTTGTTTTGATTCTAAAGCGGAGGTATCAAAGGTCATTTTTTGTTTTGTCTCGCTCATAACAAGGAAACAATATAGGGATCGTAAACATAGTATAGCAGTTTTTGTATCAATAGTTATGCTTTTGTTTTGAAGGTAATTAGTCAGGTAATTAATTAGTTTTTCCACAGCGATCTCTTTTGTGCGATTCTCCTCGAAAAATACATTTTTCACGAAAAAAGTTCTCAACGTACGAAATCTCTTAGAATGGATCATTTGTGCTTATGACAACTGTTTTTAAATTATATATGCCCAACTTTATTCGAACATTTTGGGTGTTTTTTGGTGTTTTTCTCAATAAACACCATCTTAGAGTTAAAAAAATTTAAAATTTAAAAATTGTGAAATTTTCTGGTCCAGCTAAATTATATGTGCTGAAAGATCACAAAATTAATTTTTGAGTAAAATTGACCTAAATTTACTGTAATTTTGTCCAAAAAAACCATTATAAGTGGGTCGTTAACGACCCAATGGGCATATATGGGTTGGCATGGATGTAATGATTGATTCTTTTACAGATTTTGTCACGAGGAAAACGATATTACGTGTCACTATCAAAGTTCTACGTTGCGTAACTATACCATATCCGAGAAGACATATTCTAAATTTATGATCTGGAAAAAAAATGGCGGATTCGCACCCTACTGACCATAATATCGGTGCGAGGATTCGTATTCGTATAGCTTTCATGTAAATCGTAGGGCCGTCCAGTGGTGGCTCGTTCAATTTGGCAACAATGGTTTTCCTCCATTTACATCTATGTACATCAATCGATTCTAAAGGCAGCAGTACTGCTTTACTATCGAATCGATCGTTTCACATAAAATCCAATGGAGGAAGAACAACGTTGCCTAATAGACGGTTTTAGTGCGAAGTCAACGGTTAGCCAACAACCACAACAATGCACTCATCGGTCGCAATCGGTTGTGATAAAACTCGCGTAGCGTTCCAAACTATCTCATTCACTCTCCCGTGACCCTCATGTATATCCATCTCATTCTAGTTTTGAAATTCGTGTGCAGGGCCTTGTTATTCGACTATCATAATCAAAACCGCATTAAAATGCCTCAAGGAATCCATTTCTGCCATAAAATTTCAAAAAATAAGTCTCTATCTACGATTTTTGAAATTAGAGTGAGATGGCAGTACATGGGGGTCACGTGAGATCTAGAGAGAAAAACTGGCTTTGTTTGGAACGCTCATCAAAGGCAGTCGCCATTACTAAAACCCTCTATTGCAGGATTTATAGAAGCTGCTACATTGGAACCGTCCATGGCAAATTAACTATCCAAATTAAATAATTTGGATTTTATGGGCTCTGGCCCCAAAAATGTTGATCTTTTGACCTCCGTATAAATTATGGAGAGTTGGGAATAATGTGAATCCATCCTCACCCCAGCTTGTGAGCGGGTATCTGGATTCTGAGGGCCTAACTAGATAATGGAACAGTCAGGAGAAATTGGAAGGATAGGGTGAGGGAGGGAGAGAGAGAGAGAGAGAGAGAGAGAGAGAGAGAGAGAGAGAGAGAGAGAGAGAGAGAGAGAGAGAGAGAGAGAGAGAGAGAGAGAGAGAGAAGAGAGAGAGAGAGAGAGAGAGAGAAAGAGAGAGGGAGAGAGAGAGAGAGAGAGAGAGAGAGAGAGAAATCATTTGATACAGCAGAGAACTGTCTCATTTGTCTGACGTCATCACTAATTCCGTCGATTTAAGCCCTGATTGATTCAGCCGTTTGTACCCCGCCCTATCTCTACGTTGTATTTTATCAGCTTTTTCGCAAGCTTTGAAACAATGCGATCACCCTGGTTTTTCCAATTGACCCAAAATACCGTAAGGCTGTTTTCAGTTACTTATCGTCAGTTTTTAGGAGCACTGCAATTGCACGTAGGAGCGCGTATCTTTTGTATGTAAGTACTACTTGTTGTCGTTATCAGTTCGACTTTACGCTTGGAAAAATATGAGTCTACTCCCACGCCGTAGTTTTGGGAAAAGGCGCAAATGCCCACCCCCCCCCCCCCCCCCCCCACCCCCTAAAAGAATTGTGATATTTTATGGTTTGGAACTTTTTGCGTCAATTTGTTTGAAAATTTCGTTCGAAACTCGGTCTAGGTCCTTTGTTGAAAAGCCTTCAGTAGCTCCCGGACGTTCACAGGACGTTTAGATCCCATTACATTTCTATTTGCCGGGTGACGGCAAGTGTGTCGCAATGGGGCTCTCGCAAACTTTTGCTACAGGGGATTGAAGAGTTGATTCTTGCATAAAAAACTATAACAATGACGATGAGCACACTTACAAATCACAAAATTCACTCCCAGAATCGGGCTTACTGGTGGAGAGACGCACTAAGCAGGTATCATGGGAGGTTCCTATCTAAATTGAGATGTATCTCTGTGTTTCCGTAGAGAAAGTGACATAACAGACAGGAATCTCTCATGATACCTGCGTCGAACCGCCATTACAAACTTGCCGTTATAGCAGTATCTGAGTTTATTACTGAATTTTAGACTTTCTCACTGTGATTTCGTGATTTTCGCTGGTCTTTTCACAAGGTTGGACTATTTGTTTGCTTATAGCAAAAGTTTGCAAGAGCCCCATTGAAGATACTCGATTACTCAATTTACTAAACGAAATTGTCATTTTTTTTTTATTTTTGCCGAGATAGCAACGTATTATTCAATACTAATTGATTGCGATGAATGTTTCGAGAAAGAGTAGAGGAGGATCGCTCGTTCCCGCGGTCTTGAAAATAAAAAAAAACCATTAATAATACCAAAACTGGTCAACAAAAGGTATAAATCAGGATACTTTGCTCATGTTAGTGTGCTTTACGCTGAATTATAGACAAGTCATATATTATTATCAGAACAGTAAAAATTAAAAATGGCGTCCACCGAAAAAAAAAAAACAAACAAAAAAAAAAACCCCCCATGGTAGCGCTGACATAACCTTTGGTAGAAAAATGACCTAGCATAAAGACTTTGGTAGAGCTAACCAAAGATTATATACGCTTAAAACTGAAAAAATTTTTGCTGGGTGAACCGAAGATTTGGTTGGCTCAACTAAAGTTTTTTCCTGGGTCATTTTTCTACCAAAGGCTTTTTCAGCGCTACCAAAGTGTTTTATCCTGCACTAAAAAAAAATAAAAATAAAAAAAAAAAAATCCTAAATTTATTCTAATAAGATCACTAAAAGCACAGCGATATGCGTAAACCGTAGAGAGTCTAGTAATTTTACCAAGAAATTCTGGTGTTACTATCAGAATATAGTCAAAGTACCAGAATTTCTTAAAAAATTTGAAGAATTGCTAACCCTATAGTTCTGGTGATAGACCATCCCTTACCTATAGATTCACTTATCGCTGTGCTTCTGGTAATATCAGAGCTGCCGTTTTGCGTATAATACAAAGCATTTTTCAATCCACCAATGAGTCCACCGGTTGAGAAAAGATTACACAGTTCAGTTCAATGTATGACTGAAATGCACCAAAATACTCTGATCTGTAATCTTTTCTCAATCGGTGGAAACACCGATTGATTAATCAAAATATCCGCAAGTTTTATAAAGTCATCAACGACTCCGCCGGTTGAGAAAAGATTACAATTTCGAGATTTTCGTGCTTTACAGTCGTACACTGAACTGAACTGTGTAATCTTTTTTCAACCGGCGGGAATCATCGGCTAATTGAAAATTGTTATTAATTTTACGCAAAACGGCAGATCTAGGTAATATTACTTTCTCTTTTTTTTTTCTTTTTTTTTCTGTGGTGCAGAGAACAAAACATAACCAAAAAGAGATTCTACCTGTAAACATGATGGGGTTGCCGTAGAGAACCTCCTCTTTCATGACTATCGAATCGGGCTCCTCGTCGTGGTGAAAAGACTCGAAATATTTCTCGATCATTTGTGTTTCTGGCTTTTCCACTTTGAAGCAACTGATTTCCGTTTCCGCCTTCATTCGCGCAAATACACCACTTTAACTTAAATGCTCTTAAAAATGCCCCGATCTAAAAATCGGATTGATCGATTCGACCCTATATGTATATAAATAGATAAAAATGTTCGTCGGAAAAAAAACAAAAATCACACCCTCGGTAAGACCGAATCGGAACTCTTCGAAAAATTTATTCGAAAATCGTTAGTCATTGGATTTTTTATTCGTTATAGGAGCACATTAAACGAAAAAAAACTGATTGCGAACAAAACAAAAAGTGAGGAAACTGAAACGAAATTTAACGCGATTCGTGAAAGGTTTGACGGGTGTTAGTAGGTAATTAACCGGACAGTTTCATTTCAATAACGATGATCGGTGATTTACCTCCGAAATGATGCCTGAAAATGTGTTGTACGATGTGATAAAAACACCACGGAGAGAATGAAAGATAGGGAAAGAAAAACCAGTGGCCGAGAGAGGAGGGTGATGATTATGGCGTTAAAGGGGGGGAGGGGGAGTTACAGATCTTTTCTCTCAAAGGCTGTATGCAAGGTTGCCATTTCTGTCTTTTTTTTTTTTTTTTTTTTTTTTTTTTTTTTTTAATAAATAATATGCATTCATTTTTCAAATTAAAAATAATGAAAACAAGAAACCGAAGTGATGTAGGATATTGACTTTTATTGTACTTTAGACGTCTTTCGGCTTTTAGCCATCAGAAGTATGTAACACGGGGAAATTAAAATTGGAATTAAATTAAATCATTAATGTATTGGAAAAATTTGAAATTGTTAAAGCAACTAGAAATAACTCCAATCTGCTGAATATTCAAACAGAGATAGATTCCGCGAGTAATTGCTTACTTGCAAAGTGCTGCGACCTGGTTGATAATACACAATGACTGATTTTCCTCTGATCATTGTTTACATCTAGTTACCTAACCTGTATCCAAATATTGTTTTTTGATTGTCATCCTATTCTATACTAGTCTGCATTACTGTGTTTTATTTTATTATTTATTTCTGACTACATTTTATAGTTCGTTAAAATATTATTATTTAATTAGTTATGTTTTTTCCCCGTGTTACATACTTCTGATGATGGCTAAAAGCCGAAAGACGTCTAAAGTACAATAAAAGTCAATATCCTACATCACTTCGGTTTCTTGTTTTCATTATTTTTAATTTACACAATGGTGATGTTCAATCTCAACAACTTTAATTCATTTTTCGTTTCATCTTACCAATGTTCTTTGGTTGAATGCATATTCAAAATCTTTATTCAGACACTCTTAACCCTTTACCACGCCCCAGTATACTCGTTTCAGTGACTGGATATGCCTCACACTAACCCAGTTTATTATTCACAATAATTTCGACTCCAAATTGTTAATATTTAAAAAATTATATTTTCTCGAGCGCCTTCGATCAATTGTGTATGCAAAATCAGCACTGCTGTGTAGGAATATTTATCTACCCACAAACTTTGAGCGAATGAGAGTTGATTTGTCTTCGCGACCTGGTAGTTACATAGGGTTAAGGTGATTCCAGGTGAACCTTTACCAGATTTCAATCCAATGGATAGCGCCACTAGTCGCTTTTGGGAAAATTCGTGTTTTTGGCATTTTAAAATTGAAAGCAAAAAAATAACGTAAAATCCAATAACGTCAGCAATTGCGAATTTTTTTTATTGACACTTTGGTCTTTGAGCCCAAAAAAGTTGAGTTTTCAGCGCAGCACTAGAGGTGCCATCCATCGAATTGAAAACTGAACAAGCTTCGCCTGGAATCACGTTAAACCTATCCGTGTTTGAATAGATTGTTTTAAAAACGAGCAATTTAACTTGCGCACTCTGCAGTCTGCCGGGACCATACATTTTTTCATTGTAGTTTTTGAGGTTCAAACTTTAATGGAGCTCTTGCACAATTTTACTGTAGGCAAATGGAGTATCAATTCCAATGTAAAATGCTGCGAAAATAACGATGAGACCATTAAAAAAGTCTAAAACTCACTTTTCGCAGAGAAAATTTAACTTCGGGTGACCACCCTTGCATGTATGCACCAACCTCGGATTCAGACCACAAACAAAAGAATATAACCTACGAATTTGAACAATGAGATTAATGAATTTGCTTTCAAAAAGTAAATTTGAAGGAATTGAAGGTCCATTTATACACATTTTAACATCAGGAGCACGGTGATAACTACAGAAAAGTCCTACGTTACGTAATAAACGAGGAAGACGGCACTTAATTTCATGTCCTGTTCTTTTGTTTGGGGTCCGAATCCAAGGCTGGTGCATACATGCAAGGGTGGTCACCCGAAATTTCAAGTTAAGTTTTCTCTGCGAGGAGTGAGTTTCATACTTTTTAGTGGTCTCATCGTTATTTTAGCAGCATTTTACATAAGAATTCATACTCCATTATTTGCCTACAGCAAAACCGTGCAAGAGCTCCGTTTTCATCAAAGTGTAAGACCTTATACATATAGTGTGATGTGTGGTACTTTTTAGTTTTACGTGCCGTTATTTCTCTTCAGCTTGGCAACGTCTACCAGGCTGCATCGACACGGACTGAAGTTGTAACTCTCGGACTATTCGAGATAATCAGTGATAAAGTATTTCACCGATTGTGAAGCGAGCGCTACCTACTGATGTTTACTGATTTCCCCTCTTTCGCCCCGCCCCCTTGCTTATGTTTTCTCGCACTCGGCGCTCAACGATTTTTGTGAAATCTTCGCAAACATGACAAAAAGATGCAGAAGATATACTGAATATGAAGTCAGAACTGATTTATCACTCAATAAAAAAGTAATATGGATCTACTTGAGAAGCGAACTATTTATTTCGTTGAACTAACCAATTTACGAGTTTTTATGGTGGTCTCAGTAGATTTTTACGCTTTAGCCAAGGTAGATGGAGATCTCCATATACCTTGCGCTTTAGCAACATAGTGTGTCCGGCTGTTTTGGGCGTAAAACCATGTTTTCTCATCATAAGATACCTCTTTCTCACCCCTCTCGTAATATTTCCCATATAATTTGATCCGCTTATTTCAAATTTGGCCTTATAGTTTTTACTCAAAACTCATACTTTTTCCAGAATTTCGAATTTGCTAAGAAGACATAATTTCGAATTTACGTGAAATCTAGGCCAATTTAATAAAAACTGATACCTAGCATTTTTGCAATTAGCGTCTCAAAATACGTAAGATAGCGAAGCTGAAGTGAAATTTTAGGCGGAGAATTATTCTAAAACACTAAAAATTAGTAAAATTAACACTGATGGATGGTGAATGTCGCGGACACAGTATGTCGTTTTGGATGCTTACTTGTCTCAGTAAAGTGAAATCATCTGATCAACCGCAGTGCTACTGAAAATGGGCAACATTCAAAGCAAACAGGAGTTGTAATTTAAGCCGTAGATTCCAGACAGTTGAAAGCAAAGAGTAAACAAGAGTCGCTATTGAATGGAAAGCCTGCGTGGTCAACGTAGATAAGGGATCCGAACGCGGGCTGGCCTGGGCTGGCCTCTGATTGGCTGCAACGGGTGGAGCAAAAATGACTCGGGGTATAGGGAAAATAACACGGGATTTTCGTTCCGGGGCGTTTATCTCGAAACCTAAGCAAAATAGTATCTAAACAATTTATACGAGTCGATTTAGCAGATTTTTCCGAACAATTTGATAGGTCATAAGTGCCACTTTATTGCAAATTCGAAAAGACTGTTTCACTTTAAAAGTACGCACAATAGTGTGTTTACATGCTTGGCGAGTGTTCGAGCAGTGTTTGAGTAACTCACTATTGTGCGTACTTTTAAAGTGAAACAGTCTTTTCGAATTTGCAATAAAGTGGCACTTATGACCTATCAAATTGTTTGGAAAAATCTGCTGAATCGACTCGTATAAATTGTTTAGATACGATTTTGCTTAGGTTTCGAGATAAACGCCCCGGAACGAAAATCCCGTGTTATTTTCCCTATACCCCGAGTCATTTTTGCTCCACCCGTTGCAGCCAATCAGAGGCCAGCCCAGGCCAGCCCGCGTTCGGATCCCTTATCTACGTTGACCACGCAGGCCTTCCATTCAATTGCGACTCTTGTTTACTCTTTGGTTGAAAGGTCCATAGTCCAGAATAACTAAATCTGACCACAAAGGGACCCTCATATGCACGATAAAGACTAAAAAAGTGAAAGTAACAATAAATCGTGTCCTCTTTTCGTGGACTCTACTCCTCTGGTTCATTTTTTGTGTTTTTACTTTCTTCGATTCGCGATATAGTTATAGCATGCGTTATGCGGCCCTAATTCCTGATGGAAGTATTTTCTTGGTGCTCATTAAATTTCATTTTCGGACTCTGAACTTCTTTAAATTTTCATTCTTCAGCCTCGTCTGCTTCCCTCACATGACGGTGAATCGAGGTCCCGCCATAATATGAGTGAACGAAAAGGGGTGAAATAGGGGTTTTGTGACAGTATGTTACTCATTGTGTACACAAGAAAACCTCGGCTGGCTGATTCATCAAATATGCACGTTTAGTGAATGGGCTTGGGTAACCTGTTTATTTGCAGGATTCGATTTACAATTGAGCCTGTCTCGAAAGGTATCAATGAGTCAGTCGGCTCATTAAGCAATTATTACCGGTGCGGTTTTTTTTTTTTTTTTTTTTTTTTTTTTTTTTTTTTTTTTTTTTTTAAATATCTGGCAAATCTGTTTATACTATAGTCTGTTCAATTTCGGAAGATAGGTGGATGGGAAAGTGGGTAATGCACTAATGGCAACAGCGCAAAGAGACTTTCGGTAGCAAAAAGGTCTATTCTCTCCTCGTCGCCTTTTAAATCGCAAGCCGTACGCATCTCCGAGCACGCTAGTCAGGGGAAAATAGCTCAAATAAGGGGTTAACCCGGAATAAATTGCAACAGAAGCTTTTATGGCTGGAAGTTGCTCATTGGTACTATCTAAAGAACATATAAAAAGTTCGCCAAAATCCGAGTACGGGAAAGGGGGTTTTGCCCCCTTTTTAACCCAAATTAGAGGATTTTTACGTATTTTTTCACGGTTTTCCTCAATTTGCGCCGAAATTACCACTCCAACGCTAAAATTGGACTGGACTAATTTTAAAGAGGGTGAAATTTCCTACAAGATGGTTTAATCAAATTAAAATTTCAGTCAACCGGAGGGCGGGAAACAGCGGATTTTCATTTCGCGGAAATTCGAGAATTCGCGGAAAAAACGCGTTTTTCGGCGATTGCTCGAGTAATTTGACTTCCGCAGCAACGAATGCGGAATAACCGTATTCTAGACACCACATACGTATTATAGGGGTCTATATTGAATATTATGGAGGTGTGGAGGGACCGAGGTCCCCCTTGACCCCCCTCCCTTCCCCCCTGACCAGACTCTCAATACAGAATAAATAGAGCACAAATTCTGTGAAGTAATTCAGTTTTTTCTCGTCAAATGTCTTGTTCATTTCTTTACTTTGCGTATCTGGACCAACTAACCCCCCCCCCCCCCCCCCCCCCCCAGGCCTGGCATTCGTGAATGCTTAATTTACCTTCTTTTTCTGGGGAGGAACGTACACTTTCTTGACCAAGGAGGAATCAACCGTGGTCTTGGCAACCACTACAAACGTCGCGTCAGTACTTACATGGCAAACCAATTTTTTTGCAATGCATAGTGTCACGCTGTTTTTATCATTTAGTGGTCGACTGATGAAAGAATTTAAGGGGCAGAAGGGCGAAGGCCTATCCGTGAGTCTAGGTAGATATTTTTTGCACTCGGTGATCCATCCCCATGAGATGGCATCCAGGCCCAGGCCGTTTGTGCCCATCCACTCCTGAATTTGAAAATAAGCTCGCAATTTGATGAATTGTTAATAAAGAAAACTAAGTTTTTTTTTAATTTAACCTCGTATTTTCAACCACGGTTTTTTTTTTTTTTTTTTTTTGTGAAACTATGGTTGCCAAATTGCGAGAGGCGCTTACTGAAATTTTCAGACTTGATGATTCGTCGGCAAGACAGCTCCAATTAAAAAAATTCAATTTTTTAGTCGCATTTACATAGGATTTTCATTTGACTAGGACTTCATGTTGGTCTAACCGGCTTAGATAAAGTACTAATACTCTCTATAGAAGAGCTGGTTATCAATGAATGACGTTACATCCGCTCAAACGTAAATAGATCTATTTTGAATCGTTTCCATAAATAGTTGAGTATTTTTTCTCACAATTTGAAAAGTTTTGATGAAAATTTGAAAAAAAAAGCCAATGTTTCTGTTCTTGTAGTAATCTCAGGCTCTCTCTACAGACTTGATCATTTAGTTACAGTTATAATTTTACGAATTTACTTCGAAATATACATAAACTATATACACGGAAAAAAACAACGGTGAAAATAACTATACAGATGCCTGATTTTGGCACCTGCTAGATGTTATGGTAATGTTAACCAGAAGTATACTATGTTTTGACTAGGTACTAGGTGATGTTACCTGATTGCATGTCGAATTTACTCAAAGTATCGGTAAATGTTCCATACTTCTGGTCAAGTTTACCATAACATCTAGCAGGTGCCAAAATCAGGTATCCGTATAGTTATTTTCACTAATCTTTTTTTTCTGTGTATGTGTGGGTTCTTGACGATGCAAGGATTCTAGCTCTGGATTCTCCGGGAGAAGGGGATATAACGCGTATATCCCCTTTCACCGAAGAAGTCTTCAATTAAGCACTCTTAACCGGGAATACCTGCGGCAGGAATACAAGTAAAGTGACTGCAAAACTGTCCTGAACGCGTTTCGTGGCGGGCGTGGCGCGCGTCTCAATCCTTTCAGAACCTTTTCAAGGTTATCGTGAGGGGTGCGGAAAAAGGGGTGGTTTGTCAATCGCAAGAAACCCGGCGTTTCTTTCACTGGCAGGCAAGACTCATCACACGGGCAAAAATGTGATGTCGCCAAAACCCCGCTTGTGACTCCTCTATCGATTCAGCTTGGAAAATGGGGTCGATCGCCCTCAAGGGTTTCCATATCTTTGGCAATGGGGCCGTCTCACCCAGAGCAACACTTGACTCATCACATGGGCAAAAATGTGATGTCGCCAAAACCCCGCTTGTGACCCCTCTATCGATTCAGCTTGGAAAATGGGGTCGATCGCCTCTCAATGGTTTTCATATCTTTTGCAATCAGGCAATGGTAATGCAAGGAGCCAACAGTCTCTCTCTTTAGACGTAATTTGTCATGGCATCTCAGATGTTGGTGTCGAAATTTTCGGCACCATTTGGTGTCCCTGCCTCTTTTTATTGCAGCCAATGAAATTAATTTTGAAGATTTGTTTTGATGTCGAGATAAGTTCACATCATGTCCGCAGGAGGCAGTATTGTAGTGTTTACTCGTTTGGGTGTTGTGAGGATGGATTGGAGGTTAGGATTCTACATCAACATGGCGATCCGACACCAAGCTCGCGAGCACGGTGTCGCATTTGGGCATCAGTGGTGCCGGAACAGTGTTGCCAAGCGTAAATGGCGTAATTTACGGTGTTGCCTGAATTATCACGACGCAATAGGCTCCACCTTAGCTCCTCCCACTTTTTACGACACCGGATAACAAATTACGGCTTTTATCACTACTGCTTTTTTTGTGTATAATCAATGGCATTTTTCAATGCACCGATGATTCCACCGTTTGAGAAAAGATTACAGATCAGAGTATTTTCGTGCAGTACAGTCATACACTGAACTGAGCTGTGTAATCTTTATCTCAAACGGTGGAATTATCGGTGCATTGAAAAATACCATTGATTTTACGCAAAACGGCAGCTCTGCTCTTTATAGCCGTAGCCAGGATATTGTCTTTCTCTCTCTAAGCCCATTTAAACGCATGTGTTAGAAAAGGACAGAAAGAGGGGCTGAAGTCACGTGACAGCCCCTATATCCATCCTTTTCTAACACATGCGTTTAAATGAGCTAAGAGAGAGACAGACAATATCCTGGCTACGGCTGTGCTGCTCTTACTGCTTTAACCAATAAAGTTTTTCAAGAGCGAGACGGACGTAAACTCGAAATATAAAAAGACAAGATACCTATATAGGTACACGAGATGATAACCGAGAAGATGTAGATTGTAGGAGTCGGTAACAAAGCTTCTTATCTTATGACCTATTGAGATCTTATTCTTCTAAGAAGATTTCACTCGTTTCGTTTCACATGATCTGTCAAACTGAGGTGCCACTTTTAAGATACTACGGTGTTATTCGTTATTGCTGATCGAAAGAGAAAAGAAATTCCGCTTGCAAAGATTTGCACAAATTCAACGTCACCTCATACGTTTTCTATGTTTACAGATTTAGATGGTTAATAAACGATACGCCAGTGGCGAAGCTGCAATTTATTTAGCAATAGTTTTAACTTCATCTTTTCTGTAAAAAAAAGTACAGTCGCTTCCACGAATATCGATTATCTTACAAAGACTTAAATGGAGAAAACCTGCTGTTGCAATACACTTCACACTTCGCTGCTGACATCAGTGTAGTATAATTGTAAAGTAGATAAGAATAACCTCAATGAAACCGAAAATAAGAGACGGCTTCTGATTTGCCAAAAGTGTGTTTTTAGCTTATTCAATTCAGGAGGGTCCATGCGTAATTTGAGCGACGGTCAATTTCTGGCGAGGAAAATAATAAGGGTCAGCGCAACCCTTTTTCAGGTGCGCGGGGCAAGTGCCGGAGTTTGTCGCCCAGCGCAGACCAGCTCAAGTCAGGGGTTCCCCAGTATGTGAAAGCGGATGGGGCCAAATCTACAGAACAATTTTTCGTATCTATTTATTAATCGATTTTTTCGAGTTATTCGCTTTTATTTGGATTGGACCCGAATAGGCGGTTTTGCGGTGTAGTTCGATAAAGGGACCGTTCAATTTTGAGGTTTAGTTTACCTGATTTCGACGAACCCTGATTGTGGTCCACCAAACAAAAAAGGGAAAAAACTGCCATTTCCCCCAAAAAAACCATTTTTCGAGTGCAGACAACCCCCAAGTTAGATTATAAATGACCGGGAGCGAGCGAAGTGAGCGGGAGGTGAACGCAGCGCGGAGCGCGCGTATTCACCCAAAGGGCGCGTTTAATGCCCCTAAAATTCCACAAAAAACGAATTTGGCCCACAATAGCGATAAAATTGCAAGAAGATTTATTCCCTTTTTCTTGTTTTTTCCCGAAAGTGAGCGGGTTTTCAAAAAATCAAGGTGATAACATTTTTTTCCAACTAAAAACTCATATTGGCTGGTTCGGTCGAATTTTGGGGACAACTTAATCTGAGTTTGAGCGCAATACCTGAATGAGAATCTGGTCGCACAGCACCACCCGACCAAGTGTGACCTTTTTCGCTTTTGAAGAAAGTGACCGTCTCCCAAATTACATAGAGCCATTCAGGATTGTGAAAATTAACATCAGTCGCTTTTTTGGGGGGTTCCCCCTCCCCCCCCCCCCCTCGAAACCGGTACAACATTTCAGCTTGCAAAATTCTCTAAATTTAATCAAGTGCTCATATTTTCATGCACTGATTATAATGTATTGTTGGTAGTAATTAGATTTAAAATTTATTTCCTTAATTTTCGGTGATTTGGAGATGTTGTTGCGGTAGTCAGTCTTCAGCAGTCTCCAGACTCTACAGTTGCCGCGCTCGCGCATGTTATAGAGGGTGTTCCAAACAAAGACAGTTTGACTCTCTCGCTCTCACGTGACCCCCGTGTACAGCCATCTCTTTCTAGTTTCAAAAATCTTCCAGAGATATCTTTCGCGAAATTTCCCGGCTGAAATGAATTCCTCGAGGCATTTTAATGTGACTTTGATAATAATATGTCGTAAAACAAGGCCCTGTATACGAATTTCGAAACTAGAAAGATATGGGTGTACATACATGGGAGTCACGAAAGAGTGAGTAACATAGTTTGAAAGGCTACGCGAGTTTTATTACAACCGATTGCGACCGATGAGTACATTATTGTGGTTGTTGGCTAACCGTTGACTTCGCACTAAAACCGTCTATTGCGACGCTTGTGTACTCTTCCAACATCGGCACAATTTTTCCATTTGAACGCGGACAAAACGTCGAATTCGAGAACTACCACTGCGCACCCCGGATATAGTTCGATACTTTCCATGGGTTTAAATGGTCAAAATTTTACGTTGACGACATAAGGCACGCACATAACGCAACATGTTTCCGCAGCATGTTACAGGCATGTTATTACCTATTGTTTGCCCCTTTTAATTTCTTTACAATTTTCTGCGGCTCTTGGCAGCTTTGCGCGTATTTTTTTTTTTTTTACTCTTCATATTATGCGATTGTTTTCAAATCGCTTTTCTCTTTTCCTCTGGTCTCAATCCAATCCTAGATTATCATTGTTCCACGCGACGCCACGGAACGCCAGACGACGGAGCCAATCTTCATTCTAAAATCCTCAGTTAATTAACCTTGCTCTACATTACAGTATACGTTATCTCGGCTGCAAATAAATATTTTCATTCTTTCCTCGAAGTATTTTTCGATCCCCGAGCTCGCTAAATAGGTACATTTTCTCACTCCTAACCCTTTCGATACCAAGCACGAGTTTATATGAATCGATCGCAACACCGCAAACAATATCAATTTCTTAATCAGTAGCGTAACTAGATATCATTCCATCTCTCTTTTTACTCATCCGAATGTACAGGTAGAAAAAGGATAGGAAGAGGGGATTGATCCCCCTTTCCTATCCTTTCCTAACTTACATATTTTAATGGACAAAGTGAGAAAGGTATACTTTCTAGCTACGCCACTGTTCTTAATAAGTAATAGGAAAAGTGAACTCATTTTGCGAGCGTTTGCAGAATAGTGTTGCGACGAGTCCCTTCAATCAGAGGGATAGGCAAAATTGACACCGCGGAGTAGGAATATTTAACTACCCACTAAAAAGCGAGCTATCGTCATGGGCGGAGCCAGCAATTTGGCAAGTGTGGGTTCTTCCCATTTGATTGTATGGGAAACAATCGATTAGAAATTGGGCCATGGCCCCCTCAAGAATCGATTGTTTCTCATACATTCAAATGGGAAGAATCCACACATGCCAAATTGCTGGCTCCACCCATGGCTATCGTTGATTCTTTTGAGAAACCTGCGGTAGACAACGGTGGCTTTTTGTGTAAGCCTGATTGTGAGTAGGAAAACCTATGGCTAATAGTGGCGTAGCATGCAATTTCGCAACGTTGCAGTTCTTCCATTTGAAACCATGAAAAATATCGAACTATTGGGTGTTCGGTAAACACCTTCGCATTCGACCTTTTACATTGGTTTAAATGGACATTGTACAACGTTGCCAAACTGCACGCCATATGCCACTGATGGCTATTTGTTCAGGAGCCTTTCGCAGATTCCTGAAGTAGAACTGAGAATTTATACATCCATGTTTTATTGTTGACAGTATAGATGACTACTAACCGTCCTACAAATATTTACGCAAAACCAATTAAGTAAAAAAAAAAAAAAAAAAAAAAAAAAAAAAAAAAAAAAAAAAATAGTAGTAGTCTCTCATGATCTCAAGAGTGGAGCCAGACAAAATTCTTTTGAGCGTGAACACCCAAGTCAAGGACCTTTTTTGGAGTACTGTATTAAATTGATTTAATATGACGTCTTCATCAAATGATTTTTTATACATCGTTCGCTTTCAATCAAAACAATTTTGGTCGATGCTCGATGGTTACTTCATTGAAACGTCACTAGACATTGAAATTAATATTGTAGATAAAGAAATGTTACTTACTGAAAAAGAATAATATATAAAAAAAAAAAAAAAAAAAAAAAAAATATTATGCTTGCGAAAATATTTGTTCCAAAATTTTAGACAATCCACCAAACTCCCTTCATATTTGAAGGGACCCCTCTCTCTTAGTCTTCTCAGTGGCGTAGCGTGCAATTTGACAACGTTGTATTGTTTCCATTTGAACCCATGCAAAAGATCGAATGCAAAGGTGTTCACCGAACACCCAAATGTTCGATCTTTTTCATGGGGTTAAATGAACGAACTGCAACGTTGCCAAATCGCACGCTTCGGCTTCGCTACTGACAATGAGTCTCCCTATACTATGCGTTCTGAGCGAAATAGAAACTTGGCAATGGGACAAAGAATCCAGCAATGAAAACATATTTTCAATATATTTATTGATATAATTTCTGAAAGAGATTTACTTTCTCTAATAACACAAATCGAACGTGTTTTCCGGATTTATAAATAATTGTTTACCAGCCGTTTGTTGAAATCGCAAGTAAGTCTGAAGGAAATTCCGTAGAAATCGAGAGGAATTCTTTTCTTGAACATTTCGTGATCCTGAATGATTGACGCTACGAAAATTCGCAAGTAGGTATCTTTGGCAAATTCTGATTCGCTCTACTCCTTATACTATGACATTTTATAGGGTTCCAAAAATGAGCAATTGATAGAGAAAACCACCATCGCCATCGTTTTTTACATTCGAGATATTGAATGTCAAAGTTGGATTTTCACCCATTTTGTCAAAATTTGAAAACTCGAATGTAAAAAAACGACTTTGACCTGTGGTTTGCGCCAAAATGCTCAGTTTTGTGTGCCCTTTTGAGGGTTGCTCGATAGGTTAACGTGCGCCAGTATTGTGGAGATAGCCTCCCCCCCGGGGGGGAGTTCAGAACTGTGGGGGGGGGTTCTAAAACTAGATTTTGGTGTGGGGGACTGGCCATAAATGGCAACGCTGTACTAAAAATGGCCAGGGACCAATAAATGTTCGGTACTGATCGACGGTCCTGCCCCCAGATGATTGGTGAGCACGATCGACCATTTGAAACCACACGTAAACGCTCACCTTCCAACGTCTTTCGGGGACCGTCTGTACCAAACATTTATTGGTCCCAGCAGTTCGATCTTTGAAATCTATATAAATAAAATCGAAAAGTAAAAGTGTGTTTGCTCTCGATCTCGAAAACTAATCGGCCCGATTTCACTCATTAATGTGTTAAACGAAAGCTCCGGTGGTCTACTTTTCCACAAAAATCCAAAAATTATCGATTTCGGCATAAGGGGGCGCTGAGGTCCAAAATAAGACGGCACCCCGTGTTAATTGTAAAACTTATGATTTCTCGAAAACAGAGAATCTTCATAATAACGGATAAAGGATACGCGTGATGGCACGGCTCGCGTAGCGAGCCAAAATTCACTCGCAGGGCGAGTGATCAGGGGTCCAGGGGGCGGAGCCCCCTGGCTAGACGCGAGAGCGAGCGAAGGGAGCACCGAACGGCTAGTCATTGGATAAAACTGGTAGGAATAAATGAAGGACTGCTATTGCTCTCTCTATAACGTTTATCGAAAAATATACCTCTGTAACCATGTGTCCCTCCGCCACATTCGATAAGCTATCGGCTGATTGATTCAAGCCGATATAATCCGACGCAGCTTATCGAATGTAACGGAGAGATACTTGGTTACAGAGGATTATTTTTCGATAAACCCTTTAGAGGGACCAATAGCAGCCCTTCATACATCCCAGTCTACCAGTTTTATCCACTGATTTCAAAGATCGGCCTGCAGAATTCGAACAAAATGTTCCCGAAAAGAAACCCTTGCAGTTTACAGGAGGAATCTGGTTTTTAAATGTAGAATTCTGATCAAAATAGCTGGAATTCTAATGAGGCTCTTGCAAACTTTTGGTATAGGAGATTGAAGAGTTGATTCTTGCATAAAATTCTGTGAAAATGACGATGAGTAAACTAAAAAATCACGAATTTCACTCTCAGAATCGGGCTTAATGGCGGAGAGACGCAGGTATCATATGGGAGATTCCTATCTAAATTGAGACATATCTGTGTTTCCGTAGAGAAAGTGACATAATAGACAGGAATGTCCCATAATACTTGCGTCAAACCGCCATTACCTCCTTGCCGTTATAGCAGTTATGTGAGTTTATTACTGAATTTTAGACTTTCTTAACGTAATTTTCGTGATTTTTGTTGGTCCTTTGCATAAGATTGGACTATTTATTTGCTTATAGCCAAAGTTTGCATGAGCCCCATTAAGGAGAAGAATAATTATTCTACTGAAAACTGCCAAGGGTTTCTTTTCGGGAACTTCTCGTTAGATTCCTGGCCATTTTTTGTAGACAATTTTTATCCGGTGCATGTAAATGAACTCTCTGGCAACTGCGATTTCATGAAACGAAAATGATCTTATATTTCAGCATTTTTGATATAAAATTCCTTTCCAGCTCTGATCTGCGATTGATTTTAACCTCTTTGAACACTATTCTATGCGAAACATCACCAAATCGTTGTGTGAGAACATTATCAGCTGAAAGGCGCAGGTGAGGGGCATTCGGTGTGAAATGATAAGAGTCTACTTAAGATTCCTTCTCTTCTATATCTATTTATCTCAGAATTAAATAAAATCGCTTTCAAGTACAAGCAAGTAATTAATATCGAAGTAGGTGCAGCGGCGTTTGAGCTTTCGAGCGTAATTATAGCTTCATTTTGCTCTTGATTATTTTATTACCAGCCCCGTCTGCATAAATCGTGAATCTAAATGACAATATTACATAATTTGCTGTGTTGAGCACAGCTTTTTTTATTATTATTATTATTTGTTTAAGTTTTTATTTATATTTAAAGGCGCTCTCGATGAGTGTATCCTTACAGCCTCGTTACGGCACGTTCTCAAGTCATTGCCCGAATTTCTAAAAGCAATCGCAGATTAGCCATTCTTTTTGTTATAGACGCGGGACACTATGTGTCTGAAAAACTGACAAAGCTCAAACTCTTAAGCAGGGCTTGGGAGCAGGAGCCGTATGATGAGATCTAAATTTTATGCTCTGCTCGGCAGAAAACTGTGGGAATACTAATATGAGTTATAATTTCATTCAAATACTGAATTCAAAGGCTCTTGAACCAACAACAGAACTTGATTTCAAAGATTCGGTTTCAGGTTACTGCGTTGGGAGCTCTTTGGGTGCACGACTCCCAAACAGTGCTCCCTAAAGAGCTCCCAACGCAATAACTTGAAACCGAATCTTTGAAATCAAGCTCTGTTGTTGGTGCGCAAGAGCCTTTGGATTCAGTATTTGAATGAAATTATAACTCATTTTAGTATTCCCACGCAGTTGTCTGTCGAGCAGAACATAAAATTCGGATCAAACCACCGCTCCGGCTCCCAATCTGTGCTCTTAATGCCAGAGGAATTTCAAAAACTTACAGAAAGTAGAAAAAGATATAGCCTTTTAAAAGAACTCATTGGCTCAAGGGTTCAACAAGAAACTCATCAAAATACATAGTAAAACTTAGTGTTACGGATGTGACGCTGCCGCTGATGTGTCACGTCAGCAACCCTTTTTTTTTTTTTTTTTTTTTTTTTTTTTTTTTTTTTTTTTATAAAAATATCTCTTCGAAATTTCACGTATATCTACGAAAAAATCAATGGCTTAAAAGAAATCATCTTCTCCTGTAATCCATAAGTTTCCAGAAAGTCTACAGTATAATGTCTGCATTTCATTAGATTATATCCGACCAAAAAAATCACATTCTTGAAGAATGGCTGAGAAATAAAATGATAATTGACAATAACGTATACCCAAGAAGCATGGATTGCAATTTAACGCAAAATAGTTATCAAATTTTTGCAATTTTATAATCTGACCATAAAAATGCAAATACATATATGGCGTAAAAGTTGTAACAAAATGGCAATGGGTCTGTTGCAAACTTTTGCTACAACGATAAAGAGTGTTTAATAATATGTAAAATCACCTGAAAAGTCCATTGGTGGCATCATTAAGTCATGAAATACAATAATAAACTCACAAGAAGCGTTTAATGAAATCCAAGATGGCGGCAAAATATCGAGCAATCCGTATGCATGCACCACGAACATTCAAGGATAGCCAACCTCACAACATCGATCACAACCAATCACAACGTAAACAAACACATGTACCTCTGCCTCCAATGAGGTTGTAAACGTTGGCAATCCTTGGATGATCACGGTGCATACATTCAGATTCCTCGATATTTTGCCGCCATCTTGGATTTCAATAAACGCCTCTTGTGAGTTTATTATTGTATTTCATGACTTAATGATGCCACCAATGGACTTTTCAGGCGATTTTACATTGGAATAATAACTTTTTATCGTTGTAGCAAAAGTTTGCAACAGACCCATTAAATAGAAACTTTTCGGAGCTGGTTTTATTTGCTGCCCTACTTTTTGCCTATGTTTCACTTTTACCTATGCCTATGTGTCAAAAGTTGCAATTTTATTGCAACTTAAGGGTGGAGAATTGTCCTTATGTTGTTAAAAAATGTCCATTTTATTGCTGTTTTATTGCCATAAATTGCAACATTTATATTGAAAAATGATACATGGGTAAGATCACGGCCTCGATGTAGATTTTTCCCTCTTCGGATTCTTTGATAATATTAAGTTCCGTTTTATTATGTAAATAAATACTTCTGTTCAAATCGGAAACTATTGCCTGGAAAGCAACATTTCAATCATTTCATACACTTTTCCATTGAAAAAGTTTTGCAACACCGACCGTGCGCTGAAGCAGCAACCCGCCGATAATTGCCCAAGCCCTTATCACAACACAAGTAACGGTATAATTAATTAATCGCGAGGTACCTACAGATGATGTCGAAGAACGCACTATCAGTTAACAACAGAGAACGCATATGCAAGTACTTGAGCAAGCAATTTAAAAAAATCTTCCCGACGACAAGAAAAGAAATTGTGGCTGTCATGCACATGCAGCGCGTGGTAATCCATCTCATTTTCTTTGTTATAAACTTGCCGGAAGATCTGGAAATTCCTCTCCATAAAATTTGACTTACTTTCCATAAGCCTGAATAACGCGCGTCAATAACGCGAAAATGACAATAAAACCACTAACTAACAAGTTTAAAATTCACTCATCAGTCCTTACCGAGAAAATTTTAGCTGTAAGTTCTGATAAGGACCGCTCGTGTATGGACGCACTATAAATGAGTTTTGCACCCAAGACAAAAGAACAGTATACTTCCATTGAATTAAGGGCAGTGGCTAGTGCCCCAAGCCACCCACATTGGTTCATACCATTCTGGGATCATACTTCACCAATCTATGAACCTATTTAAATGGTTAGCAACACTAGCCTTTGCCCCAGAAGCTCAGGAAATAAAAAATAAAGTTGGTCGGTGAAAAAAGACGTTGCCCCGCAAAGGGTTAAACTTTAGGGGCAGCAGAAAGTCATAAAATGCAATAACAAACTCACCAGAGGCATTTAACTGAAATCCAAGATGGCGGTAAAATATCGAGCAACCTTATGCAAGCACCATGAACATCCAAGATGGCCAACCTCACAACATCGATCACAACCAATCACAACGCAAACAAACTCATAACCTCCGATGCTGTGAGGTTGTTAACGTTGGCCATCATGGATATTGGATGTTCACGGTGCATGCACACAGGTTGCTCGATATTTTACAGCCATCTTGGGTTTCAGTTAAACGCCTCTTGTGAGTTTAATAAGTACTGCATTTTATGACTTTCTGATACCACCAATGGACTTTTCACGTGATCTTACTTCAGATTTAACACTCTATATAGCTGTAGCAAAAGTTGGCAACAGACCCACTCTACGTTGTCAACTGCTTCGAAAATAAAGTTGAGACCGTTAAAAAGTTGTAAAACTCACTCTTTTCGTAGAGATTACTTACGATCAGCCCAAATTTCAGATGGACCGCACGTGTACGAATGCACCGCAACATACGTGCGTTATGCATCCCAAACAAAAGAACCTAAACTACGAATAGGAACAACGAGATTGTTGCATTTGGTTTTCATTCAGTAAATTTGAGGGTTGATTCTTACGGATTTGGTCGCAAGGAACACGGTGATACCCAACAGGAAAGTTTTACGTTGTGTCGTATACAGGGTGTTTCAGACCACCTGGCCAGCTTTTATTGTGGCCAAACTAAGGCAAATATGAAAAATCAGTGAAACACGTGTAACGTATATCGACCCCAAAGAATTCGGGGAAAATATTTTCAGCCCCCCAAAACCGCCCCTTGGGGGTTATTTAGGGGGTGGGTACCCGTATCTCGAAAAAATCAAACGGAAAGGGTATGTTTTGACATTGGAATCTAATACGGCATAAAAAAATAAAACTTTTTCATCCCCAAGTTTTTTTTCTAAAAACCACCCTTTTTTGAGTTAGGGGTGGTTTTCAAAAAAATTAGGGGTGTTCTTTGATTGACCGCTGTGACCCTCCAAATCATTGGACTTCAAAAAACTAAAAAGTTTCTGAAAGGGCAGACCAAGGGCTTTCTTTTGATGTATCACATGCCTATTTTTTGTGAAAAAGGGTTCACGGCCCCCTCACCCCAAAATTTTGGGGCTTCGAGGGGCCCTACGTAAAAATTTTCAGATGTAAAGGTATGGCTTGTGATACATCATTTAAAACGTCTTTCAGAGACGAAAAAAGTGATGCCCCCCGAAAGTCGTAAAAACAACCCCCTTCCAAAATGGCGGCCGTTTTAAGGTTAGGGGGCTCAAGGGGGGACCTTCAGAAAAATGATCCAAAATTGAACGATACATGGCTAAAAGGGTCTTAAAAAGAGAAAAATAATGATTCAAACCGCGAGTCAAACCGACTTTTCAATCTAAAGTTACGGCCGATTGAAATTTAGGGGTAGTTGGGTTCCCCAAAAAGGCACCCCTAAATTTCAATCGGCCGTAACTTTAGATTGAAAAGTCGGTTTGACTCGCGGTTTGAATCATTATTTTTCTCTTTTTAAGACCCTTTTAGCCATGTATCGTTCAATTTTGGATCATTTTTCTGAAGGTCCCCCCTTGAGCCCCCTAACCTTAAAACGGCCGCCATTTTGGAAGGGGGTTGTTTTTACGACTTTCGGGGGGCATCACTTTTTTCGTCTCTGAAAGACGTTTTAAATGATGTATCACAAGCCATACCTTTACATCTGAAAATTTTTACGTAGGGCCCCTCGAAGCCCCAAAATTTTGGGGTGAGGGGGCCGTGAACCCTTTTTCACAAAAAATAGGCATGTGATACATCAAAAGAAAGCCCTTGGTCTGCCCTTTCAGAAACTTTTTAGTTTTTTGAAGTCCAATGATTTGGAGGGTCACAGCGGTCAATCAAAGAACACCCCTAATTTTTTTGAAAACCACCCCTAACTCAAAAAAGGGTGGTTTTTAGAAAAAAAACTTGGGGATGAAAAAGTTTTATTTTTTTATGCCGTATTAGATTCCAATGTCAAAACATACCCTTTCCGTTTGATTTTTTCGAGATACGGGTACCCACCCCCTAAATAACCCCCAAGGGGCGGTTTTGGGGGGCTGAAAATATTTTCCCCGAATTCTTTGGGGTCGATATACGTTACACGTGTTTCACTGATTTTTCATATTTGCCTTAGTTTGGCCACAATAAAAGCTGGCCAGGTGGTCTGAAACACCCTGTATACGACACAACGTAAAACTTTCCTGTTGCCAACTTTTGCTACAGCTATATAGAGTGTTAAATCTGAAGTAAGATCACGTGAAAAGTCCATTGGTGGTATCAGAAAGTCATAAAATGCAGTACTTATTAAACTCACAAGAGGCGTTTAACTGAAACCCAAGATGGCTGTAAAATATCGAGCAACCTGTGTGCATGCACCGTGAACATCCAATATCCATGATGGCCAACGTTAACAACCTCACAGCATCGGAGGTTATGAGTTTGTTTGCGTTGTGATTGGTTGTGATCGATGTTGTGAGGTTGGCCATCTTGGATGTTCATGGTGCTTGCATAAGGTTGCTCGATATTTTACCGCCATCTTGGATTTCAGTTAAATGCCTCTGGTGAGTTTGTTATTGCATTTTATGACTTTCTGCTGCCCCTAAAGGTTAACCCTTTGCGGGGCAACGTCTTTTTTCACCGACCAACTTTATTTTTTATTTCCTGAGCTTCTGGGGCAAAGGCTAGTGTTGCTAACCATTTAAATAGGTTCATAGATTGGTGAAGTATGATCCCAGAATGGTATGAACCAATGTGGGTGGCTTGGGGCACTAGCCACTGCCCTTAATTCAATGGAAGTATACTGTTCTTTTGTCTTGGGTGCAAAACTCATTTATAGTGCGTCCATACACGAGCGGTCCTTATCAGAACTTACAGCTAAAATTTTCTCGGTAAGGACTGATGAGTGAATTTTAAACTTGTTAGTTAGTGGTTTTATTGTCATTTTCGCTGTACTTTACATAAGTCCTCGATAGTCCACGTGGCAAAAAAAGAATGATGGTAGAATTTACCATCTGCATAGCTAATTTTGGAGTCAGCTAGCAAGTATGGTAAATTTTACTAAATTATGGTAAAATGTACCAATATATTACCTTAATTTACCACGTTGCATTTACCATATTTTGGTGAAATTTACTACCATACTTGCTAGCAGACGCCAAAATCAGCTATGCAGATGGTAATTTCTACCATAGTATCTTTTTTTTTTCATGTAGTTATCTTTTGAAAAAACTTGCAAGAACATCATTGGATGAATTTGGTAAAGATTTTGGGCTCTTTTGGCGCCATGCCAGTCCAATTTTTTGTCTCTCTTGGTTTTGAATGTGATTTCTTAAATTTTTCATAGGAATTGGATGAGGAGGACCCCAAAAGTTTTCTGACAAAAAATAAAAGTGCATGGTGATTATAAGTTTATATCTATATGAACCGATGAGCAAATGCCTGCGAACGATGCTGCTGTGTGGAACATGGAAACACGAGGCAATCTAGCGGTTACTTTTGTTGAGCTTATCTCGCACGGTAAATGTTATCGTTGCAAATTTCGCAAATTCGCTCAGTTGCTGACAGTGCTTGAATTTGTTTCCTCCTCCGCAAATCCGCGCAAAAAAGAAAAAAAGAGAAGATAGAAAAAACATGTTTTCTCTTCCTCGGTTCTCTGTTATATGTTTGATCATGAATCTAAGCGGTGGATGGATCGAACGATCACGTGATTTTGAAAACACGCATTACAGCCCCAGAACCGCATTTATAGATGACTTCCAAAACGTATCGAATAAATTGTCTCGTAAAATTTGCATTTACCGATATAGGCGAATCCAGAAATTTGGCAACCATGCATTTTTTCCTTTTGAACGTATGGGAAAAAATCGATACTTCAGGGCACCATAGCCCTGTTACTAATCCACTAAGCAATTTTTATTTAGTAACTAGGTCACCTGGTCACGTTTTCAGTGACCAGGTTTCGAAAATGAGTTGGTGATCGAAATTTTTCGGTTACTTTAAAGTGGGCGGAGTCAAGAACCGTACGGTCATGTACGGTACCCTATGAAAAAATGACCGGGAACCGCTTGGTTGCGATTTTCGAGACCTAGAGGTGGTTTCAGAAGTGCAGGCGCACCCAGACCGATAATCTTTGAAATGTTTCAACATTATTTCTATTGTTTCAAATTGAAAATGAATTAGAGCACTGGATTTTCATTGAGGAACACTTTGAAATTAAAAGTTCAAAGTCGAAGACAAGTTTTGTTTAGTTGTGAAGAAATGAAAAGTGAAAAGTGGCCAAAGATTATGGTCTAGGTGCGCCTACACTTCTGAAACGAGCTCTACCTCCCGAGGTGGGTTACGTGAAACGTGACCGATGAGAAGATGATATTTGAATTTTGAATCGCCTTGTCTGTGATTGGCTGCCGTAAGTAACCGCGGTTTCGAAACTCCGGTCACGAAAGAAGTGACAGGTGACCAGTGGTTACTAAATAAAATTTGCTTCATTCTTTCTTTTTTATTCAAATGGGAAGAATACACAGTTTGCCAAATTGTTGGATCTGCCTTTTTTTACCGATCAAATTGGCGTCAAACTGTCTTGAAACCTGATTATTTGTACATTATCACCAATAGACTGTTTTAGAAAACCGATTTATTGTATAGATTGACGTCCGGGGGCCTTAATGTACCCAACAAACTTCGGTTCAATTTACTTAACTTTCATCTAAGACTATGGATGGTCTTATCGATAAGATTTTTAGGTTTTCTATTATTTTTAGCCTGTATGAAAGACTATTCATCGCAGATCTGCCGTTTTGCGTATATTCAATCGTAATTTCAATTCACCGATGATTCCACCGGTTGAGAAAAGATTACACAGTTAAGTTCAGTGTATGACTGTACTGTGTGTACTGCTCGAAAATACTCTGATCTGTCATCTTTTCTCAATCGGTGCAATCGCTGTTAAGTTATTAAAATATCCGCAAGTCTTTTAAAATCATCGACGACTCCTCCGGTTGAGAAAAGATTACAGGTGTGAGTATTTTCCTGCATTCCAATCCTACACTGGACAGAACTGTGTAATCTTTTCGCAACCGGTAGAATCATCGGTGAATTGAAAAATAACTCTAATTATACGCAAAACGCTGGCAGCTCTGATTCATCGATGGCCAGCAACAAACAGAAACAGCTATCATCATATTTCTCAACTATCTCAATCTTTCTCACGTAACCTTCGTATATTGCTACCTCTTTCTATTACTATATCGAACATAGAGACGTAGTTCCCACGTTGTCTTTTTTTGAAATCTTCATTATACTTGACCAGGAATATTATTTTTTGCAACATTGAAAAAAAATCCGTGAGCAGGTCTGTGTGTGTACGGCTATAGTAATCAGAGAGATATCAGCGGTACATGATGATGGTCACGTGAGAGAAAGAGAAAAATATTCGAGAACCTATAACAAACTATCTCAACTGATCTCGATCGGCTGATGACATCATCGTCACTAATCAGTAATCACCTGCTGTAAAGGGTGAGAAATCCAGTGTTAGGCGGATCAAAGAATTTACCTTTCTCTCTCGCCGCTCAATTGAACGCACGTGTTAGCAAAGGATGGAGGAGGAGATGAAAGTCACGTGACTACCCACAATATGTCCTTTTCTAACACATGTATTTGAATGGACGAATGAGAGAGAGAGAAAAATCCCCGGACCCGCCCGTAAATCCAGCAACACCGAAATACATTTTGAATATAGATGCAGGAGTAAAAAAAAAAAAAAATTAAAACTTAAAAAATTAAATTATATAAAAATCAAAAATTAATAACTTTAAAATGGGGGGGGGGCTGTAACGTAACAATATATCAAGGATGTTTATAACTCTGCTGGAGCTATTTTTGGAGAGGTCTGACTGTTTTGGATTTGGGTTCTTTCGAGAGAGGCATGTTGGGATACCTCTGGCGCAAACTAGTGGTTGATATCGATTTTTTGCGTTCCATTCATGGTATCAAAAACTGATGTTCGCTTTCGACTTAGGGTCCAAAATTCATTGAGCCTGTCGTAAAAGTCGTAAAGCATAAAATTAAATGCCTTAAAATACTCTACAAAATAATTTTAAGGCGAAAACGAAGCATAGTTTTAAATTCTTTTCATTAAAAGAAAAAGGGTTATCCGTTGGCCTTTTTTTTTTTTTTTTTTTTTAAATTTTCTTGAAACCTATCTGGATCTCTATCTGATTTTCAGACTGAAGCCTTTTTATAAAAGCCATTTTTGCCGTCCTGAATAGACTTAATACCATCTCGATTCTCGAGTTAATTTACCAAACTCCAAAAATGCAATCCTCAGAATTACCATTTTTAAAATTGCGGAAGCCGTATTTGCCTGTGGGTCTGGTGGAGTCTGTGCCGGCAAATATTACATTTTTTTATGGTTTTGAAGTTTGTTACGTCCATCTCAATCGATTATGAAGATGTTTTTGGTGATTTACAAACTTTTTAAAAGTTTGCCGTAAACAGCTCCCGGGGAACGTTTTGACCCCATTTTTTCTTTGCCGGAAGGTTTCATTAATATGTTTAGATCCTTGAACAAATAATAACCGCGAAAGCAGGGGTTTCTATTGAAAAATGGGGCTAATTTCACTATCCCAGACGAGGAAAAAGTTGTTCACTGTTTCGTCCGATTTCCCTCGACTCTTCTCCAGCAATATATGACACGAAAAAATCACCAAATCACGGGTCGAATCGCGAAAATATACATATCATATAGGATCTAATGGGGACTTGGAATGTTTTTAAAAAACTGAAATAATTACGCGGTGTTTTGAAATTTTTGTTGCAAAATGAGAGGTAAAACTTTAAAAGCTTTTATAAATGCACCCTCGTTGATAATACATGTATTGTATCCCTCCGTATATTTTTATAGAAATGCATGGGACTACGGAAGGGATAGCAGAACGTCTCACTTATTTCATTACATTAAGTTATTTTGTAGCAAAAACGTAACAAATTGTCGCCTCTTCGTTCGCTTTTACACAAAAATGGGTGAGTATTTTGTAAGCAGGAGTTTGTCTCCACGGATGTAAGCTTGAATGTAAGCTTGAATCGGCAGCTAAGACGACTCGGCAACGCTGCACCGTTCAGGATCGACTTGTTGCATATAGTGCAGTTTTGAAGGCACTTTTATACTTCGTAAACTATCAGAGCATTCATATTTCAGTGCTTCAAGAAGAATGCGTGACCGTTGTCTTTTTCTTTATTTGCCTAGTTAAACTGCGTCAGACAAGGATATAGGAAAGGATTTAAGTGCCATAACTTGAATTTAGCTATCGTATTTTGTCCTTTTCTAAAATTCCATACGTTCATTTGCAAAGCGAGAATGACAAATTCTTGGATACGCGCCTTTTAGTCGTGACAGCATGAGTGGCGGCTCGTGGAATATGGCAACAACGTACTCCCTCCATTTAATCCTAGTTAAAAAAATCAAATTTAGGATGTGCATTTTGCACCTTCAACAGGGCTGCCACATGTCTTCAACCGAAAAAGAGGACATATTGGACTTTTTATATTGAAAAAATAGGACATTTTTTGGTGAAAAAGAGGACAATTTTTTTATAAAAAAAAAAAAGAAGAAAGAAAAGAGGACACATTTTCTGCGGTGCACGAACTTTCGAACCGTAAAAATTCTCATAATTTGAATAAATTTTAACTATAAAATGTTTTAAATATGGATTTTTCTTCTGTCAAACACCATTAAGAATTAAGATTGGACACGGTTTTACATGAACTGTAAGGATAAAGCTGGGAAATGTTAATTTATCGCGCGTGTTTTGACGGAATTCTCATTTAAAACACTGTACTTTGGACGAAAATCCCGTCTCTAGAATTATGAAACCGAGTTTTGAAACTATAATAAAAGCATCCTTGTTTTCAGCTCTCCGAGTACCTACTTTCGTTTGCTCAGAAAAAAAGAAATCAAAAGTCGGCCCCTTACAACTATGCACCATTAAACAGAACTTCAAAGATATAAACAAAAGCATCTTCATTTTTTTCCGAATGCATATACTGCATCCAGCTGTATCATTATACACGACAATACTTATTAAACAGAACTTCAAAGATATGAACGGAAGCATCTTCATTTTTTTCAAATGCATATACTGCATCCAGCTGTATCATTATACAAGACAATACTTATTAAACAGAACTTCAAAGATTTGAACGAAAGCTTCTTCATTTTTTTCGAATGCATATACTGCATCCAGTTGTATCACGATACGCGACAATACTTATTTGTAGTTACGATTTGTTAATAATGTTAATAAAGGAAGTCCGAGAAAAGATTATTGCTCTGAATTTTCTTCATTCGTTGCACCAAAAGAGTTGAAAATTGAGGCACGGCAGATTATGATACCCCGTGCTCTATAGCATCGCTGAGGCATCCGAGGTATCAGTGAGTATAATTTTGTTTCAGTCGAGAAATTTCCTCTTTCTACTTTCTTCTTTATTTCCACAATTTTCCTCGTTTTGACAAACTTGATTGTATTTCATAATTGCTTAATTGCTTTATTGCTTATTGCTTGGATAAAAGTGAAAACGAAACGAGAGAGAGAGAATGAGACAGAGAGAGAGATAGAGAGAGAGCTTACCGAAGTAAAACAAGAGCGACTCGTCAAGCTTCATCTTGAATCAGACGACAATTTTAAATCGCCCTCCTTGCCTACACTTGCACAGTCACCAACTGAAGAGGCGAAGAGACCAAGATCTCGCAGTGAAGAAAAAGAAGAAGAAAAGACTGAGAATAAAATATATATCTATAAGGAAAACGTTGTTGTCAAGTCAACAAATGAAGTCATGAAAGTTTAACGTTTTGTCAACACAGAAGCTCAGGGACGTCATTCCGAGTTCAGCTTGGGAGGGGGGAGGGGGCAAAAATATGATTTTTTTTTTTTTTTTTTTTTTTTTTTTGGCTCATCAATATTATTTTAGACACTCTACAGCCCTGCATGCATATCCTATATTTACGACCCTAAGTTCCAACAAAACTCGTTAATGACGACCAAATTTTCCTTTACCCTTTACTGCATGATTTTTTTTTTTCAATAAAATAATTTTTTTTTTTTTTTTTCAGTACAATTTTGATCCTTGAGACAGGGAAAAATGGTGAAAAAATTCTTTCCATTATATTTCAATGGTGAAGAGCCTGAATATTAATTGTTCCAATGGGTCTGTTGCAAACTTTTGCTACAGCAATAAAAAGTGTTAATTCCAATGTGAAATCGCCTGAAAAGTCCATTGGTGGCATCATAAAGTCATGAAATACAATATTAAACTCACAAGAGGCGTTTATTGAAATCCAAGATGGCGGCAAAATATCGAGGAATCTGAATGTATGCACCGTGATCATCCAAGGTTTGCCAACTTTGACAACCTCACTGGAGGTAGAGGTTATGTGTTTGTTTACGTTGTGATTGGTTGTGATGAATATTGTGAGGTTGGCTATCCTTGAATGTTCGTGGTGCATGCATACAGATTGCTCAATATTTTGCCGCCATCTTGGATTTCATTAAACGCCTCTTGTGAGTTTATTATTGCATTTCATGGCTTTCTGATGCCACCATTGGACTTTTCAGGCTATTTGACATCAGATTGAACCCTCTATAGCGCTGTAGCAAAAGTTTGCAACAGACCCATTATGGCCTTACCCGCATTTAGGTATCCATGCAACTGAAAATAAAGTTTTCAGGCTAAAAAAAAAAAAATTAAAGTAGTAAAGAATAAGTTAGTAAGTTTTAATAGTTGTTTTTTTTTGTATATGGTACCCCTGCGTTACTCCCAAACATAACAATGAAAATCGGAAAATGTCTATCAGACTTTCAGTAAGGTATTTTGAACCACTCTGCACGTTCTCTATCCTGTGCTGCGTGCTCTAGGACAAAATCGACAATTCTTACTCGTTTAGTATCTGTTCCACATGTGACCCACCATGCAGCGACAGTACAACTCAAGTCCCCTACTTTTAGATAAGGCTTCAAAGTCATTGTTCCAAATCTGGGCTCATCTGCAGTTAAGGGTTAAAAAAAAAGAGAGAAAAAAAGGTCATAACTTTTTAACTTTTCCCGGGGCAGCAAAATAAAAAAATAGGAAAAAAGTCATCAGATTATACTTTTTTCAGGGAAGGGCGGCAAAGTTGCTCACTCCTCAGTCCCCTCCCCTCCCTTCAGAAACGTCGGAATGGGTCTTCACTGTGTTGGTAGAAAAACCCTCCTTAAAATAACAAGTGTGCTCTTCCGAAAAAAATCCTATTTCGAATGTAAGGATGAGAACTTCGGAAGAGCGCACCCACCAGTAGCTTAACGAAAAATCTCTACCCGCTTCTCTTTGCTCCATTAAAACGCGCATGCTACCTAGACGAGAATAGAATGGGTCTGTTGCAAACTTTTGCTACAACAATTAAGAGTGTATAATCTCATGTAAAATCGCCTGAAAAGTCCATTGGTGGCATCAGAAAGTCATAAAATTCAATAATAAACTCACAAGAGGCGTTTAATGAAATCCAAGATGGCGGATAAATATCAAGCCATTTGTATGCATGCACCACGAACATCCAAGGATAGCCAACCTCACAATATCGATCACAACCAATCACAATGTAAACAAACACATAACCTCTACCTCCAGTGAAGTTGTTAAAGTTGGCCATCCTTGGATATGCACGGTGCATGCATACAGATTGCTCGATATTTCTCCGCCATCTTGGATTTCATTAAACGCCTCTTGTGAGTTTATTATTGCATTTTATGACTTTCTGACGCCACCATTGGACTTTTCAGGCGATTTCACTTCAGATAAACATGTTTCAATCGTTGTAGCAAAAGTTTGCAACAGACCCATTGGCGGTAAAAGTTAAAAACTCCCTCATCCTATTTATCCTTTTTCTAACTTGCACATTCGAACCTTATAACATGTATCAGCCTGTCTATTGTTTTATACCTTGTTGCCAGTGGCGAGGCGTGCGATTTGGCAATGTTCCTTTCTCCCCCTTTAAATACACAAGAAAGGTCGAAATGCCTGGAGCGTTCGACTATTTTGGTGAATTTAAATGGAGAAAATACATTGTTGCTAAATTTCACGCCTCGCCACTGCTCGTTGCTCTCATACCATTTGAACGAGTGCGTTAAGAAAGGACCGAGGAAGGGGCTGAAGTCTCGTTATGGCCCAATTTGATATCCTTTTCTAACACATGTTTTCAAATGGGAGGAGAGAGAGAATGACATATACCATCTCTAGCTAAAGCCGGCAACACAGTGGAGCATCGGATGATCCGCTCTCAAGTTCAGCGATATCGCTTCTTCACATTGATTTTCATTCGGGGTTTGCGCCCATAACAGTCTATGCGGACCTGTCGAGAAGAATTAATATTTCAGTCGATAAAATGCCTACTAAGGGTAATTGTAAAACGCGACCATTCTCGCAATGATAGGTTTTATATTTACAGGTGACACGATTCAAGAAAATGTCCATTAATATCGAACTTTTTAGGTGATATACTCACAATCAGTATAGGTATGACATGATTCCTAAAGTTTTTCGAACTGTCCAAAGTCCATCCAACTTTAATGATCGTCAAACCTTATTACATGAAACTTTTATCGATTCCGTTTCATTCAGTCTGTGTGTTTCGTTTTTGTTTTTTACTAATCTTGTCCTTGACTGTCCGAAAAAAAAGATGGGCGTGTAAACTTTACCTACAAAGATATCCCCAAATTAAGGTTCATTCAAACGGGAGGTTGTAAATTCCGCCGATATTCATTTCCATATTGGGGTGTAAAATCAGAGGTGTAGCGTGAAATTTGGCAGCGTTGCAGTTCGTCTATTTAAAAGCATGAAAAAGGTCGAACTATTGGGTCTTCGGTGAACACCTTTGCATTCGACCTTTTACATGGGTTTCAATGAACGAAATACAACGTTGCCAAATTGCACGCTACGCTACAAGTGTAAATTCCGCCGATTGTTGAAGATTAGCGATTGTAGAATCCGCCGATGAATGTTTTCGGAATAGACACGATTTACGAAGAGGCAGTCGTTATGATTATATTGATGATTGTGGGGGGGGGGGGGGTGTGAAAAAAAGTTCCCAAACTTCGCTTCATACGACCAGTAATAAATTCTATAAATTTTTCCCCCACCGCGCACCGGTGCCCTTTTTGAAAGTGAACATTTGCGTCGGTATAATGAATGTAAGAAGATCATTTATCAATAAGCATTTGAGGGGGGGTCAAAAAAATGTAAAATATACCGAAATGCAAGAAATTGACGAAGAAAAAAGTGTCACTGTTATGTTGCTCGCAATTAATTCGAATCCATTCCGTGGGCATGCATACGTGCGTCTTTGAAGGCACTTTTCGATCCGGCTTAACCCTATAATGACCAGGTTTGTTCAAAAGAACGCCACTCTTCCATTTACATAGGGAAGGCAGTTAACTGTTCGTTTTCAGGGGAGTTGGAATTGCCTACACGACGAATTGAAGGCGCCCGCCAACACCTTCTCTTGTAAGTTTTTTCATCGATAGTCGCATTTAATCCGGAATGAAGACTGAAACATTGTGAACTAGACCAGAAGAGGAAACCGAGTATTCTCGGGCTTGGTCCTTAAGGGGTTAAATCCTATAAAAGTTTAGCGTTATTGAGATTAATAAGTCTTAACTACAGACAGATGAGACGAAAAATCTTATTTTTACTCCTCTGAATTACCACAAAAATAGAAATACGCCAATATAAAGCGATGCGCGGGGAGTGACCTTTTGATGTGTTCGGTTAAGCGTATTGGCGAATTAAGCTTGCCAATCAGGCAATTTTTAATTTTGTCCTTTAAACCTATGGAAAAGGTCGAACTCTACGAACATCCAATAGTTCGATATTTTTTGTGAGTTGCAATGAACAAACTGCAACGTAGCCAGATCCGCATGCTTCGTCACTGATTATACGCTTGTGGCAATGCGTATGCACGATACACAGTATGGTGGTAGCTTTTAAGAATAAGAACTAAGAAGGTATAAAATCATTAATACCATTAATTATTCCTAACTTTTTTTCTTCTTCAAAACCACACTGAGAGAAATCACTTCTTTAAAAACAAGGAAACACGTTCACTTGTGACAGTTTTCCTTGCGCGAAGTAAAGTTCTGTTGCACGAAGGAGAATCACTGCCACAACAAGGAATCTTTTACTTGTAGCAGAGCTGATATTTTCCTTGGGTTAAAGGAATGGGGCTCTTGCAAACTTTTGCTATAAGCAAATAAATGGTCCAATCTGATGTAATGACCAGGAAAAATCACGAAAATGACACCGAAAAAGTCTAAAATTCAGTAATAAACTCATACATAACTGGTAACGCAGGTATCATGGGAGATCCTGTCTATTATTTCACTTTCTCTACGGAAACGCAGAGATATGTCTTATTTTATATAGGAATTTCCCATGATACCTGCTTTGAACCGCCATTATGCTCGATTCTGAGAGTGAATTTCGTGATTTTTCAGTGTACTCATCGTCCTTTTTACAGGTTTTTATGCAAGAATCAACTCTTCCCCCGTAGCAAAAGTTTGTAAGAGCCCCATTCCCCCTCAGTCATTATCTCACTGTGCAGCTTCTTTAACACAAACGAAAAACACCTTGGATTAAAAAAAGAATTCTCTCAGTGCATTGAGTAATCGTGACATTTTGATCCTTTTTGTGTGCTTTCTTATTTTCCTTTATCGGGAATCCAGAGGAAGTTATATTTATAAATACCGTGTTAATTTCAGCGGCAGCGTTTGGATTTGAATTCTTCTCGTGTGTTCGGTGATTTTTAAATGAGAGCTAGATAAGTATAGATAATTTTTGAGTGCGGTGTAAAATTTATCACCCGGCGTTCTTCGCGATCGTGGATACTTGCAATGTCTTTGTAAATAAGTACAGACATCTATACATACGCGTAAGTACGTACATACATGGATATAGTTTTCATACCTTTACCTGTGGAGGATTAGTGATTTCTGCGCGTTGCGATGTGACTGTTGCCAGATTTACCGTTGTAAATTACTTTAAATTTATTGAGGGCCTCATCGGTCGTTCTTGAACCAGTGGCGGCTCGCGCCATTTGGCAACGGCGCAATTTTTCCATTTAAACTTAGGTAAAACAACAATTCTTAAGGAGGTTCACAGCCTCCTGTCTAATTATAACAATAAAACAAACAAAAACATGGTTCTACCACAGAATAATACAATCAGAACGGAAACTCTGTCGGATTTTGAAGCAAATTCATTTCGCGTCCGCCATGTTGGGATATAGGATGTTTACATCTGGATTCGCGCGTGAAAAAAAAGTATAGGACATGATCCGCAAAATTTTCATTCCGAAATGCCATTAGGGTAAAAGTGAGGGCGGAAACTTAGGATTTCTTTCCAGAATTTACAGAAATAAATGAGTTTCAACACAAATCACACACGTCCGCCATGTTGGGATATAGGGCCACAGCGTTGCCTATTGGTGCCATTAAATTCCAAACTTGCTTCCATTGGCTCTTATGGGAGTTTCCGTTCTGATTGTATTATTCTGTGGTTCTACTTAGAGGCTTTTCCTTACACGAATTAATGGCCGGGCTCTTGCAAACATTTGCTATAAGCAATTATAAACAGTCCTATCTGATGTAAAGACCAGCGGAAATCACGAAAATCACACTAAGAAAGTCTAAAATTCAGTAATAAACTCACGTAATTGCTAGGAAGGCAAGATCGTACTGGCGGAGAGACGCAGGTATCATGGAGATTCCTGTCTATTGTGTCACTTTCTCTACGGAAACACAGAGATTTGTCTCAATTCAGATAGGAATCTCCCATGCTACCTGCGTCTCTCCGCCATTAAGCCCGACTCTGAGAGTGAGTTTCGTGATTTTTTAGTGTACTCATCGTCATTATCACAGGTTTTCATGCAAGAACCCTCTCTTCAATCACCTGGTAACGAAAGTTTGCAAGATCCCTATTTCGATAAAAACGCTGATAAACGATAAACGCCGTCATTTTTACATGTTTTTATGCAAGAATCAATCTTCAGTCCTCTGCAGCAAAAGTTTGCAAGAGCTGGCCCATTGAGGTGCAACATACTGCCAAAATTCTCGCACTGACCGATTATCATCATACATACACGAAGCAAAATGCCCAATCTTCTCACTGTCTATAATAAAGTACGAAATAATACCGCGAAGTAGTCAACTCAGTCTATCAGTTTCCTTGATTTCATCTCCAATTCTGCGGAGACAATGCTTTATTCACTTTTCTTTTCTTCTTCTTCTTTTCCCTCTCTATCATAAGAAGGCTTTTAAAAGCTCTCAAAAATTATTGCGATTTCGTTTTTTAACAAAAAGAATATTATAAACGTGCGACCTCATTTCTCAAAATAGGAGTGCTACAACATTGATGAATATGAACACGTGAGATACTTAAGAGCTGAAAAATGTTTTAAGGTGAACTGGGGCCGGATTCATCTTCAAGTTTTTGTTTTGTTTTGTTTTGTTTTTTTTTTTTTTGTAGTCTTCGATGATAGTTAACACGGTAACACGTCGTGACGAAACGCACCTTTTTGAAACGTTTCGATGGTGTAACGTGTGTGTTAGAAAAGGACAGCAGAGGGGGCCATCACGTGACTTCGGCCCCCTCTTCTTTCCTTTTCTAATGCACACTTTCAAATGGGAGGAGAGAGAGAAATACAATTCCCTGTATCCGCCCATGGGTCGGAGGCAAAGAGTAATCTTTTGACTGCGTTCGACGAGTATACTCGTTCAACACAATATGTGCCCGCACTGCGTTCGACGAGTTTACCCGTCCCCGCTCGGCCCGCACCCCGAACTTTCGCCGCCTGTAAAGCTTCCGCGTCGCGTCGGCGCGGAACATAGCATACCATATAGTCATTTGTCATACAGTCATAAAGTTATTTGAGTCATATTTGGTCTCATAATGAGCAAAAAACTAAAACTACCTTTTTCATGAAAAATCTCCAAAGAAGAACTCAGCAGTAGGGGGGGGGGGGGGGTATACTTTGAGATTCAAAAGAACTTAGCTGTGCGAAAAGGGTAAACAAAAGGAAGGGTCGCAAATTGTATGGACAGCCTGCGTGGTCAACTCTGACGAGGGCTGAAATGCAAGACGGCTTCTGATTATTGTCTGATGAGTTTGCATGTTAAATTTTTTTCGGCCCTATGGAATTTAACAAGTGGTTTTTGTCTCGGGTCGTTTTTCTTAAAACTTGTGTGTAAAATTTTGGGGTCCAAAGTTATTGTAAGTTATTCGAGCAAGATTTTACTGTAAATTCCGACTTATTCAGCTCTCTTGGGTCCTTGCTTTTCTTTTAATCGAAACTTTGCATGGTCTATCTCTGAGGATCGATTATTTTCCGTAGATTTTTATGGAAAGAAAATCGATTTTGAGAGTCACCGCTGTAATATTCCCAGCGCATCGCGTTTCAGCGATCGCCTGTCTTTTTCTCTTTCCTCTCATTTAACCCTTTCAGACCTGGAGTCCATTCCAATGGACATTTGAATAACATGTAATCTTATGGAGAACATGAAAATACAATATACTCATTTATTTAGATGAGGAGACAGCTCTAAGATCGATCATATAGGTCAAAAATCCTTTTCTGAACAAAAAGAATTTTAGGTCTGAAGGGGTTAAACGCATGCACTAGAAAAGGATGGAGGTAGGGGCTGAGGTCACTTGATGGCCTCCTCTGCTATCCTTTTCTATTGCACGTGTTCAAATAGAGAGAGAGAGAGAGAGAGAGAGAGAGAGAGAGAGAGAGAGAGAGAGAGAGAGAGAGAGAGAGAGAGAGAGAGAGAGAGAGAGAGATACAATTTTCTGTATCCGCGCCTATATGGTCTGTCTAAACTTTTCTCTGAATTATTTAATATTTCTAATCCGATTCCGATAGGATTTGATTCACCTGTCATTATAAGTTCGTTAACCTCCTCTGTGCTTGAGGATGGTCCGGGGGAGAGGAGAGGTATGGATTGTAATGTACGAATAATATTAGTGTTGTTGTTGTTGTTGGATTAGATTAGGATATGTATAGGTATTTAAAAATATGAATGGAAGTCAGTCCAATGCTCCCGAATATTTCTTGGCTCTGCAGATCCAATATTCACTCAAGTCGCAAATTACTCATTTCAAGTGCCGTTTCGTGTTATGGCGTTACGCTTAAAGCGATCAAGCATGTGAGTAGGTATACATAAGTCCACCCATGGCCAATTAATTATTCGCATAAATGCTTGGAAAAAATGGAAACTCAGCTCATTCATCGCAACGACGTTATTATTTAGAACAGTGGCGTAGCTTGCAATTTGGCAAAATTGCAGTTCTTCCATTTAAACCCATGTAAAATACCCATGTTTTACCCATGTAAAATATCGAATCATTGGCTGTTCAGTAAACACCGACGGATTAGACCGTTTACATGAGTTTAAGTGGATACAATACAAAATTGCCAAATTTCACGCTCCGCCACTGATTCAGAAACAAAAAACCGGCATCTAAAAACGGTCGTATAGTGTTACAGACAAACGACAACTATAATATTTACACATTTTGATTAGTTTTTTCAAGAGGACAAAACAAATTTTATTAAAATTCAAAAACTGTAATCTGTTTTTTTTTTTATTTTTTTTTTTTTATTTTTTATTTTTTATTTTATTTCACCGCGTCATTTACCATCCAGCATTTGAAACTGCTCAAATACAGCAACTTCAGGACGTTTTATGCGTATCGACTGCGGATTACATGTTATTACTTTATGTAAAGCTGTACATTCTATCTGGCCTATGCGCCCCGCATATTATACAATACATATATATTCTACGGCATTTATTGACTATTGAGTGACGTGCTCATACTCACATATAATCATCCAAAGTTCCGGCTTTGGTCGATGCAGTCATAGGCGGATACAGGGTATTGTCTTTCTCTCTCCTCCCATTTGAAAACGTGCGTTAGAAAAGGACAGCAGAGGGGGCCATCACGTGACTTTGCGCCCCCCCCCCCTTCTGTCATTTTCTAACGCACGTTTTCAAATGGGAGGAGAGAGAGAAAGACAATTCCCTGTATCCGCCCATAGATGCAGTGGAGTGGAGGGTGCGATTATCTAGACACGCTTTGAGGTAGATGCTGCAAAATTATCTGATCAATCATCGGATAAAATATCTGAAATTTTTTTTCTCGAATTCTGATTTTTTGTTGCAGGGGAGACTGACGCGTTCTACACTGCGCTGCATTTGCGGAACCATCTTTGTCTCTCTTGGCGAGTTATTTAAGTAAAAATAAATAAATAGATAAATAGTTAATAAATAAATAAATGGACTAAGGTTATTATGAGTTCTAAAAGTATACCTGTGTTTGAGAAATTAGGGAAATGTAGATCGACCACCTGATTGTAATGAAGGTTATTTGACGCAAATTATTCTGCAGTCAAGAGTCAAGACTTCTGAATGTTCTTTTCAGAATCAGAACCTTTTCTCGCCCATTGGTGCGGCATTCCACAGGATTTGGATTTGCCCCGTTCTACGTTAATTTACCTCAAGCAAGGACTGATTTTAGGTTCAGAGAAGTCGGTGAAACACCAAGGTGAATGGAAGCTAAACTCGACCCAAAGAGGTTCAACAGGTCGGACAAGATTGCAGGCGTAGAGAGCTGCCTATTGTCCTCCAAGTTTCCAACCTTGCGAAGGTCCCTATAAACATCGAGCGGGTGGGTGGAAAACCCACGGAATGTTTGCGCACTGTGCAGAATTTTAAGGCGCAACTCATAGAAAGTTTTCGTGAGCTCAGACTCTTCTATAAGCCTTATAGCCTCGTATCGATGGTCTCCGTCCGTCGCGAAGAACATACGTATTTAAGCATCTCCATAAACAAGCGTGGCAGATTTTCGATCCTGGACTGTGGGCGGAGCCAGCAATTTGGCAACTGTGGAATCTTCCCATTTCAATGTATGAGAAACGATCGATTCTTGAGGGGGTCATGGTCCAATTTCTATTCGATTGTTTCTCATACATTCAAATGGGAAGAATCCACAGTTGCCTAATTGCTGGTTCCGCCCATGTCCTGGACCGCGGGACCGACCGCTCGGTTAGAGTATCGTAAACTGCACCAGATATCAAGGAGAATAAGCAACCGTTTGTCCTAATTTTACCATAGGTTACGTTGCATTTACCATACTCGGGTCTCGGGTGAAGTTTACCATACTTTCTGGCCGGCGTCAAAATTTGCTGCGCGTATTGGTAATTGCAAACTGTTTAGTGTAAACCGCACCAACCGAACAAGGAGAATAAGCAATCGTATAGATTAATTTTACGGTAAGTTACGTTGCTTTTACCTTACTTTCGTGAAGTTTACCTTATACTTTCTGGCTATAGCGCCGAAAAGCTACCATGCTTACTTTCATTCTTACGTTTATTGTAAACTGCACTAGATAACAAGGAGATTAAACAATCGTATAGCCTAATTTTACGATAAGTTACGTTGCATTTACCTTACTTTCGTGAAGTTTACCTTATACTTTCTGGCTATAGCGCCGAAAAGCTACCATGCTTACTTTCATGCTTTCGTTTATTGTAAACTGCACTAGATAACAAGGAGAATAAGCAATCGTATAGCCTAATTTTACGATAAGTTACGTTGCATTTACCTTACTTTCGTGAAGTTTACCGTATATTTTCTGGCTATATCGCCAAAAAGCTACTATACTTACGGTTAATTAAGCGTACTTTTTTCCGTGTCTAATTAAATCCATGGAAAAACTATACGGAACGTAGACTGAAACTAATGTAATGTAAAACAAAATTCGAAAATTACTAATCTTTGTATAGTATGGCAGTTAAATTTTAGAACGACCCTTGTAATGTCTGATTGCGTCATGAAAGGTATGGCTGTAAATTACTAACTTTTTACCTGTCGGTAAAACATCCCAACACGCAGCGCAAAGGTCGGGGATCACTCTCACGATCAGTTGACAATAGTTGACAATAGTTGACAATAGCTAGCTCCACTTATTCGTGGCAGTTTGAAAGTCACGAGAGTCGGCTTCACCCTTCACGAATCACGCTATATGGACGCACTCGCACATACGACGCCTTAACCGCTGCAAAATGCAACCCGCACTGGTCGAGCTGTCCTCGCCCTCTCTTCGGCCCGTTTTTCTTTCATCGCAGTAAGGCTTCATCTATCAGATGTTAATTTCCGATGTTTCTCAATAGTTATGGGTTAATTGGTCCAAGCCTTCTTTTCGTAATCAACAGCTGAGATCTCAGTCTCTCTCTCTCTCTCTCTCTCTCTCTCTCTCTCTCTCTGTCTCTCTGTCTCTCTCTGTCTCTCTCTCTCTGTCTCTCTCTCTCTCTCTCTCTCTCTCTCTCTCTCTCTCTCTCTCTCTCTCTCTCTCTCTCTCTCTCTCTCTCTCTGTGTCTCTCTGTCTCTCTCTCTCTCTCTATCTCTCTCTCTCTCTCTCTCTCTCTCTCTCTCTCTCTCTCTCTCTCTCTCCCTTCTTCCCCCTCTCTCACTCTTTTCCTCTCCCAATGCCTCTTTCTCTCTCTCCCACCCCCACTGCCCCCCCCTCTCTCTCTCTCCCTCTCGTTCTGGTGAATTGATGATTAAAACAATAGAGATCGAGATTGTACAATCGGTTACAAAATGAATGTCAGACGCTTCCTTAGATTTTGGCTTAGGTAGACCACATGCAATGCTTAAATTCATTGAGATGAGTATTGCGGGCAGACTGCAGAAGTTTGCTTTGTTTACACGAGAATTCGCGGCTTATCTCGAATCTCAAATTCTTGACAGTAAAAACTTTTTCGCTTGAAACCCAAATGTAAGTTCCCCTTCTGACGATTAAATCGGATCCTAAAAGTACCTTCCTAGTGGGCATTAGGTAATTAATTAATCGGTGCGCGTCAACATATATTTATTGTGGGGGCGAGAGTTAATTTTTGGGGGCGATCGCCTCCCTCAAGTTCTGGCTCCGCCGTAGTGCAATATATGGGCACGTACCACCTTTACTTTTAGTTTTGTGGCTGAATTTTCTTAAAAGCACTTTTAACTTTGCACAGTACTAGGATCAGGATCCTTACTCAAGCACTGCTTCGTGCAAATATACTGACATGATAATAATTTTGTTTCTGATCGTACTAGTAGCCATTTTTCAGGTCAATATGAAGAGGTATAATGGTTGTGAAAACAGTACTGTAAAGACAAGTTGTTGCTCAAAATTAGAGTTTCTCTAAGATGAAGTAAAGCTACAGTATGCCCAGTTCCAGTATGGCTGCCACGGGAACGGCCGGCCGATCGTTTGAACGATAATAATGCGCCTTCATTTTCCAGGAACGCAATTTGACACCCGCGGCTGCTCATGCAATAGCTATCTCACGGTGTTGTTGCCAGCTCTTGATACAGTTAAATGGAGTGTCGGGTTTTCAATAAAATCCATCGAAAAAATTGTAGAGACACTGAGCACCTTTAAATTCCGCACTCAGCAACTTAATGAAAGTTTTTAACCGCGCAACCGATTTAACTTGACGCAACGCAACGGAATGTTAATTGTTAACGCAACGCAGCATACACCGAATGGGTTATTGTTGTTTCATCAATTGCCCCTTCCTCCATTTAATCCCATTTAATAAAGATCGGACTAGGGGTTTCTCTGTGAATTTTTCTGAATTTAAAATTGTCTATTGGTTTGAATGAAAGAAATGCAACGTTGCCGAGTGTCATGCTCCGCCACTGTGCGAGACCTTTCTTCAGATGTTTTCCTTTTTTTTCCGGGAAAATTGTGGATGTTGGTTTACGGAATCGTTGCTGACAATTCTGTATCAGTTTTTGCAACGTGTATTTGGTATTTTTTTAATTTTATTTTTCCATGCCTATATATTTATTCAAGCAGAAAAGAACCTGTATAATTTGTGAAAAACGGTGATCCATGGAGAGACTGCGGTCGGGTTGATTTCAAAATGATCGTATGGTAACCACGGGTGTGCCGTCGTTTTCGGGGGGGGGGGGGGGGGGGAGGGGCAAAAATGCAATCTTGCCGCCCCTTAAAATTAAAAAGATGATTTTTTTTTTGCTTGTAAGACACTGATTTTGCCGCCTTCGGTAATTCATTTTGAAATTCAATAACCTTTTTTTTCTCTCTTTTTTTTGGTTCCTTAACCTCGCATTCTGCCACACCCGGAAAGTGCCGCCCTGTGCAAGGGTACCTACACCCCCCCCCCGGCACGCCCCTGGATAGAGGGGTCACTAGCAGGGTTTTGGCGACATCAACTTTTTGCCCAAGTTGCATAGCCATGAGTTGCTAGTGAAGCGGCCACAGTTTCAAAAGATGTGAAAACCCTTAAGGGCGATCGATTCCATTTGCCAAGCTGAATGGAAAGAGGGGTCACAAGCAGGGTTTTGGTGACATCAACTTTTTGCCCAAGTTGCATAGCCATGAGTTGCTAGTGAAGCGGCCATAGTTTCAAAAGATATGAAAACCCTTAAGGGCGATCGATTCCATTTGCCAAGCTGAATGGAAAGAGGGGTCACTAGCAGGGTTTTGGCGACATCAACTTTTTGCCCAAGTTGCATTGCCATGAGTTGCTAGTGAAGCGGCCACAGTTTCAAAAGATGTGAAAACCCTTAAGGGCGATCGATTCCATTTGCCAAGCTGAATGGAAAGAGGGGTCACAAGCAGGGTTTTGGTGACATCAACTTTTTGCCCAAGTTGCATAGCCATGAGTTGCTAGTGAAGCGGCCACAGTTTCAAAAGATATGAAAACCCTTAAGGGCGATCGATTCCATTTGCCAAGCTGAATGGAAAGAGGGGTCACAAGCAGGGTTTTGGTGACATCAACTTTCCGCCCATGATGCATAGCCATTAGTTGCTAGTGAAGCGGCCACAGTTTCAAAACATAAAAAAAAACCCTTGAGAGCGGTCGACTCCATTTGCCAAGTTGAATCGATAGAGGCGAGGCGTGCGATTTGGCAACGTTATTTTTTCCCCATTTAAACACATTAGAAGGGTCGAAATGCCTGGTCATCGCCGATGACTGAAGCGTTCGACTTTTTTAAGTGAATTTAAATGAAGAAAATACATTGTTGCCAAATTTCACGCCCCGCCACTGGTCACAAGCAGGGTTTTGGCGACAGCAACCTTTTCGGCTATGTTGCATAGCCATGAGTGGTAAGCGCCCAAGGGGCCATAGTTTCAAAAGATAAGAAAACCCTTGAGATTGGTATTATCGAAGTAGAGACTTTACTGCTCCATTTTGAGCTTTGCACGGAAATAAAAATGCAGTCGAAGGAATGCTGTTAAGTTAGAAAGCACTCAAGTTTTAATCCCCTGCTGTAAAGTTGGCAAACTGCTACTTGACTCCTTTCTGCTAAATAGCATGTCGCATTGACTTGTTGCCTTTCATTCTACTTGAATGCAGCTGCATGAGCTGCTGCAGTCTTGTATGAAAATTCTTCATTTTAGATAAGGCCCTCTTATACGCTCAAACAGTTTGATAAAATATACTGGTAAGGCAACGTGACGCAAACTTACAGAACTAAAATATAATTAAACAAAGACAACGGGGCCCAAAAAAATGTTTCGTTTGGACGTTGAAAGTCCTTGTTTTTTAACGTCAGGTGGAGTCTCGACCAATTAGAAGCGAGGATTCGCAACTTAAGGACGAGAACAAGGGACCGTCCGTCCGCTTCAAAAAGTTTGGCCCTGAAGTCGTTGTTTTTGAACTGTGGGTGATGGAGCACTTAATGTTTGATTAAAGGGGTCTTTCCACCTGCGAATGTAAAAGCGCGATTGAGCTGATTGAGCCAATGAGCTGCTTTGAAGTCGACAGGTTGAGTCCGATGTATCGACAACAAAGAAGCCCATTGGCTCAAGCAGTCAATTCGCGCTTTTAAATTCGCAGGTGGAGAGATCCCTTAAGTTAATTAAAGGGTTTATTAGGCGGGCCGTCAAACAACAGTTTTTCGTTTCCAAAGACCGATGGAATATTTTCGGCTTCAACGCGCAACATGCAGTTGGTCACGTAGCAGTGAATTTCTGCTCAACGATTGCTCTGTTCGATGCGCCTTCATTTTGAATGGACGCAATATGATATCCGACGTGTAGGAAGAATTACCACACGGCCGCGGCGCTATGATCAATGATAACACAAGTGACAAGACTCTAACAACAAGAAGATAAGATGGAATCTCTTTTTAGTCGTATTTTTTTATGTTTGCATTTTGTTGTTGTTTTTTTTTTTTGTTTGTTTACATAGAATCTTATGGAATTTTGCGAACTATGCGAGCAATTGATAGAGATTCGCGTCCACATGCGCGGAGGCTTGTGCCCCTGATGTGTTGCCGATACTTACCGATTTTTTTTTCTTTTTTCCAAATTGAGCTCGAAATCCGTTTTCTCGAAGAGTTTTTCCCCCAAAACTCGAGTGAAGATGGATGTTTCTTGTCCTCAACCGTTCACAGTCGTCCAAATGACTCCAAGTAAAAGTTTGTGAACCGGAAACGGATAAAAAATGACAGATGTTATAGGTGGAGTACTGACTCAGCGCGACGCTTTATGCGTTCTAAAAGAGTCGACCATAGATTTGCTGTAAGCAGAGAGTCGGGGGCGGATTTACGTCTCTCGAGGCCCCACGCAACCTTGAACTTGAGGTCCCCCAGCAGCAGAATGGGGTGTCTGGAATATTTTCCCCCAAGAAAGAGGGGGAATAGGAGGCCTGCGCCTTGTCAACGATTGAAAGCCCACCAAAATGACAGGTCTGCTCGTAAGTCTATTTTCCCATTTAAATTTACATTGGCGGTGCCCCGCAAGAGCAGAGGGGACATTTTGAGAGTCCTGAGCCTTGTTAGCGATCTAAAGCCCACCAAAATGACAGGTCTGCTCGTAAGTCTGTTTTCCCATTTAAATTTACAGTGGTGGAGGCCCGGAAGAGCAGGGGGGACGTTTTGAGAGCCCTGCGCCTTGTGTCAGCGATTGAAAGCACACCAAAATAACAGGTCTGCTCGCAAGTCTGTTTTCCCATTTAAATTTACAGTGGCGGAGGCCCGGAAGAGCAGAGGAGACGTTTTGAGAGCCCTGCGCCTTGTGCCAGCGATTGAAAGCCCACCAAAATGACAGGTCTGCTCGTAAGTCTTTTTCCCATTTAAAATTACAATGGCGTTGCCCCGGAAGAGCAGAGGGGACATTTTGAGAGTCATGAGCCTTGTTAGCGATCTAAAGCCCACCAAAATGACAGGACTGCTCGCAAGTCTGTTTTCCCATTTAAATTTACAGTGGTGGAGGCCCGGAAGAGCAGGGGGGACGTTTTGAGAGCCCTGCGCCTTGTGTCAGCGATTGAAAGCCCACCAAAATGACAGGTCTGCTCGTAAGTCTATTTTCCCATTTTTTACATTGGCGCTGCCCCGGAAGAGCAGAGGGGACGTTTTGAGAGCCCTGCGCCTCGTCAGTGATCAAAAGCCCACCAAAATGGCAGGTCTGCTTGGAGGTCTATTTTCCCGTTTAAAATTACATTGGCGGTGCCCCGCAAGAGCAGAGGGGACATTTTGAGAGCCTTGCGCCTTGTCAGCGATTTAAAGCCCACCAAAATGACAGGTCTGCTCGTAAGTCTATTTTCCCATTTAAATTTACATTGGCGGTGCCCCGCAAGAGCAGAGGGGACATTTTGAGAGTCCTGAGCCTTGTTAGCGATCTAAAGCCCACCAAAATGACAGGTCTGCTCGTAAGTCTGTTTTCCCATTTAAATTTACAGTGGTGGAGGCCCGGAAGAGCAGGGGGGACGTTTTGAGAGCCCTGCGCCTTGTGTCAGCGATTGAAAGCACACCAAAATAACAGGTCTGCTCGCAAGTCTGTTTTCCCATTTAAATTTACAGTGGCGGAGGCCCGGAAGAGCAGAGGAGACGTTTTGAGAGCCCTGCGCCTTGTGCCAGCGATTGAAATCCCACCAAAATGACAGGTCTGCTCGTAAGTCTTTTTCCCATTTAAAATTACAATGGCGGTGCCCCGGAAGAGCAGAGGGGACATTTTGAGAGTCATGAGCCTTGTTAACGATCTAAAGCCCACCAAAATGACAGGACTGCTCGCAAGTCTGTTTTCCCATTTAAATTTACAGTGGCGGAGGCCCGGAAGAGCAGAGGGGACGTTTTGAGAGCCCTGCGCCTTGTGTCAGCGATTGAAAGCCCACCAAAATGACAGGTCTGCTCGTAAGTCTATTTTCCCATTTTTTACATTGGCGCTGCCCCGGAAGAGCAGAGGGGACGTTTTGAGAGCCCTGCGCCTCGTCAGTGATCAAAAGCCCACCAAAATGGCAGGTCTGCTTGGAGGTCTATTTTCCCGTTTAAAATTACATTGGCGGTGCCCCGCAAGAGCAGAGGGGACATTTTGAGAGCCTTGCGCCTTGTCAGCGATTTAAAGCCCACCAAAATGACAGGTCTGCTCGTAAGTCTGTTTTTCCATTTAAAATTACATTGGCGGTGTCCCAGAAGAGCAGAGGGGAAGTTTTGAGAGCCCTGAGCCTTGTCAGCGATTGAAAGCCCACCAAACTGACAGGTCTGCTCGTAAGTCTATTTTCCCTTTTAAATTTACATTGGCGTTGCCCCGGAAGAGCAGAGGGGACATTTTGAGAGTCCTGAGCCTCGCCAGCGATCTAAAGCCTACCAAAATGACAGGTCTGCTCGTAAGTCTGTTTTCCCATTTAAAATTACATTGGCGGTGTCCCAGAAGAGCAGAGGGGAAGTTTTGAGAGCCCTGATCCTTTTCAGCGATTGAAAGCCCACCAAAATAACAGGTCTGCTGGTAAGTCTATTTTTCCATTTTAGTTAACACTAGCGGTGCCCCAGGAGAGCAGAGGAGACGTTTTGAGAGCCCTGCGCATTGGCAGCGATTGAAAGCCCACCAAAATGACTGGTCTGCTCGTAAGTCTTTTTCCCATTTAAAATTACAATGGCGGTGCCCCGGAAGAGCAGAGGGGAAGTTTTGAGAGCCCATGAGCCTTGTCAGCGATTGAAAGCCCACCAAAATAACAGGTCTGCTGGTAAGTCTGTTTTTCCATTTAAATTAACACTAGCGGTGCCCCGGGAGAGCAGAGGAGACGTTTTGAGAGCCCTGCGCCTTGCCAGCGATTGAAAGCCCACCAAAATGACAGGTCTGATTCATAAAAATTACATTTTGCAATAAACATAAAATTCAGATCGAAGCACGGCTCCGGCTCCCAAGCAGAGCCGTTTTAACGGCTCGGTGCTCCAACCCCTACAGAATAGTTAACTATTCGTACACAACAGTACCGTTTTAGCCTACCTTTAAAAATGAAGGCGCACCCATTTCAGTAATACACGATTTTCCGATCGAATTTCGGGATCTACCGGTAGGCATAGGCGGACCCAGAATCTGGCAACAGCGTATTCGTCCCTTTTGATTGCATGGCAAATAATCGATTAGTCACGGGGCCATGGCCCCTTCAATAATCGATTGTTTATCATACATTCAATTGGGAATAATGCGCAGTTGCCAGATTGCTGGATCCGCCTATGCGGTAGGAGTATTTTTATTGGATACCTGGAGCTGTGCGTCGACATTACGTGGTCAACGTATGACTTCTTTCCAACATTCTTCCCCATTCAAGTTCCAGATCGAACGTTCGGACCACACGGCCCGCGGGCTCCAATAAAACGGGTCTGTTCTGTTATGTGTCGACCATTTTTCTAACTATTTTCATTTCTCTCCATTTCTCACTTCTCTCCTCTTTCTCCGTCTTTTCTTTTTTTCTCTATGATTCCTTTCACGGTTCGGCCGATCAACATTGGCACGCAGTCCAACGGGAAATTTCTCAGTTTCCGGGTGGGTCAGTAGTCAGTACGTCTCATAGGCGGACCGTGACCAAAAAATATGGGGGATAAAAAGTGATTACTTTTTTTTCTTTCTTTCTTTCTTTCTTACTTTCTTTCTTTCTGAGGATAGGCCACACTTCCTTCTCTCATGGATACCTTATGCAAAAAACTGACCGACCAACATGCGGAAACTGCAACACCCCCATTACTGTGAAACACGTCCTGATAGACTGCCCTCTTTTTGAGGGAAACAGGAAAAATCAAAATCTGAATCAAACCTCTGACCTCCCCTGGACCTCTTGGGTCTCTGAGGAAAAATACCAAGTGAAAATGTTGAACTTTATTCAATCAACGGGTCTAACCGTGTAATGATCAATTGTAACTTGTTCTAGAAATCTACATATGTACCATGTATTTATACAGGGGAGTGAATGGCCTGAGATGCTAAGGCTCCCCTTCAATAAAAACGTATTTAACTAACTTTCTTTCTTTCTTTCTTTCTTTATGCTAAGGCTCCCCTTCAATAAAAACGTATTTAACTAACTAACTTTCTTTCTTTCTTTCTTTCTTTCTTTCTTTCTTTCTTTCTTTCTTTCTTTCTTTCTTTCTTTCTTTCTTTCTTTCTTTCTTTCTTTCTTTCTTTCTCCTCATTACGGAGGTGTGAATAACCTAGATGTTTAGTCACCTCCAACAAAAAATAAACGAAAATTACTACTACTACTTTCTTTCTTTCTTTCTTTCTTTCTTTCTTTCTTTCTTTCTTTCTTTCTTTCTTTCTTTCTTTCTTTCTTTCTTTCTTTCTTTCTTTACTACTACTTTCTTTCTTTCTTTCTTTCTTTTTTTGTTGCTTCTCAAGTCTCAAGTGATGAGTTTTCCCCAATTTTTAGCCCCTTCACCCAAAAAAGTGGGGGGGGGCTTTAGCTTTCGTAGCCCCTGATACCTCCCCCCCTTCAGTGACCGCAGGTGCCTTTAGGTTTTCGTTTGCTGCCTCAAATCAATGTTGATATCTACGAGCCGCTACTGTTTTTTATATGGGTTTAAAAATGGACGAACTGCAAAAGTAGCACATTGACGGACACCGGGGGGGGGGGGGGGGGGTTGGCCCCTACCGTTTGGCCCTAAAAGTGTGAAAAGAGGGTAGAGGAAGCGAAAAATAGCGATGGGGTCACTCAGGGGCGGAAATCCCCCCCGCGTTCGCGAGGGCTGGGTCCGCCAGGTCCGCCAAGGCACCAAAGTTGAGTGCGTTGGGCAGCTGAAAGCTCGACGGTCGACGCGTCTCAGCTCACCCTCACGTCACAAAGTTTGCCCTTGAAGTCAGCTGTGGATGACGGAATAATGACGGTTGAGTGAGTCGTGGTCGGTGTTTCGGTGAAGTGAATTATTAATGATGAGTGTTGAACCTGCGGCGAGGACATCGTTACTAAACATATTTGTACTAGCAGTTATTTCATTATTTGACATTCACGTTTCTCGTCGGTGCGTTAGCTTCAGAGCTCATGTAGGAGATGTAGCGCATGTACACAGTTTTTCTTTTCCTTTCATTCTTTCCTGCTTCTTTAATTATTAGTTAGTGCGAGCTGCCAATAGTGTTGTGCGTAGTCTAATGATTGTATTTTAAATCAAACCTCTCTCGTCGCAATAATCGACGAACTGTTCGCCGGTGGTGACTTTGCTTAGTTTTTTTTGTTATTATCTCATCGATACAAGTTTGTAATTATTATTTGTTTTTGTTTGTTCTAAAGTCGGAATTTTTTCTTTTTTTTTCTCTCTCCCGAGTGATTCGTGAGTGTATTGTGCTCTGATCAGATTTTTTTTTGCTATGTTTTACACCGTTGAAAAAAAATGTTTAAACTCTTTACTAACAAATTAATGAATTTAGTGTGTATCCACAACTAACTCTCTTTTCACCTGATGAACATGGTTAATCAATCCTAGCCTTGAAGCTAAAATGTAAGTGTCATGTTGTATCTCTCATTACTCATCCTTTCGTTCTGTTTGTTTTCTTTATCTAAGGCCATAATGAATGTGTCTGTTGTTATCAAGTCACATAGGAAGTTAGTTCTTGTTTACTTATCTCGAAAATTTGCATCTAGCTGAGACAGTTCCAGTCTGGATAGATATCTGTCAAAGTTTCTATGGCTTTTAATGCGCATAAAATGATTCATGTGAACTTTTATCTCCAAGATTCTGACAAGCTTTTTTCTGTCTTATTCTGTGACCATCACAGTTGAAGTTGTTCCCGTTTTTGAATTTTCAATTTTTCTCTCTACACTGTTATAAAATTAACATGGAATGAATTTCTCATCCTATCAGTTTGATTCGTGGTTCTGGTTTCTAGGATCATGCTTGTACCAGAAAATGCTAGCCATAAAAAGTTTCCTTAAATAGCACCTAACCTCACTTTTTTGGCATGTGAACCTCAGCTCTAACCTAACCTAGCATTCACAAGTTCAGTCAACTTGCCCCAGCTTTAGGGTCATTTAGAGGGGAGGGGAAAAGTAATAAAAGTTTTCCAGTACTTTTTACCCCTAACACCTTGGTATTGGAGATGTGGGGAAGAAAAAAAAAGAAAGCAAACGAATAGGAAAGAGAAAATGAAAAAAGCAAAGAAAACCCGATGAATGGGCCTTAGCTCCAACTTTGGCTGTAAGTGTGAGTTTCTTTTTTGTGTTCGTGCTGAATCATTAAAAAAGGTTCTAATGTAGGGAAAGCCTGGAACTGGTACAAGCCCCTTTGAGTTTCGAAGTACGTCAGATTTTGTTTTTCCCAAAAAAAAAAAAAAAAAAAATTCTGAAAAAATGTTGGCACACTACACCCTAATTTCTGTATCGAAAGAACTCATCAAGGTTTTGGCTATTTTTTCACTAGAATTAGGGTTGATATATAGTTCACCAGATCTGCAAGATTACTCTGAAGACTGTTTGCTGATCCGAATCACAAAATTGTGTCAAATCTGAGGTGTTTTAGAGGTCGTTTCACTAGTGTTGGTAGGTAATGCCTGACTTGCTGTTAGTTGACCGGCTTTCAGCCTCGGACATCTCCATCTATAAGAAATTGTCGTCAGCAATTGCTTTTCAATTTTAATCTGCTTTTTCTTGTAAAACAGCCTTTAGAATTATATTTTGACCCTTTCTTACATTCTCAAACTGAGTTCATTGGGGATTCAAATATTTGCTTAACAATGTATAAGGAATATTTCCTTTCCGGTAGGAAATTACATCAAATGGAAATAATAATAATAAAAAAGTCTTTATCTTTTAAAGATGAGTTTACAAAATTCAGCAATCACAATCACAATCTGCCGCCTACTATGGAGGGTGAGTTGGCAAACCCATGCTACCTAAAAAATATAATATAACCACCACCACCACCCCCCCCCCCCCCACCACTTACAATGGAAAATCGTTTTTAACTCAATTTTTCATGTTTGGATGAATGACGAGTGTCTAGTCACCTTGTGAGCAACCCTGTTTGTTGCCATAGGCGGATCCAGCAATCTGGCAACGGCGCATTCCTCTCATTTAATGTATGATTAACAGTCGATTCTTGGAGGGGCTACAGCCCCATGACAAATCGATTATTTTTTATGGAAACAAATGGGGAGAATACCCTGTTGTCAGATTGCTGGGTCCGCCAATGTTTGTTGCATTATCAGGGCTGCCAGCGGTGAGAGTAAAAGACCAACTATTTTTCTCTCTCTGAAATGAACATAAGAACTCAATGAGAAATGTTTCACAATTTTATCCTCACTGAAAAACCAGTAGAGGCTTGTGCAATTTGGCAACCGTGTGTTTTTCCTCCATTTGATTCTTTGTCACATAATCAAGCCATTGAGTCAATTGGAGGGAAACATTGTTGGAGTCGCTCCGACTGAAGACTGAGTACTCACCGTCGCCTGCTCAGATCACCCCAATTTATGCACCGATCGCTGCGCATTCGGTACTCCTGTTGTTTACAGTTTGCGTGGTCTTTTTGAGTATTTTTGACTTGAACGCGGGTCTTCTTGCGTTGCATTATTATTTCTACTGTACATAATCCATCAGTATACTACTGTGTTTTACCTTGTTTCCTTTGAGGAAGTGGGGCAGAAAAGTGCAGAGGAAGTGGGGCTTCGGGTGGATTAAAATAAGAGAAATATTATTTTTATTTTTGGTATTTCAGGGGAATTAAACGCCCTTCGGGCAACTACGCGCGCTCCGCACTGCGTTTACCTCCCGCTCGCTCCCAGTCTTTCTTATAATCTAACTTAACAATCTAACTATAATCTAAATTTACTTTTTCAAAGAATTGACGATTATTAATTTAAATAAATTGAAAGTGGGCAAGGCATTAAGACAGAAATTCTTAAAGCCGATTAACTGGCAAAATGATTCATTCCTAAATGAGTAGGTGGAAAAAATAATTCTTAAATTCTAATAGTAAGTTTGATCAGAAACACATGATATGTCAACCAAGGAATTTCTAGCACAGAATACTCTAATCAGAACGGAAACTCTAATTTATTTTGAAACATTCTTTACTTCGGGCCGCCATGTTCGAAAGTGAGCATCTTCGGCAGATCTTCGGCAGCCGGCCGAGTTGTGATTGGTTGTATAGCCTGAAAAAGCATGCCTGCCATCTTGAGAAGTGAGTTGGCACATTTGCCAGTTTGTGCCAGTAAATTCCAAATCTTGTTTCCATTGGCTCTTATGGGAGTTTCCGTTCTGATTAGAGTATTCTGTGTTTCTAGTAAGTAATTTTACTAGAAAATTCTGGTGGTTCTGACTGAAAATGGTCATATATTTACTATCTGAATTTCCTCCAAATTTCCAAGAACTATGTTACTATTACCAGAATCCTGGTAATGGTACCAGAAATACCTTGGATGACATTTTGTTTTGCCTCTGGTGTTGTTGTCAACTCGTTTTGTTCATAATCGAAGATAATTTAGTTTTTTTTTTTTTTTTTTTTTTTTTTTTTTTTTTTTTTTTTTTACGTATACAACAAGAAACTGGTCAGCCCCAGCAACATGCTTAGACCTGAAACTCAAGAATTATTTTTCCATTATATTTTCAATCTAAACTTAAAATTAACTCTCTCAAAATTATCAATAACTTTCAAAAACTATACCAAATTAGAATGGTGTAACCAATGTACTTATGTACTAACTCCCCCCCCCACGGTTGGGGGGAGGAGGAGAGAAAAAAATGACCCAACACCGAAATAAACGAAAAATCAGTTTTTCCTCTCATATTATTTCATTGATCATCGATGTTAATTAATGTTCATTGCTAGCTCATGTCACCTCCACCATTTTGTTAGAATGGGCAGTCGTAAGGCTCTGAAATTTTTTGTTTTTTCCAAAGGAAATGATGTAGTGCTTGATGAGCTGAGAACAATGGTGCCTTTGGTTTCTTCCTAAATGTCCCGGTTTTGGAGAAACTCACGTGTAAAATTGTAAAAAATCGTGTGCGTAGTGACGTCACTAGGTGGAGCTCCAATTTAAAAAAATGTATTTTGGATCAAAATCTCCTCCCCGAAACAGTGGGACTTAATTAGAAACGAAACCACAAAGGCATCATTGTTACTCAGCTCACAAAGTTCTTTAATTTTTCTTCATAAAAAACAAAATTTATCAGACCCTTGCAACTGGCCCATTGAGTTTGTAATATGATTTTGAGACTTTTCGATACTTTCAATTCAATTTTTACTCGATTTTACGTGGGAATCGACCCCGTTTTAAAGCTGTAGCAAACGTTTGCAAACAGACCTATTCAGTGATCTTTCTCGACCATCTGACCCCGGACGAAATGATAAAAAAAAAAAGGAGGCAATTCGAAGCATCCAAATCACCCACGCTCGCCATTCATGCGATCGATTAAATAGAGTCTCAACATTGATATGCGTGGGAAGTCACCTTTCGGCGGTGTTAAAGGTTTTATCTCTCTATCCAAGCAAGTACTAACGAACGCAAAAGTTTTGACAGTCAAGAATGCACTCGGTGCATGGGCGGAGCCAGCAATTAGGCAACTGTGGATTCTTCCCATTTGAATGTATGAGAAACAATCGATCAGAAATTGGGCGATGGCCCCCTCAAGAATCGATTGTTTCTCATACATTCAAATGGATAGAATCCACAGTTGCCAAATTGCTTGCTCCTCCCATGACTCGGTGCAGTGGCAGATCGTGCTATTTGGCAACAATGGCTTAGCTCTATTTGAATCCATGTTCAATAACAGTGGCGTAGCGAGCAATTTGGCAACGTTGCAGTTCTTCCATTTAAATACACGAAAATGATCGAACTCTCGGGTTTTCGGTGATCACCTCATTCGATTTCTTACATGGGTTTAAATGAGCACAGTACAACGTTGCCAAACTGCACGCTACGTCACTGTTCAATAATCGAATGCTGCTGAAGCGCTGCGCTGCTTCACTTTCGAATCGATTGTTTTACATACAATCAAATGAACGTTGCCAAATCGCACGAGCCGCCACTGACTCGGTGCGCTGACGGTTTGCTTTGATTACACAAGGATTGGCCACATACTTCGAATTCTTGATTGCCAATACGTTTGCGTTTGCTAGTACATACCTAATGAACGTTATTTCATACCATAACGGTCCGTACCTCGAGTGATTAAGGTAGGTGAGTCCGGTGGCGAAGCACATGCCTTCCGGAAACGTTGCTCGTTGCCCGTTCATTTAGATCCTTGACCAAAAATCGAACTGAAGGATGTGCGCATGCGCAACTGTGCAATTCGAGGCATAAATATAACATCGGAGTCAACAGAAGTGGCGTAGTGTGAAATTCAGCAACGTTACAATTCGTCCATGGAAACCCATGAAAAAGATCGAGCTCTTGGGTGTTCGGCGAACACCTTCTCATTCGACCTTTTACGTGGGTTTAAATGGACAAAACACCGTACGTTGTCGAAGTGAGCGCTACGCCACTGGACTCAACAGATTTATCGAGACCTCCCGAAAACTAGGGGCGTGCGTTAGGTTCTGGTCCTGATGCCATTGCACTGTGGTACTGTGGTCTGAGGTCAAAAAATAGTGACCAAAAATCGGTGAAAAAAAGTAATCCAAAATCATCGTTTATGACCTTTCGAGCTTACTTTTGAACTTCCCAGTGACTTTTTTCGGTATAAATTACTTGTCGAAAAGTTTTTGTGATGAAAATTGGTCTTGTAAGTGTCGAAATGATGAATTGAAAAGAAATTTACTCTATGAATTTTGGCCAATTTTTGACGATTTCAGACCATAGTGTATGTTGGTGCCTCCAAAGCAGAGCTGCCGATTTGCGTACACTTAATGACATTTTTAATTCGCCGATGCTTCCAACGGTTGAGAAAAGATCACATAGTTCAATGGGGCTCTTGCAAACTTTTGCTGTGAGCAAATGAACAGTCTAATATGATGTAAAAACCAGCGAAAATTACGAAAATCACCCTGCGTAAGTCTAAAATTTAGTAATAAACTCACATAACTTTGGGAAAAATTCCAAATTGTTTTTTTTTTAGTAAAATTGCAGCCCAAATGTACTAAAATTAGGTCCAAAAGTAACACATTCAGTACATAGGTCGTTAACGCACCCACTGGGGCTATATGGGTTAACGTGGCGGCAAATAGAGGGTTTTAGTAATGGCGGATGCCGGCGATGAGCGTTCCAAACAAAGACGGTTCTGTCTCTCTCGCTCTCACTTAATCCTCGTGTACTGCCACCTCACTGTAATTTCAAAAATCGTTTATAGAGACATCTTTCGTGAAATTTTTTGGCTGAAATGAATTCCTCGATGCATTTTAACGCGATTTTGATCATAATATGTCGTAAAACAAGGCCCTGTATACGAATTGCGAAACTAGAAAGAGGTGGGTATACATGGGGGTCACGGGAGAGTGAGTGAGATAGTTTGGAACGCTACACTAGTTTTATCACAACCGATTGCGACCGATGAGTGCATCGATGTGATTGTTGGCTAACCGTTGACTTCGCACTAAAAACCGTTTATATGGGTTAACGTGGTGGCATATAGAACCCAACCGTTAATGAACGATGCACTATAATCTATGGCCATCAGTTGTCTTCTTGTACTGTTCCTCAGCGAGCAACAGTTGTTGAACCGTCCTTTTCAATTCAGTCACTTTTTTACATACATTGGCATTTGATTTTTTTTTTTTTTTTTTTTTTTTTTTTTTTTTTTTAATGTCGCCATCTCTTTCTAATGCTAGTTTTCGTTGTGGAAACGTTTTTAACGGCATTTTCTTCTTACCACTGTTGCACAAATAAATTATTATTTAAATTCATTCGTGTGCAAAAATTCCCACAGAACTGGTTCCTGATGTGTACTGTAGCCATCAGAAAGGCATTGTATGTATAGGACTTGCATAGTAGGCACCAAGTACCTGGTACAGTGTACACACGTAAGGGTTTCGCGAGAGTGTGAGAGCTCAATGAAAACCAGTCATTAACTTTTCTTTTTCGCAAGTAGTAGTACTTCTTCGTTTATTCATCAAAGTTAGTTTCATTTAATCAATTACAAAAGGTAGTCTGACGTCCTCCCTGAATTCGTCTCTTTCAATGCGAGCGTTTTTTCGGAAAATGTTGACCCCCGTGAAGCTGTAATCAACTAAAACTTGAAAGGTATAGTTCCGATTTTTGTTTTTGATCGATAATTTTTCGGTATTAGTAAACTTATTGCCTTACTTTTGAAATTTACTGTAAGTATTTAGCATATGTTATTGTTTTGTCAATTTTGTTGTTTTTCTTTTTAAAATTCCTGTGGAAATACTCAAGGGTTTGAGTCATGACCACATAATTTCTAAAGGGGAAAAACATCTGTTAGCTCATATCCATTATCGATCTCATCCGACTCCCAGTGGCGTATCGTGCAATTTGCTAACGTTGTATTGTATCCATTTAAACCCATGTAAAAGGTAGAATGCAAAGGTGTTCACCGAACATCCAATAGTTCGATCTTTTTCATGGATTTAAATGATATGGAATTGCAATGTTGCCAAATTGCACGCTACGCCACTGATTTCCATGGAAAATCGATCGATTTGTTTGATATGAGGAGTGCAAACGCCTTGAGGTTACAGTTAATGATAATGAAGTGATACGGCGACCGGCGTGTAAGACGTGCGCGAGTTGTTAATTATTGTATTATCTTTTTAGGTAATTTAGTTTAATGTTGGCTCTGGAATGTTTCAAATTCCATTAAAATCCTTGAAATTAGTAATTAGAGTATATGTATATAACTGACGTTTTTGACCAAATGAAGTCCTCGGTGGCGTAGCGTGAAATTTGGCAACGTTGTTGTGTGTCCATTTGAACCCATGTAAAAGATCGAATGCGAAGGTGTTCACCGAACACCCAATAGTTCGATCTTTTTCATGAGTTTAAATGGACGAACTGCAACGTTGTCAAAATGCACGCTACGCCACCGGTCAAGTCCTCGTTTTGTTTTGTTTCTCTCTCTCTTTTTCTTCCCTCATATCATTGAATCGAAAGTCTTTATAAATATCTGTGGAAATAATAAGACTAACCCATATATGCTCAACATTATTTTGACATTATTTTTCACCCAAAAGAAAAAAAAAGAAAAGAAAAGAAAAAAAAACATACTTATTGGAGTTAAAAAAATTAAAACATTAAAAAATGTGAAATATCTTGGTAGAGCATAATAAAACATGCTGAAAAATCCCAAAATTGGTTTTTGTGTAAAATTTGCCTAACTTTTTTGCAACTTGGTCTAAATAAAACACAACAAGGGGATCATTAACGACCGAATGGGCATACAATCATACATGGGTTAAGTAATATTTTTATGTAATTGATTTTTTTTTTTTTTACCAAATTAGGTCCGCGTATTGTGCTCTTTTATTTTATTTTTTACTCTCCTTTTTTCCCCGTGATAGTTGCAACGAAAGTGTAAAATTCTGTGGGAACAACAATGATAATAATAGTTATACATTTTTTTTTTTTTTTTTTTTTTTTTTTTTTTTTTTTTTTTTTTTTTTTTTTTTTTTTTTTTTTTTTTTAACGAGACTGTGAAAAGTAGCCGAGAAAAGTTTAAACAAACTCGATGCAAAAGTGCAAAAAAAAATCTTGGGTCATGTGATCGCGCGCAACTGTATGGAAACGTGAAAAGCTCCGCGAAAATCGGCAGGCTCTGTGAAATTTGCGACGGTCTATGCTATATGTGAACATGCAACATTTTGAGAGCCTGCAAACTTGGAAGGTTACGCGTGGGTAGTCGCGTAACGAAACTTTGAAAGCTCGGCGGAAGGGAAGGCTTTAGACTATTTGAAACTCGGAAGTCTGCTTCGTGGAATTTTGTAAGCTCTGCAAAAATTGGAAGGCTCCGCGTGGAACTTTGAGGACGACGCTCTATAACATCACGCGCCAAACAGTAAAAGTTTTGCGAAAATTGCAAAGCTCTGCAAAGCTCGTGTTTTTGTTCAGTACACCGTGACTAACAATAAGTGTAAATTTTCCAACAAAATTGTTTGCATCCCGTTTTTGTGTGTCTATATAACTATCTTGAATTAAACGGTTTCGTGTATTGGTATACTTGAATTGAAATTTTGAGGTTGGAAAGAAAGGAAGGTCAAGAAACCGCTGTGTTTGGAAGCTTTTAATGGACAGGTTAGACACTTTTTTTTTTTTTTTTTTTTTTTTTTTTTTTTTTTTTTTTTTTTTTTTTTATATTGAATTATGATGGAACGTTACGTTGTTTATTGCGGTTAGCCACTGCGGTTCGAGTGTTCCGCATAGAAACAAAACGGAACTTGGAAATTACTCAGACGATTCAATCCACCGTTTGCAGTCACTAGAGATGTAACCTCAAATCTGTCAATTTCGCTTGAATTTTGAGTTCCTTGACCCGTCGACTTATTGCCCTTTCAATACCACGGCCACGCCCGAGTTATTCGCTTTCGTAACTCAATTTTTCATTGACTTTGAAAACTACCCCAAATTGCTAACATTTGTAAATTCATTGCTCATCTAGTGCCTTCAATTGCCGAGATGGGCAAAATGAACACAGCGGAGTACGAATAATTAACTACCTACTAAAGAGCCAGTAATAGATTCCCTTTTTTCCAAGTGAGCTGAACCTGGTTGTTAAAGGGTTAACGGGTCATCGTGTTCCATTTCGGAAAGCAAATTAAAAGAGACTCTCCATTGAAAAGGACACCAAAAATAAATAAACAATGTAGTTCAAAAAGCTTAGTAAAAACTGAAACTGAGAATTTGGATTTAAGCTTGTTCCCCCTCCCTCCCCCTCTCTCTCTCTCCCTCTCTCTCTCTCTCTCTCTCTCTCTCTCTCTCTCTCTCTTGTTTCTTTTCTTTTCTTTTCTTTTCTTTTCTTGTCTTTTCTTAAAATCGGAACGCTGAACGAGCTACTCTCGACCATCATTAGCAATTTTCATCTTGCTCCGCTGTGTACCCAAAGATTACTTATACATACAGATATGGCATATGCCCGAATTTTGTTCAGTCGACTCCGGCCCTGATACAACCGGGCATACAGAGGGGACCATAAAGACTATCGAAAAAATATTACATTTTCCAAGTTTGTATGTTACAAAACCGTTCCGTGTTTCACGTTCCACTGTTCAGTTCACATGTTTGTTCCAGTTCCGCAAACAAACACAAGAAAAGTGGGAAACGTAATCTTTTTGAACCAGAATTCTGTAATCTTTATGATCCCCTCTGTATGCCCGGTTGTATCACGGCCGGCGTTTTATCCATTTTACACTTAACACGGGCGAGATAGCTTGTGCCATATCAGTATGTATAAGTAATCTTTGTGTGTACCATGCATTAAAAAATCAGTCTATTAATTTTTACCCCTCCAGTGGCTGTTTTTGAAAAGAGCCCGCAATTTGGAATTGGCTTGTCAAATGTTAAATATACCTTTATTTTCGACGATTAAATCGAATTTCAATCAATTTACTAACGAATGCTTCGGTGCCACGATAAATATCGAGACACGAAAACTGTCCAATTAAAGCCCATTCGAGCTCACGGGCCTTTGCTCTTATCAGATGACGCACTGCACTGGATATCATTGTCGTCAGTGGTCAGTCACATCTTTTCAGCTCCTCGACAAAGTTTGTTTCTCTTTCTCAGCCTTTCAATGCTTGAAACGAATGAAGTCTAATCAGAAATTATCACTTGTGATTTTTGCTTGGAAATCGATTTTCCGCGTGAAATATGACGGATCTATTTTCGTCCGGCGAATCAGTTACCTTATCCACCATACGTTACGTGTTTGTGTTATTGCTTTACTATCAAGTTGACCTCTCCTTCATGATCAGCACAGCTCCGAAACTAGCATTCCGTATCATGTCAGATGGTCAGCAGAGTTGCTAAATAACTCTTGAAAATTTGCCTCAGCTCAATCCTTAGCAATTTTAAGTTTGTGATAGCCGATTTTTTTTCCCGCGATGGCCGGCAACTTTGGCTTGCTCGCATTCGTACTTTTGTTCCACTTGGCACTTGGGAGTTTTGCACTCGACCAGTCGCTGCGCTGGGGGTATTGTGGGGCCTGGTGGCATTTTCTTCTACTTTTTTTTTATTTGTATGCGATCGAAACAATGGATGGTTAAATTCCGCTGTGATGCATACATTACACGCGTTTTTGTGTTCATCTGCAGCCAGTCTCTTGCTAGACTCAAAAGAGCAGTAGCGGAACTAGGAACTGGCGTTTCTCTCTCTCTCTCTCTATCTCACTCTCTCTTTCTCTCTCTCTTTCTCTCTCTCTCCTTCTATCCTCTTTTACTGTCTCTCTCTCGCTCTCCCTCCTTCTCTCTCTCTCTCTCTCTCTCTCTCTCTCTCTCTCTCTCTCTCTCTCTCTCTCTCTCTCTCTCTCTTTCCCACTCTCTCTCTCTCCCTCTCCCACTCTCTCTCTCGCTCTTTCTTTCTCTTTATCTCTGTCACCCCCTCTCCCTATACCTTTTCCCCCTCTCTCACTCCTTCTCTTCTCTCCCACTGCCTCTCTCTCGCTCTCTCTCATCGGCGGATCCAGCCCTCGTGAACGGGGGGGGGGGGGAGGGCGAACTTGGGATTTTCGCCCCCCGGCGATTTGATGATGACGTTGAAAATTAAATCTCCAAAGAACATCCATCGTCCATGGCAGTGGCGCACCCAGGATTATTTTGGGTGGGAGGGGGAGCTAAAAAGTCAAGGCCTCTTGAGAAATTTTTTTAGCATCACAAAATTCAGAGTGCGGCGTTAAGATACCGATCAGCTCGGAAATTTACTATGGGTTGGGGGGGATTCAGCCCCATAGTCATAGCCCCCTCTTTGGATGGCGCCACTGGTCCATGGAGTTATACATATATGATGAACGTCTGGAAAACACTCCAAGAAACCTTTTTTTTTTTTTTTTTTTTTTTTTTTTTTTTTTTTTTTTTTTTTTTTTTTTTTTAAACCATTCTTCTGTGGTTTAGTTTTACTATTCAAAATATCTAGACTTTTTTCGAATTATTTATTGAATTTTGAAACAAATTAACGAGATTTGAGAATGTCGACAAATTTCCGATCGAATGAAATGCCGAAAGTTTCGTTTCGATTGATTGTATGCATACGTGTATACACGATGAGCGTGGACGTAATGAAAACATTATTCACTTCCTCCCCATTCGATCTTTCAGTAGGTCATTCACTTGAACAACACGAATATTTTTTATTCGGATTAGGTCATTCACTGTATAATCCTCAACTCAATGAAACGAACATTTTTTGCGAATTTAATTTATGCCCAGATGAGCCAGACGGCGGGGCGCGTGGGGTCAAAAAGTGGGGGGGGGGGCTAAAAATCAACAGTTTTTTTTTCTTTCTTCACCTTTTTCAAAATAACGTTTGACGCAGGCAGGGGGGGACAAATAACCATTTTTTCTTTTTGCTTTTCAATTTATTTGCTCTACTGAAATCAATTGATAACGTTTTTTCATCCTTTTTTTTCTCTTTTTCTTTCTTTTTCCTTTTTCCCTTTTTTTCTTTTTTTCTTTTTTTCTCGTTCAAAAATTTGTTTAGCCCCTCGTTCCCAAAAAAGTGGGGGGGGGGGCTATAGCCCCAATAGCCCCTCATACGCGCCGCCTATGTTTGTCTGCATTCAACACAAAAAACTGCAGTACTAACGTAATTCAAGGGCTCCAGGCGAAACGTGCGTGCGGCTCGATCGATTAAATCATCAATTATGTGGCTCGACCGATGCACGGTTAATTGCGTGAAGTTTTCATGAATTTTTTATACATCGGATGGTCGCGTGGGCGTCAGATGACCCTGAAATATTTTACCCTGAGAAGATTTCTCCAAAATTAAAGGGCTTAAATCCCTGAAATATATTACTTACATAAAAGCAGGAATTTTCACCGGAGTAGTTTCTTCTGTCGCTTATACAGCAATCAGTGGCGTAGCGTGCAATATGACAACGCTGCACGTACTGTGTCCATTTAAACCCTTATCAAAGGTCGAGTGCGAAGGTGTTCATCGAACACCCGATACTTCGATCTTTTTCATGGGCTCAAATGGACGTACTGCAATGTTGCCGAATTGCACACTTCACCACTGACAGCAATGCTCATGAAAACTGCTTTAAGCAAATAAATAGTTAAATCTGATGTAAAAACCAGCGAAAAATCACGAAAATCACACTTGGGAATTTTAAAATTCAGTAATTAACTTAGAAAACAGCTGTAACGGCTAGATCGTAATGGCGGAGCCACGCAGGCATCATGGGGGATTCCCTTGTAATTTGTCAATATTTCTCTACGGAAACATCACAGAGATATGTCTCAAATTAGATAGGAATCTTCCATGATACCTGATAATGTTACGTACTCACGGTCCGGCACGCATCATGATGATCGTTGAGCACTTACGGGGGGTATAAACCACACGTAACCATACTAAAGTACGCACCATCCGACGTCTTTCGGAGGACCGTCAAGCCGTAACATAATTTGGTCCCAGGGCTCTGCGCCCCTGCGTAGCTGTACCGTTAAGCCCAATTCTGAGAGTGAATTTTGTGATTTTTTCGTGTATACTTAAACTGTCATTATCACAGGTTTTCATGCAAGAATCCACTCTTCAATCACCTGTGTAGCAAAAGTTTGCAAGAGCCCCATTTAGACATTGGTGGATACAGGGGGGTTCCCCCCTGTTCGACCAAAAACGGGGGAAAAGAGGGGAAAAAGAGAGAGAGGAAAGGGAAAAGGAAGAGAGAAAAAAAGAAAAGGGGGTCTCCAGGGGGCAAAAATCCCAAGTTCGTCCCCCCCCCCCCCTCCCGTTCGCGAGGGCTGGATCCGCCAATGCATTCAGATTTTACGCAGAAATCGACCCTCCATAATACTGTAGCAAAATATCACAATAGCCTTTTAAGGTGATTCCATGGCACGTGACCAGGGGGATATCTATCAGTCGATCGATTAATGGTCATTAACCAGATTTTATAGAGTTTTTTTGTAATACGAGGATCGTCAGTACCTATAGGTAAATGTATCAAAGATATCTGTTCAGTTCGGATGCTCGAATCCGCAAAATAAGGACGAAACTATGGGAATTCGGTTATCGTAGTGCAGTGGCGGCTCGTGGAATGTGATACATCGATATCTACACTCCATTTGAAACCATAGAAAAGTATCGATTTCTCGGGGGTTCAATTGCACCCCCTGACGATCGATACTTTTCTTTAGTTTCAAATGAAGTAGACATCGATATATCGTATTGCACGAGCCGCCACTGTCGTAGTGCGATATGATAGATCGAACAGCGATTGTGCGAATTCCCATAGTTACGTCCTTGTTTTGCGGATTCGAGCATCCAAACTTAACAGATATCTTTGTTAGATCAATCTGTAGACGTGCTGACGATCCTCGTATTACAAAAAACTCCATTAAATCCGGTAAATTACCATTAATCGACCCCCTTGGTCACGTGCCAAGGAATCACCGTAACCATCCATCGTTCGAACTATCGATCAAGTTGTACGTGGTCAGTCTAGAATAATGTTGAATCCTTACGAATAGCATTTTTTGTACGCGATAAGTTCTTGTTTTTCAATTTTCAAAAGTAATTCTTGTCACTTGGTCTTTGTGGTGTCAATTTCACCTTCGACTGTATTGTTTTTTTTTTTTTTTTTTTTTTTTTTTCATTTTTTCCCCAAATCCTTTCTTCTTGCTGCCAAGCCTGTTGAATTCACACGAACGCGAAATAATGTAACATAACCGGCTTCTTTCTACCTCTTTAATTCAAGAACACGGGTACGCTTCAAACGTTATTTTCAAATTCGCACTTTCTGCATGCAATTTGCACAAACGTAATAACGAATCACAACAGAACCGGCCTTCTATTTATTCAAGACCACGCGACGAACTTTATTTTCAAATTCACCTTTCGCCTACTTGCATGCAGTTATTTTCCATTTTGATGAAACAATTCCAGCCATAGATCGTTTCTTGTAGGTACCTATTTATAACGCGTCTGAAATTAATTTGTTGAAGTCATCGGGAGTACACCGTCTCACCTTGAATTGTATTTATTTATTTTTTCTCTTCTCACAAACATATTTCTCTCTCTCTCTCTCTCTCTCCTCTCTTTCTCTCTCTCTCTCTCTCTTTCTTTCTCTCTTTTTCTCTCTCTCTCTCCTCTATTTCTCTCTCTCTCCCTCCCTCCCTCTCCCCCTCTCTATTTTCAGCAGATTTACTAATTCGTGTCTAATTTTAGCAATATTTATGATTTTTTTAGTCTTCGCTTGCGGATCCAGGAAACTGCCGCCCCTCTCTCTCTCTCTCTTTCTTTCTCTCTATCTCTCTCTCCCCCTCTCTCTCTCGCTTTGGCCATTATAATGCATGAGCTAGAAAAAGGATAGAAGATGGTGTGAAAACCACGCGACTGTCCCTCTGCGCCTCTGATCTGTCCTTGTCTAACACACACGTTCTAACGGTAGAAGAGAGATGAAGGACGGATTCGTCAGATTCCTGGATCTGCCAATAGTACAGTCTTCTACCGCGGTACGGTAGCGTGGCCCACGCTGCGTGGAGCGTCGCGTCGCCAGGGTCGTGCCGGGGGGGGGGGGGGTACTGTTACCCCGGGCGCGGGCTGCAGAGATCGGTTTTTATGTAGATCAGTTTTAAAGAATATTTTTTGACAGTTAGTAAATTAAAAAGACAGCATTTTTACTGTCTTACTACCAGCTGACCGAAGTCCTCAAGCTAAATTAATTGTGATAACTAAAATGAAAATGTTATCTTTACAGATCTTTATTAGTGATAGAATTTTGGGATTTTAAAATTGTGAATTGTAATGACGCTTTCAGTTTGGTTTATTCCTCAAAAATTTGTTTGTTGTGAATTTTCTATTTAAAGTATTTTTTTCTTTCTACTTGTAAATATGTTAGTTGAAGTTTTACTAATTCTAATACGGCTATGATCTTTTTTCCTCTGTTTTCCAGATAAAGAGATGTATATCTCTACAGAGCTGCTTGGGGGAGCAGTTTGTCTCGTCGCTGGATATGGTTTGTTCAATACGAGCAACACTTTTCGCTTTTACACCAAATTCGTTTTCTTTACCATTTCAGCATGTATTGCTGCCACTGTCTTCGTTCCGTTCATGCTAATTCGTCCCCGTGACTACACTAATGGATTGTAAGTATTACATCACCACTGTGCTGTCTTTGTACAGGGTGTCTACAAACTGGAATAAAAATAAAAACTGGAAAATATCAGGAATTTTGAATAAGAGCAAAAAAACCTTGGGAATTTCACTCTCGGGTCAAAAATTGTTTTTTTTATTTTGACCATCTGAGGGAACTGCAAAAGACAATCAGTAGTAGGTATGTCTTTGGGTTGAAAAGTTCGGAAAGTTAACAGGTTAACTTGGAGGTGGAAACTTGTGTGAAAAATCGGGACATTTTTGAGGTAAGGTCAGGAAAAAGTTAGGACTTTCAAAATTCAATTCTTGTAAACACTCGGTTTGCAGGTCTCGTCATTAAAACTATTTTTTGTCATGAATGCCACTCTTGTAATCTGTGTTCAATCAGAATAATAGTTTCTTTCATTTTGTGCTCTACGGTAGTCAAAAAATACCTAGGTTAGTGATGAAAGAAAGAAGAGAACAAGACAGTGGCGGCTCGTGCAATTTGGCAGCAATGGTTCCCCTCCATTTAAATCTATGTAAAACAATCGATTGTAGGTGAAGCGCTGCTTCACTGTCAAATCGATTGTTTAACATAGAATCAAATGGAGGGAAAACATTGTTGCCAAATAACACGAGCCGCCGCTAGAACAAGATATGAACGAAGTTCTTGTTGCAAAGTTTCTTAAGTACCTAGGTATCTATCTCCTTAGTTGGAACAATGTAAAGGATGTTGGTTGCGGGAGAGTTTTCTGCCATCATTCGGTGTTTTCTGAGGTAAAAAATATGCCCTCAAAAAGAAACGCCCAATCGGTACGAAAATCGAAACTAGTAGAAAGAATGAAAACGCAGAATTTCAAGAAGCAACATTCCAGCCAGAAAATCAACATTTAGGTGCATTGTTTGGAGACATTGTTTTTAGAATTTTATTATTTTCAACTATCCTTTTGCTAAATGATTATTTTTTTGTCTCAGATTGCCTGCTTGGGGTGGTAGACAAATATCAAGGTTCCTTGGCCTTAAATGGCGGATGCGAGGGCTGGAGAATATAGTTCAAGATAGTGGCTGCGTCATATTGATCAATCACCAAAGTGTACTGGATTTACTAGGTTTGTAATTTGCCCAAGTCATTATATTTTGTAGCTGCTAGCAACCTCTGAAACTTAGAAAAGTCAGTGAAATGACACAGAACATATTACAAGTGTCATTTGTAAAGTAGGAAAACATTGTGTATATCTCGAGAACCAAACAAAAAAATGGAATTTGTAAAAAGAATCTTAACCAGTATACTCTCAGCTTTCTAATGAGCTATAGTTTTCTGAATTTGACTCACTGATTCGGAGTGACGACATTTTTTTCACACTCACCTCAGGCGACCGTGTGCCCACCTCTGAGCATGCTGAGGAGCTCTGTCGAACGAGTGCGTTTTACACCTTGCAAAAGGCTGTAACACAATCATTTTTCCTACTTTGGAAATAACTGTGAGTCACTGTTTGTAAGCCGAATCAACACTCGAAAACTCATTGCTTGCGACTATTCACTGCAGTTTAATTTTTCACGGTAAGAAAACGGATTACAGCTCGTAACTCACATTTGAACTTGTTATTCAATCCATGAGTACTCGCACTTTACTAATTCATAGGGTCCAATTCATGGTGAAAGTTTTCTGATCATTCATTGTATCTTCTTTTGATGTGTGAGTGCACTGGATTTACAATCACAATTTTTATCAAAGGAATTTGATCAGGAAATGCAGACATCTAATGCTCTTCAGCGCGCGGGGAGAGGGGCACGCGGTTGCCAGAGCAAGAAATCTTGAGTAAGCATTGTATTGAATTACAAAAGTAAAAAATTAAGTAAGAGTCAGGTAAGAATGAGTAGAAAGCAGTAAGTCTAAAGTTTTTTTAATTACTGGTTGTTATTGATCATGTTATTTTCTTTTCCTCAGTTTTGGCTGAAATTTGGCCTGTCATGCAAAGGTGCACAGTTATTTCCAAAAGAGAAATCTTCTACTTATGGCCGTTTGGTCTTGCTTGTTGGTTATGGGGCACAATTTTCATTGATCGACTGAATGTGGAAAAGGCGCAGAGCACAGTGAATTCAACGGGAGAGACTGTCCGCACAAATAAAGTAAGGAATTTTTATGTGTAACTCAGAGACTCTGAATGGGGCTCTTGCAAACTTTTGTTACCAGGTGATTGAAGAGTTGATTCTTACATAAAAACCTGTAAAAATGACGACGAGCACACAAAAAAATCACAAAATTCACTCTCAGAATCGGGCTTAATGGCGGAGAGACGCAGGTATCATGGGAGATTGCTATCTAAATTGAGACATGTGTTTCCGTGTTTCTGTGTTTCCGTAGAGAAAGTGACATGATAGACAGGAATCTCCCATGATACCTGCATTGAACCGCCATTACAAACTTGCCGTTAGAGCAGTTATGTGAGTTTATTACCAAATTTTAAACTTTCTTAGTGTGATTTTCATGGTTTCTGCTGGTCTTGACATCAGATTGGACTATCTACTTGCTTGTAGCAAAAGTTTGCAAAAGCCCCATTTGTGATCTCTGGAGGGTGACCAAAAAAATTAAAAGTGACTTTCTGATTGAAGTGGTTTGTCTAATAATTTGATAAAAAAAAAAAAAAAAATATTATCATTTGTTAATAGCCGCGCTTGTTGCTGAGCTGGAAGGAGTTCTAGTGCATCAGAGTAGTCAACTGTTGTACAAGCAGTCACACAAGTCCTGCATTCACAATTGGACGCAATGGGGGTGCGCACTTTTGCTATATGCGATTAAATAGTCAATTCTGGTGTAATAATTTCCAAAAGTAACGATGGTAGCTCTAAAAACTTCAAAAATCCACTCCTAATCTCAATAAACGCTTTTACTGCGCCAGCGTAATGGTGGCTTCGGGCAGTATTAATCTAACAATACTGTAACTCCATCAAAAAGTGACCAATACGAGACGTTTTTAATTTGACACCGGTGTCACTAGGTGTTGCGGTACCATTCATCGGATGTGGATCATCACTCTGATGACTAATTACTCTGTGAATCATCCTTGTCAGCATAGAGAGAGTGACAAAATTAAGATAAGAATCTCCCAATATTACTGCCTTATGCCACCATTGCACTCGCGCAAATAAAAGTGTTTATTGAGTTTAGGAGTAGATTTTGGAAGTTTTCAGTGCTGCGCTCTATATTTTCGGAGATTTTTACTCCCCAATCGACTATTGAATCGCTTACAGCAAAAGTGTGCAACAGCCCCATTCGCATTACACTTAAAAACAACACAATTTGCATTACACGAAAAACCAACTACCCCTTCCCTTTATTTCCCTTTGTTCTTTCAAAATTGAGAAAGGTTTGAATGACCGGCAATGCCAGTTTTGCCGAATCGTCTGCGCAGTACTAATGGAACTGCTTGTACTGGTGAAAAAAAAAAAACAAACCGTAGTCCTAATTTTTTTGTCTTCTTTCACAGGCTAAACTTTGCATGTTCCCCGAAGGAACTCGGCATGGTGGAGATGAGCTTTTACCCTTCAAAAAAGGAGCCTTTCATGTTGCAATTGCATCTCAGACACCCGTGCAACCAATCGTTGTCTCTCGTTACTACTTTTTAGATTCCAAGGCGCACAAGTTCGATACAGGTAATGGGAAAGATTCATCTATATTTTATTATTTAATTACTTCAATACATAGGCTGTATGCAGACGAAAATAAAAATAATTAGGAAGGCAATGGAAAATAAAATAATTTGAACAAGAAAATTGATTGCCAAAAAAAAAAAAGAAACGCTGAAAATTGGAATCAATATATTTAGCGCACCCATTCAATAAAAATTGATGAACTTCACCAATTTTGAACCCAACAATATGCCTATAGATAGAAATTTGAGAAGAAAGATTAAGGTAACCTTATTTTCTGTTTCTTGTTTGCAGAAACTACATAAAGAACTTTTGTGAAAGCTTGAAATTTTTGTGAAATTTAACCCTTAGATGTCCGTGTCTTTTTTTATACGAAAACGCCCGAGCCGGGTCCATCGGACCCGTATTTAAAATACATGGGTTTAAGCAGTTTTGGTCCTTTTTTTCTCCATTTTACTCAGTATCTTAGCTTCTTGGTTTTAGAAACAGCTTAGAATACTTCAATGTTGTTGAGCAAACTGTCAAGCATGATCACCTAATCCTTTCCTCCCCCTCTTCCTCCCCCAACCCATTAAACCACCCCCTAACTCCGTTTGCTATACGCCCACAAAATCTAGCTCCGAAGTCAAAATCTAATAAGTTACTCTATTATTCCTAAAATAATAAATTGGTGTATTTGCATGTACACCAAAGGTTTAGAAAACAGAGGCATCATTTGGAGGCATGAATAGCAACCCCCTCCCCCCCTCCCCCAACTCCCCACCTGAAACCGAAAAGTTCAACGTTTTAGGGCAATATTCGGCACCATTTCGTGGTTTCTTATAGTACTTCCCTTCCAAGAAGGATCCTTTGTAGTTAGCATGGTGAGGGGGGGGGGGTCGCTCCACCAAACCCTTCGTAACACCCTGCAATTGATGCCTCTGTCTGAAAATATAGCGGTTTTTGGAGGGGATGTTAGATTTGGGAAAACAATGTATTATTGTGAAAAAATTATGATGCGTTGACTCATTCTCAGAACTTTCTCACAATAATACATTGCTTCCCCAAATCTCATATCCCATCCGAAAGCCACTATATTTTCAGACAGAGGCATCATTTGCAGGGTTTTACAAGAGAACGGTAGAGCAAAAACCCCCACCCCACCTGCTAGCTATAGAAGAGAGCACTGTTGGAAGAGAGATTCTAAGAAACCGCACTGAAAAATGCTGAACATTGTCCGAAAAACTTTGAATTTTGCAGTTCCATATAAAGGGGGGGGGGGAGGGTTGCTATTTGTGTCCCTTCAAATGATGCTTCTGTTTTCAAATCCTTTGGTGTAAATGCAAAAATGCCAATTTAGCATATCAGGAATAATAAAGCAACAAGTTCTTAGATTTTGTTCAGAGCAAGAGTAGGTGGGTGCATGGCAAACGGGGTTCAGGGAGGGTTGAATGAGTTGTGGGAGGAAGAGTAGGGGGGGGGGGGGGTTCTGTGAGCATGCTCGACAGTTTTTTCATCAACATTCAAGGATTGTAATCCGTTTCTAAAACTGGGAAGCTAAGATACTGATTAAAATGGAGAAAAAAATGACTAAAACTGCTAAAACATCAGATAAATAAAAACTAATTTTCAAAGTCCAAAATTAGCCTTATCACTGTTTTTTGTTTGTTTACATGACATCAAAATGTAAAAATCATGACGGTCTCTGTAGCCAACTGTCAACATCATGAAGTACTGAAAATTTCCACAAAAAAAAAAATCAATATCCCAACAATATCACATCAAAATAACGGACGGGTCCAATGGACCCGGCTCGGTCTTTCTCGGGGTAGTCGTGAAAAATTTGGCCCTGTGCCCCCCCTTATTATTTTTTTTTTCCAAAATGACGAAATTACTATTTTTGAGAGTTTTTTTAGAGCATTTCATGAAGCTCAAGTTTGTATGACCAGTGAACAGCTGCTGGCAGCCGATTTTAGCATACGTTGGGTCCATTGGACCCAGCTCGGACATCTAAGGGTTAAATTTTCTGGAAACAGCTTCAATTGAATTATGTATTGGAATAAAGACAGCATTGGTTGAGTCCGACTCAATCCGATTCCTCAGCAATCAATGGCTCTTAATCATCTCGCTGATTTGATATTTGTTTCAATTTTTGATTTTTGTTTTCTTTAAAGGAACCAGTCTGATTGAAATTTTACCTCCAATTCCAACGAAGGGTTTAACTAAGAGTGATATCGATGACTTGATGACAAGGACGCGCACAGTTATGAATGATACTTACAAACAATTAACAAATGAAGTTACCTCTAGTTGTGATAATAATATTAAAAACTCTAATCATAAAAATATTGAGAAGAATGATAATGGCAAGTCCTAACTTTACAAATCTTGATTTGTAGATCATCTACTTTCTGTAATTTTATCTCAAATGATTTTCAAAAAAAAGACTTAATCTTTAAGTTTATCAGGGTTCTACTTCGTTCAAGTTTCATTTTTATTTATTTATTTATTTATTTTGTTTATTGAAGGGTTTCATTTTGTTTATTTATTAAATTTTTTTTTTTTTTTTTTTTTACTTTCATTATTGTTCTCATTATTTTTTTTTAAATATTTAAATTTAAAATGTTTTAGGTCAAATACGTCCAAAGTTGAGTTTGTAAATTGTTGGATGAAGTTGTATTTTAGTATCTTTAAGTTTTCTCTTTGACTCATTTTAGTGGTCGAGATGAAATCAGTCAATTTTGATACCTGCATTTTTGTAGTCAAGCGAATATCGCTCGCAATGAATTTTTTAATTATTCTCTTTGAGCCTTTTTACTGATTAATATGAAATCAGTTAATTTCTGAGCCTTTTTACTGATCAATATGAAATCAGTTAATTTCTGTACCTGCATTTTTGTATTCTAGATGTGTTGCACAATGTATCAAAAATTGTTCATTTGCGCTAACTGTTTGTTACCTACTTTTGTTGATAAAAATCTACTTATTTTTGCTCTTTCTAAATTTTCTCTCGTATTGGAAATTTTACACTGGCACAAACCTTATGTTACCTTACTTTTGCCTAAAATTAATTAAAAATTTAGTTTTTTTTTTTGTTTTTTACATGGTATCTTCAATTTTTTAAATTTTTGACCCTTGGTATCCTCAATTTTTGTAAATTGTTGACTTTAAGGCCTCCCACTTATGAACCTTTGAACCTACCGACCACCACTGAGGGCAAGTTAGCTAAACACACTTAGAAACCATTTTAAAAGTACTTTAACGACCAATTATAAATGCTATGAATTTAATTTTGAAAAAAAAAAAGAAAAAAAAAAAAAAAAAAATGAGTCGGTTACTGTATTCTCTCTGGACTTTTTCTTATTTCTCTGGAGATTTAGTGAAATACGGCATAAAAATATTCATCTGACTTAATAATCATAAATGGAACGGTTAAAGATTAGATTTCAAGAGATTGCAAAGAAAAATGGTAAGTAATAGAAAACTACTAACTTTAATATTTACATTTTGCATAACATATTTATAGTCTATTTACATAGCATCAAGAGGGGTTAGTCCGAGAATTTTCATTCCTCTACAAAGCACAGTTCTTGCTGAGTGGAACAGGAGTAACCGCTGACTAGCAATATGTTCGGATTCGTCTTTGACTCTGAGAACCTTCAGAGCTTTATTTGTACAGTTGCTGGAACAAACAAATTGAAAAATTAGTTTACTTTAATGATAAAAATAAAATATGCAAGTAGAGTTGGGCAAACTGGAGTGTAACCGATTACACGATTATTGGGTAATCGATAATCGTTTTGCCTTTGGATGGTGATTAAATGTAGTATTGACAGATTTTAAATGAACTTTAGGGTCATTTCGATTAGATCTCATTCTTCTGCAGCTAATATGATGGGTGGCTTGTAAAAAATCAGCCCTAATTACCGTAAAAATCACCCTCCGAATCAACAAAGATTATGATTCGGAGTTTCTTTAAAGAGCTCTAGCCAGAGGCATATATGCAGAGAGGGCAATCACTCTCTCAAGTCTCAGGGGGGGGGGGTGCCAAGGGAGGGGCAAGAGGGTACCCTTGCCCCAGGCGGCATTCTCCGGGGGGGGGGATGGCCTAATCTTGGTGAACAAACTAAAAGTTATCAAATTTAAATATTTCACTCGGACGGCGGCAATATCAGTGCAAGAAGAAGTAGATAAAAAAACAAGCTCATCAAATTCATAATTTTGATGGGCAGCACGTGGAAGGCGGAAATAGGAATCTAGCACCCCCTCTCCGGAAATCTCGGCAAGCCCCTGCTAAACAAAAAAGGACAAAAGTGGTTAGACAATTCTCCACTGGAATATCCGTCCCTGGATGATCAGCTAGTGGCCGATCCGTCACTGATGGATCGTCCAGTGGCGGATCGTTAGTGGTGGATCAACGGTGGCAAGCTTAGGTACAGGCATGTAGAACCCCTTGTCGTGGGCGGGCTGTGGCTAAACCACGATGCACAACAGCAAAAAAAAAATGAAAGGTCATAGACATAATTCACAATTTTGACGGGCGGCGACTCACAGAGGGCGGTAAAATTGCAATATTGCCCCCCCTCTCCGGAAACCTGAACAAGCCCCTGGGGGGGGGGGGATATGTTTTCCCCTCCATTTCAGGTGAACCTTTTTCCAGAGACGATTAGAGCAGGGCACTCTGCATAAATTCATTGGAAAGAGTTTAGGACCACTGTAATCTTGCGGATTGAACAAGACTACACAGGTGAAATAATGTTAAAAGAAAATCTCTATCCTGGCTGCCTCTGTGGTGTCTTCAAAATTATATACCAGAGGGCCCGCTTATGGTTATAATTATAGCTCGTTGAATTAAGTGTGTTATTCGGATCTCAAATTTTGGGTGCTGGCCAACTGCTTTTCTACTAATTCTCTTTAGGCACAGGTCATACCCAGCGTAAAAAGATTTTGCTCATCACTACATATATAACTCTCTTTATCTTGTTTCTTCCAGTCACATTGAACAGCTAATTTTACACACACCCTGTGGGCACAGAATACTCTAATCAGAACGGAAACTCTAATTCATTTTGAAACATTCTTTACTTCGGGCCGCCATGTTCGAAAGTGAGTATCTTCGGCAGATCTTCGGCAACTGGCCGAGTTGTGATTGGTTGTATAGCCTGAAAAAGCATGTCCGCCATCTTGAGAAGTGAGTAGGCACAGTTGCCAGTTTGTGCTGGTAAATTCCAAATCTTGTTTCCATTGGCTCTTATGGGAGTTTCCCTTCTGATTGTATTATTCTGTGCTGTGGGTAATCAGTGGAAAGCATTCATTTCAAAATTGATTTAATGGATGACTGTTGCCAAGACTTCAGTAAAAATTAGGACTTACCTAAGTTTGAAGAGGTAATTTACTAACACATATGCCTCCATGGTAGCGTATGACTTCAGAATTGTTTCATCAAACCTGAAAAATTCAATCGAGCATCAACTGAAAACAGAAACTAATACACAGACAAGTGGCTGAATAACTCATATAATGACAATAGCTGAGTCAGGCAAACGGGGATGTAATCGAATACACGATTGCCAAGTAATTGGTAATGAAGAAACTTTTAGATGGTAGTTCAATATTATCTTCACCAATAAAAAAAACTTGAGGATCTTAGCGTAAACTTTCATTTGATTGAGGTCTCTGGTAAAAAAATCAGCGAATGAGCACACATTTTTTTTTACCAGCAATTGGCAAAATGAAGCCAATCTTCCCTAAAACTGGGCGCCCTGAAATTTTTAAAGCATTTAATTAATTTTATTACTGTCCATTTTTCTGGGTAGTTGTGATGAATAAAATGGTTGGCTGCAACAGTGCGTGCTGCATGCTACTTTTTAGTTATCACAGATTTACGACCAGGTAACTTGACTTTGTACCCACCCTGTCACTAACTCATTACCTTACTTTGACAGGATATCACATTGCGTATGTACAAGGCTAGATTTTTGATGTGATATTGGTTCGAACCGAAAGCACTACTAACTCAATGTAAAAAAAAAAAAAAAAATTTAAAAACAGAAACGGAAAGGCAACGGATTGTAGAAAATTTCCTTTCGGCCTAATTGAAAAGTGGAGAATGTCGAATAAATGAACTGACAAGTTTCAAGGCTTCCCAGTTAGCTAATGGGAAGAGTGTTACTTACGCTGCAATTTGCACCACCAGTGCAACGGCTTCAGGCTCCATCAAAACAGACGGATCGCACTGTTTCGGCAGATGGAGATTCACTCTTTCCTCCAAACTTTTTAGACGACAGTGAGTATACTGTAGTTTTATTCCTGTATCCCCGTCAATCTGAAAGAACGAAAATGTTTAAGTATGAAGTAAATGACTAAGTATCATAGGATTTATAGATTTAAGGAACAGGACGGACAGTTTTACTTGTCTACAAACGTTGCTATAGTTATAAAGTGCGAAACAGAACAAGCAAATGTCTTGCAATAAGAACAAAAACGTTTAATTTGTGTTCAGAGACTTACTTGTAAAACGTTGTCCCAGCAAAACTCATAATTTTTGATCTTTCTTTGCTTCAAATCATTAACTAGAACTGCTGAGATACCCAACACATCAGCCACATGATCTGAAGAATCTCGGGTGTCTAAAATCAGAGAAAACGTGCATCTAGAGTAGCGTTCACAGTTGTTGGCTAGTTCGCAGCTGTTACTCTGATAGTGCATAAAACTCTTTTATTTACTGTAAATGTAGGTAACATAATTTTAAAAATATGTGTGCCAAAAAATATTAAAAAAATAAAGCAAAAATGATACAAGTCTCATGGGCTTGATTTTTTTTAATTTTGGTCTTAGAAAGCACTTTCAAGCCATTAAAGTTAAAATCTGTCAGAAACACTGGTGGTACTATCTAGTGGAATAAAATCCAACTACAGAGTGGTGAGGAACTGGAGGAACCATCTCAAAACTTTCGTCTTGGCGAGACCAATAAGTTACACCCTTGACATGGGAAGGGCATGAGTCTCACCGAGACAGTCTCCAACTGTGGACATTTTTAAAGGCTTGGGCCAGGTTTGAGTTTTTCCAAATTTGCTAACGTTAATTTTAACTAATGAAAACCAGTATTGATTAGTCAGGTGGATTTCAAGCAAAATGGCAACACCTCCCAAGAGAGTGCCAGTTTATTTTTTGTAGAAAACTTACTATGACCACGTACTAGGTGATTGTTTTTGCTTCTCCATCATTAGCATTTTAGCTTCGTCTAAAATATCCTTCAGGAAAACGGCTTGTCCTTTGCGGGTACTCATTCCACTGATTCGCCCGAATTTGATATGCATCAAGTTTTTGGACCACGAGTAATTCAAACGCTCTAGTATTTTGAAAAGATCCTCGAAATGGTGAGATTGAGATAAGTCGGTGACATAGATCATTTTTGAAAAGTTATATTTATCGTGGCGATCTATTGCTGCGGCAATATCACGTGTGATGTACAAGGATGACCCATCACTTTTTTGAATGGGAACAACTTTTTCCTCGGTCAGTCTTACAACCTGCAATGAGATATGTTTTTAAAATAGAAAAATTATACTATCTACTCATTTTCAGGTAACATGTTTGCAACTTCAGTTCTATTCGAGAGAGGAAACTGAAATTTTAAGCATACTGCTCAGTGATTAGGTTCAACAATTCCACCACATCGAAATAGACTGCAACCAAAATAGCCTTGTTGATATGAGATGAACGTCATTGATGCCAAAAAAATAACAGCTTTTGAGGTCCGAAAAAAAAAATTCTTAGTTGTTAAAAGTGCTTACAGATTTCAATCAGATGAAGAAGTCACAAGTGGGAAAAGTCGTGTTTTTGGAATTTTAAATTGAAAACGAAGAAAAAGTGCAAAATCCATGATTGACAGTCACTAGAGTAATTTTTTTTAGAATTTTTGAGCCCAAAATGTACAAAACTGGGTTGGAATCACAGCTGAAATAACAGAAGGGAATTTCACCATAAGCTTATTCAATGTGCGCAAGACTCTATCCATCTGTCTCACTTGCGCTTAAAAATTTCAGGGAATCTTCTTCTAGTATGCTCACAAGAGCCGACAATCCTCAAATTAGAGCTTCTTGCTTAGATTCATCAATTTTGGCTAAAAACTGTTGACTTTTTGAGCAGTGCAACTTGTTGCAAATGTTTGGAACGAGTTGACCCCAGAATCACCTGAATATGTATAGAATTCTCCATTTTTTCCTTGACGTTCCTAATTAAAAAAACTTCTTTCTTTTGCTATTTTGCAATATATTGGTACTTGCTGCAGAAATATTCAGGTTGTCAATTAAATTAGATCAGAAGTCACGGAATCAGAGTAGAGTTTAGAGAGAGCCTACTGGGGGGCCAGAGGGCCCTCAGAAAAAATAAAAAAAAGCACCTGGATCTTATAACAAACTCTGTCGTACCTGATAACGATAAAATAAACAGCTTTAGAACAGTTATGATCACCAGTAAATTAAAAATAATTCAGTATACGCGGTACCTTGAGTCCACTTTCATCACAAGTAGTAATTGAGCCTAGTTCATCAAGAACATTTTTAATTCGATGAGTTGCATAATCTGACTCCCAGCTATACGTATCGAATGTAACGTTCAGTCGCTTGTAGACGTTCATAAGTTCTGACACAGTGTACTCCTTGTACGACTGCCAAGAGTCCATACTCTCCACATCCGCATTTTTTTCAAGATCGCAAAATACTTTCTTGGCTCTTTCATACAAAGCAGTGTTCTCTGCGGCAGCAGCATTTCCTTTCACATAGGCTTGATACAAAGTCTGGATCGGATTTTCTTTGATCTGAGCATCAGTGATGCTTAATTCCTTCAAGCCTATCTTCAACAAACCAATTTGCGTACCCCAGTCTCCAAGGTAATTCAGACGCACGACACTATTTTGAGTGAAATTTGAAATATTCGCTATGAAGTTTCCTATGATTGTTGAGCGAAAGTGTCCAACATGAAAAGGTTTTGCTATGTTTGGCGAGCTGTAAAACCAATTGAAAAAATGGAAAGTTAAGAATTATAATATTAAGTTGGATTCAAATGTTTTCAGTTGACTTTAGACATGGTAGAAGAGAAGCTGTAAACTGAAATTCAGGATTTGGAGGATTTGAGGCATACCAATTTCTTTGATTTCACATATGTTGCTTGCTTTGAAGAAACATTACAATTTCTGCTGCAAAGACCATGCGTAACAGTGAAGTTGGGTGTTCTTTGAAGGGAAGTGTGCAGAGCTTTAACACTGATTGATTTGGATCAAACCATAATCGTAAGCTTCAGTAAAAATGTCAATGTTTCAAATGCTGTGGCTTCTCAAGCGGCTTTAAATTAAATCTTGTTTTACATTTTACGTTATCACACTCTTTTATCTCACTGACCCAAGTTTTGCCTCTTTTTTTTTCAACAGCTAATGGTTCCTTCTCCGGAAAAAGGGACCGTAAACCAATTTTGTAGTTCGCTTCCTAGTGATAAAAATTTGATCAATTTCTTAATCCATTTGCGACATAAAACACGTATCCTAAAGATTTTCCAACTTGCTCTTGGTAATTTTGGCACCAGCGTCTCATATTTTTTCTGTAGCAGTTAAATTTAAATTTTTTTAAATTTTTTCGCAAGATAGAGTCAGCCCTTTCTCCAGAAACGCTGTGAATTAATGTTTTAAATTAAATATAATGATAAGAATTTCAAGTACCTGTAATCAATGACGATACGTTCCTCTGGCAAAGTGGGAAAGCTAACATTTTCAATGTCCTCCAAACAACTTGCAATAAAAGATGATTTGTTGACAGTAAATGTTATGACATTGCTTTTCTTAGTCGGCACAGACGATACATCCTGAATGATACTATCTTTTTCAACTCTACTGAGATCGGGGATTTTTGAAAGTTCTTTGTTGTCTCTGAGAATCGATGGAGTTATACTGAAAATTATGTTAGAGTTGTTGACACTAATCTTGAGGTTTTCATAAATGGAACCATGCAAAGTTTGCTTGCTCTCACTTAGTTGCTTGTAACATTCCAATATCTAAAACGTAAAGCCATGGAATTCAATTGTATAAGTACAAAAAGTTCTTACATGATACATATAAAAAGAAAAGTTCAAGTAAATGCATGACACGATAGATTCATTATGACTTACAGGGTCATTCCAGGGCAGATCGTACCAGGTTGTTTCCTTTACCTCTCTGGTTTTCATGAAATTTTGAGAGCTTTTTCAACTAAATAGTAGAACAGGCACAAAATCCAAAACTCCAGAGTTTTTGGGCCACCCTTTATGCACTGTTCAATTAATTTTTTAGAATTTCAAAATTTTATCAGTTGTACCAGTTTTGAGAACACTCAAGAGGCCATGACTTAAAAAAAAATTAGAATATCACTTAACACATTTACTTATATCATCTGAAAGCTCTGTGACTTACTGCTTTTTCCACCAATTTTTAGAAATTTCTTTCCTGCTCACAAATATTTTGGTTTTGAACATTCCAAAATTGAAATTTAAGTGAAGGAATCTTGATTGATACCAGGTCTGTATGCTATAAAATTGTGCCACAGTTCAACGATAAAAATATTTGGTTGTTGATACTCCGCCAAAAAAGTGGTCTCCAGACTGATAAGGATTCTGACAAAAAAGTTCTGTGAATGAGAACTCTCCGTTAGTTCATGACAGTAGATACTAGAACATTGGGAAAAGTGATGAAGTTACCTTTGAAGCGACATGCGCTTTAATTTTCGACCCCATCTTTCAAACTTGTTCCTCATGGAGATGATAAAATGTTACAGCAAAGCACAATCACTGACATGTTCAGGGAATACCTATTTTTGGTTCATCTGCGAAAAAAACCAAAAGTCCAGAACAATGGTGAACAGAAGAAGTTTCCACTAGAGGGACGGAACATTTTTTCCAATAAAACAATAAAATAATCAATAATAAAGACTTGCTAGTTGGTTTCAGCAGTTTTAGAATTTGTGCAACTAAAAATGTAAATAGAACCCTAACCTCAATTTGATCAGGTGGGCAGAATCCATCGATGGATTTTATGGTGATTGTTTTGTTTCGTGGAAGTCAAAGACCTCTTGCTTAGCTTGCCGCTCGCTAACGGTCATTTATTATTTAGAAGTGAATTTCTTTAAATTTGTAAGTAATTAATTCGCCCAAGTAACCAATTTTTCCTTTCAAGTGTCCTTCATGAACTAGTTTAATTCATAAGTTGTTGTGTTTCTTATCCATCATCGTAAATTGAAGTGAACTTCTCATCTAACACTCGTAACTCAATTTTGGTGTTTGCTCACGTCCGTTGCAATATTCCACGATTATTTTCTTATGGTAAACTTTATTCAGTAAACATCCCCGATTTTTTCTCATTATTTTCTCGTATAAAATGCCTCAAAAGCCTCAGCCTATTCGAGAATTTCATCCCTTCTTTTTCTTGACTTTCATTCTCAGTTGGTGACTAGGAAGTGAAGTGTCACCAAGTCAAGAGGAACTAGTCACCAGACAGCTTTTCACATTGCAACTAAGTTCAAAATTTTTTGTAATGATCTAGCTATCAGATTTCCTTCTTTCAAACGGTTCGCTTCATTAATTTTAAACATCCTATGAAAAAAATTTACACTGTCGGCCGCCAAATTTCAATCCTGTGTAGTCAATCTCTAAACTTTCGTTAACTCTAAAATTGAACTTTAAAATGATGTTTTCTCCTCTTAACCTAACTTCAGTTCCATCCTGGATATTTTGCTGCTATTCAAAGCATATTGTTTTCTGTTGTCCTATCTTTGAGTGATGTTCTTTTCAGTGTGACAAGCTGTAAAACTCGCGAAATCTGAAGTTACTGTGACAGGTCGAGGCTGTTTCACCTCTTGAAATGCGGTTATTACATGCCACTAATCTTTTGTCTTACTGACCGTTAAGTTTCTGAGATCTCTCTGGTCTTCTCTTAGTTGCTAGATTTAGTTACGTTTGAAGAACTCGGTAGACAAGTGAAAAAATAATGGATTTACTCTTCTAGCTGTGTACCAACAGTGAACCTCTTTTTCCTTGGGAAGGTCCCCCAATTCTAACATGGTCATGAAAATCGGAAGAAAAATGTAGAATGTACTCATTGTAAGTGTACTTTAATGCTCAGAGCCGTGCAATGCTAGATCATGTAAGATCGCCTTGACGAGCATGTCCCCGATCTCGTGAGACCTGCATCGATTGATAAAAAATTCTTTCATTTGCCGCCGCACAACTACTAGTGATTGTTACCACCTGAAATGTGGCAAGACCTTTCTGATAAGTTGAAACGTTTGCTAATTCCAATGCACAGAAGGCACAAACTCAGTAACTGCAACATGAAATTGCAAAATTTCATCGGCCAACTAAACAAAAATAATCTGTAGGTACTGTGAACATGAAGGTTTTCCATCTTTGTCCTCTTAACCCATCTAGTGTAGATTTGTAGGCCAATCCTTAACATTTTTGTTTAACGGATTGTTAGAGCTTGCGTATTTCGAGTATTGGGTTCCGACAAGTAACAGTACCTGCTTCCGAAATGTATCAAAATGCATTGGTTAGCAGTTTGTTATACATAAAAGGCAAAATTCTGTGCTAACCAACCACCCACTGAACGCGTTTTGATGCACTGTGAAAGGAGGCACCACAACTTGTCAGAATGCGATACTCAAAATACATGATCTCTGAGTTTGCCTGATGAGTGACGGTATTGGTCGAGCGTTGTTAGTCTTGGTAATTTTTATGGTAACTATCGTTAAATTTTGCATAATGTAGAGCAGTTTGAAGACCTTTGAGTAGCCGTCAAAAAGGAGCAGTTTAACCATTGTTACTACAGCAACAGTCAAGTTCTACAGTTCTAGACCAATATCGTCTTTCGTAGACAGTTCTGACGATTGGTTTAAAAAGAAAATAAATGATTGGCCCACTGATGCTTTACTCTGTACCGTACATTGTTGAGGGACATGTTAACAACATTGTCTCGGTATTTTTAGGCGTCATCTTAGTTTTTGAGAAGAAGTTTCTATCTTATTGACTGCTTGTCAAGCCAACCATTCTGAAAGTTTCCGTTTCTTTTTTTCTTACAGACAGATACTAAGTCCAAGTCCAAAATGCCTGTACCAAAACCAGAAGAGAGGAAAGGTTTGAAGCGAGCAAATTCTGGTCCTTTAGGAACAGTCTCCACCAAAAAATTTCTTCATGCTTGTAAGTATTTTTATTTTATGCACGCCTATCTTCCTGATTCATTGAATTTCAAGTAAGAAGTGCAGTGCTCTATCTGGTTCCACCGGTTGAAAAAACTGTACCCTGGACTCTGAAAGAAAAACTTGTTTACTTACCTAGTTCCTTGTAAGCATCTATTTACTGCAGTTCTGAAACTAAACGGAACCTTTTTCTCCCAAAGACACGAGATTGCCTCTCTAAAGAGTTAGGTGACAAAAATATGCTAATGATACCACAGAACAATACAATCAGAACGGAAACTCCCATAAGAGCCAATGGAAGCAAGTTTGGAATTTAACGGCACCAATAAGCAACGCTGTGGTCCTATATCCCAACATGGCGGACGAGTGTGATTTGTGTTGAAACTCATTTATTTCTGTAAATTCTGGAAAGAAATCTTAAGTTTCCGGCCTCACTTTTATACTATTGGCATTTCACAATTAAAAATTTTGCGGATTACGTCCTACTTATAATTTTTTTCCGCGCGCGAATCCAGATGTAAACATCCTATATCCCAACATGGCGGACGCGAAATGAATTTGCTTCAAAATCCGACAGAGTTTCCGTTCTGGTTGTATTATTCTGTGATGATACCTTTGTTTCTCCATCGGCACGATTGATCGGAAATTTCTTAGATTGGGTGCAGATTGTCCATCGAAGTATTTCTGTTCATTCCCGATTGCACTTTTAGATTGGAGAGGTTAGGAAACTAGCCATTTGTAATTTGCCTCAATATTTTATGCAAGCTTGGACTGAAAACTGAAGTCTTGGAAAATAAATTCATCATATAAAACGGATTACGTAATTAGTTTGATTCTAGACCGAAACCCCCCATTAAACTTGGGTCTACAATGGGTTTGTTGCACACTTTCTCTACAGCGTTATAGAGGGTGCATTCTGTTATGCGTTCTCAACAGTTGATATTGCAAAACGCTATAGTGTGTGTATCTGATGAGTTGAACTTCTGTGTATCTGACAAAACAACGAAGCCCCAATTCGTAGGTAAAAAAAAACAACCCGTTAAACATAAATCAGAAACGCATACAGTAATACCTTGAGGCATGCATTATTGAGGGCAAGCATACCCTGCATACCCTCTGTTTCATGCGTGGTTATTCTAAAGAACTCTTCAATTATTGAGACCGTTTTCAGAAAAAAGGCCCATAAATCAAAAAATGCGCGCCTCAGGCAAAAATCACTATTTAATCGAAATGCTGATTTCTCAGAAAGAGCACATCTGTTCTTTTATGGGCCCTTTTTTGGGAAATGGCCTTTTTGGGAAATGGCCTTATCGTATCAGGGCCCAACCCGGTCAAATGGAAATATCTTCTGTTGCGAGTAGGCAAAGATGTCTCTTCTGAAGGTGCTCAGGCAAATTTGACTTACTTGTGTCTGATTTTTTTGAAGGTTTGTCTCAGAGATTCCAAAAAACAAGCACTCACCAGTTCCCTTTCATCCAATCCTTTGAAAATACCCAAAACCTGCACCTTATCCAAGTGTTAAAACCGGAAACAAGTCCCAAAGTACTGCTTACAATCCTACATCAGATGATGGTTAAAAGTTGAAAGCTAATCCAGGCCTTATTGATCAGTGGAAAATCGTGGAAAGTGTCTCTGAAGACCACTTTTAAACCTTTACTACTCCCGTTGTTCAAAATCTTAAAGTTACTCTAATTTCCTTTTACAATGCAAGACGGAAGTCCCAAAATGCTAAAGCCTTTCAGTTTCAATTTAGAAGAAGTACTTCGCTACGATCAAATGATCAAGTTTCGTTTTCATACATGTCGGAAGAAAAACTTGACCATCGAACGAAATAAGTTTTTTTCTCGCCGTCAGCTACCTCACGAGTCGCTTGATCAGTATCTCACTGAGCTGAAATATCTTAGTAATAATTGTGAGCTCCAAAATTTACAAGAGGATATCGTCAGAGACATTTTTATCTGGGGGCTGTCGCCGGAAAACAGTCACATCAAACAAAAATTGTTGACGGAGAACAAAAAGTCGCTCACGGAAATTTTGAAACTCGCGAAAAAATTTCAGAAAGGCTGCTTGCGATGGCAACAGTCTATCGCTGCTGCAAATGAACCTGACACTCCCGATCAAAATTTACCTCATCCGAAATGCGACAAAGAATTGATGGCGCAGAGAATTGATGGGAGAGCTGTCAAACCGCAGCAAAATAGAGAAGCTTCTCTGCCTCCTAGGAAAAAGAGCAACTCGCGGTTGCGTCGTTCATACAGTCCGGATGTTTCATTAAGAGAAGATTCCCTTCGGAAAACTCGGAAATCATTTTTATGTCTCTACACAAGGAGTGGTCACATACAAGGACAAAAATATCTTACTGGTAAATGCAAAAAGTGTTCTAAAATACACAACTTTTCTGAGCCTTGTCAATCGTGAAAGCCTATTCTTTACTTTAAATTTATTCTTACCATATTGCGCAGAAACCCCTTTGTTTAAATACTGATTTTTGTGAACATCTGTGTCCTTGAACAAGAACCTTAATAAATTCATTTCATCTAGTGAAAATAATTCTAAAGCCTTCTTTTTTTAAGTCAAAGTTAATTTTGCTATCATTATCATGGAAGGGAAAAAACACGGCTTCTAGTAAAATTTGTTATCATACAAGATGATTAAACAACAAAAATTTGTCAAAAATTTTTACGCACTAGCCTACTGGGAGTAAAGTTACAAAAAAAAAAAAAACAAAACAAAAAAACCAACAATTGTAATCGAGGACAATTCTTATAATGAAATGATGTGTCAATCAATTGCCAGCTTTGGTTCCAAGCCAACCCCTGTTCAATGTAGGAGTGTTTTCAATTGGAAATCAAGGCATCTGAATCGAAACTATACTCGACCTATTTATTACAATGAATTTTTGGTCTTTGCATAAATATTTTGTAACAAAGCTAGGGTTAGGACCCAACAGAATAATTGAGGCAATTTCTGGAATTAGAGCCCTCAAAACAATTATAACGGTCATAAATCTTTCAATAATGTGACCCGTACCAACCCTAATTAAAAGTATAAATGGACTAAAAAATTGAATGAATAAATAAATAATTTATTGATTGGCTGAACTCCTCCGAAACGGAAGTTCTACATTTTAACTGATAAATTGCTACAACTCTCATTTTCTTACGGTCAATTTTACCTCTGATCTGAACTTGTGAAGAATAGGCTTGCTAAAACATTATCAGACCAATCTGGCATTGGGTTTAAAACAGCCATTTTATTGTGAATAAGTTTGATACTCGCTAAAGTGATAGGTCACTGAAGCTTGAGATTGAGTAATTAAACTATTTAAAAGATAAAAAATAGATTTATAATCTCATTTGAGTCATCATTTCTCATTTGTTTAATTGAACTTACTTCCAGTCAAAAAACTACTATGTCTAACTGTCAATTTTCTCTCATGGTTTTTTAAATGGATGAAGGTTTCGATGTTCAATGAAACGGATACCTTATGATATAAACACCTCTTCTTCTCTGAGAAGAGGTACACCAAGCAAAATTTTTCTATTGCCTTCTCAAGCGTTCTATTTAATACTGTGTACCAGAATTCCTGTAAATATAGCCGGAATTCCTTTAAATTTAACTGGAATTCCGTTTAGGAAAATATTTAACCGAATTCTCGTTACGGTAACAAGAAATTTTTCACAATGTAACTGCTGGAGCGATTTGTCTTCAAACTTAGGATGTTTGCTGGATTTCTATCACAAGTATTCATTGCTGTACGCTTTTAGAAATATAGGTGCGGATAACTTGCTTGATGTTTCCTATCATGATGTTGCTACCATTGATTTGGAAACCTGGACTAATTGGGGATTTTACTTGATCTCGATCGGTTATTTGAATTACTTAAAACAAGTAAAAGAATAAAAATCAGTAATCAATAATATTCAAAATCTCATTTTGGAGAAATTCAAAACCAGAAATGATTCTCAAACATTCTTGTAGAGGTATCTAAATATACAGTAAAAATTCAAGCTAGAAGCAATAATAAAATAGCCGTGATACCTTTATCCATGATTTATTGTGTGTGTGTATTTTCACAATAAATCATGGCTAATGGTATCACGGCTATTTTATTATTGCTTCTAGCTTTAATTTTTACTGTAGAAATGATTCTGATAATGCTCCCGGTACGTCTGCCCAAGACACGTTTTTCTTTTGTACCCTGGCTTACTGGAAATTAAAAGGAGAAAAGGAAAAATTGATAAATATTCAAGGAACCTTGATTTAGTCCCATGTTAGTCAGTTGAATTTGAATTAGGTCTGTGCTTTAATAATTTATCCCTCCTTTTCAATAGTTTTCGGAATAAAAATATTCAATTCAAGTAAGTGTAGCTCGCAGGGTTAAGGCCGCAAGTCAGTTTCTGTTCATATTTTTGTTTTTCCCTTTTTTAAGAGCATTTTGGTAATTATCTTTCTTGTATCTGCTCCTTATATTTTTATTCAGTCCGGTCGTCCTCTACGGAACACCAGCGTAAAGAACCACCGTGTTTGGCCGGCTGAACTTTACTACTCCCACACTCCTACTTTTTACCAGTTAAGTCATCTCTGTGTGTCATTGGTTCAACTGTCTATGAATTAATTTGAGCCCCTTCTATTATTTTCTCATACCGAGTCTTTAATTTTGTTTTCTTCCCTTTCTTTCCAGTGGATGTTATAAAACCTGTTCAACGTCATTCAAGAGGCCCAGGAATTGTGCTAGCTTTTGGACAAGGCGAAACGGGTCAATTAGGACTTGGCCCAGACATTGTGGAGAAAAATAAGCCTGCTGTAGTACCAGAAGTAGACAATGTTATTGATATATATGCAGGTGGAATGCATACAGTTTGTTTGACAGCAGATGGAGAGGTATTTCATTTATTCGATCTAATTTTCCTGTGAAATATTTTCTTTTAGGTCTTTTTTTTTCTTCTTTGTCTTGTCGCAAAGTTTTTTTTAAATAAGCATATTTTTATGAAAAATCTGCAAGCTACAATCTCCGCCACGTTTATGATCTAAAGATTGAGCTCACCTTCGCAGTGGTGCAGTGTGCTGTCTGTGGATATTCCATTTTCTCCATTTAAATCAATGAAAAATGTGGAACTAAGTAAGCTATAGTGGAATTTGTAAAGTCAAAAGCTATAATGGGGCTGTTACACACTTTTTCTGTAAGCGATTTAAGGGTTGATTCAGATGTGAAAACCTGCAAAAATAACGGTGGTAGCACTGAAAGCTCACAAAATCAACTCCTAAACTCATACAATGCTTTTTAATGAGCGAGCGTAGTGGTGGCGTTGGGCACTAACAATGGGAGATCCCTTCTAATAATACTGTAACTCCATCATGAAGTGACCAATAAGAGATGGCTTACCTTTTACAGCGGTGTCACTAGGTGTCACAGTACCATTATCTGATGTTATCAGTGCTTATCACTACTTTGGTGTCTAATTACTCCGTGAATCTTCTTTGTCAGCATAGAGAAAGTGACAAAATGAAGATAAGAATCTCCCATTAATAGTGCCCAACACTGCCTTTACGCTCGCTCTTTTAAAAGCATTTCATGAGTCTTGGAGTGGATTTCGTGAGTTTTTAGTGCTAGCATTGTTATGTTTAGAGATATTTACCCCTGATGTGACCATTGAATTGCGCTGTGCAACAGTCCAACCGTTGTATTTATAAGAATTAATCCATCAGTTCTCTTAGAACCCAAAGCAAAAAAACAATAATAAAGCTATCATTTTATCATTTCTTCACTAATTTTTTTTCTCTCTGCAGGTTATTACGTGGGGCTGCAATGATGAAGGTGCCTTAGGCCGTGAGACGTCAGAAGAAGGTAGTGAGACAGAGCCTGGGAAAGTCGATTTACCTGAAAAAGCTGTGGTCATAACCGCAGGCGACTCCCATACTGCAGCACTCTTAGAAAGTGGTCGGGTATTTGCCTGGGGTTCATTCAGAGATTCTCATGGAACAATGGGTCTGACGCTCAGTGGCATTCAGAAAGCACCAGTTGAACTTATTTTACCAGTCAGAGTCTTAAAACTAGCCTCAGGAGCAGATCATCTTGCCCTGCTAACCGTTGATGGTCAGATTTATACTTGCGGTTGTGGTGAACAAGGCCAGTTGGGTAGACTACCGGAAAGAAGTGCTCAGCGCAATAACAGACTTGGAATTGGTAAGTTTTCACATTGAAATGAAACCTTGATTTACTAGATCTTACTGGACCTGCAAAAACATCCAGTAAATTAAAAAGCGCGCATTTTCTTGGTGAAATCAAAAGAATTGAATATTCATTTTTGTTTGTGTTTTCAATAATTAAAATTAGCATATGAGACACCTCTGAGTCCGCTTGTAAACCAAATAAATTGCGGCTCAATAGATTTTTTTGCAAAATCAGTTATCACGTGTCTCAGCAGCCGCGGTGCAAAAAATGGTGGAAGTATTGGGTATGAGTTGTCATCCTTGTCTCTCGTAATTGTTAAAATGAACTTAGAAATGTTGCAACTCCTTCAGATGGTTTGCATTCTGTATTAAATGAGACCACATACAAAAAAATTGCAATTTATTCGGGTAAAATCCATTGAAATTTGTAAAATTTTGGAGCGGAGGTTAAAACAGCTTATAATTGTAAACGGAACAAAATTTTACGTTGTTTTCTTCAAAAGAAACTTGTCTAAGGTTTAAAGTCTATGGAAAAATTTAAGGATTCTAAAAACATTGATGAATTCAGGAGCTTTTCGAATTTTGTTTCTATCTGTCAAATTCTTGAGCGGATTAAAAACATTGCTGACGAAACTTTTGATAAATTTTTTTGCCATTCACACACAGAGTAGGCTTTTTCATCCTCGTTTGTGTCTCTGTTTGTCAGTAATATCCTTATTCATGTTTGTTTGTTCACCGTTTAATTCATTCAAAATGTGCTTTATTCCTTGTTCTCAGTTCAGTTATTGACACCGGCAATAGTTAATTTTCATCCACGACTGAAGCTTAAATTCGATGAAGTTTGGACTGGAGCTTATTGTACGTTTGCCCGAGAAAAGAAGAAGGGAAAAATTTATGCTTTTGGTCTGAACAACTACAATCAATTAGGTAAAATAATTATCATGTATATGTACTAACACTAACCGTTAAGAGCTAAGGGAATCTGGAATGCTGTCTTGGGGGCTGTTTCACTAAGTCAGTCTTTACATCTGTATTTCATATTTCAATAACCTGACTTGCTTTCTTGTAATTTTCAAAGAATAAACTCACCTGCCTTCTTCATTCATTTACAAATGGCAAATGGCATTTGATGTTGGAGAAGACTTTGACTTATCAGTATCATCTATTGTCTGTATCGGAGTCCGGGAGTCTTTGAGATTAGGTTTTAGTGGTCCGTATTTTACATGGCAGCTTCTAGGGGGTTACGTGGTTTTTTGAGTTCTGGACCTTTTTTCTGAAGGAGAATCAATTTTTTTTGCCGATCGATTTATTATTTCTGTTGATCTGCTGAATGAGATGGAAAAAACATTTTTGAACAAATTGTTGAATTTTTTTTCTCTTTTTTTTAATCACTCTGCGTAATATAAAGATTAAGACCAAGGTAGTAAAAAAAATTGATTTTTTACAGCGAAAAGGGTAAAAAGAATCCAAAAACTGGGTAACCCCTACAAGTGCCCGTGTAAAATCGCCCGGATTCTAAATGTGCACCTAAATATAGCTGATGTTGCTTCTTTTCAATTTCCAGCTTAACTCCCCTGTGTTCACCAAATGTTACCATTCTTCAGTTTTAGGCTAAATCAGAGTGTTGTTGACTGATGTTTTGTTGAATCCACGAGATGATATAGCTTGTCCCAGGAAATATTGGATTTGACACTTCCATGGTTTTCATGAACACATCAGCTTCTTACTGCTCCTGAATAATCAAGTTGCCCTATCTGAGGATGGAAGCTGACGTTTTCATTCAAAGCTACTGTTGTCAAGTCCAATCATTCTTGGGACGGCTTATAGTGTGCTTCAAATCTGTCCCATGTATTTTTGCGCGGTGCACTGTCTCAGTGGCGTAGCCAGGAATTTTTCTAGGGGGAGGGTCCGAGGTCCAAAAATTGTCAAGGGGGGGGGGTCCAAAGATACTAATTTGGTCAAATTTATCTGAAAACGCAAAAAATTACCTTTTTTTCGGACAAATTTTGGTGTCAAGGGGTGGTCTAAGGGGTCTGGACCCCCCCCGGCTACGCCACTGCGACTGTCTATGAAATTTAAATTTTCGAAGAGTCTGCCTTTATAAAAAAAACTATTGAAAGTTTTCTTGTAAAATTTGAGATCTAGCCACCTGCCGCTGTCAACTTTTGCATGCCTTTATGGAATTTGTTTTCTGTGTGTTTGAGGTTTAGGTGGTATTCGAACCATCAAGCCCCATCAGAAACTTGGAGCTTAATGATTCTGATGACTTTGTTAGCATTGGTGCTGCAAAAATATCCATCAATAAATTTATAATTTTGGGTGCAAAAGTTGGTTTGGACCTGATCTCAGCACGAGAAAACGCTTCTATTTATAGCTTGTGGAAATAATTCTGTGCTAGAATTTGTTTCAGAAGTATAGGTGCCCTTTAACCGATAATCTTCGGAATTTCCCAACCTTATTCCTTACATCACACAATAATAATGGATGAAAATGAATTCTAGCTTTGGCTTTTCATTGAAAAAAGCTTCAAAATCAGAAGATTAAAGTCGGGGGCATTTTTTTCATATGAAGGAATGAAAATTGTTCCCTAAAGATTATTGTTGAGCTGGGCCTACACTTCTGGAAGGAACTCTATGATTACTCGCAATTGTTTTATTTTATTTTATTAAACTTTTTATCTTTCTTTTAGGTTTAAAAAATACGAAAAATCATTTTCATCCTCTCGTAGCAGAATCGTTTAGCAATAAAAAGTGGGTTCAGATCACTGGTGGTCAGCACCACACAATAGCACTTGATAGTGAAGGTTTGTTATGTTATGTTACCGCATGCACTCACATTTGCTTTTAATAGATTAAGCGATAATTCGAGTGAGGGTTCAAAATTATGTAAAAATGTAATTTTTTCCCCTTCCAAAAACTCATGTGATTGAGCCCTTAGAATCAGTTGAAAAAACTTACATCAGGAGCCTTATCAAGAAAAACTCAGAATCAAAGTTAAGTAGAAGTGGGAATATCTTTAATATTCTTTAAATCGCCATTTAAGATGTTGAATTAATATTATCAGTAAAAACTCAGAATCAAAGTTAAATAGCAATGGGAATATGTATCTGTAAATCACCAGTTAGGATGTTGAATCAATATTTGATGCAACAGAGTTTAGAACTTTCGGCTTCAAGAATAAGTATTTTTTTTTTTTTAAAGGGTTTTGTTAGAAAGTTCTTCAAACCATTTCTGAGCCACAGCTCTGAAATTTTCATTAGAATCAACTTTTCTGAATCCAAAACAACTACCGTAAAACCTTGATTTACTTGTTGGTCTTGACAGTTTTGTCGGTCCTGGCAAATCCTGTTACATTATTAGAAGATTTCTTGGATCAAGTAATTTTGCATGCTTTTTTTACTTATTATTTTTTTTTTTTAATAGCCAAAACTTCCATTCAAAAATGCGCTTGTGCAGAAATTACACAGTATCTGAGTATTTTTTGGAACCAGGGGTTCTCGAGTGGCAATCAATACGATTTATCATTTTACTTAGACAGTCTATTGAGGTAATTGAAATCACCGATGAATGAAACAGACTGAATTTCTAAACTTTTTATTTTCTCTATCATAATGGGGCAGTTGCATGGGTCTGAAATGTTGTGTTTTTTATCAAGAAAATGAAAGTACTTGATGAGCTGAGCACAAAGATGCCTTTGGTTTCTAATTATGTCCCATTGCTCCAAAGATGAGATTTTGGCCCAAAATACATTGCTTTAAATGGGGATTCCGCGTAGTGACGTCACTACACACACGATTTTTTACAATTTTACACGTGTGTATCTCCAAAACTGGGACACTTAGGAAAAAACCAAAGGCACCATTGTTTTCAACTCATCAAAAACTACCATTTTCTTTGTAAAAAACACAAAATTTCAGACCCTTGCAACTGCCCCATTGCTAATTCTGTGCGGTTGACTGTAATCTTGATTTGTATGGTTTAAATGTTCTTTACAGGTATCACATATGCAATCGGAAGAAAAGAATATGGTCGTCTTGGGCTTGGTGAAACCAATGAAGATGCTTTAGTCCCTACAGTTGTACCAACGCTGAAAGATCAAATTGTTGTAAATGTTGCTAGTGGAAGTGCAGTCTCTTTTGCTGTTTCTGAAAAAGGTACCTGCTTTAGTTTCAATGTTTTTACTGTCGGACAAACCATCTTAATTTTCTTCTACCTTTTTTGAGCTACGAAATGAAATTGATTTTATCTCCTTTGATGTAAAATAATTTGAGCAATTTTTTCTAATTTTTCACAAATTGTTCCACCATTTTGATATTTTCAAATGAGCTTTCAACTTATTTCTGTGTTTATTGGCTTTAAAATGGAGCTCTTGCAAACTTTTGCCGTAGGGGATTGAAGAGTTGATTCTTGCATAAAAACCTGTAAAAATGACGATGAGTACACTAAAAAATCACAAAATTTACTCTCAAAATCGGGCTTAGTGGCGGATTGACGCAGGTATTATGGGAGATTCCTATCTAAATTGAGACATATCTCTGTGTTTCCGTTAAAAAAAAGTGACATAATGGACAGAAATCTCTCATAATACCTGCGTCGAACCACCATTACCATAATGCCGTTATAGGAGTTTTGTGAGTTTATTACTGAATTTTAGACTTTCTTAGAGTAATTTTCGTGATTTTAGCTGGTCTTTACATAAGATTGGACTATTTCTTTGCTTATAGCAAAAGTTTGCAAGAGCCTTATAAATGACTAAAACTGCTGCTCCATTAACGGGCTTCAAACTCATTTGAAAGTTTACAAAAGCATCTGCAGACCTGCAGTTTATTTCTTCAGTTTTTTGATGCCTCATTTGATATAGGGTTACAAGAGTTACTGTAGGCTTTGATTTTGTCAAAATTTGGCTTTTTTGCCAGGATGTCATGCTTGGTGCGGTATCCCTCTTGTCCTCTTTCCTCACAGTGAGGTACCTTGGTAGGTATCTTCCTTCCTTCCTTTTGCCTTTTTGTTTTTTCAGTCCAGTCGTTTACTTTGAAATACAAGCAGAGTGAACCCAAGGCTTGGGCGGCTGGACTTTCCTTCTACTACTTACTACTAAAATTTTAACTCAGCCGTGACAGTTTTTTGGAACCTATAAAAAAGCCATGACAGGTCCCTGAGGAGACCAATCTTTGCATCCACGAGTGCTTCTCTTCTTGCTTACTTGCGTTTAAATCCATTAGTTAGAAAATGACAGAGGCACTGGTGCAACCTGGATCTCTTCCATCTCTCTCACCTCCTATTTGAATGTACAAGTAGGAAAAGGACAGAAAGAGGGGGTTTCATCCCCTTGTCCATCCTTGTCTAACATACGTTTTTTAATGGAGAAAAGAGAGAGATGAAGAAACTCTTGTTGTGCTACTGAACAGAGGTATAAGCCAAATTTACATGATGGCTCCTTTTGGTGTCCTTTTCTAACGCATAGATCAAACGGATTTTTGTTGTGAGATGGAAGCTCCAGAATGCCAGGCGAATGCTGGTCGAATGCACTCTGGTGCATTTGACCTCCCGCTGCTGCGCTGTTCAACTCTCTGTGAGGTTCCTTGCGTTAGTTTTTCCAACACTCAATCAAATTGCCGTGGACAGTGCCGGGAGCTCTCTATGAGTTACCTCCTTAACACTTTATGTATCACAATCTGTTTTGTGAGCTTTATTCTTTTATTCCTCCATTCTCTCTATTTATTTATCTTTTTGTCTTTTTGTGGTTGCAGGAGAAGTCTGGGGCTGGGGAATGGGAACGAATAACCAGCTGGGCACAGGCGATGACGAAGATGTTAATGTACCAACCAAAATCTGCGGTAAACAATTAGAAACGCGATCCGTCATCCAAGTAGCAGCAGGCGGTCAGCATACAGTCCTCTTGGCGAAAGATAAATAATGTTTTTTTTTAGTCGTAATTTTTACCTTTTGAGATGGAAATTAATTCTTTTTGTCAATATGTCGGAACACTGATGTTGAAGGCTCTTCGGGCTGAGCAAAGTCAATTCTTTTCGCATCAGTAGGACTGTTGAAGTAATTTAGCGAAGCTCCTCCAGAAACCTATTTTAGACATTTTAGATGGTTTTTCCTTCATTTATTTATTTTACTTTTTAATTTATTTATTTATTAACTTATTGATTTTTCTTTTATTCAATCATTCAATTATTTTTTCTTTTTTTAAAATAAATTAATTTTTAAAATTTTAGAAAATTTTCTCTGCTTTATGTTTCTACCACTTGTCTGGTTATTTCCAAGTTCTTATTTGGGCTGATTGTAAACATACCATCACGTTTGTACAAGTGCATTTATTTATTGGCAAATAGAGGAGGCGCATTGTGAGTATCAGATCCTGGCAAGACGCTTTAAGCACCCAAAAAACGCATCAAAACTCATCAGTGAGCAATTGAGTCTAAACGCTTTGCTAACCAACTGCTCACCGGTGAAAGTTGATGCATTTTGGACACAGGCATCGCTACTTGTCAGAACCTGATAGTCTGAATACCTCTGCTGAAGCCCCTTTCCTTTTGAAGAAAAGACTTCTCAAACAAAGAAAATTAAGGAAAAAAAAAGGCTGAGAACCCAGAGAATCTTTCAATAACTATCACAATAAGTCTCAGCAAAGCAAAATGCAAAACAAACAAAAAAAAAAAACAAAAGCCTGTATTGATTTGTCCCTTTTTTTTCTTGTTATTTAGTTTTTCCACCATAAATTTTTACCAAACAGTTTTAATTTTTCTTACTCTGCCACTGAAACTTTTGAGAAAGTAAAAGAATTTTGCTCTAGAAATTGTGTAAATAATTAATTATTTTTGTTTATCTCATTCTTTGTAGTTCAAGAAATTGTTCCTTACTTTGCAGATAGTACTCAGTACTGTTTATCGTATGAAACACAATTTCAAGGCACCTACTTAATTTGTATCCTAAAATCCTTGTCACTCAGCCCATCCCATGTGGAGCAGTACATATTTTGATAAAGAACCAAATTACAATTTTTTCTGCCATTAAATGAATCATGAATGCACATTTGAAATTGTGAAACAAATATAATGAACACGATATAAGCCATTTTTAAAATCTTTTTTTTATGAGTCAGGAGATACTGTTTTTGTAAGTGTCAGTTTTGAAAACCCGCGTTTTCGAAAAATCCAAGATGGTGATGTTTCTGCTGAAAGCAATTAATGTTGCCAACTTCAAACTAACCATCTGATATTTAATAGCATTTACTACCATAACTTATCACTTTATTTCATGCTAGTTTTTTAAAATGAACAAACCATAGCTGACCACAGGATTTCCCAGGTAATCAAGCGATCGTTGCATCAGTCGTAGGAAGGCTAAGCAGAAGCTATTGAAATGTTGCATGCTCAAAACCGAAATGCCGCCATCTAAGATTAGTGGAAAACTCAAATTTTCAAAGCAAATGTCTGTTAAAACTTGTCTTTAGATTTTTTTAAGTGAATTTAGTAGGGATGGGCGAATATTCGAAAACTCGAATATTCGAGCTCGAATTTTTTTTTTCCACATTCGATTCGAGCTCGAACTTGAAAATCTCGAACATCCGAATATATTCGATGGAGGTGGAGATAATTCGAATATTACCAGGAAGTATCGCATACCCGTCAAAAAATTGCACGCGAGCGCATTTTTTCGTCATTTTTTTGTTTTGAAGAATCTGAGCGATCAAGATAACACGGTTTCCGAGGGTAGCAGATTCGCGAGTGGAGGAGAAAAGGAGATAAGGAAACTCCAACACTGCTTGCCCGCATCGGCTGCTTTGAACACCCGCACACGTGCCGCAGCGTTTCGGATCTTACACTGTTGCGCGACTGCACCGGGAAAACATAAAAAAAAACGACAAAAAGTCGAGAGCGAACGCGGCGCACCATAATCTTACCTTTCTCTCACTCTCTACGCGAATTTACAATTTAAATGCGTGTAATCTTCCTTGATTAAAATTAAAGGAAGGAACATGAACCCCCGCGTTGTAACTCTGGGGCAAGCGTGCATTTTGTCGGGTAATGCGGCAACGCTGTTTTTGTCTCAGCGCCTTGTCGCCGACCCGGCGGGCGCGCGGCGTTTCAAAGGATTTGTTGTTGTTTACACCGCGACATCGCGCGCACCGGGCACAAGTTTTTTCTTTTTTCTTTTTGTTATTACTGATTGTCTGACTATTAAAGGACTAGGTTCTTAGAAGACTATGAAAAGTTCAAAGTTTTGGGAGGTAATTTTTGTGTTTTTCTTTCTTCGTCTCTTCCCCCCAGAAAATTAATATTTGTCCAAAAACTTGAATACCATTAGATCATCTTACAACAATTTCTACTCTCGTTACTTGAACTGAAAGTTTTGTTGGTCAAAATTAAATATGCTGTTGTATTTTTTAGAAGATCTTTAACTAGGCTTGTGTGATGCCCAGTTTTGGGCTTGGAAGTTCGATGTCCAAAAAACATCGAAATTTTATCGATGCATCGAAACAAATTTTAATTTGTCAAAAATGAGCAATCCCTGGAACTCATGATACTTTCATAAACTTCAGATGGTTGAAGAGGAAAAAATTACTCTTAGGTCAGTTTTTAGTCAAAATATCGATAAATAATAAGTTTTGATGCATCGATTGATATCTACATTAGAATCGAACCCATTCAATGACAGGAAAACATTGTAACTTCGATTGATGCATCAAACATCAGACAAGCCTATCTTAAATATTGGGAGGCTGAATGAAACATGCTTAAGGGAATTTTTTACAAGAACTAGAACATAGAAAATGCATGAATTTCTCAGATTGTTGCTCTGATTGAAGAGGAATATGGTTTCGGCGTTGAAAAAGTAAAAATTTTCAATATTCGAAGGGTATTCGACAATTTTTCCAAAATATTCGATATTCGATTCGAATTCGAACTTTTTTGGAAATATTCGATTCGAGTTCGCTCGAAAGCAAAAAAGCCATATTCGCCCATCCCTAGAATTTAGAGTTTATACTGTGCCCATCTGCAGGCTGATTATGAACAATCGTATCGCAATGCCATAGAGTACGTGTCATTCTTATGGGTGGTGTCATTCCGATAAAAACTTTTCCATCTCTGCGGAAATTGACTCCGAAGCTATCAGGTATGTACATACTGCAGAGAATTAAGGGTATCTATCGGAATGGATCCTATTGTAATGACTCCACTTAAAAGAATAACAAGCACTCGATAGCAACTTGATACGATTACGAAATGATCCTTCATAATCAGCCTGCTGTTTTTTTGTTTGTTTCCCCCCCCCCCCCCCCCCCTATTTTTGTTTTGGAATCTGTCATAAATATCAAGACTCAATTTCACTGTAGCAAAATTGAGAAGTTGATCTTTCCAGTGGGCTGATCATTTACTTCATCGTTATACCGATCATCGTTAGGACTGTGTATGAGTGATTCTATTGGTCTAAAATTGTAAAACTTGGCTGTTGCTAAGGTAACCATCGCTGAGAGTCTCGTTTGTTAAAGGCTATTCATGAGTGACCTTTAAATATTGGGCACTTTAACGATGGTTACCATAGCAACAGCCAAGTTTTACAATTTTAGACCAATAGAATCACTCATATACAGACTGAACGATTGATTTAACGATGAAGTAAATGACCGGGCCGCTGGTTTGAAAGTTGTAATCTATGATTGTCATCAATATCTTGTGGGCTGCAAAATATAGACAGCAAATTAGGCAACCGTAGACTCCTCAGTATTGGGCTGGCTGTATTCAATCCAGACTGATCGCGTGACAAGTCCTTGAAGATAGAAGTTATAAAAAATATTTGAAGTGACCTTACTCTAATTGCTTATTGTACGTTGCGTTTTGTTTCTATTTTTTTTTTTTTGTTTACTGGTTTTTTGTTTTTTTTTTTTTAAAGTTGATAATTTTTTTATTCTTATTATTTCACTCAAGTTTCAATGGATTTTTTTGATTTTTTGTGGTTAGTTTCATTTCTATTTATACACTAACCTTTCAAGTCGAACCAAGTTTGTCAGTTTATGATTTATTAGACTTCATTTGTTATGCGACACTTATTACGTTATATATTTAGGTGTTTATGGTAAATAACACCGAGGGGTTTTTTTTTTTTTTTTTTTTTCATGATACCCGACTGGAACGGGAGAAATCAGGGTTTAATTTTTCTTTTTTTATCGTTACCAATAAAATATTCAACCATAGGGTTGAAAATAGTGTGACGCTCACATCAAGTGTTTCTGTTCAATTAGAATCAGTAATCTTAATTTTAAGTTTTCTACTGACGTTCCTTTTATCTGCGCAAAGTATTTTACTCAATAAATTTTACATTTTTATCAAATCATCTTTACTTTATTTTGGACCATCATCTATCGAAGGATCGCCAGAAATCATGATAATTTACGCCGTCAATTTTTTTAAACTGAAGTTTGCTATTCGCGTTTGGCTATGCAGATAAAAAGTTGTCCATAGTGCCAAAAAATCCCTCTCGTAAGAAGTGGTTATCTTCTCTGAGGTATTTAAGAATTTTGTCGCACTTTTGGTGTTCTTTACCCTGTGTTGTGGTGAATAACTTAAATCAGTTTCTAATACTTTGACTGCATGCTTATATTTTTTCAACAAGTGTCTTTTGGGAGTTTTCAAAATTCTATGAGCTCTACACATCTACTCTACAATCTACCTGCTCTACCTCAGTCTTTCTTAATCATTACTTTTGATCTCCAAACAAGAAAATTTCAATGCATCGTAATATATTTTTCTTTTGTCATTAATTTTCAAACTTTTATGACAACTTTCATTTCTATTTCAATTTTGTGTGTACCATCTTGAAAATCGATTAAACCTTAAAGAATGGTGCTGATACTGGAATTATTGAAAGGCAGTTGTGTAGACGCAGGGACTCAGAGCTGAAGCCATGGTTAAAATCAAATTTTGGGTCTCTTGACAAAAATCGTAAAAAGAAAAGCTTGGATTGTTTTAAAATTGAATCCAAGTGTTCTCACACGCTCAGTTTTTTCCAAAGATTAAAGTTTGAGTTATTGCAATGAAAGCTGATCCGGCTTAGAGCTCCGATTACTTCAATTCAAACTGTAATGGTCCTAAATTTCTGAGTTTGTGAGAACACCTGAAATGAGTTTTGTACTGATTAATTATAATCACTGGCCGCAAAGTATTTACCATAGTTTTCTACTGCAAGAAATGCAAAATTCGATTTAAACTGTGGCTATGGCTTCGAGTCTTTTTGTACAGGCCTTGAAAAATGATGTTCAGCCTGGTATCTCTTTCTCCATTTTTTAACTTTTTCTTTGACTCAAATTTTTAGAACTTTTTTAAAAATTATTATCATTTACTCAGATGTTCAAAACGCAAACATTCATGGAGCATTATTGATAACTATCAGAGCCCTCTCTAGTGAACTCCATAAAACTAACAGAATATTGTCTGTAAAAACCTTAAATGGATCTTTACTATTGAGTGACATTGACCATAGAGAGCAGCTCAATCTCTGCTCAAGACCAGCAAAGGTTTTTTAAAATGGTACTTCATGAGAGAAAGAAATTTTAGACATCCACTTTTCATCATCTCTATTTATCCAGCAGCATATATGCTTTGTTTAGTGTATTAATTTGCTAATTTCAGGTTATCATCTGCTAAACTTAAACTACCAAATTGCACAGAATTATAGGAGAAGTTTTAATTGAAGTCATCATAAAATAAAAAACATATTTATCTCAAGAATTAATTCTATGAAGTGTGGCGATACTAGAGAAAAAGGGTAGGGACGACTTTCTTTTGGTTTCTTCGTAATTTGGCAAAAAGATTGATTATTACGTAAATTTGGCTCAATTTTAGCCCATAATTTAGGTAACATTAACGGTTTAAAAATTCCAGTAAATAAGTTAAAATCAAGCGAGATTATTGCCCATTTCTTACGATGGTAGAATCTAACTCTGTTATCTTTCTTGTAAGTTGTTTCCACTAGAGTCCCTATATGTAGAGAGTTAAGACAAGTGAAACCATGGGCGCCGCCATTGGATGCGATTTTGCACATTTGTTTACATTCTGAGGGCCGTTGTTGTGTTTCCGTCCACTGCAAAGATTACAGTGCCGCTGAGTTTCTAACGATGTAATCTTTTACCGCTTTTATGGATCGACATCTATTTACGCTTTGAAAGATTCTTTTGAGCTTTACAGACATTCTTGAGGCATATCATGATTCAAATTAATAGATTCGTCGAAAATTAACTCTTTATCCGCAAAATACCGCTGGTAAACAACTGCGATTGTAAACAAAAGTGCAAAATCGCATCCAATGGCGGCGTCCGTAGAGCCTAAAACTCATCGACCAATCAGAAGTTGACTGCCCTCTTGTCTTAACTCTCTACATATAGGGACTCTAGTTTCCACGGCAAAGAATTGTCAGATAAAAAGTCAAAAAATGTCTGTTTGCATTTAAATATGTATCTATAGGAGTAAGCATTCTAATAAAAATTTAAAAATAAGTCTGAGTATAGACTATTGGTCTAAAAAACTCATAAGGCTGAATAATTTGCTGAAAAGACTGATTTCTCTTAAAAATTGGGTTTTTTTGTCAATAGTTTGAATATAAGAGTCACCTACTACCGCTAGTTTCAACTTTCAGAAACAATTTGGAACAATTTCTTTTTTTCTGGTTTGTTAAATTAGTTTTATTGCGTTGCAAAGTTTTGGAATTAAGAAGTGAAAGTGCATTTTAAGCTTGTCTTTTCTCTTAGAGAAACCCAAGAAACTCAAAACAATTTTTCTTGAGCTCCTGTTTTGAAAACTTAATTTCATTTCATCTATTGTTATGGAGTTTAGTAATGTCTCTCCTTTCAAAGTTCTTCCCTAATTAAAATTGAAATTTAAAGTAACCTGCTTGTTACCAAGTTTTTGGAAGAAATTTTAAAGATGAACTCTGATTTAGTATTGGAGTATGTAAATAGAATCATCATCTTCTGTATAATCCCTAAGTCTAACAAATGTGATTTTATCGAGTCAAAAAGTTTGGTGATTTAATTAGGCCATAATCATTTTTGTTCAGTACTATGTTTTGCTAGCAGCAGCGTTCGCACAAAAGAATTCATTTTCTTTCTCTGTTCAAGTGTTTTTTACCCCAATAAAAATGAGTGTGTGAATTCAAAGTTGTCTCTTGTTTCAATTTTTTACGGTTTTCATAACCAAGCCTAATGTTTTATTTTTTATCAAAATGCGACGGAATGCAACAGTTTTTTACTGCCGCTAATCAAAACGCGACGGAATGCTACAGTTTTTTACTGCCGCTAGCCAGCGCCGTTGGAGAGTTCTATCAAAACACAGTGACTGATCCCAGTTACTTGTGGTTCACTGAGATAGAACCTTAAGTCCGTCAACTACGCTCAAATTTTGGGTTCAGTAACTGGTTGACTTTTTTATGGCACAAGTCTCAGTTCAGAAAAAAATTTAAAAGAGCAGCTCCAGAAAATCGGAGACTAAAACCAAATAAATAAAGCAGTCTAAAAAAGGTAAACAAAAATGGAATACAAGAATTTGGATCAAACCTGCTTTTTAAAATCGGAACGTTGAACGAAATATTGGAACCAAGAGCAGCCTCTTCCATCTTGTTCCATGTATAAAAAAATTAAACTATGATCTATTCCTGAATGGTCATCAAACAAAACGCCTTCACACAGGGGCAGATTCTTACATTTGTTCGTCTCTTTCTCTGCCAATTTGAATGCATTTACAAAAAGAGGTCAATTTTTTCTCTTGAGTCATGACTGTTTCGAGTTGACACTGCCATCAAAACAAGCTGAGAACGAGAAAAATCAAAAAGTTCCCTGAACCAATCAACTATGATTGAAATTAAGTATTTAATTGATTTCATTCAAGGGTAAATCAACACAACAGTTTTTCATTAAATATGCACAGACCATTAAAATCATTCCTAGGGAATTTTCGGGGAGCTCAGCGTCTTTTATTACAGAACCTATGACTGAAGAGCCAATTACGTTGTTGGAAATGCATTCAACACTGGAAAGGAAGAATTTTTCCCCAAAGTTTTCGGTAGAGTTCGTTTTAGAAGTGTAGGCGGACACTGAACGACAATATTTGGAATTTTTCAAAAGTTACTTCCCTTACTGCATGATGAAAACTAATTCGAGCTTTGGATTTCTATTAGAAAACGCTGTGAAATCAGAAAGCGAAAGTCTTTCGCTAGTTGTTTTAATTTGAAGGGATAAAAATTGAAAATTTGCCGAAGATCAATGGTGAGCCTAATAAAAGTATACAGGTGTAGGCCGATCACAGATTCTTGTACCTGATGACGCAACAATATCATGAATGACCAATCAACGCTCAAGGTACATTGTACAGCCCCCACCACTCGGTACATAACATGGTACCATGAGCCTTGATAATAATGCAAAACATGGCGGCCAGATTTGATCGGCCTCCACCTCTATATTTTTATCATGATCCGAGAGCTCTGCTTACATTTTCGAAACAAACTCTAGCTTGATGTATTCGACAAAGAATATAGTCTTTTTGACCACTCTAATTTTTTCCGCTGGAATGGCTCATTTGCAGAAAAATCAAAGATTAAGATACCTTAAGATTGAAAATTTATTTACACGAAATTCAACAAATAAAAAAAAAATAAAAAAATCCATACAACAAGAAAAATTAAAAATGTGAATATAAAATAAATGACTATCTAAGTAATCAACTATGGTTCTACTTATTCGCTTCTGCCTGCTGTTTTTTGAGAAATTCTTCATCCTGCATCGATAAAGCTGTTAACTTTTTGCCTACTCGTTCGTGAATTTCTAGATATTTAGCGACACACCTATCAATACAGACAGCTTCCCCTTTACCGAGATCAGCCTCTTTATATTTCGGAGGAATGCACTTTTTATGACACGCAGTTGTCATTCGACTGTACATATCCGCCATCATTTCAATTTCTAAGTCTTGGACAAGTTGCATCTTGGCCAATTCATCTGGGCTTGGAGCTGCCATGGCGAACTTAACTTAAATTTGATCCTCTAATTACAAAGTGTTTGTAAACTACCAGTGAGTTCTTGCTGTGCTCTGTTCGTATTGTCCGACGTTAGATTTCTCAATGCGACGTCTAGCCAGCATAGCTTTTTGACGGTTCCTATCAATGGATCGTTTGGCTAGGACAAAAGACCAGATTCCTCCTGTTATCGCCAAAGTCCTGAGGAAAGAGAAAAAAGAAAGGAAAGATTAGCTTCAAGTTGAAGAGAGTAAGGAGGTAAGAAGTAAAATAAAAAAATAAAAAGTAATGGATCTGAAAAGTAAATATATAAATAAAAAGTAATGGATATGTTGCAAACTTTTGCTACAGCTATAGTGAGGGAATATGGCAGTGGAAAATGACTTGAGAATAATGTTGAAAGCATCAGAAAGTTCCAAAACTGACTCACAAACTCAATATGATGCGTTTTTTTATTCTCCGGAATCCGCACCGGTGCAATAACCCAGAGTTTTCGGAGCTGCTCCGAAGCTGTCTGGTGCAGCACCGGTCACGTGTTGAAGCTCCGGAGCTCCAGCTCCGGTGCATCGGTCTTCAACTCCGATACACTGGAGCTTGCACCGGAGCAGCTCCGGGCGCATTGCACCGCTAATAAAACAACACTTCGGTGCGCACCGGTGCTGGAGCCCCGGAATAAAAAAACACTCCGGAGCACTTGAGCTGCACCGGTGCGTGCTCCGGAGAATAAAAAAACGCATCAATTAATGCATTTGGAAAAATTCCAAGATGTCATTCAGATGAGCAGGTCATAATGGTCCCATGTAATCGTGACTTTCTATGTAGAGAAAAGTGATTTATCACAGACAGTGTCCAATGGAGTCGTTTGCAGGGGCGTGCCGAGGGGGGGCATGTGGGTACCCTTGCCCCAGACGGCACTCTCCGTGGGCGGCAAAATCAGGGTTAACAAGCAAAAAAAAAAAAGATTAGCAAATTTCAAAATGACAGAGGGCGGCAAAATCAGTGTGTAACAAGCAAAAAACAAATGGTCATCAAATTTATAATTTTGTTTGCAGAGGGGGGCAAGATTGCATTCTTGCCCCCCTCCCTGTAAACCACGGCACGCCCCTGGTCGTTTGGACTTTCTTCTATAAGATGTAGGATAATTATCTCATCTCTATAGCTTTTAATGAGTTCCCGGAAAAAATTGTGCTTGAACAACAGATGTCTAAATTGAAAGCACTTTACTTACAGGGGCTGCTCAAAATGAATTTGATTGACTAAGACTCCCAAACCGAAGAGCTCAAATCAGATTATTTCCTGCTGCCTCAGGGTCATAGAAAAGACTTAATAAAATTGAGCTAGGTGCGACTCGATTGAATTTACTAAGATCAGACCTAAATAATTTATTGAATTCCAATTCAATCGCTTTTCAGTTTAATGTTTACCCATCTCATAGAGGATTAGATCTCATGTATTCAAAGTATTGGGTTCTTACGAGTAGTGGTGTCTTGCTTCCAAAATGCATCAAAAAGCTTCATTGAGCAGTTGGTTACTAATGAGAAACTCAGCACTAACCGATGCGTTTTGAAAGCAGACACTGCTACTTGTCAGAACTTGATACTCAAAGTACCTGAGCACGTTTGTAATCTTCGGAACATTCGTTTCCGTACATCTAGGAAATATAAATGAAATGGGTTCCATAGATTCAGAAACTTCATAGCACGAAGTTGATCCCGCAAAAAACGGAAAAACTCCGATTTTCTTGAAAGTTGTGCTGACCAACTTTAAGGTGGCTCCGCAATCGGTATTGCGTCTCTTACATCGTTGGTGCTCCATCGGATAAGAAAATTGGAGCAGTGAAAGAAGTTGGGGACAAGGGGACGAAGATAGTAGATGTCAGTTGAGACTGGCAAGAATGTTTTCAATTACCTAGAAAGAATGTACCATGTTCTGAAACAATTCGATTTTCATAACCTCTTGGCACAGAATGTGGGGTGTTGTAATGAGGCAAAAGTGAAAAATATTCTTCGTTTGATGAGGATGGAGTCGAGTGGAAATCGATAAAAAAAATTATTTCTAAGATTCTTACCAGCCAAAAGCAATTTTCGATGTCACACTTAGCCGAGATAGTCGGTTCCACAACATTCTCCTGAAAAACACATGGATTGGCGGACTGCTGTCTTTTTTGATTTCTTCCTGATTTTAGGGTTATCTACTATATTTGGCAACACGGCATCAAAGTCATGCTTGGAAGATTCCAACGTTGTCAGATTGCGATAAAAAAAGTGATTCCGAGTTGTTTTACAAATGATGAATACATTCTAATGTGTTTGCATCTGATTCAAATCAACTAGTTTTATTTGTTTTACATGTGACAAAATTTCTAGCACATTGTCGGAAAAAAGACCTGCGATAAAAAAATGTCGGACGCTCCGTTTTGGCAACATTCCAACAAATTGGGTCCTTGCATCTCTTCATGAATCCTCAAATATCTGTCGATCGCTTGGAAATTCTTAGAAATTTGGCATCCCAGCATAGGCAGCACAAACACCGGTTCGGCTTCACACGCAGTAGCGTGTTCCTTTAAAAATATTTTTTTCATCTTTTACTGTTTGGTTTAAAATACTGTGTATCAATTAAATATCTAATATGGGATTTCCATGTAAGTTAATTTGCTTTCATTATACCAGTTAGATCCATTTATTGCGTGATGGCATTGCTTGATAGTTACACCCTACACGTGTTTCCGTCCATAGCCCATTAGCACATCTCCATTGTATGTTGACCATGTGCCACTCATGCCTTGCTATCGCCAAGGGGGCAACTTCATTCTACTCAATATAATTTTTAATGAGTCTGAAAGGAGCAATGGAATTCAGCAGCTCGTAGTCCTGTCATCGAACTCCAATTATCTTCACGTCACTGTCAATATTTACATGTACCTGTACTTTTTCTCAATCGCCCTTACTTGTTGCCTTCAGGGCTTTTGAGAGCCAGCCAAGTTTTCGTAATGTCTGTTTGTATACTGTTCGAGATGAAACCGCAGAAGTCATGCAATATAGTCATGATCCAAGTAAACAGGTCAGTCCGCCGGTGTTTTACCGGAAATGACAACTCTGAGAGCACTTTGGACAAACACTCATAAGCTGCCACAATAAACAATTCTGAATCTGTACTGCAAGAGGCCTAAAATCGTGTGTACTTAGTTTATCAGAGTCAGACTGAACTGCTTGAGTATCTGGTTAGGCCAAGCTACGGTGCCTGTTGTTGAAATGCATCGATGAGCGATTGGTTAGTGCAGAGTCTCGACTCTTTGGTAACCTACCAATCACCAATGCGTTTTGATGCATTTCGTTAGCAGGCCCGCTGCTTTCCAGAATTGAATGCCTCACAGTATGGGAGCTTCACTTGATGATTCATCTGCCGATTTTTCCTTTGGGGAGGGCATGCGTCAATTCTAGCCGAATATGGTGTCAGTTATGGAGAATTGTCTCCCAAGGCCACATATTTCCTGTTGCTGCAGGCCCTGCCTTTTTTTTGCAGCATTCGTTGAGAGCTGCTTTCCTTTCAAATTTCTTTCTAGTTAGACATAATATGAAAATTCCTTGTTAAATGATGAGATATGTAAATGGAATCAGTGCTCATGCATTTTGAGTGGTGGGTTTAGTTCAGTAGCAGTGCCGACATTCACCCTCCAGCGGTTGGTAGTAACAAATTCAAACTCTACTAGTAAACTGCTTGTTGATTTGCCTTGATGTGTTGGCAGTTGCTAAATGCTGCTTGTTTAAACCTGTTATTTAGCTGCGTTTTCCTTTGCTTTCAATCAAACGCAAATCTCAATACTCAGAAGAATTAATCCCAGATTATATTTGCTTCACCATCTGTATCTTTTTCTTAGCTTTTTTGTCTCAGAAGTCACGCTAAACTTACTGAACTTAGACATTTTCCTAATGAAACTTTTTCAGCTCTCTTTCTCTTTCATACCTACTTAATTTGCTGCGAAAAATTACATTTTGAGATAAACTTTAGAGCAGAAGCATTTTGTGTATCGGTCTCTGATAAGTAGTGGTGCCAGCTTTCAAGTTTTCTTTAGGCAGGGTAGTTTTTGTTTTTCATTTTGTCAAAATATTTTCGAAATAAAATTATCTATCTATCTATCTATCTATCAAGTTGCATCGCAGCCTTTTGGTGAGCAGTTGATTAGCAACGTATTGAAACTTAGCACCAACCAACCGCTCATGAATGCCTTTTCATACAATTCGGAAGCAGGCACTGCTACTTGTCAGAACCGGATAACGACAACACTTCTGCACTATTTCTCCTTTAATATCATCATCTCATGTAATTTCCTCTTCCTGTCAGTGCTCTAAAATGTGGACATAATTTTGAAAGTGTGTTCCTTACCATTTTGAGAGTTGGACAGTCAGCCGAGCAGAAAATCCTGCTCCGATAAACTCAGCCCAAGTAGTCTCCCGTGGTTTGCTTAGTATATATTGTCAAACAATTTACTGACTTTAGGATATCCTTGCTCTTACGCAGAGAAATGAAAAATTGGTTTTGTGAACTGGAAATTTGGTACATATCAGTGTTGCCAGATCGAGGGTAAAAAGCCGTATCGTCCCCATTTAAATCAATGTAAAGCGTACGGCTTTTTCACCCCAATCTGGCAACACTGGTACATATTCACCTCCAAAGTTTTCAGTTACAGTATCCCAAATTTTTAGACGTAAGAACCAAACTCTAGTTTGAAGCATTAAAGACTTTGGTCAATGTACTTAACCCAATTTCCATCCCTACTGAAGTTTTCGGCACTATTAACAGATGTTCGGAGTTCATGACCTAAAACTTTAGTTACTGCAACCAACAACTTCAATGATCAGAGCCGAAGTTTATTTTCTTTGTATATCATATTGCAAGATATTGCTCTCTGTCTAATTGGCTCATACTTGCAATTCTCTTTTGATTCTTGATCATCATGGTATTTTTGTATTCTTTTTCAGCTTTTGGCAGAGGAGGTGGAGATAGAGGTGGTGGCCGAGGAGGTGGTCGTGGCGGCGGCCGAGGTGGTTTTGGAGGAGGCCGAGGTGGTTTCGGAGGCCGAGGAGGCGGTGGTGGTCGCGGAGGAGGCTTTAAGAGTCCAGGAAGAGGCGGCGGAGGCCGCGGAGGAGGTGGAAGAGGAGGCCGTGGAGGTGGCGGAGGTAAACTTTATTTATTTATTTATTTATTAACTATCAAGGGGACAAGTCCCAATTACAAAACAAAAATAACCAAGAAATTAGCAACTTAACAAGTGGCACAGCCAAGAAAGATTAAATAAGAATACAAAAATTAAAAAACAAGAACGTGTTCTTTGACAAGAAATACTAAAACTAACTTACTTTGAGTCATTTATTTTTTTTTTAATCGTAAATAGAGGAGCACCTAAGCTACTAAAAACTAATGGGTTTGTTGCGTACTTTTGCTGCATCAATATAACTCATTGTTTCTTGCGTAAAATTCTGCGAAAATAACGATGTGCATATTAAAAACTTTTAAAATCCACTCATTAACTAAGAAAATTCCTTCCATTTCAAACAACCCACGCTACACTAGACACTCTATCACCGACTTATAACTACATAAATGGAACCATCTCGTTTTTGTAAACATGAACAGAACTTACAAACATTGGAATGTTTTGTTTAGATGCGTACATTTCTTATATTATTTTGTAATCTTTGATAAACCAAAAAGACCAGACAGCAAATGCAGCTTTTATTTCACATATTAAAAAAGAAATTCCATCATTTTGTAGTTACGATGTTGTTTACTTATGAACGGTGGTTCCGTCTATGTAACAGTATACTGGTGCAAATAGTGTCTATTGTAGCGCGGGCTGTTTGAAATTGAAGTGATTTCCTGAGTTAATGAGTGGATTTTGAGCGTTTTTAATGCGCGCATCGTTGTTCCCACCGAATTTTACGTAAGAATCAAGGTTCTATATTGTTGTAGCAAAAGTATGCAACAGACCCATTATCAGCAATAGAAAAAGATACTGTTTGTTTACTTTTCAACTTTTAATCCTGCTCCTTATCTATGAATGGAGTATTAAGGCATCTGCATGGGTTTGAATTTTGGTGTTCTTCATAAAGAACTTATAAGTAGATACTCAATGAGCTGAGATCTAAGGTGCTTTTGGTTTTTTCCTAATTGTCAGTGTTTTAGAGAAAAACTTGTGAAAATTTTTGAGTAATTGAAGACTTTTTCGGTAAAAATGGGTATAAAACAGTGGGTGTGCTCGTGGTCTAAAAACCTGATTTCAAAAGGTTATTTTGTTAGTAAGAAGTGTTGGATTGAGTTCTCTCCGTCATCTGAAGATTGGACTACATGCTCTAATTGTTAGACAGTGAAGAAAATCCAGTTTTCCTCGTCACAGTTTCACGCAGTAACAACTTGAAATCAGGACTTTCGAGCACAAGCGCACCCACTGTTTTATACCCCATTTTACCGAAGATGTCTTCAATTGTGAGTATTGTGACATCATTAAGCGGAAGTCCAATTCTATTTTGGGCCAAACTTACATCACTGGAAATGTGAAACCTCGAAAAGAACCAACGGCACTCTAGTTCTTATCTCACTGAGGTTTTTCCTTTACTTTACTTTGAAATACCAAAATTCAGACGCTCTCACTTGCCCTATTGTACAGATTGTAGAGCAACCCTGTAGGAGACTCAAATTGGTATTTGTCAACTTTGGAACACTTAACTCACGACGGTTGATTAATTTTATTTTGAATGGTCCAAAGCATACAAACTTACCTTTCATTATATTCTATTGGAAACATATCTGTAAGGCCTAGGCAAAGTTATCACTTCAGATGGTCGAAAGGATCCAAAAAAATGCCTCGTGGCAACTGACGTACCATCACTTTTTGATGGACTTTGAATATGCTCTCATCATCATTGCTCAGTGTGAAAGTTCTCATCGACGTTAAAAAAAATTTGCTGATACCTTTTAGAGTTATTCAAACTTAAAATGAGTGGAAATTTCATAAATTGAAAATGGTGATAGTTTTAAACAATGACACGGATGCATGCATGTGGTCAAAATTAGTCACCATCTTTTTTTTTCCTGTTGACTATAATGTTATTTTTCACTAACGTTCAAAATTATTCTATTTATAGGATTTAGAGGAGGCAAAACTGTCGTTATTGAACCTCACAGACACGCAGGAGTCTTTATCGCTCGTGGAAAGGAAGATGCTCTGGTCACAAAGAATATGGTCCCTGGAGATGCTGTTTACGGAGAAAAGAGAATATCAATAGAAGTATGTTTTCTTTCTTTGCAGCGGGTTAATTTTCCTTTCATCAAAGTGATAATCAAGGTGTATAGAAGATTCTTTTGGAGCTTAGTGTCCGTTGAGGGTTGAAGTGAGAAGTGTTGGGGATTTTATGAACGACAGTTCAAGTCTTTTGAGTTTCAGAATAGAAAATCATGTGGTGAAGCTTACCTATAAAGCGCACCTAGGCATAGGCAGACAAAATATGGAAAAAAATGTCATTATTAGAGCTCATCTCACGAAAGAAGGCCGATGACAGATCTTGTGGCTCACTGCGCAAAGACGTATTTGCGTTCTTGCACATGCGCAGAAACACGAACTCGTCTCTGTGCAGTAAACAAATCAGTCTGTCATCGGCCATCTTTTGTGAAACGACCTCTACCTTATCCCTTGGTTATGTTTGTCCTTTTTTGACACGCTTTTGTCTCACTGGGCCTGAGTATACCATTTTTAATCATCTTATCATTGTGGAAACTTAATGCAAAAGTGATATCTACACTAAGACATACCATCAGCAAATGCTTTCCCCGTTTTTGGAAAGTAAAGTCAGAGATACTTGCACAGGACTTATGAGACCATATTCGGCAAATTTTTCCAGCCTATTTCTCAAACTGCTGTTAAAGTTTATCCCATGAGGGAAACGTATCTGCGCCCATAAATATAGGCCAAAGATCATCTTTTAAAGATAGAAATAACATCCAGGAAAACAGGGTAAAATCCTAGAGAAAAATAAATATTTCATTAACTGGGGGGTAAGTAATCAGAGAATCGTATCGGATGTGTGAAATCAAATGGGCTTGCTGTTGTGCATCTTAATCGCGCAGGTAATAATCAGTTGTATTTTTTTCTCACCACCGGTCTCTTCTTGCTGGAGTCTTTTGACTGAAGTGCAAATAGGTGAGGAAGAGGTCACAACTGGTCACCTGCAGGATCGAGATGTGCAGTAGCAAGCCCATTCGATTTAATGTATCCTATTTTTATGCGATTTTCCGTGATCACCCCCTCTCCCCTAGAGATTTGCCTACGCTGTCTTTCTTTCAATTAAGGTGAAGAAGATTTGCAAAAGTTAACTTTCGATCTATTTCTTAAATTCTCCATGAAATTCTCATCAATCATTATTTACCTACTTTACCGGAGCTTTCTGAGGCATTCCCTTTAAACGCGGCCTTTACTTTCTTCTTTATCATATTTTTGTTCTCATTGTTTTTGCAGCAAGATGGTGACAAAATTGAATACAGAGTATGGAATCCTTTCCGATCGAAGTTAGCCGCAGCCATCCTTGGTGGTGTTGATCAGATTCACATTACTCCAGGCAGCAAGGTGCTTTATTTAGGTGCTGCCTCTGGTACCACTGTTTCCCATGTTTCTGATGTCGTTGGACCTGTAAGTATTCACTAGTTTAATATATTCACATATTCTAGTTTTTTCTAGGGTTCATATTTTGCTAATCTTGGATTTTGTTCTTTTCTGTTTCTGTACTTTTCTTGTTTTGGGCAGTTGCCCGTTTGCTACTAAATACATAAATAAATAAATAAAAGCGAAGATTAATCTAGGAAACTTTCCCTCGTTTGAACTCTTTTACCATAACATTAACAAAAATCATTTGTCAGGCAGGATGAAGTAATGATTTTCCTCTCATTTTCTCGATGATATTTTTCAGGATGGATTAGTTTATGCTGTAGAATTCTCTCATCGCTCCGGTCGAGATCTTTTAAATGTTGCAAAGAAAAGGACAAACATCATTCCAATTATTGAAGACGCTAGACATCCACATAAATACCGAATGCTTGTCGGTATGGTTGACACAATCTTTGCTGACGTCGCTCAGCCTGACCAAGCCAGAATAGTCGCAATTAATGCTCACAGTTTCCTGAAAAATGGTGGACACTTTGTGATCTCAATTAAAGTGAGTATTCTTTTAGAGACCCAGTCTCTTACTGCTTCTTTTGTTTTTCTCTTCCTCTGCTTTTAGATTTTTAGCTCCTTCTTAAAAGATCCTCCAAACTTTTGTAAGCTTTATGAACGCATTTCAAAATTTAGATATGTTGTTGCAGTTTAAAACTGATCGCGATCAATGATTGTCTTGTTGTCATTGTTGGCTAATCGTTGACTTCCCACTAAAACCGTCGATAGGTTGTAAGAAAGGTATGGAAACCAATATTCGTGTCGAAAAATAGTCAAAATAAAACAATAAGAAACAGGAGTTCCTAGTATGATTCCAACTTACATCATCAATCTCGGAACTTCTGTGAGTTATCGTTGCATTTTGATGATTTTTCGACACAAACATCGGTTTCCGTACCTTTCACAACTTATAGTGAGGAACTGAGGATATTGAGACATAAGAATTCGAACAGACGCCGTCAGTATTTTCTGTTTATTTGTTCATGAAGTCAGCTGTGATGACAGTCGGCCACGATTATTTGAATGTGCATCGCTAATCCCTGATATGCACTGGTGAAACCCGTGCTGGTGGAAAGATGAAGGGGTGAATAGTGTCTTGTGTTTTACACAATATGTGAGTGTATTAATGAATTTCGGTGTTTTCTGATGCTGCCATTGTCATTTTTATGGATTTTTACATTTGCAATGATACTTTAAAACTCTTCGGCTGAAGTGTGCAACAGACACATTGGTCCACTCTTTATTTTCGTCCTTGACTGCAACATCCATTACGGCACGTTTGATGTTTTTTGTTTACTTATCATTAGGTCCAGAGTATGTCTTCAGTCCTGCAATTTTAGTCTTGTAATTTTTCGCCTTCGGCTGATCCGCCACTTACGATCCGCTGCCGGTCGATCCGACTTTGTCTATAGTCTACTCGTTCTAACTTGATACATGGAGATTCAGGTAGATTTGCCTTCTGAGGCAACGTAGGAGTGCTAACTCTCGTCAGTCGGCTGAGGTGACAGGGCTGCTGCCCAACTCTTGTGCTATGACCAACCTATTGAAGTGTTGCCATTCTCCATTTTCCGCAATTCATTTATCGCCTGCTCAGGTCTCAAGTTGGAACGAACAGTTGGCTATTCCACCACGATCCACCTCTGGCTAGTCCATCGCTGGCTGATCCGCCACTGTCTAGTCTGCCGCTGGCGAATCCGTTTCTGGCTGATTGGTCAGCGGCCAGAGGCGGACTAGCCAGTCGCGGATCGGCCAGCAGCAGACTAGCTAGTGGCGGATTGTCAGCGGCAGACTAGCCAGTGGTGGATTGGCCAATCCAAGACTATAATGGGAACCCGGGCAGTCAGAGATCCCATGGCGTACGATCGCGATTTGGTGCTGATGTTTGCTATTAGCATCCAGGCTGTCGGTGGAAGATCGCAATGTGGAACATGGCGGAACCAATGAAAAACGGGTTGTTCAGTCCTGAGATAAACAGAGCTTCTCTTGAAGCATAAAGATTTTTTTGGGAAATGCTGAACGTGTTGAACTTTGCGCAATTATACGGATAATTTGACTTACATCGTATTTGGCCTTTGTCGAATTGCCTGTAGTGTCAAACTGTTTTCTTGTTCCCCGGTTCGACACAATAAACTTTTTCTGTAATTGGATGTGCAATGAATCAATTTGATTTGTGCTCATCGGGAGCAGTCTTGTTTTCTCCGCAGCAGTGCTCCGGTGCAGAAAAGTTCGTAGTATCCTGTGTTGTAGTATAGTCATGTTGGAAATTATCGCTTTTCATAATCTTTTCTGCACTGGTGCAATACTCCGTAGAATTCTAGAAGGCGCCCCTTTAGTGTTCATTGGTGTACTTTCGCCCTTGCATTGTAACTTGAGACCTGGACCTCTTTTTGTGTGGCACAGACTTTCTTCCGTTCAATGTAAAGTCCCGCTCAAGTTAAGTCTCCACAAATCGACTGTGAAAACCATCCTGCTCAGCTTGCAAGAAAATTGCATTTTTTTATAGGATCTCTTGTCTCCTCCCTTCAAAGCCCGCTAATCTTCTCTTTTTTTTCCCAGGCTAATTGTATTGACTCAACAGCCCAACCAGAAGCCGTTTTCGCAGGAGAAGTTAAGAAATTACAATCAGAGAAGATGAAACCTCAAGAACAGTTGACGCTAGAACCTTACGAAAGAGACCACGCTGTAGTTGTTGGAATTTATAGGCCCCCACCCAAAAACAAACAGTAATAGGTGTATGTAAATTAAGAAACACTTTTTGTGTATTTTTTTTTCTTTCTCATTATCATTTGCATTTTATTTTTTATAATTTTTGACTAAAAACAAACAATAAAAAACAAGCAAAGAAAGAAGTTGAAAAGTTTTCAGTGTAAATAAAATATCCTCTCGTTAAAAATAGTTGTATAATTATAAAGTATTTTTATAAATTACAGCTTACCATTAAATTTGTATAATTTGATTGTTGAATTCAATCAAAATGGTGATCAATAAAATTGTTGTCTTGATCTTAAATTCTTGTGCCTTCATTTATGTTTTCACATCAACACAAACACTGTTTGAAGACTACATGGGGAAAAACATGTTAAGTCACTTCAGGTAATGTCAAAATTTTGCAACCTGACCTGTCACTTTTTTTCTATGTGGCTCACTCAAATAAAAAAAATTAAGAGCGAAAAAAAAAAAAAAAATAGGGAGTTTTGTTGGCAAGCAAGATAAATCCCTATTTTTTTTACTTGTAAGTTGTAACCTCTTATTTTAAGTAAGCTACGCAGAGAAAAAAGTGAAGTCACGCTTGCCCAATTTTGACAGCACCTCAAGTGACTTCAATATCACGTTCTTTCTGTGTAGTCTTCAGTTGAAACTGTTCATGTCAAAAACCATTCCTATCTCTTTTTAGAGGTAACAAATCGTGAGTTTCCACTCATGTTAGTGCGCTTTGGGGTTGTAGAAATGAAATGCTGCGTAATTTGATAAAATTGACTTGAAGTAAGAATTCAAATTAAAACTTTCGCAATTTCTTAAGGTAAGGCCAACCAGAAAATTAGAACCTTGAGCAATTTTTCAGGTTGAATGGTCAGAAATATTATGCCTTCTTTCATGTATGCTATACTTAAGTAAGTAGACCTACTGGCTAAACATTTACTCAAGCGTTGAACGGATACTTTAAGATTGTCGATGAATGACGCTAAGGGGCGAGTATTGTAACACGTTGCTGTTGTGACCATAGTTAAGTTTCCTGTCAGCTACAGCTCTCTAAAGGCTACTTATGGGTAGTCGTTAAAAATGGAAAGTTCAACTATGATTAATTGATTAATTATCACAACAACAGTTAAGTCTTACAATTCTAGACAACTTACTTGCAGGCTTAACGATCGGTTTTCGCGAAAAGTGAATGATTAGCTTGCTGAAACTTTAGTCCTCTCCAAACTAATAAATCAAAAAACTTAAACTTCTCATTTAATTTGAATATGTTTGAAACAAATAACTCGTAACTTCAGAAATATTCCGTAAAATATGAAACATTGAATGAATATCACGGTTGGGCTGTATCATGAAATGGATCATTATTGTTATTGAGCTGTGAACAGCTCTAAAGATGACAACTTTTTACTCATTAACTGAAGGTTATGAGTGTGAAGAATTTGATGAGTTATTTAAATTGAGGAGCTCCTCAGGAAAAGGCCAAATGAAACAGAGGGTGTGCACAAGCTCTAAAGTCCTGATTTCAAATGATTCTTCCGTGAAACTCTGATGAGGAAAACTGAGTTCTCAATTATCAGATGATTACGAGAATCCAATCCAACATTTCATACTCTCCTAATAACCTTTTGAAATCGGGTAGGTATTTTGAGCACGAGCAAACCCACTGTTTTATCTACCTTTTTACCAAAGAACTCCTCTATTAACAAGTATAGTATCTAAATACTTGTCTGGGATTTGAAAATTTACTGGCGCTTCAAATACCTTTGGAAATAATTTGAAATTTCAAATAATCTGAAAATCTTTCTGAGAAGCGATTTAAATCTGATACCTGAGGAAGTGTCGAAATGTCAGTAATTTTACAAAAAGGCAAAGCTCAATTGAATGTTACGAAATCTCCCATCATAGTTCCTTTTCCCAAGTTTGGGAAAAAATCAAGAGAATTAACGCTTCTACTCTTCCTTCAGAAATGAAACAGATATGCAAGATTTCGATACGTGGTTCATAGTAAGTTACGCCTCTTTGTACAGACAATGGTAAAATACATCTCTTCTTTTTTTTTTAAGAAAAACAAAAAACAACCTGACTGAGAAAGGGGGAAAGGACAAGCAACTAGCTGGAGGGACTTTGGCCTTTTGAATATTGATACATTCACTTTGCCCAGTTTTTGGAAAATTCGTGAATTACAAGATGATTTAAACAAATATGTTATTGGGCGTTTACCTTTTTATTACTAAGATAATAGTTAAAATAAGTCTTAATATGCAACAAGGAAACACAGAAATTATTTCCTTCTTCATAGAAAATACATCAATTTCTCTTTACAAAAAATATTGCACAAAAAGCTTTCTCTCACTCCGAACTGAAAAACAGCAGATTACTCTACTTTGGTAGAACTGGGGAAAGAAAAGAATGAACAGATGTCAAAATGGGCCGAGCTGCACTTGAAACCGTCTACGATCAACAAATGCACCAAGTTTCAAACAACTTACTTTTCCAATAACATTGGCTTATGCTGCAGTTTGTAAACATTAAATCAACCATTGAATTTGCAGCATACAGATGATTCGTGCCAAGCGTATCATGTTTTCAACAAGGCTAGTACAACTTTGTTGAATGTTGACGGTTACCGGTACGACTCGGCCCAGTTTGACATTTGTCCATTCTTTTCTTTCCCCAGCTCTACCACGGATAAAATGGAATTTTAATCATTGAAAACGCTTTTGTTTCTCTTTACAAAAAATATTGCACGAACAATCATTCAATCTCATAGAATAATAAAAAAAAAAAAAGAAAGAAAAAAAAAAAAAAAACAAGAAAAGAACAGATTGCTCTACTTTGGTACCACTGATGAAATGGAAATTATTGAAACTTAAAAAAAAATTCTTACTTCAAAACTACGCCATTTTGTAAAATATTTTCAACATCAAATCAATTTTGAAGATCTGATCCTATTTAAAGAGAATTGAAGGTGCTGCATTTTCTAGAGCACAAAAAGCTTGATTTCCAATGAGATGCACAGCCACAAACACAACAGACTTGAACTAAATGGGACAGAAGTGATTGTTTCCTACACATACACTTGAGTTCAGGAATGCTCAATTTCTAGTGTAGTTGCGTAGCAAAGAGCAGGTGTCAAATCACTTCTCCTTTGTGCTGGTTTACACTGATAAGTGCGTGTCTCTTTAAATCCTGCGCACTGACCGGCCAATCTTTGCAATTACAGGGAAAGTTTCTTGTTCACCCCTCTTCCCCGGTCAAAATGCAAGCACACTCAAGGCTTTGTCTCTCGCTAGAAACCAGAATTATTAGGCAATCAATCACAACAAAAACTGTAAGTTACAGGTAAGTATTATTTTTTTTTTTTTTTAAAAAACAACATAAATTAAGAGAATAACTTAACTGGCTAAAATACACATGATACAGATAAACTATTGCTATTGGTGTTGACACCGTCTTAGCTTAGTAACAACAATTAATAAAATAGAAAAATAAACAAATATAAAATTTTGTACACAACATTATTAAATTATTTAAATAACAACAGGCACAAGTAAGACCTCTTCAACACATCTAATTAAAACATAAACTTTATTTTTACAGATTTTCAGTTCCTTTCTTCTTAAGAAATCATTGATTTCTCTTAGAAACATACAAGACTTTAGCATACATCATTAACTTTCATCATGAAATTTAATTGCAACTATGCCGAGCTAAATGCTATTTGTTGAGGCAAAAAGTTTTATTATTTTTTTTTTTTTTGACAAGAAGAGTTTTTTTTATAACGAGTCATAATCATAGTGGGGTCTTCTGGAACGCAATTTTGAAGAAACCACAGAGACAGCCATGATTGAGATCTCTAACTAAAATTTTATACAGGCTCAGGGGGGTGATCACGGAGGATCGTTATCGATATCGTTATCGTTATCGTTTTCGAGTGCAGCAGTTACTCGCGCTGTAGTAGGCTATCCTCTTATTTCTTCTTCTTCAACACTATTCTACTCGATAACGATAACGATAACGATAACGATAACGATCCTCCGTGATCACCCCCCAGTTTCTTAACCTCTTCTTTTTTAAACTTAAATTTGAAGTTAAAACAAATCCATTTGAAACTGGTTTGATATGAAAGCAAAAAGGTTTTGGAGTGGCTATCAGGACACAGAAATTTTATAATACCATTTCTTTTGGAAGTGTTCACAGGATGAAGAAATCAGCACATAACTGATACAAGTAAAATTTTCTCACCAGGGCAAGCGCGCAAGAGGATGATTGCTCATTTCACCAGACAAGATGAGACATCTCAGAATCATCTGGTCTTATCTCTTATCATTAGAGTTTTGCAATCAGGAATTGCTTGAGAGGAGATAAGAGTCATTGTATTAAAATTCTGTGTCCGGATAGCCGCTCTAAAATAAATCGCAAATTTTTGATTTGAGATTAAAAAATGAGGGGGTAAGAAACCGTCTATGCTTGTCTCACTTTGAGATAGGACTTGTAACAAGGCGTTGTCCCTCTATAATTATAACTTGTTGGATTGTAATAGATATTAAGGCTTTCCATAGTTTCTTAACTCTCTTTGGGAGATTCCAAATTGGGTACGTAGGATGGGACTTGCTGTGGACCAGCTTGCCCGTCCGGGATATCAAAAGGAAGCGTCTGCGTTGGGACCTGATTATCTACACAGGCTCCAACATAAGAGTAAATCTCTTTCAAAACGAGGAGCATGGTATCTTCAGACTCCCAATAGCAGACATGACTGCTTAAAGCGAACAAATATTCGTTGAAGCTTTCCAAAGGAGCTTCTTGCAGCACGTAATCGATTCGACGCCCGTTATTCAAAAGACCGACCCTGATCGTTTCATCCAACTCATCATTATCGTAATGCATTTGACAAGTGGGATCCTCATCTTGACTCAATTCTTTCTGTAGAGCTTGAGTTACTTGCTGCTCGATTGATGCATCATCCGGAGGTTTATTAAATCCAGCCAGCTGATATACTGTATTGAGCGTATTTCGCATAGAGTCATAAATAGTTGATTTCAAGGCGGCACCAACGTGGGCCATAGTATCGCGCAGTTCCAGGTGCATTCTTTTCCGACCTTTGTGATGAGGAATTAATACTGGGCGCTTGTGTTCCATTTCCGGAAGGATGAGCGGTTCGATTCGATAAGCGACAGGATCAAACGGATGAAAGATGTTGAAAAAAGACGAGCAAGTGGGGAACTTAAAATCTGGACCAAGCGATGAAATCCCACGGATGGTGATGAACATTCCTATCGGAGCACCGAAACCGAAGAAATGAGCGGGTTGAAACTCTAACTGTGGGTATTTGATGTATGGTTGCCCAGTACCGGCACGACCTATCGTGACATAACTTACATCGTTATTCAAAGTGGCTTCTTCCGTTTTCAGGCAGCCTAAATTGATTTTTTTAGTATCATGCGATCCATTTTTATGCCCGTTTGGAGAGTCGCTCGAGCTCATCGGGTGACCGACAGGTAATTGATTGCACAACATATCAAATAAAATTAAAGAACCAAGACTGTGGCCTCCGACAGAGACGCCACCTCTAAAATGTGGATTCCTAGAACAGTAGAGTTTATAAATTCGATTCAGTTCGTTCCCTACTGCTTGAACGATTGTTTCACAAAAAACAGGACTCGTATAAAATAAGATATCTAGAAGCGTATCATTCGTAAAATGTCGAAGTTTCGGAATGGAGGCTAGAGTGATACTTTGAAGTTTTCGGTCGATGCCCGTCTCGGAACTATGGAGAACATCATGCCATGAAACGGGTAACACTTCAATACGGTTGACAATGCCTTGCTCTATCGCCCCTCGGAAATGGGACTGAGTTAATTGAAGAGAAATGTTCCGGAAGTCATCGACTGAAATAAAAAGAGAAAGGAAAAATGAAAACATAGAGTGAGTATAAAGACAAAGGCGTGAATTTAATCTTTTACAGCCATTTTTGCAAATCATTGAAATCCTTTAAAAGTTTCGTAGACAGTACAGAGTAACTGAGAAAAACGTACAATCAGTGGCATAAAAGCCCGATTCATCAACGCAACCCACATTACGAGTTAAAACCATGCACGCTTTCATTTATTTTCCTTTGCTCTATCAAAATAGAGAAATGTTTGAGCTACAAGTAATGCATGTTGCGTCAATAAAAAAATAACGATTTTTTTTGGTGGCTTTTCAGGCATAAATCATCCAGAAAATTGATTTCAAGCAGAATTTGACAAACAAAAATTTTTGGTAAAATTCGTCCACAAAGGGCCGCAAGCCTCCCTCTACGTAAGCGATAATCGCAATATGTCGCGGACAGTGCTTCGCACTGTCCGCAGAACTTCATAAGACTCTGTGTGGACGACTGCGGACATAAAAAAAGACAACTCATGTGTGGGTATAGTACAAACAATAATTAAAAACGCCGTACACATTAATTATAAGAGAAATTTTCATGTATTTCTCATGAAATTTTACAAATGCTTCAGTTGATTTCAGGCAAAAATTTTCCAGATCTTGATCCGAGCCCCACTGGTCGCTTCGGGGAAAAGTCACGTTTTTGGAATCATAAATTGAAACCAACGAAAAAATGCAAAATCCAATCACGTCAGAACCTGCAAAATTTTTTTAATGGATGTTTTGAGCCCAGAACAAGCGAAATTGGTTAAAAATTATAGCTGTAAATTAAGACATTTTTTTTGCCATAAGCTTAGTGAGTGCAAGTGACAGTATGTTTATCTGCCTCACTCATTGAGGCTCATGAGAATTTTTGTACTTCATCATTTTCGGCTTTATTTTTGAGCATTCCAGCTTGAAACTTACAGGATAGCTTCCTGAGGTAAGCTTGCAGGTTCTGACGTTCCAAATGCGTACTTTTGACATACATTAATCAATTTCAGCCAAACAATGTTGACTTTTTGAGCAGCGGTAGTGGCGCTATCCAATTGAATTTAAATCTGGACAAGCTTCGCCTAGAATCACCTTAAGTAAATAATTTTACAGCAGTTGGTGCAATCAAAATCAAAACACAACGAAAAATGTAGGTTATGCTCTTTGAGGAATAATACATAGATATTTGAACAGTTTAATGATCAGAAGCCAAGGCTTCGTTAATTATTTTTTGTTGGAGACACTAATAACAACAGTATATAAAATCTAGAGTTTACATACCAACTTCAGTAACAGGTCTAAATTTGAGATCACAAAATGAGCCGATTCCATGAACAAGGAACAACAAGTGGTCTGCTTTTTCTGGTTCTCCATCTGCGATGTTAAATTCATCTAGACCTCTTTTGACAATTCTGGGTTGTAGCTGGCCAGGCTGAAAAAATTTACAGTGAAATGTATTCATTTATTTATTCAACATAAATAATTACAAAGCAGAAATTAAGAAGGCGTAAGAGTTTTTACAAAGCTTTCAAAAAGTTAAAGAAGCGATTTCATAGGAGCTTTCTCAAAGCGGTTACCAACTATGCTTTCCAGTTACATCAAACCACCAAAGTTATCTTTGAAGGCATTCTAGGGCCACTTTAAAGACTGCTTTTTGAGCAGAAGATCGGTGTTGATCACGGAATGATAAATTCAAATAATTTAGAGACCTCCCTCAAAACAACAGGTTTTATTGTGTTCCCAACAACACCTATTCTCTATAGAAACGGGTTGATTTGGGGTTTACGCTTGATTTGACAACTGACTGACTTTTTTCGGAAAAATCTTGACTGGTAAGTCTCCGTTTTAGGGATCCCGTGGAAAGTGTTAAGCTTGGTGGCGAAAGGCCTTGAATTTGCTAGTGCTGTATTGAACCTAGTTCATCTCTTCAGTAGAAATGTGTCTTCTTTGTCAGTAAATACTAAATGGTAAATGTAATTTTGCTGATTGAACAAATAATGATTTTTAAAATTTCATGACAGTTTACTTACCGGATTTGAGTCCCAGCTCGTAAGATTAGAAAAACCGGAATTTTTTAAATTATGTACTATTGCAGTTGGACTGTGCATAACAACTTCATCTTCATTGGGTAATGTGATTCTGCGAGACCATGTGCCAGTCAGCACAGCTTGTTTGTATTCTTCCTGAAATAACAGAGTCGGAAATATTTGGTTAAAAGTCTCAGAGTTGATAGATTTTTCATGAAAGCTATATAAAAAAGAGTGTTTTTTCGCACATACTTTTGAATTGGGCGCAAGATTTTTTCCTCCGTGTGTTAAAGTTAAAGAGCTAGCATATCCCTATATTTGCAGGATACCATTGTACAAATTGAGGAATCTTTTGGAATTGGTTCACGGCAGCCCTGAAATTTGATCCTAGATATGGGATTTGATCTTTTTTGTTTCTCCTAGCAGACAAAAGTTATACTAAAATGGAACAAAGGGTAAAAATAACTGGTGGCAAAATAGCTACCTCAAGCTTTGTGGCTACATTTTCTTCATAAGGCATCTGTCGGGACTCTCCTGGATTTTTTGAGAACCAGGAACATCTACGGACCTCTGCTGGTTCCTCTTTCCAGAAAACGGCAGTTCGTTGTCTTCTTAAAATTTCAACATCATACCGTCCGCCGTCAGTAGGAACTATTGAGTTGACATTTAACTCCGCTGTAAAACAAGAAGTATTGACTTGAAATTAGAAATAGGCACTTGCTTCTGTAATGCAAATAAAATAATTGTTTTTAATTATTTATTTATTTATTTTACGGTATATAGCTCTCTGCATCTCAGACTGGAGCCTTCAACGAGAGTACTCCAGGCCGGGTTACCCACTTCCCCGCCTTTCTGGGGCAAAGGTGAAGTTAGGTTGAAAGGAAGAAAGAGGAAAAGGAGGAAACAACAGGCAATTTGACCTTAAGGGTTACAGTACAGAGCGAGGAAATTCAGGCTGACCCATGAATTTCCTCACTAGCCTACCCGTACCTAATAACGCTGTTTTCTGTAATTCTAGGTATGTGTTTTTCTTTGAACCAATCAAGTTTAAAGCTGAGTATAGTTCTTTAGGGATCGCGCCTGTTGCTGAGACTATTATGGGGGCATGAACTATACTTTTAAGATGGTGTATCCTTTTCATCTCATCTCCTAATTCATTGTAGGCTCTGATTTTTTCTTCAATTTTTTTCTGAAGATTGCCTGTACGTGGGACCGCTAAATCTATTATATATCCTGTCTTCTTTTCTTTATCTATCTATTTATTTATTTATTTATTTATTTATTTATTTATTTATTTATTTATTTCTTTATTCATTTATTTATTTACTTACTTATTTATTTATTTAACTATCTATTTATAATTTTAATCGCCCCAATTTTGGTCCACTTCTAGAGTTTACCGTTATTGTGGTCCAAATATGTTTTTTTTTTTTGCATTTTGGGGGAATTAAACGCCCTTTGGGCGAATAGGCGCTGCGTTCACCTCCCGCTCACTTCTCTCAATCTCAATCTTGCTCATAGTCTGATTTGGGGGTTGTCTGCAATTGAAAAAGAGGGTTTTCGGGGCAAATGGCAGTTTATTCCGGTTTTTTTTTTTGGTGGACCACAATTGGGGTTATTTATAAGGGACACAAACGCGGTGTTTCTCAATCCTGATGGTGTTCCCTGATTGTGACCCACATGAACCACAATCAATGCTGAAATATAATGCCTGGGACCACAATCACAGCCACTAGCCACAGCCACAGACCAATATGTGTATATCTATGAATCTATTATTTATTCATTTATTTATTTATTTATTTTCTACAAAAGGACAGAGCCCAATATAAAGTACAAATAGGAATATGAAAAGAAAGAGAGATAGGGACAGAATCCAAATACTCATTAAAATTAATGAAGTTTGAATTGAAATATAATTTTTTGAGTCTAAGATGCTGAAATTTTAACTTTCTTGCACATTCAATTTTGGTACTTTTCTGTTTCATAAAGAATCGTGTTATGCAAAAACATGACAAGCTTCAAATTCGAATTTCTGCTCACAAATCTGCAAAATTATTGGTTATCCAAACATTGCGGATGCTTCACTAAGCTCAAAGTTGCGCGCGGTTAGCTTTTTGCTTTGCTTAGTTTCTCAAAACACCACTTCACATTAATTTTTGTAACTGCCAAATTTGTTTTTAGTGGTGCCGTAAGCCAAAAAACATCAAATAAATACATTTGCCTGGCGACTTTTTACATTAAAATGACAAGTCAATGCGTTAGAGAGGAAAAGTAGAGAGAGTCAAAAAAGAATACTCATTACTCACAGGAACAAAAGGCAGATTCCAAATTCAGTGAATCGGCCATACTGAAAGGGTACCATATCGTCTTCCCTTCAATATCTCTTTTGAAGAACCAATGTTGATAGACTGGGCGATAACTAGGATTATTATTCTAAAAAAAACAACAGAAAAAATATGAGAAAATTTGAGGGATAAGTAACCTGATTGCACTAATATAATCGGAGTAGAATCTCCGGTTACATTTCGTACTAAGAAATACGACAGTTCACAAACTATAATTCCAGGGTAAGCTACGTTTATATTAAAAAGTCAAATATTACTTCCACTTAATCTGTAGTATGAACAAAGGATAATACCCTTGATTTTAGAAAAATATTTCTGGATTACACTTCCTTAACAGTTTGAAAACTTAGCGAATCCCGGTTGCATTATGGAATTAGCAAGTTAGCTCGATTACAAAAATAATTTTTGAAATTTAAAGTTCAACCTTATTAATCGAGCCCAAATCTAAATGCCACTGCAACAGAACCATTAAAAAGCAGTCTTTTTCACGTTTGCAGTCGTTCACATGAAATCTTATGGAGCATTATTGTGAACAGTGCCAGCCACAGTGAGCATTTGAGAGCGACTATTGTTCACAAACGCTAAGGCTTCAATTAAACAAAATTTTGCTGTTGTTATCAAATCGTGCGTGATTGAAATTTTCTTAACAAATTAATTGTACCCCAAAAAACACAAAAATCGCATTTATATTATTTCTTTTGTTCACAATCATCCATAGTTGTCTACACAAGAGTCCATATAAAAACCTCTGTGAACCACAAACGGATAAAAAAATTCGTGCTCGATCACAATTTTCTTGACGAATTGTACTCGAAAAAAATCCAAAAATCGATTTTTTACAGATTTTTTTTTTTTTTTTTTTTTTTTTTTTTTTTTTTCCCCGTTTAAAACTATCCCCAACTGTCCATAAGTCTCCATGTAAAACTCCTGTGAGCTGCAAACTGATAAAAATTGTGTTATGTGACAATTTAATGAATGAACCGTGTCCAAAAGAAACCCGGCAAAAAAACGATTTTTTATCCATTTTCTTCCTTCCGTTCAAAACCGTCCACAGTCGTTCGTACGGTTAACAGAGATTTCGTCCAATGCAAGAAAGTCAAATTTTTTTTTTGCCCAACTTTCTATTTTGTCCCGTGTAAGAATACATACAAAAATTATTTGTCCAAATTTAAAAATGTCCAGAGTATACTTTTGTCCAACAGGAAAATTGGCCAAAAACATTATGTCCATAAATGAGAAGATGCACAAGATTCTGCACACATAGGTATGTTCTATCTACAAACATAACATTCAATCTGACGAGAGGATAGTTAAATGATCCCTTTTGATCGAATAAATGAGATTGTTCATTTCTTCCAATGCGTAATAGTGTATTCCGTTGATTTGTTGATTTCCACAAATGTTTCAAAATATTGGACGAAATTGATGAATCGTTCATTCTTTTGATTCAAAATGGACTAAATAAAATGGGGATAAGTTGTATGTTGGACAAATTAGCGCTTTGGACAAAATAACAATGGACAGTTTAAACTGGAAAAATTTACATTGGACAATCTTTTTTGGGTAAAACGTGTATTGGACAAATTGGGATTGGACAAAATCTCTTGCAACCGTACGGACGTAAAACTTCGATAAACCGCGAACGGATAGACAAAGATGGATAAAGAGATGAAAAATACTCACGGGTGAATTGAAATTAGAGGAGTTGTAATCAGCTTCGAAGCCTTGCGCCATGGCCGAAAAAGCGGCTCCGTCAGTGACTTCGACGGGTGTGGGTGACATTATGGATGCTGGAGCGGAGGGCGGTAAAGGGATGGAAGAGGTGGTACCATCAATGGTAGCGACGGACGGGTACTGCTGACTTTGCTGATTCTGCTGATGCTGCATTTGCATGCTCAGCGTCGGCGGCGGAGAGAGTGGACTTTGCAGGGGCAAGGGAGCCGCGACTGCACAATTCGTCGAGACGGTCGCTAATCCGGGCACTTGAGCATAAGCGGTTTTCTTCAGCTTCCCCAAACGATAGTTGTTGCCTGCCGATCGAAAAAAGATACAAAAAATGATTAGATCACAAAACCGGTTACTTAAATTACATGCGAAAGTCTAGCAGAGACCTTGCACACACTCGCATTCCAGAGAACAACGAGAGAGAATAAATTGGAGTTTATAGAGTTATTGAGGAATCATAAGAAAAAAAATTGAAGTTGAGGTTTACGTTTAAATTTTCCATCTTATAAATTGTGGTGAAGTGTGCAAATCGGGTTCCAGTTCGGTCTTTTTAATGGGTTTAAATAGACAAAGTGCGACGTTGCCGGTTTTCAGGCAATTTTTAAGGATATAACAGGACAGATTACATATCCTAGAGACAAAATCTAGAAGGCCATTAGCATCGCGTGCGCAACGTGGCAACGCTTCATTTTGTCCATTTAAACCCTTTTAAAATATCGATTCGAGGGAGTTCACAATGCACCCCGGCCTCCAATAGTTCAAATTTTGGTTTATTACAGATTTAAATGGACGAAATGTAATGTTGACAAAGTGCATGCGACGCTCTCACACATGACTCAAGCATCAAATTCAGGTTTTAAGACCCTTGAAGCCGACCAATGTCTACAAACGTTCTTCAATTTATACACATTTTATGCCAAAGAAAAGCACTTTCACATCAGTAGTGGCGTAGCGTGCATTTTGCAACGTTGAAATGTGTCCATTTAAACCCATGATAAAGGTCGAATGCGAAGGTGTTCACCGAACACCCAATAGTTCGATATTTTTCATGGATTTAAATGAACGAGTTGCAACGTTGTCAAATTGTACGGATGCACGCTACGCCACTGCTCCACATTCCTCGACTTAAAGGGCGCATGTCAAGGAGCGACTTAGGTAAATATGGTCCTTGAAGAGGAGGACAACAGATTTCCTTTCATTTAGCTGCGACATGGGTAGTTTTAGGGGGGGGGCTTAAACATCTGAGTAAAACAGGCGGCTTGACGTTTTTTTTGTTTTTTTTTGTTTTTTGTTTTTTGTTTTTTGTTTGTTTTTTTTTGTTTTCTTTGTTCACTTTCATAAAAGGAAGACATAATAATGTGCCCATTAACTTACGTTTGCAAAATAATTGAGGAAATTGATCTCAGCTCATCAAGTACTATCATTTCCTTCATAAAAAACGCAAAATCTCAGACCCTTGCATCTGCCCCATTCCATGTTTTCCCTGATGCTAGACTCTCTATTGACCAACAGAACCCGCCTACGGCTGTGTAAAGGGTGAAGCATCATAACGTACCTGCAGAGCCTTGAGGAGGCGCTAGAGGAGGCGGTAGAGGCGACTGATGCGCCGAAGAACTAGCTTGAAGGACCGAACCAGCGGGAGACTGAACATCTGAGAGAGGTGGAGGATGAGCGGCTTTCAAAGTTGTCAAGTTCGACGCTAGATTGCAGTTGTTGAAGTAGTGGCTCAAATCATCAGCTGCAGGATCCGTTGACGCGGCTTGGACGCTCGGATTGTAGTAAGGAGAGGTCGATGTTGGGATCGGTAAATTGGGAGAGAAGAGGGGCGAAGAGGAGGAGGTCAGTGGAACTGAAAATCCTTGACTAGGAGACGAGGTCAAGGGAACGGAAGAAAGTCCTTGACCTTGTGATGATGCGGACAAATGACCAGAAGGATTTCCAAGGCCGAAAGGTGATGTTAAAGGGATAGAAGCGAGTCCTTGGCCTGGGAACGAGGTAGGAGGGGTCGCGTGACCTTGGCCTGGGAACGAGGTAGGAGGGGTCGCGTGACCTTGAGTTGGAGATGATGTTAAGGGAACAGAGGCGAGTTCTTGACTTTGAGACGAGCTTAGAGGGGTTGAAAGGCCTTGACTTGGAAACGATGTTAGGGGACCGGAAGCGAGCCCTTGACCTTGTGACGAGGTCAGAGGGACCGAGTAAGAGGGAGGTGCCGAAGAGTCTGGGGCTGCTCTGAAAGCTGAAGGGGGCACGTTAAATTGAGGGACAACTGGAGGGGGAAGAGGGGTGCTCCTTCTTGAATCAGGATTGCTTCCTGTATCACTATGAGTTGATAAACCACTGCTGCTCAAGTTTGATGGAAAAGAAGTCGTGCTTGGATTCGTCGCACCTGAAATCAGAAATTGAATTGTATCTTTGAGTGAAACTGGCATAGAAATTGTAGGATCAAGCAGTGATTATTTCAACGGAACGATCAAACGTGTTGAAAAAAAAAAAAAAAAAAAAAAAAGTTTATTAGCACGCTAACAAACACACTTACAAAAAAGATAAAAACTTCTTAAAAAAAAAAAAAAAAAAAAAAAAAAAAAAAAAAAAAAAAAAAAAAATAATAATAATTAAAATCGGTTTCGAACAGTAAACTGTTGAAATGGTCTCACCAAGTTAAATAAGCGAACGGTTCTGCAGACATTTGCTAACGAAACTACTACAAGCATAACTCTTCGATAAATTTCAAATTTTTTACTAAGTAAACTGACATTTTGCATATTAGCGTGAAATTTAGCATGCTGTATTCAAATTTTGTCTCTACTTTCCCTCTAGACTCAATTTTCTTTCGGAAAACTGAAATTATCTGCACCTAACCTCAAATTTACGATCCAACGGACACCAAGTGAAAAGTAGGAAAGTTGAGGAAGAACCGTAGAAGCTGGAGCAAAACTGATGAAAAATTTGGATTCCTCGACTGAAATCCTTCTGAATTATTTGTACGAAGATAGCTACTGTAGGTTTCGGGATAATTTGTCAAACTTTTTCCTAATTATCCATAAGGAGAATCTGTTAGCATATGTCTTGTCCAAAAGGAAATTTCGTTAGCAAATGTCTGCAGTTCGTAAAAATCAAGTTAAATGTATTACAGGGGTACAAGGATTGTCAATTTGTCACCACTCTGCTTATTACAATGGCGGCTCGTGCGTTGTGGCAACAATGGACTCTCTCAATTTAAACCAATGTAAAAAATAGATGTTTAGAGGGTTCAATTATCATTAAAACCCCCAAGTTCGATACTTTTGCGTAGTTTTAAGTAGCAAAAACCGTGGTTGCCAAATATTGCAAGAACCGCCATTGCTGCTTAATAGCTTCAATTTGGAGCACAGTGCCATAAGAAAGATTTTTTTTTTTTTTTTTTTTTTTTTTTTTTTTTTTTTTTTTTTTTTTTTTTTATAGGGCCAAATTAGGTCCAAAAATTCGACGATTCTAGTGAGAAGTTGCTGGTATTATTCAAAATAAGATAGGTAGGTACTTTATTCAAGCAAATGTAACCAATTGTAAGTTGTATCTATCAACTACATATGTAGAACTTCTTGACTAAAAACTACTGAAGCGGCTACGTACTTTTTTAGTCATTCATTTATGAATGGGTACAATAAATCTATTCGAGTGCACCCGCGCCCATACACGTAGTATTTACGCATACCATTAAACTAACCTATCAGATACCACACACTCAATGTTGCCAAATGTCTTAATTTTAAAGGTATTGATGTCCGCTCTCTGATTATTCGCGCTCAAGGTTCAGGCAGAATATACGAAAAGTTTCACTTAAACGCTAAGTTTTCGGTCAATCACGTGAGAAGTATATGCATTGGGGGAATTGGAGGGAGAGAAGAAAGTCCGACTGATAAAGATACTATAGTCAACTTTACGAAATAAAAGTAAGTAAACAGAAAAAAAAAAAATGTTCGGGTGCAGGACTGTCCTGTAGGTACCATAAATAAAACCATTAACTATATAATTAGCGGCAAAATTGCGTTCTCATTCAGAATTATTCAGAAAACTTGTCATTATTAGGAAGAATTTTTACAGACGCATAGTTGTTGATTCCAAATATTTTTAAACTTAGGGTGAGAAAAAGGCGAAAAGTTTCTTACTTTGCGTTTATAAAGGGGGTTCGATCGCAGAAGAAATTGACGTTCTATTTTGCATACAGCTGTCCAAAATTCATCATATTCCGTAAACGATTAGGTTGATTGTGGATTAGATATAGTATCGCTTGCACTCACTCGCACTCACTGAGCTTATGGCGAAACGAATTTCACAATTTACGCTTTTAATTCTCAACCAATTTTGCTTGTTTTGAGCTTTACATATCCATGAAAAAATTTAGCAGGTGCTGAAGTTTTTAGATTTTGCGGGATTTCTTTGATTTCGATTTAAAATACCAAAAACACGACTTTTCTCAAGAGCGACTAGTGGCGCTATCCATCGGATTAAAATCTGGAAAAGTTTCACTTGAAATCAACTTAAAAACAAGGCCGGCCTCGGTGGCTTGGTGGTCAGGACACCTGACTGCCAATCCAAAGGTCCCGGGTTCGAATCCCGGTAATGGCAGCAGATTTTTCACTGGTCTTGTCGCTCGGTCTCCTCAAAAGTGGGTCCACGGCAAAGATTACAGTGGAAATCTGAGTGCCTAGAGCATGGATGTTTCCTTGTCAAGTTTGGTGAATCATCTCATCTGTCTAAACCTAATCACCCATAATCAAAATTCTGTTCTCTCTTCAAAAATCAATAGTTAGTGGCTGTCGTGTACAGGCACAAAGGCCAAAAGCCTAGTGAAAAGGCTTAGCCAAAAAAAAAAAAAAAAAAAAAAAAAAAAAAAAAAAAAAAAAAACTTAAAAACAAAATTAAATAAATAAATAAATAAGTAAATAAATAAATAAATAAATAAATAAATAAATAAATAAATAAATAAATAAATAAATAAAAATTAAAAATGTGGCAACCCAAAATGGTACATCCCGGGAAAAGGAATGACGAAAACATCCAACCGAAAACGAGATAAGCAGGGGAGGAGGTAAAATTTATGACGTATTCGTACAGTTACACATAATAACAGTGATTCAGGCAGGATTAGCGTATGCAAAGTACACAGACCACCCCTTCGCCCTCGCCATCGGTCCTCCCCCTCCCCCTCCCCTGCCCTCTTCGCCTCTTCGTCACCTTTGTCGCCTCGTCACAATATCATCGGAGGAGCGACATGACACACAATACCCGGTCCTGTGTTCCACGGTTTACGCCGCGGCCGCCGAGACGCGAAAGATAGGAGTAGTCAGCTTCCTCTAAGCGCCCCGCGCTGTCGATGCCTCACACTGGATCGAAACAAAGCTCTTTCTGGGTATAAAGAATTTCAGCCCAAATGGGTCTGTTGCAAACTTTTGCTACAACGATTAAGAGCGTCTATTCTAATGTAAAATCACCTGAAAAGTCCATTGGTGGCATCAGAAAGTCATAAAATGCAATAATAAACTCACAAGAGGCGTTTAATGAAATCCAAGATGGCGGAGAAATATCGAGCAATTTGTATGCATGCACCACAAACATCCAAGGATGGCCAACTTTGACAACCTCACTGGAGGTAGAGGTTACGTGTTTGTTTACGTTGTGATTGGTTGTGATGGATATTGTGAGGTTGGCCATCTTTGGAGGTTCGTGATGTATGCATACAAATAGCTCGATATTTCTACGCCATATTGGATTTCATTAAATGCCTCTTGTGAGTTTATTATTGCATTTTATGACTTTCTGATGCCACCAATGGACTGTTCAGGCGATTTTACATTAGATTAAACTCTATTAGTCGTTGTAGCAAAACTTTGCAACAGACTCATTGGATCAGTGTACTATAATTATCAAAATAAAGTATCCTAGTCAAAATTCTTATTCATAGGCGGATCTAGAGTCCCTATATGTAGAGAGTTAAGACAAGTGAAACCATGGGCGCCGCCATTGGATGCGATTTAGCACATTTGTTTACATTCTGAGGGCCGTTGTGTTTTCGTCCACTGCAAAGATTACAGTGCCGCTGAGTTTCTAACGATGTAATCTTTTACTGCTTTTGTGGATCGACATCTATTTACGCTTTGAAAGATTCTTTTGGGATTTATAGACATTCTTGAGGCGTATCATGATTAAAACTAACAGATTCGTCGAACATTAACTCTTTATCCGCAAAATACAGTTGGTAAACAAATGCGATTGTAAACAAAAGTGCAAAATCGCATCCAATGGCGGTATCCGTAGAGCCTAAAACTCATCGACCAATCAGAAGTTGACTACCCTCTTGTCTTACTTCTCTACATATAGGGACTCTAGGCGGATCCAGCAATCTGGCAACTGTGCATTCTTCCCATTATAATGAATGATTAACAATCGATTCTTGAAGGGGCTATAGTCCTATGACAAATCGATTGTTTCTCATGCAATGAAATGAGAGGAGTACACTGTTGTCAGATTGCTGGATCCGCCTATGTTCTTATCGTTAAATTATTCCGTTGTTTTTAATAGAATCAACAATTTTTCAAGACGTACTCTAAAATGGGGATTCTGCTTAGTCTTTGAAGACTTGAAAGTCACAAAATTGCCCAAAGCTTACCGAAATTCGAAGGAGTAAAAATTTCGACTTGTGTACTTTCTTTTGAAAGTCATAGTACACGATGATTCAATATTGATCAGCAGTGGCATGCAGCTGGTAAAATTTGGCAACAATGTTTTCCCTTCATTTAGTGGCGGCTCGTGCAATGTGACAACTATGCTTTATTCCCATTTAAACTAACGCAAACAAATCGATTTCTTGCGGTTGCAATTGAACCTCCTGAAGACCGATTGTTTTACATAGCTTTAAATAGAGAGAATAGGTTGTTGCCTCATTGCATGCGCCGATCCGACCCTGCTTTCGTTTGAGTCTGTGTTAGTATGTACAACAACCGATTTGTTGGTGAAACGCTACTTATTCACTATCGAATCGATTGTTTTACATAGAATCAAAGGGATAAAAACATTGTTGTCGAACGGCAGGAGCCGCCACTGTAGTGAATTATTGATGTTCCTTTACAGCGGAGGCGTTGCGTGCTAGTTAGCGATGTTGCATTTTGATCCGAGTATAAAAGTTCGAATGCAAGGGTGTCCATGCAAAAGATCGATCTCGAGATCGTTCAGTACAGAGCAAATGCATGTTTCGATATTCTACATGAGTTTAGATGGGCCAAATGAAACGTTGCATGTTGTCTATTTAAACTCATGCGATGGAGCGAACTCGAATAAAAGCATGTTTATTGCAGAGCCAATGTTTCGATCTTTTCCATGGGTTAAAAAGAGGCAACGTTTCATTTTGTCCACTTAAATCCTTGCAAAAGATCGAAATCGAAGGCGCGTGTATTGCAGAGCCAATGTATCGATATTTTTCATGGGTTTAAAAGGGCAAAATGCAACGTTGCATTCTGTCCATTTAAACCAGCAGTGGTTCGAGCAATGCAGGCGGTATCTCCATTTAAACCTACGTAAAATAATCGATCTTTGGGGGATTCACTAAATCCCTGCGAAATCGATACATTAGTGTAGGTTCAAACAGCAAAAAACATGGTTTCCAACTGTAGCACGAGCCGCGCCACTGATTTAACCACCAGCGAAAGATCGAACTTGAAAGTGTTCATTATAGCCAAAGTTTCGATTTTTTTCATGGGTTAAATGGGAGACGCAATGTTGTCAGATTTAACACTACGTATAAAAAATGTCCAGCAAATTCGCTGTTTCAACTCGCAGTGCGTCGCCCGACACCCCGAGGCCCGCGCTTGATCAACCTACTAGCGTCAACGCAGTCTATATGGCACTGGGATTTATCAGAAATCCTTCGGGGGGAAAAAAAGAAAAAAAAAATCGATGATGCAACATCCGTAGCATATCCGCCGTTACACACCTGTAGTGCTGTATGGGTATATGCTCAAGATAAAAAAGAAAAAAAAAGAAGAAGAAAAAAAGGAGAATCTTCCTGAAATAATTAAGCCTTGTTTCAAATCCCGTGCAGCTCTCGGAGGAAGCACCGAATCCAATTTCCGAATCTCTTTTCAATTTTTATTTTTATTTATTCCCATTTATCCTGCATCTCTTTCATTTTTTTTTTTTTTTTTATTTTTTTTTATTCCAGTATTCCATTGAATTGCTTTTGTCGAAAAAAAAAAAAACAAAAACAAAACAAAAACAAAAAAAACAAAAAAAAAAAAAAAAAACAAAAATTACTCATTTTCACACGATCATTGAAATATTATTCTTTTTTTCCTCTCCCTCTCATTCACAAAAACGAGAAAGTACAGTTAATTACAATTTTTTTTTTTTTTTTTTTTTTTTTTTTCTCGTTTGAAATTTCGACTTTATTTCCTACGTATTTGACTTTCTCCCGTCCTCTATTATTCCCCCTCCCCTCCCCCTCCCTCAACGGATAACCGTTCCTGGATCGCCTTCGTCGTTTTGTGCGCCGCTTTTTTTGCATTTTACTGGGGCCCGCGGATTTTAAACATGGTGATGCGAGTCTACTGTTCTCACCTGTGGCTTCTATTCTGGTTCAGTTGCTGTTCCGTCGAGGGAATCGTCACGCGTCCCAGGCCGAGCGGGAGTAGCGGTGTTTCGGAGGATGGTGTGCGTGAAGTGCGCGGAGGTGCGTTCGGAAGGGATGATGAGCCCCAAAATGGGGGTCTATCGGCTCCGACCGCTTTGGATCGACCCCCGTCGAGGAATGTGGAAACTTTCGTGATAAGTTCGGCCGATGATCAACTATTAACGGATACGTTGCTTACTTTGTCAGGTAACGTTTACATTTTCTATCACCGAGAAAAATGTTTGGTTGAAATTGCGAAACGTATTATTAATAATGGGGTAAAAAGAAATTCTTTTTAAAATAATAAGAATTCTCCTTGATCCAACGATTCTTTCTTGAGATTCTTCTGAATCATCAGAACGTTCAATTAGACCAATGATCATTCTCGTTAAATCGCAATAAGAATTCTTATTATTTTAAAAGGAATTTCTTTTTACCCCAATTTCTTAATACGTTCCGTAATTTCGATCAGAATTTTTTCTCTTTGTAGTTTACTATTACTATTTATCAAATTATCCATTCATTGATTTCAGAGCTGCCATTTTGCGTCAAATTAAAACCCATATATGCCCAGAATTATTTGACATTCTTTATTGGGTGTTTTTCTCAAGAAACACAATTTGATAACTAAAAACACGAAAAAATTAAAAAAATAAACAGACATTTTTTAGGGCAGCTAAATTCTACGAACAAAAAAGCCCAAAATTGGTTTTTGAGTACAATTGGTCCAAATTGACTGAAATTGGGTCCAAATATAACACAACATATGGGCATGAATGGGTTAATGACATTTTTCAATTCACCGATGGTTCTACCGATTGAAAAAAATTTCAGACAAGTTCAGTTTAGTGTATGACTGTAATGCACAAAAATACTCTGATATATAATATTTTCTCAATCGGTGGAAACTCCGTTGATTAGTTAAGATAACTGCACGTTTTAAAAGTCATCGACGACTCCACCGGTTGAGAAAAGATTACAGATTAGAGTATTTTCACGCGTTGCAATCATACACTGAACTGAATTGTGTAATCTTTATTTCTCAACCTGTGGAATCTTCGGAGAGTTGAAAAATGCAGTTAATTATACGGAAAACGGCATCTCTGATTGACTGACACACCAATTTACCGGCAAGGGAACTTAATTGAAAATGAGAAATTTGTCACTTTTTTTTCTGGGGAGGGCGAACTTTTAATGACATTCTGTGGCTTTAAAGTTTATCGAGGATCCCCCGGCCTGGAAGGTATTTTATACACCCCCCCCCCCCCCCCCCCCCAACCACATATTGTCGTCCATATCTGACGTAAAAGCGCAAGTCAGGAATTTTTACTAAATTGTCTTTTTCATCGATTCCTATGAAAAAAAAATTAAGCTCATTCGAACATCTGTGATGTCAAACATGCCAAATTCTCAACAGTTTCATGTTATAACCGAAAACGTTTATGCGTAAGTCATCAAATCCAAGGAATCAGTCAATTTTGTTTTCGCTTTCCTGAAAAGTTGCAGAATTCGACTTAAACGCCTGTGCCCTGTACGTCAGGTGGAGGACGATTTGAAATGGCTTACAGACGCAATCGAACAAATTGTCTATTTGATATATTCAATATTCATCGCAGATATACCTTTCTGATACTTTCCTTAAAACGAACTATGACGAATAACGTTTTAACGTTTGTGAAAATTAAAATAAATTATTCGGTAATCGACCAGCTTAAAGAATAAATTTAAAGTATTTCTGACTGTGGATTAAACTACAAGCTGACCCAAAACTGATTAAAATTTACGACTCCACGGCTTGAATGAAAACATCGGCTTTATACTGCTAAAGACGAGGTCGCGCTTTTGGTGGTTTAACCCTTTATGGGCCAAGCCTGAGTACCTATACTCGTTTTTCTCCTCTAGTCTATACTTCACAGTGTTACAGTCTCCATTCAGTATAGACTCGATTATCAATGAAAACACTCTCACAAGAAAAGGTCGGTTCAGGCGCCTTCAATTCGCCATATAGGCAATTCCACCTCCCCCATGTACGAACAGTTAACTACCTTCCCTGTATGAACGGAAGAGTGGCTTTCTTTTGACCTAATATAAGTTGGCAAGTTGGCCCTTACAGAGGGTGAATTGAAGCTGATGTTTTCATGAAAGCCGTTGAACTGTCAAGTTCAATCTTGGACAACCTGTAATTGTGAATTACACCTTTATGATTGCATTCAATCAGAGTGCGTCGTGCAATTAGATAAGTAACATCAGTGGCGTCGCGTGCCATCAGGCAACAATGCAACTGCTCCATTTAAACTCATTAATTACATCGAATTTTCCTTGTGCACTGTGCGCCCCCTGAATTCGATAATTTACATAAGTTTAAATGGATAGAATCCATTGTTGCCAAATTGCACTCGACGCCACTGAGTAACATTCCGACCCTTTAAATTCACTGAAAATAACGAATTCGAGGGTGTTCGATGCACATTAGATAGTTCGATCTTTTACACGGGTTTAAACGGACAGTAAATTGCAATATCGATGGATTTTAAGCAACGCTATACTGGTGCAAGCAACGACGAAAAAAAAAAAAAAAAAAAAAAAAAAAATGCGACTACATTGAGGTAATTTCTAGCGAAACTTATCCAGATGTCAATCCGATGGATAGCGCCACAAAAAAGTCGTGTTTTTGACATTTTAAAGTGAAAAAAAAAAAAAAAAAAAAAAAAAAAAAAAAAACGCAAAATCCAAGGAACACCGGCACCTGCGAATTCTTTTTAGGGGTTTTTTGAGCCCAAAAACGAGCAAAACTGTTTGAGAATTAAACCCGCATTTCTTGAAATTCATTGCACCATAAGCTTAGCGAGTGAGAGAGGGATACTCTGTCTATCTGCCTCTTTCGCACTCATTGAGGCTTAAGGGCATTTTCGTATTTCATATAATTTCCGACTTTATTCTTTAGTGGTTCAGCTTGAAACTTTCAGATTACCTAGAAGCCATTTTTAGCGGCGAAACGTGCGCGTGCGGTGTCCACGGTTCGAACTAATCGACCACTGGCTTATCTAGGAATCTATCCTTCTCTCTCTTCTTCCATTAGAATGCGTGTATGATAGAAAAGGACAGATTAGGGGCAGTCATGTGATTTTCGCCCTCTCTTTTATCCTTTTCTAACACATGCATTCTAATGGGAGAAGAGAGAGAAGGACAATAATATCTTGGATCCGCTAGTGTAATCGACCCAGCAATCATCTTAATGGGGCTTTTGCAAACTTTCGCTATGAGCAAATGAATAGTCCAATTTGCTGTAAAAACCAACAAAAATCACGAAAATCACACTAGGGAAGTCTAAAAATTCTGTAATAAACTCACATTGCTGCTACAATGGCAAGATCATAAGGGTGGTTCAACGCAGGTATCATGGGAGATTCCTGTCTATTATGTCACTTTCTCTACGGAAACACATAGATATGTCTCAATTTAGATAGGAATCTCCCATGATACCTGCGTCTCTCCGCCATTAAGCCCGATTCTGAGAGTGAATTTCGTGATTTTTTTGTGTACTCATCGTCATTTTTACTGGTTTTTATGCAAGAATCAACTCTTCAATCCCCTATGTAGCAAAAGTTTGCAAGATCCCAATTTGCTGTAAAAATCAGCAAAAATCGCGAAAATCACACTAGATAGGGAAGTCTATAAAATTCAGCAATAAACTCACATAACTGCTACAACGGCAAGATCGCAATGGCGGTTCATCGCAGGTATCATGGGAGATTCCTGATATCTATTTGTCACTTTCTCTACGAAAACACAGAGATATGTCTCAAATTAGATAGAAATCTCCCATGACACCTGCGTGTCGATGCGATTTCGTCAATGAAAGTGCATTCGCCCTCTCATATTCTCATTCTCTCTCTCTCTCTCTCTCTCTCTCTCTCTCTCTCTCTCTCTCTCTCTCTCTCCCCTCTCTCTCTCTCTCTCTCTCTCTCTCTCTCTCTCTCTCTCTCTCTCTCTCTCTCTCTCTCTATCTCTCTCCCCCTCTCTCCTTCCTCTCTCTCTCCCTCTCTCTCCCCCCTCTCTCTCTCTCTCTCTCGCCATTAAGCCTGATTCTGAGAGAGAATTTTGTGATTTTTTCGTGTACTTATCGTCATTTTTACTGTTTTTTTTTTTTTTTTTTTTTTTTTTTTTTTTTTTTTTTTGCAAGAATCAACTCTTCAATCCCCTGTAGCAAAAGTTTGCAAGAGCCTCCATTGCAGACAGAAACACACAACACATCAACCAAGATCCATGAACAATCAGAAACGGAGATTTGGATCGAAGGAGTTGGTTAAAATCCAGACAGGCGATAAATTTATGAGATGGTCAAGTTGAATGGGAAGATGGGTGTAGGTGGGGGTGAGAGGGAGTCAAATATTAAAGTGATAAGTAAACGTTGAGATTTGAGAGGAGGAGAGAGAGGGAGAGATTGATTGATTGATTGAAAATTTTTATTATAGCATTAATCCTAAAAATTAAGACAATAAAATAGGATTAATGCCATGGAGGTCAAGTTAGGACTTTATAGTCCTTTCTTACACTTGAGCCTCCATGGCTCATCTCTAAACTAAACATAACAAAATGTGAAAAAGTGAAACAAAAAGAAAAAAACGAAGCAGAACATAATTAAAAACAAAAATAAATCTAAGAATGATAATGAAAAGAAAAATATCATGAAATATCCGGAAAAAGCTTTAAAGAACATGGGGAAGCCTTAAAAGTAATTTTGATAGATAATTTAAAATGAAATGGGGGGGAAAATAAAACAAAAAAAATAAAATAAAAAAATAAAAAAAAAATAAATAAATAAATAAAAAACAAACATCATAAATACAATAGGACAAAACTAAGGGAGCAAGAAAAGAAAAAAAAACAAGCAGGGAAAATTCCAACACGCAGGTGTTGGAAAAGCGTGCCACTAAAGTCTGAACAGCTTTAATGCTTTTGCTAGCAATGATAATAATTAGACAGCATTCAACATGGAGCTGATCTCGAGAAAATTGAGTCCAAAGTTGAAGAGCTAGCATTTAAACAAAGAACTTGGAATTACTTACGTTTTGATTTCATTCAACTACCGTGTTGTGTTTTTGCATTTCAACACCGGAAAAGTGGAATTTACTATGTAGGAAAGGTTCTTAATTTTTAGCGTTTAAAGTGACTTGGTTCCTTTCTTCTTTTTTTTTGGCATAATCACGAAAAACGAAACTCTAAGAGAAACCAAACGGCAGAGTTGGTTTACACTGTTGATTATTTTAAAATCCGTTAATCCGGACTTAAGTCCGTTCCCAATTCTATAAAAGGAACCAGTGGCGGCTCGTGCAATGTGGCAACAGTGGAATCCCTCCATTTAAACCTATGTAAAACAATCGATCTTCAGGAGGTGCAATGCACCCCCAAGATATCGATACTTTTGCATAGGTTTAAATGGTAAAAAAGCATGGTTGCCAAATCGCACGAGCCGCCACTGAAAGGAACCAAGTCGGAGTTGGTTCCTTACGTGACTCGGATTAAGGTTTAACCTAATCAGCCAAAGGAACCAAGTTCTCATTTTATTTCATCATGTGGACAATGACATTAATGAGGCTCACCAGCTCACTTTTACCTGGAATTTTGACGGGAAATAGTTGTTATTATAGAAGAAGCACTTGTTGCTTCGAGATTCAGTACTGCTAGCTCTATCAATCAATAACTCAATTTTATCAAAAATGTCACTCGGTTCTTTTGTGACAAGTGCTGTCCAATTGAGCTTGTTTGGTGAGAAATTATGAAAAAAATAAATTTAGATCAGATGTATCTGTAAGGAGATGAGTCAAAGGCGTTGTTATTTTGTGTTTGTTTTTTGTTTTTTGTTTTCAAAACTTTGGAGGGCTCTAGCTCAGAAGAGAAACATTTGCAGCACATACTCATGTAGGAAAATAAAGTCTTATATATATGTATGTTGACCCCAAAAATACACTCCATAAGTTTGGCACTCAAGTTTTGAAACACCCTGTTCTTGATATTTTGCTTCCCCCCCCCCCGCCCCCTTCACAAAAGACAACATCTTGACCATGCACATTTTTAAAATCACAGTTTGACTGTAGAGATATTTTCTCTCCCCCCCCCCCCCCCCTTAACGAAAAAGGGGAGACAACACCTATCTCTGATGTTCGTCGTGCGCGTGCACAGATTGTTCGGCTTTACGACTGCAATTTTGGCTTTCTTTATAATGCGTTTTTTGGGTTAATTAATGGATTTTATGACTATTTGATGCCGCCAATGTAATTTTCAGACAATTTTACATCAGAATCAAAACTCTATAGCACTGTAGCAAAAGTTTGCAACAAACCCATTGAAAGCTGAAAAGAGAAAATTATTTGATAAGGCTCGATCTTTTTTACCCACATAAACTATAGACAATAGATATTTCTAAATCCCTCCACCTTTTAAACGGCTTGTTCAGGGATCAAACATGAGGTGGCGTTCTTTTGAAGTAAAAAAGTGTCATATTCGGAAAAGCCGTGATTCTAAATAATAAACAGTTTTTTTTATCTTTTTTTCCGTTTTAGGTGCTGTCAGCACTTGTTGCGATTGTCACGATGTAGATACGTAATATGCATAAATGGAACACTTGCGAATTCATGAAACAATAATCCTTTAATATACAGAACTAACCATTTCAAGTGCCCTTTACACATCAAGCATTCTAGGGGTATAGATTAGTAGGTGTGGAGGTTTAAGAGGTTTGTGGATTTTAATTCCCCCTCTCCCCATTTATTTTCTTGAAAAGTATCGAAAGTTTACAGTTAAAACTATGCCATTATTCACTATAACGCATTGTCATATTATTTCTTTTTTTTTTCTGTTGCCGTCGGTCGATATCATTTTTCGTGTTGGAAAAGCAAAGTTCCATATGGACCTATAGTTTCCAAAATTTGAAGAAGCTTCCAGTGAAAAATTTTGTACACGCAACGAACTTTTTAGGATAGGTAAATAAGTTATTCCAGAGTCAATTCCATAGCCGCAGCGAGGAAGCTGTCCAGGGGTGGAAGACACGTGACAGCCCCTCTCACTTTTTAGAGCAATTAATGCGAATTTTACCCCTCTGGCTCCCTGTGTTCTGGATTTTAAACACCTATTTTTCAACAAAACGCCAAAAATGTCCTCAAAAATCCCTTGATTCCATCGACGCTCATTGAGGGGCTTTCAATTTGCCGATCCCCCAGAATTTCAAATGTTTCCGATGCAAAGACCTGTTTAGTGTGACGTCATAAAAAAAATTGGTTCCAAACAAAGGCTCCGTCTCACTCGCTCTCGTGGGTTTTCCCATACGAAACACAGTCCAAATTTTCAAATACAAGTGCTAGTAAACAACACGTTCTTTACACGTTGTGTTTATCACACCATTGGGTTCCACGTCCCTTATAAAAATTTCCGATTGTTTCAAAAAATTTTCCGATTGGATATATATTCCCGCGCTTTATGTCCCATAGAAATAATCGAAATTCCATAGAGACAATCAGAATTCGTGTAGATTCAAGCGCGCTGACTACAGCAACGATAGGTCTCATGATTGAAATAAGGCGAAATCATGTATGGTTCTATTCTTACAGTTTTAACAGCCACTTTTTTCTCAGTGATAAAATATGAGCCCGCTATCACAAACTTTTTGAAACATCGCGCATCGATGCACAATCACAGTTATCAGTTTCTTAAGAGCACAAAATTCTAGGATATAGGCTCATCAGCACCATCACGGCATGTGTTGTACCTCGAACAATAGCTTCGATACGGAGAGAAGTTAGAATGATTGAGTGTCATGCCGGTGATACTACCATAAGAGACCGTGAGTAAGACAAGGACAAAACGTAGAACGTCTTTCGGTATAACTGTGATTGTAAATTCGCTTGTGATCTTTTAGGAATTATGTTACAGTGAAAAGATACTTTAAGGCAAGTGGAATCTAATGGTGCAATAAAATTTGAGAAAACTGTTGGTTAACTAGCATGAATTTGCGTTCGAAAATTTGGATCTGGTAAATCCACGAGAGTGAGCGAGATAGAGCATTTGTTTGGAACTAATTCTGATCGTGACGTCATCACTAAACAGGTCTACATAGGTAGCGTTCTAGAATTCAACCATTTACTGCATCCGTGCAAAAAAGATTACATTACCCTGTGATACTGTATATCTATGTACATTGGAAAGTGCTGCTATTCATAATCTTTTCTGCATCGAGACAATAAAGAGATGAATTCTAGAACGGTACCTTAAGGATATGAATGAGCCTCTCTCTTTTCTATACCCCTCCCGCTCTTCATCAATACCTCGTCGCTTCTTATCGATGTACCCTCGTCAAACAGATGTTGACACATTTACGACCGCTTAATGCACCGTGAAGAAATCTTGTGACCGGTGGAGCCCAAAGGCGAGGGGCAAAGAGGGTTCCTGCGGGAGATGTTTCCACCCCCCTCCTGCCTTTGAATTTTGACTCATAGGTTGGCACAAATGACTTAGGTTGCTGGACCTGTATGGAATTCTCGTTTGAAGGAATTCGACTTTGACGCTTAATAACTTATTGAAATTAACAGGAATACCAAAACTTTTACAATTTTAAGAAAATAGACGCCGAGACCTCCTGGATTGCAGCAATAAATTAACGATTAATGAAACCAGTTTTAAGAAAACACGTTTTTAATTTTTCAAACCTTTCCCGCCAAGGTTTTGCCATAAGCAAGGCATTGGACTTATATATTAGATATGAAAATGAAAACAAGAAGCGCACCGTATATATACGGCACGCTTAATAAATAAATAAAAGAGAGGAAAAGAAAAGAAAAATAAAAGAAAAATAAAAGAAAAGAAAAGAAAAGAGACTATGCACTTGCATTTTCAGGCAGCATCATGAGCCATTTGTGAACTAGACCTTTAAAAACCTCGAGGGAGACCTCCAGGTTCCTCAGACCTCCAGGTAACAGATTCCATGCTCTAGAAGCTGACACATGATACGACTTATTAACACTCGATGTTCGGTGAAGGGGTATTTGGAGCATATTAATTGATCTGGCTGAAGTCAAAAACTGAAACAGTGAGCGGAGATACTGGGGACCCCCTGTCTTTAGTACTTTAAATGCAGAAACTAAAAGTAAATATTCCCGGCGCACTTTCAGACGCATCCAACCTAATTTAGGGTAATAGGAAGAAATGTGATCGTCCCTGCGAAGCCCAAAAATGAACCTGACACAAGCATTCTGCAATCTCTGAAGCTTAATATTTAAAGTTTCAGTGACATCGTAATAAACTATTGCACAGTAATCAAATATTGGAAAAATGAGTGCTTGCACAAGTGCAGTTTTGGTCTTCACAGGGAGATCCCTTCGATACCTGTTAAGTTGCTGCAGGATTCCAAAAATTCTTTTTGAGATGGTCGCCACTTGTTCATCCCAAGTTAAATTCTCGTTCAGGATGAGACCCAGATTACGCGCAGAGTCTACAAACGGCAATGCTTCACCCATTAATTTAAGGGGAGGAACAGACTGATAGTTAACCTGCGATAGCAGGCGAGGATATCCAATAAGCATCGCCTGAGTTTTTTTAATATTGATCATCAATCCATGTTCAAGAGCCCATTGAACCATCGCTTCGATGTCAGAATTGACCAGTTCAACGGCCTCGTCGATTAAAGAGATTGGAAAACTGAAGTATATTTGTAGGTCATCTGCATATAAATGATATTTTGAGTGTTTAAAAGAAGAAATTATACCGGAGATATACAATGAAAACAACAAAGGACCTAAAACAGACCCTTGCGGGACTCCCGAAAGTAAGAGGGTCCATCCTGAGCGAGAATCACCTTGTACGACACATTGTATTCTGTTAAATAAGTAAGATTTGAACCAAGACAGAGAGCCCCGCTCCAACCCAAAGTGCTTAGAGAAAAAAAAAGTGGAGAGAGAGAGAGAGAGAGAGAGAGAGAGAGAGAGAGAGAGAGAGAGAGAGAGAGAGAGAGAGAGAGAGAGAGAGAATGAGAATATGAGAGGGCGAATGCACTTTCATTGACGAAACAACGGAGCTGTTTATTTACGAAATCATGACCTTCAACTTGAGATGATAATTTTATGTTTAGAGCGACCAACTTGATATTGAAACAGACTCGGAGCTTTGCAAAAGCCATGCCAGATCCGTGCGATAAATCGAACGATAACATCATTACGTTATATTCCAACCAACGCAATCCAATAGGTCAATTTTCTTTCTTTTCATTTTTTCTCTTTCCTGAATCGGTCCCTTACGCCACGCGTTTAAATGTTTTCGAGTGGATGTAAGTACGTCACTGAGCGAGTAACAGATTGAATTTTCTTACAATGACTAGTTCAGCATCAAAATAAAATATTTCAAATTGACGCACAGAACAAACAGTATGCGGTCTTTTAGTCGACTATAATCAAGTAAGGCGAGGGGCCTTGGGGTTTCTGAGTATATTGTTTACATAGGAACATCAATACTGGTTGAAGAATCAAAAGTTTGAATTTTAAAAATTTCTAGTGGAAGATTATACGATTCACATACAGCGGTCATGAGAAAATTCAACAGTTAAAATTTTGGTTGCATCTACGATAATGATATGGGGTCTTACGGAGAGTTTCATCCAATGGGGCTATTGCACACTTTCGCTATAAGCGATTTAATAGTCGATTATGGCGTAAAAACCTCAAAAAACAACGATGGCGGTACTAAAAACTTCCAAAATCCACTCCTAAACTCAATAAACGCAGTTATTAGCGGGAGCGTAATGGTGGCCGAAGGCACTAACAATGGGAGATTCCTATCTTAATTTCGTCACTCTTTCTATGCTGACAAGGATGATTCACAGAGTAATTAGTCATCAGAGTGATGATCCACATCCGATGAATGGTACCGCAACACCAAGTGACACCGGTGTCAAATGAAAGTAGTCTCTTATTGGTCACTTCTTGATGGAGTTTCAGAATTGTTAGATGGGAATCTCCCATTGTTAGTGCCTTCGGTCACCATTACGCTCCCGCAAATAACTGCGTTTATTGAGTTCAGGAGTGGATTTTGGAAGTTTTTAGTGCCGCCATCGTTATTTTTTGAGGTTTTTACGCCATAATCGACTTTTAAATCGCTTATAGCAAAAGTGTGCAATAGCCCCATTGAAGGTAAATTTTCACGTTCAAGGACTCGAACATGCAACGAGAAGCCATAAACAGGGGGTCTTTGGGAGAGGGGCAGGGGGAAATTGCCCAATCTAACTTTTGATTTCGGGTCAAGAAGCGAGGGAAAATAATAATAATAATAATAATAATAATAATAAAGCGGCAGTTCTCGGGACTGCCGGAATAATTAGAAAAGCCCTTAGTTAGAAAACTAAAATAAGAATGCCCGCAAATTAAAGAATTCAAGAAAACAACCTGTTCCCTACCCACTTCAACTCTCAACCCATTGATCTTCGCTAAACGTAACCTCTGGACAGGCGTCGCACGACTTACTTCCTGCCCCGGTTACGTACCTCTTTATTAGCGGCTGAGACTATCAAATTTTTCGATTCAGACAAAAATTCCAACCGGCCATACCCTAATCCTCTCTTTACCTAGGAGCATTGTTTGCCCCCGTGAAGAGAGCGTACGTACCCAGCTAGACTGGTGAAAAACACACGTTTACATAATAATAATAATAATAATAATAATAAATATAAAAAAAAAAAAAAAAAAAAAAAAAAAAAAAAAAAAAAAAAAAAAAAAAAAAAGGGAGAAAAAAGAAGAACGAAGGAAAAAGAAGAAAAAAAGAGGGGGGGGGGGGAAACAAAAAAAAACATAAAAAAACAAAAAAAAACAAAACTGCACGGTAGGCTTAGGAGTATGATATACTCCCGTTTTCCGATGTTTAATTTTTAAGAAATCTAAAGTATATAATTAGAATGAATTTGTATGTAAAAAATAGTGTAAATCGGCCTAAGTCTCAGGTAGAGACTCGCTGACTGCTCTAAATACCATCTACCCACTAAAAGGTGAAAAAAAAAGGAATAATAATAATAATAATAATAATAATAATAAAAATGTCAACGTTATATAGGTTAGGAGAGTTATTCATTTCAGGAAATAATGGTTACAGAATGTGTATTTCCTAAAAGTTGCCTAGATTGTGTGTAAAAGAGTTTCCAAGGATCCCACACAAGAAGAAAAAAAAAAAAAAAAAAAAAAAAAACATCAGGGTTGACCTAAAATTACGTCCCTTGTTTAACTAACATAAGATGTTCTCTTGTCAGTGTTGCCAGATCGAAGGTAAAAAGCCGTATCGTCCCCATTTAAATCAATGTGAAACGTACGGCTATTTCACCCCAATCTGGCAATACTGTCTCTTGTAAAGGGTCCAACGATCCATTAAAAAAGTTAATGCGAGACTATTACGATACCATGTACCTTTTGCATCACAATTAGACAGCTAAACGGTCTCTTATTAGGCCAGTAAGTATGCAAGTTCGCGATGAAATATAATTTTCGAAATTAAACTAAAGTCACTTCTCAATAAATGTATCAAATTGTTGCCAATCAGTGTATATTCCGTTGAAATTTACTCATTATCATGAACTAGCAAGAGTTAATGAATTTAGAGGACCGGGTTCTGCGGCCTGCTTCCGAAAATGCATCAAACTGCATCGATGAGCGGTTGGATGGCAACGAGTCGAAACTCTGTGCTAATTAACCGACCACTCATCAACTGCGTTTGATGCATTTTGATGCATTTCGGAAGCAGGCGTCGTTACTTATCAGAACCCGAAACTCAAAATACGAAAGCTCTACCTGTAAAAGACACAGCGCGTCTTAATACGAATGACATTCACCGGAATAAGGAAAATTGAATGTTAAAAATAAATTACAAAATGTCAAAACTTCGCTGAAAAATCTCGTGGAGCTAACAGAGATAAGCTTGAAAACACCGTTGCAATCAACATCATGCGTGATAAAGAAAACAAGATATTTCAAAACTTGCTTCAGTTGACCACGTGTTGTACAATTACTCAAAATAAAGGTTTTTTTTTTTTTTTTTTTTTTTTTTTTTTTAATTTAAATAATCAAAAGAAACAACGGTGAGTATAAATATGAACCATAGAGAACAGATAGTTATCGATTATAATTACAGGGGGAGAAAACGTTAACTTTCGGGATCAAGGGCATCAATTTTCAGGGCATTTTTTCCCCCCGCTTCTCAGCTATCGAAAGTACTGTAGCTCGCTCCGCCATACAGCGAAAATGAAGGGTCATTAAAACATTAACGAGAGAAATGACGATTGAAAGAAATAGTGAGAAGGCGGGCGGAGAGAATGGAATCTCAAACAATATCTAAAGCACTGATTAAAATAGAGTGAACTAGATAGTGAAAAGTACATAGTTAAGTAAAAATATCCCACAAGAGCTGACAAGGTGAAGGAGAAGAGGAGACATTGACTGCTGACATATCACAAAGTGATATTAACACATCTGCGATGTTAACACAATGTCAACTGAATACGAACAACTGTAACGTAAATATAAAGCTGATTTGATTTAGTGAGGAAAAGGGGTGTTGGAAATCTAATTTAAAGTGACCGGGTCACGACTTCGACAGTGAAATTAAAACTATTTTATAGACAGCAGCGGCTCAAGCGTTTTGGTAACAAAGTTTTTGCTCCATTTGATTTCATGCAAAACAATCTATTTGATAGAGACAATCGATTGTTCTACAGAGATTCAAATAAAAATGCATTCTCGGAAAAAAGTAGCTTGTGTCGAATTTGAGTTCACCCGCGACCACAATTTGGATCAGTTCTGAGCATGAGACACAGTCAAATTGTGTCAACGGCACACTCTGATGATTGTGTCCCACGCACAGAACTGATCCAAATTGTGGCCGAGTGAATCCAAATCCGTGCCTACGACTCAAGCTTTTCTTTCCAGTGTTGTTGCCACATTGCACGAGTCGTCACTGACTGAATAACTGAAAGAAATGAGAACTGCATCAATGTATAGATTAATACAGGATACAGGTAGATACATTAGCCTATTTAGAATGTTGGGTGAGATGTACATTATACAGGGTGACTACAGAAAAAAGTCCCCATGCACTCAAAAGTTAGAGTGGTTGCCACTCGAGAAATTGAAGGAGCGGCTTCTTCAATTTACAGAATGATTTCAGCGCAAGCCTCAAGATTTAAGTTTTTACTTTTACGTCGACTTCAGGGCAGGTCTGTGTAAAAATTGTTCCTGAGTGATGGTAAAAAAGCCCCTTTAATTTCTCGAGCGGCAACTATCCCAACTTCTAAACAGAGGGACTTTTTCCTACAGTCACCCTGTATATTTCTCTTGGGAGCTTATAACTGTAGCAACGTCAATTGGTTCACCAATCACCAATCAGCGATCGTGAACCGAAAACGGAGTCATCCATCCATCAAAAAGAGGCCCAGTCCCCGCATCCGCACATATCGACCTTGTAATTGACCAATCACATAGCTCACCTCGTGGAGCAAGTCAATTCACAACATCCCTGTCCACCATATCTATTACCTACCCATACATATCAATCTACGCATCTTCGCATCTACCGGATTATCCAGAGATTACTAAGCCTAAGGCTTAGGCTTAGTAATCTCTAAGATTATCTATCCCTGTCCACCATATCTACCCATACATATCAATCTACGCATCTCCGCATCTACCGGATCATCTATCCCTGTCCACCATATCTACCCATACATATCAATCGATGCATCTCCGCATCTACCTCGAGAGAACTGACAGCTGAGAGCCGCGCGTGTTTTCGTTAAAGCACGGTACCAAGGCTATAGTGATAAATGAACTTTAAAAACATTTTTTACAACAATAAGTAGTCAACCTATAGATTAACTGTGACTAATTAGAGAGATAAATAACACGAGAAATTATCATTCCAAAGCTTCAGAAATGGAAGGAAATTGAAGGTGCCGGAAAAAAGCATGGTACCGAATAAGGCTCCAATTTATAATTTGAAGAACGAATGCCACACTTCTGCTAAAATCGGTTTAACAGTCGATTCTGTTGTAAAAACCTCGAAAAATAACAATGGCATTACTAAAAACTTCCGAAATCCACTCTTAATTTTATAATAAACGCTTTTATTTGCGAGGGCGTAATGGTGGCCGAGGGCAGTACCAATGGGAGATTTCTATCTTAATTTTGTCACTCTTTCTATGCTGACATGGATGATTCACAGAGTGATTAGTCATCAGAGTGATGATCCAAATCCGATGAATGATACCGCAACACCTAGTGACACCGGTGTCAAATGAAAGTCGTCTCTTATTGGTCACTTCTTTATGCAGTTACAGTATTACTAGATGGGAATCTCCCACTGTCACTACCCTCAGCCACTATCACGCCCGCGCAAATAAAAGTGTTTATCGAGTTAAGGAGTGGATTTCGGAAGTTTTTAGTGATGCCATCGTTATTTTTGGAGATTTTTACACCAGAATCGACGATTAAATCGCTTATAGCAAAAGTGTGCAACAGCCCCATTGATATCGAGGACATTTTTTTGAAAAATTCTAAAAATTCAACATGGTAAACTTTTTTCTTTTTTTTTTATATACCTGAGCATTTTAGTTAACAAAAGTCCACGATGCCATTAAAACATGTATACTAGCAATTTACCTCTACATAATATGACCTTAAAAAAATTGATAAAATTCAAAGAAAGTACGAAAAAATGGCACCGTAACGACTAACGATACCGCCGCGCCGTCGTCGGTACAGGACTCAAATAAGGAACTCCCAGCTTCTAGCTTCCCCCTTCCCCTGTTCCCCTCATCAGCCGCGTCCCTAAAAAATCCAAAATAGAAAGAAAAGGCGGGAAACTGCCAACATTTTGCAAAAGTTGCCCCCTTTCCCCCTGAATTTCCACTCTGGATACGTCCTTGATGTGCATGTCATTGAACTATCAAACAAAAACAATGATTCTTTCTCACACCCGCGGAATTAAAAAAAGCTGGGTTCGGGTCTCTTAGAACAGAAGGAAGGCACAAAAAAAAGGCTGTAGTACCTTGAAACGATTTTCCTCCAAGGTCAGAAAAAGATTCACACAAACTGATTGCAACCGCACGTCACGTTATATCCACAAACTATTAAGAACTTTAAAAATCGTCAGTAGTTTTTTTTTATTTATTTACTTTTTTTTTAATTTCACGAATGATTTAACTTATTAAAGACTGTTCACGAATCCTCAACAATAAACTAAACCGGGCGTAAGTGAAACGACCTTATAACTGAGACCGCTGAGGTAGAATGCTCGAATTATATTCGTAGACTGAGCCGTCACAGTAGCGCGATTCCAATTCAATTGTCTGCGGTCACGATAAAAAAAAAGGGGGGAACTGAATAAATGATTCATCGCGATCGACATAAAAAAAAAAAAAAAAAAAAAACGGGGAGGACTTTAAACTGCCTTTGAGAAGCAGGTAACGCTAAATGGTTCGAATCACGAATACCTGATTACCGCGAAGAGCCGTTGATCTATCATTTTTAAACACCGCACACTGGTTTGAAACAATCATTTTTCTGGAAATTAAAAGTTGTTGGTTTTCATACAACGTAGGGCTGGTATTTCCTGATTTTTACGCCGATCAGAGGCTATGGTTCTCCTGTGGTTCTCACTGTATATTTTTCGGTAAAAACATTATTCCCGACCATTTATGTGCGGCCAAATTAAGGGTTTCTAAACACTGAAAAAACGCGATAATCATAATACCAGATTCTAGTAATATTAACAGAAGCACAACAATATGTAAACCACAGTAAGTCTAGCACTTTGACCAGAGAATTCTGGTGTTAATACCAGAATATGGTCACAGAACTAGAATTTCCTCTAAATTTTCAAAAACCATGGTACGAACACTAGAATTCTGGTAATTGTACTATCCCTTCAGAGCTGCCGATTTGCGTAGATTTAATGGCATTTTTAAATTCATCGATGATTCCATCGGTTGAAAAAAGATTACATAGTTCAATTCAGTGTATGACTGTAATGCACGAAAATACTCTGATCTTTAATGTTTTCTTAGTCGGTGGAAACGCCGTTAATTAATTAAAATATCCGCAAGTTTTCAAAGTTATCGACGACTCTACCGGTTGAGAAAAGATAAAAGACGCTATAGTATTTTCGTGCATTACAGTCATACACTGAACTAAACTATGTAATCTTTTCTCAACCGGTGAAATCTTCGGTGAATTTCAAAATGCCATTAAATCTACGCAATCTAGCTCTGTATCCCTTACATATAGGTTTACATATTGGCATGCTTCTTTCCGGTACAAATGCAGTCCTTGAAAATCCTTGCCCGAATATCCATGCAATAAGGATTTCCATGAAATTATAAGGATCCTCTGGTATTGTACGGAAATCCTTATAAATTCTTGAGGATTACATACATTTTCTTGGAAATCCTTATTGCATGTAGTGGGCAAGGATTTTCAAGGACCATTTTTACTAGGGCTGGTAACATTTTTTTTCAGTGCAGTAAAATTAAGCGTTAGAGTCGAAACTGGCTTCAAATTCTTCATTATAACTAACATTTTCCTGTATATTTCAAATTTTCGTCAAAAAGAGGTTACGCTTGGTAAAATCCGATTTTATAAGGAAATCTTTGATTTTATACGGATAAATTGGACACATTTATACTTAACAGACCTACTTCAGTATTCCGACAATGCCAATTAATCTCAATTTTTTAACTCCCTTAAAAATAATCTATGATTGATAAAATTGCAAGTAATTTTCAGGAACAAGACTTAACGTAAACTTATAGCGACCAGCAGGATTCTGCTGGTCTACCATTAAAATTTTACTGATCACCAAAAAACAGTTTTTAACTGGTTTAAAGGGTAAATAATTATACAGAGGATTAATAAAAGTAAAATATTCATACGTCAGCTCCTAGGGATTTATATCTCATAAATCTCATATCGCTTCTTGTATTTCCTTGCGAAAACCTTGCTTTTTTACTCTTTTGTAAAAACTCGAGCACGAATGATTTCATGCATTTTTAAGATATCTTGCTATCCAGTGGCGTCGCGTGCAATTTGGCACCAAGGTATTCTATCCATTTAAACTCATGTAAAAGATCGAATGCAGGGGGTGCACAGTGCAAAGGAAAATTCGATATATTTAATGAGTTTAAATGGAGCAGTTGCATTGTTGCCAGATGTCACGCGACGCCACTGTTGCTACCTAATGTTCATAATCTTTATTTTAATTGGTGAAATTTTGTCCGGGAAAATCCATGGTTTGAACTATTGTGCGACAGAGCTGGGCAGGGCAGAGAAGAACTAGGATGCTTTTGCGGATTGCGTAAAAATACTACGCGGGCTTTTCAATGATGCACCGCAAATCAAATTAACTATAATAATAGATAATAAGAAAAGAACGGACGTAAAAAAATAGCTCGGTGAGGGGGAGGAGGGGGGGAGCTTGGGAGGGGGAGGAGGAAGAGGGGAGGAAAATATATTACGAAATGCATTCCTCACCGAATAGGAACATAATACTGCGTGGTCGGTTAAGCGTTTGACGCCGATTCGAGATTCCAATGTATGATTGGATAGATCAGTAGTAAACATCCCATGGATGTTTCTATACGATTGTTATTGACGAACCTTATTGAAAGAAAAATGAAGAGTTTTCAATGTGTCATCACTAATAAACCGAAATGTTCTTAATTTGCGTAAACATCATTTTAACTGTGATTGGGAAAACTCGATTAAAAGTTGCAGTTTATTAGAACGGAGCTCTTGCAGAGGTTAGCTATAGGCAAATGGACTACCAATTCTAATGTAAAGTGTTGTGAAAATAACGGTGAGCAAAGAAAACTTAGCTCAAAATTCAGATGGACCACCTGTGTATGTATGCACTACGTACATACTAGCAAACGCAAAAGTTTTGACAGTCTAGGCCGATAAAAAGTCCAAAACTAATTCCTTGCAAAGAAAACTTAGGTCAAAGTTCAGATGGACCAACCGTGTATGTATGCACTACGTAAGTGCATACTAGCAAAACGCAAAAAAATTGACCGTCAAGAATTTTCACCGAGTGCAGGAAGGAGTTATGGAACGTTGTCTTGCGGCTTAAAGTGTGTCCAAATGTTTTTATTTGCATAGTGAAAAAAGTATACAAAAGTCTCTTGTCACAAAAATTCGACTATCTGCAATGTTTTTCACCTTACGTGCCTCCTACCTGGCTCGGTGAAATTTCTTGGATGCCGAAACTTTTGCGTTCTGATAGTCCGTAGAGCATACATCAAATGGTGGTTCATCTGAGCTGTGTGACCTAAGTTTCCTCTCAGAGGAGTACAGTTTAGACTTTTTTAATGGTCTCGTAGTTATTTTCGCAACAGTTTACATCAGAACTTGACGTCCATTTGCCTATAAGTACTGCAAAATCTTGCAAGAGCTCCGATGTGAACGAATAAGCCTCCAGTTATGATACAGCGTATTTCGATTGTGTTGAGTTACAGTTTATAGAGTAGCGCCTTCAAAAAATTTACACGCAACACGATGTGCAGGAGGCGAATAGCACGCTTGTTTGCTACTTTGTATTGGAGTTAGGAAGCGGTTCCTTTGAATCCCAAGATCGGATGAATGAACTTTTGGTCTCGGCTTTCACTTCAAATAACATTTGTTTACTTAACTAACAAAGACTTATAAAATAAAAGTATAGATAAAAAAATGTCAATTTACGATTTGAATCTTTTTGGTGAGCTTTAAATCGCTCACAATGCGCAAGGCTCTCAAAACGTCCCCTCTGCTCTTCCGGGGCACCGTCAATGACATTTCAAATCGGAAAACAGACTTACGAGCAGACTAGTCTTTTTGCTGAGCTTTTAATCGCTGACAAGGCGCAGGACTCTCAAAACGTCCCCTCTGCTCTTCCGGGGCACCGCCAATGTAAATTTAAATGGGAAAACAGACTTACGAGCAGACCTGTCTTTTTGGTGGGCTTTTAATCGCTCACAAGGCGCAGGGCTCTCACAATGTCCCCTCTGCTCTTCCGGGGCACCGTCAATGACATTTTAAATAGGAAAACAGACTTACGAGCAGACCAGTCTTTTTGGTGAGCTTTCAATCGCTCACAAGGCGCAGGGCTCTCAAAACGTCCCCTCTGCTCTTCCGGGGCAACGCCAATGTAAATTTAAATGGGAAAACAGACTTACGAGCGGACCTGTCTTTTTGGTGGGTTTTTAATCGCTCACAAGGCGCAGGGCTCTCAAATAGTCCCCTCTGCTCTTCCGGGGCACCGCCAATGTAAATTTAAATGGGAAAACAGACTTACGAGTGGACCTGTCTTTTTGGTGGGCTTTTAATCGCTCACAAGGCGCAGGGCTCTCAAAACGTCCCCTTTGCTCTTCCGGGGCACCGCCAATGTAAATTTAAATGGGAAAACAGACTTACGAGCGGACCTGTCTTTTTGGTGGGCTTTTAATCGCTGACAAGGCGCAGGACTCTCAAAACGTCCCCTCTGCTCTTCCGGGGCACCGCCAATGTAAATTTAAATGGGAAAACAGACTTACGAGCGGACCTGTCTTTTTGGTGGGCTTTTAATCGCTCACAAGGCGCAGGGCTCTCAAAACGTCCCCTCTGCTCTTCCGGGGCACCGTCAATGACATTTTAAATAGGAAAACAGACTTACGAGCGGACCTGTCTTTTTGGTGAGCTTTTAATCGCTCACAATGCGCAGGGCTCTCAAAACGTCCCCTCTGCTCATCCGGGCAGGGCCGTAGGTACAACTCTGAGGGCCCCGGGGCAAGCTGCATTTTGGGGCCCCCCTAAAATTGGGGAAGGTGACAGTGGATGTGGGGGTAAAAGAGGGTCTAGGGTCCTCCTTCTGAAAATTGTGCAAATTAAACACTCACAGGTGTAGTTTGGGGCAATTTTCGGACACAAATGAAGAGTAAATATCAAACTTGTTTACACCGTAAGTTGAGCGAAAATTTATGCTACCCGCATAAAGCTACCATTTCTTTTATATCAATTATCATACTTAGTAAGAAAACTTCGGTTCAAATACCTCAAGGTGTTAAAACGGACTAAAGTTATATGTACATTTTTATAACTACATATAAGTATTTATACATAATATGTGTGATATGGATAGGCAAAAAGAACACAGTTGAGGAGGAATATTCAACTACCTATTGATTTTGAGCGAGATGTAGCTTTCGATTTCTTGTATAGCTCGTGCATTTTGAGTTTCGGGTTGACGGATTCTTGCAATTAGCGTCGCTTGATTCCTAAATGTATCAAAATGTATGGGTAAATGGTTGGTTAGCAACGAGTTGAAGCTGTTATCTAAACAACCACTCACCGATCCGTTTTGATGCATTTCGGAAGCAAGCACCGCGAATGGAGCTGTTGCAAACTTTTGCTACAGGCTTAATAATAGTTGATAAAGGGGTAATACCCTGTAAAAATAACGATTAGCGCACTAAAAAATCACGAAATCCACTCCTAAACTCACAAAATGCTTTTAAATGCGAGACCGTAATGGCGGCCGAGGCCGCGGTTTTCTTATGACAATTGTACGCTTCTTCTTCTTCTTGTGTGGTGTTGCGAGAACACCTCGTGTAGATGGCGCTGATTGAAGATAGGGAACCCCAATGAAAACCGCGGCCCCGGCCGCCATTACGGTCTCGCGTTTAAAAGCATTTTGTGAGTTTAGGAGTGGATTTCGTGATTTTTTAGTGCGCTAATCGTTATTTTTACAGGGTATTACCCTATTGTCAACTGCTAATAAGCCTGTAGCAAAAGTTTGCAACAGCTCCATTGTAAGAACCCGTCAACCCGATACTCAAAATGCGTGAGCTCTAGTAATCTGAGCCTTACAGTGAAAGGGTTATAACAGCGGCGAAATTGATTTTTTTCCCTTTTTTTTTCAGATGAGGAGTCCGGAGCTGGGTCGCGGAAATCGACGGATAAAAGGGATGACAGTGAGGACGTGGAGATGCTGGACGAGGGCTTCAAAGGGACAGAGGCCGGAGGGACCGATATCCCGCCTGTCCTCACAAGTCGAATAGTGAACAAAAATGATATGCAGCGGAAACAGGACGGAGGAGGATTTGATCTCACCAGCGGTCGTCAACCATTCGGAGTCAACATGCCCGGTAAGGATTACATGAACAAAATCGAAATATTCAAGTTCAACGGAGGCGCCTTCATTATGAGTGGATACCACACCACATCCAGAGAGTAGGAATAGTTGCATCAGAGACAAAAATAGAGACCCAGCGAAAGATAGGATCGTCAAATTGGCATGGGATGAGCCGAGATCCACCACAAAACGGCAGGTGAGCCAATTAACAGTTGTATGTTCCGTTGGTTAAAACGTTGTCAAACAACTGTGCGATTTGACGGCCCGTCAAACTGCAGAGTTATATTTGCCGATGGATGTTGTGTCATCTGTTCACCAATTTACAGTCAACAAAGCAAAGAAACCCGTTTTTGAGGTGTTTTGGTGAAGGTTATATGTGAATGTTAGATGTGAATGTTAGCAATATCAGGTTGGCAATTCAATTGTTTGCGGTGGCGGTTTTCAGCTCACCGATGCCAATTTGACGATCGTACTTTGAGCGTGTTTGAAGGCCAATAGCAAAAGATGTGTCATGTGTGGGTCACCAAACGACTGTCTCAGAAGTGTGTGCGCACCTGGACCGATAATCTTTGGAATTTTACGACTTATTTCAGAGTTGGGCAAATGGGACTTGAGTTCCGAGATTGAACTGCCGAAAACTGAAAGTATTCGATCTGACTCTCCAGTAGGGCAGTTTTCAAACCGTCATTGAATGATCCGAAACCATTGTTATAGATTAAAGAGGTATGCGTATCTGACTTCGCGCCACAAATTCAGAAGCACGCAGTTTAAAATCAGTGCAGGCAAGATGGCCGACAAAAGCAGAAAACGTATTCTCTTCAGAAAACATTGGGTTGTTTTCTGCTTTCCTGCAGAGGGCAGCCCGATGTTTTCTGCAAAGAGTATACGTTTTCTGCTTTTGTCGGCCATCTTGCCTGCAGTGATTTTAAACTGCGCGCCTTACTGAGTTTGTGGCGCGAAGTCAGATGATCATACCTCTTTAATTTATAACCTTCATCCGGAACAGTTTAATTCAAAAATCAATAGGGTAACCTTGTTCAATCATACTACACAGCAACTGAAAATAATATTTGATTTTTAAAAATCAACGTCGATTAAGTATACACTTAAATTGGAGTTTGAAAACTGTCCTTTTCCAGAATACAAAATGTACTCGTAAAGTCAGATCAAATACTGAAAGTACTCGGCAGTTCAACCTAGGTACTCGAGTCCCATTTGTTCAACTATGGATTCCGTGAACAAAATCAAAATGTTCAAGTTTAACGGGGGCGCCTTCATTACGAGTGAATACCACACCATATCTAGAGAGTAGGAATAGTTGCATCATAGAGACAAAAATAGAGACCCGGCGCAAGTTTACGACAGCGACAGGTGCCCCTTTTACCATTTCTTTGGTCGGGACTCATCGAAAAGTCGACAGTCAGACCTACTGTGCTAAGGTGATACAAATAAGGACTTTTCCGACGACCGAAGTGGATCCTCAAAATAACTTCCAAGTGGGCGCCTGGCGATTTTTGCGCAACATCTACTACTATCGATCTTCAGAAATCGATACTTTTACATAGGTTAAAATGGCAAAAATCATAATTGCTTATTAGCATTAGAGCTGTCACTAATGTTAATAAAAGCAGAGCATGTCCTATCGACGAATCAAAGATCGTCGCGAGATTTTCACGAGATAGTAAGTTTCGCCTTCAAGGTTCCGATTCGGCCACTTTTCATACTCCTCACACTTTGCAGGCGAGAGGCCAGTGCGGTTGAGGCGCCAAACAAATCCGTTGCAGATCAGTCCCACACTCACACCCATGACTGAAAATGTGTGAAAATCTCGCGACAATCTTTAATTCGTCGATAGTACATAATTCAATTAGGTCGTTAAAAATGAGCTTAAACTGAACTTTGCCACCATCACAATCAGTGTCACCTGAAACAACACCCAGTGAATCACACAACTTTTACGGGCACACTTTTCCGAAAAACAGCAAAATCCCACCTTACCTCAATTCGCATTGACTACATCATCTCGATTTGCCCTAGTTTTTCAAACGATTCATATTGATTAAAAGCAATAATATTTCCACGAACTTACACGGTAAGAAGGAAAATCACACTTGCGACTCTTCCCAGAATCCTTTAATTAAACTTTGACCGAAAAAGCAGTCATGTGCGGTTATGAAAGAAAGTTGCGCTCGAAACACGACACAAGACTGGCCGCGTCAAATTCGCCGTTTCACACGAAACAAGGTCGCATTGAAACACTTTCGATGCGTCGTCGCGACGCAAGAAAGGAATAATAATAATTAAAAAACATGCGCGAGATCACTAAACTGGTTATGAATCATTTTACACTCGCGACACGCAAAACGCAAAATTACACGATCTTTGGTCGAGCGGCCGCGACCTGATCGACTGGGATTTCATGCTTGAGTTCCAGCGAAGTGTCTTTACTCTCTTTTAATTCGTACCGCAACGATTACGATTAGTATAGATTACGATTCCCGAGACGATAAAAATTAATCATTCTATTTCTAATTGGAACATTGAAATGATAAGACAAGAATGTGTGTACATTGAAGGTAGAGACATAAAGACAACGAGAGAGCAGTGGACTCATCTTCAAAGGGGGGAACAAAACCTCAATAAAGGTAGATATACGATAGGCGCTAAAATTGTCAAGTAGGATCTCACTAATAGACCTGCTTAGTGATGACGTCACGATCAAAATTGGTTCCAAACAATCGCTCTATCTCGCTCTCTCTCCAGGATTTACCCATAAGAAATCAGAGCCAAATTTTCGAACGCAAATTCATGCTAGTTATAACCACCAGTTTTCTCAAATTTTATTGCACCATTAGATTCAACGTACCTTAAAGTATCTTTTCACTCTAACATAATTCCTAAAAGATCACAAGCTAATTTACAATCACAGTTATACCGAAAGATGTTCTATATTTTGTCCTTGTCTTACTCACGGCCTCTTATGGGAGTATCACCGCCATGACACTCAATCATCCTAACCTCTCTTCGTATCGAAGCTTGTTCGAGGTATAACACATGGTGTGATGGTGCCGATAAGCCTATATCCTAGAATTTTGTGCCCTTAAGAAACTGTGAGTGAAACAAGGACAAAACATAGGACTTTCTTCGATATAACTGTGATTGTACAGTCGGGGACAAAAAAAATGTCAGACGCGCCTGCAGTTGGACTCACCGCAATACGGAGTTGGGCCGCTCAGAAAGATTACACTGAATATGCGGCCGCGCCTCTGTTTTTCATCGGTCTGTGCCGAATACTTTACCTGAGTCGGTGTCGTGAGCCGGCCGGCCGCCCGCGCCCAAGCCCGACTTTTGATAAGAGAATTTGGCCGCGCTTCTTCACCCGCTCGTCTCCTCTCTTTCCTCCGCACCACTGACCGCTGCCTGTCAGTTGTCACTATCGGCGTGTGTCATTGCTTTGGCTCCATCACATTCTTGTGAACTCATTATTGTCAGTACTCGAAGTTTTATACTAACAAAGGGAGTGCACGAACCCGGACCCTCGGAATTTAATAAAATTTTCAGGATTGGTAGCTCATAAGAAACTAGTTGACACATGTTTGGCCGTTTTTGTGAATGTGCCTTAGAAACGGAGAAAAAAAATTGGCTGTGCGTGTGACCTCAAATAGCTGCTACTGACCACCTTCATTATGAATCGGCAGCGTGGCCGAAGGGACAACGTTCCTGCCTTCGGGGCGAGAAGTTGAGGGTTCGAAACTGGCGCCGGCCTTTTATTTTTTGCACTGCGTGTTTGCAACGACAAATTTATTTTCTCTATGTTATGACTGTTTTGTCGTGTGCACCGATCCGCTTTTGATTTTTCAAGTAAGAACTATGCAAAAATTAAAGATTGAAATCGCACACATTTTCGCATAAATGGGAGGGAGGGAGGTATCATTGTCAACATTAGATTAGGAAGTAAGTATAGAAGAATCGATAAAAAACAAAAAAAAACAACAATTTTTTTTTTGTTTTTGTTTTGTTTTTGTTGTTTTTGTTGTTTTGTTGTTTTTTTTTTTTTTTTTTTTTTTTTTTTTTTTTTTTTTTTTTTTGTTAATACTTACGGTCTTTTGTTAATCCACGTTTCCCTTTTACAACAAAATTTCAAATCCTACAACCCTGCAGTCAGTGGCGGATGGGGGAGGGAGGCAAGGGCACATGCTCTCCATCCCCCAAAGCCTCAAACCGTCAAACGTTGCCTTTTTTCAGAACATATCCCACTGTTTCCTACTGCAACGCTTCAAATTTAAAAATTCTTGGGCGTGCCCCCCCTCCCTAGAAAAATTTTCTGGGTCCGCCACTGCCTGTAGTTGAAGGCAACAAGATTGTCGTGTAGAAATTACCGGAGTTCCATATTGGTGAGTCAGGAAAATCGTATTTATCATTGTTTTTTTTTGTTTTGTTTTTGTTTTTTTTTTTTTTATAGATTCTTCTACTTACTTTCTATTCTAATTTTGACAATAATACCACCCCCCTCCATCTATGCAAAAATGTGTGCGGTTTCAATGTTTAATTTTTGCATAGTTCTTACTTGTAAAATAAAAAGCGGATCGGTGCACACGGCAAAACAGTCATAACATAGAGGAAATAAATTTGTTGTTGCCAACAAGCAGTGCAAAAATTAAGTGGCCGGAGCCAGACTAGAACCTCCAACTTCTTGCTTCGGGGTTAGGAACGTTGTCCCGTCGGCCACGCTGCCGGGTCATGATGAAGGTGGTCAGTAGCAGCTATTTCGGGTCACGCGTTCAGCCAATTTTTTTCCTCCATTTCTAAGGCCCATTCACAAAAACGGCCAAACATGTGACAAATAGTTTCTTATGAAACCAATCCTGAAAATTTGAGCAAATTCCGAGGGTCCGCGTTAGTGCACTCCCCTTGTAAATAATTCTTGCTTTTGTTGATCTTAGCTGTTTCAATTTAGTTCATTGTGATGGTCCAACGCTTCTCTGAGGCTTTCAACTCACTTACTTTTTTCATGTGTCACCTTTCGGCTTTCAACGCTATAGTGAAGTCGCGTGTGTTGTTTAAGAATGATATTTCGATCCGCAGTAGCTTTAATGTTTGGAGGCAATAAAGATTTTTCTGAAAGGAGGGGACCCGAGCATGGCGCTACTGCTCTTCAATCACTTAAAAAAGAATCACTGATTGTGAGTGACAATCAGATAATGAGAGCAGGAAAATTATGCATGCACTTCCTTTTCAGCATACTCATACCCGCCTTAGATGTAGCGTGGACGGCAGGGACGTGCCGGGGGGGGGGGATGTGGGTACCCGTGCCCCGGGCGGCAAAATCAGGGTAAAGACCCCCAAAAAAAAAAAAAAAAAAAAAAAGTTATCAAATTTCAAAATTAATTACGGTGGGCGGCCAAATCAGTGAGTAAAAAGAAAAAAAAGGGTCATGACATTTATAATTTTGTTCAAGGAGGCCAGCAAGATTTCATTCTTACCCCGCCCTTCTCTGGAAATTACGGCACGCCCCTGATGTACGGGATTCGGGAGACTCCCCCCCCCCAAGTTTTGTTTGTGAAAAAAAAATTACTTAATTCGGATAAAGGAAAAAAATAAAAATAAAATAGGTAAATAAAAACGTTCCGCTTATGATAACCACAGTGCTCGGTCATTTTGTAACGCGGTGCGGGGGCTATTGTGTATTTATTTACTTATTAAAAAAATGGTGACACGGTTAATGGTATTCCGCAAAAAATGGCGCGTTGGATCATTCCGCTCGAAAATGCGAAAAAATTACAAAAGTTCAAATAGTCGTAACTTTTGAATTATAAGCGTAAAAAATATTTCAAAAAAATTGTCAGATTTGTCATACTTATTAGCTTCTTTTTTTAAGCGTGCCGTATATATACGGTACGCTTCTTGTTTTCATTTTCATATCTAATATATAAGTCCAATGCCTTGCTTATGGCAAAACCTTTGGCGGGAAGGTTTGAAAAATTAAAAACGTATTTTCTTAAAACTGGTTTCATTAATCGTTAATTTATTGCTGCAATCCAGGAGGTCTCGGCGTCTATTTTCTTAAAATTGTAAAAGTTTTGGTATTCCTGTTAATTTCAATAAGTTATTAAGCGTCAAAGTCGAATTCCTTCAAACGAGAATTCCATACAGGTCCAGCAACCTAAGTCATTTGTGCCAACCTATGAGTCGAAATTCCAAGGCAGGAGGGGGGTGGAAACATCCTTCACAGAAACCCTCTTTGCCCCTCGCCTTTGGGCTCCACCGGTCTCAAGATTTCTTCACGGTGCATTAAGCGCTCGGTTCTCGCATCGTAAAAGTGTCAAAATCGGTTTGACGAGAGTACATCGAAAAGAAGCGACGAGGTATTGATGAAGAGCGGGAGGGGTATAGAAAAGAGAGAGGCTCATTCATATCCTTAAGTAGACCTGTTTAGTGATGACGTCACGATCAGAGTTGGTTCCAAACAAATGCTCTATCTCGCTCACTCTCGTGGATTTACCAGATCCAAATTTTCGAACGCAAATTCATGGGGGATGTACGTTTTGGGCGAGTGGTAAGAAACAGGTAATAAAAAAACAGTACCTTTTGGGCGAGGCAAGAGGAGAATAATTCTGAGAACTACTCCATTTCTTAGGGCGTTTTGGGCGAGAGAAAAATATCGGAAATTTGTAGGAAAAGTGAATAATGAGGCACTTTTGGGCGAGTGCGAGAGATGATGCTATTGCTGCATGTGGCAACCTCGCCTTCTCGTAAAATGTTTCGTGTCCACGTCATAGTACAATGCTGAATCTTACAATGCGCACCCGGGCTCACACGACGTTGTTCGAGTGTTACAGGAAATTCAAACAGAGAGTTACACAAAAATTATGTTCATAAAACGTAATACTAGGAATCCCGTAAAAATCTCTACGCAAGCCAGAATCGCCGAATCCATTGAAAACTGGAATGAGTATAGCTCTGGTCCGCGAACCGCCCTCCGTCGCCTGTAATACTTAAAACAAATGGGCTACCAGGCTACCTTCATCAAGCTCAGAAGATTTAAATTTTTTTACTCTTACTTTGAACTTTAGTTTCTCATTTTTACTATTTTTTTTTTTTTTTTTTTTTTTTTTTTAAATTAATCGATTATACATCAAATTTTAAGACTTCAAGCTACAGACCTACAATAATTGCTGGTGAGTAATACACTCTTGTAAAACGCGTACTTGGCAAATTAAATACTTCCGGTGATGCCAAACTTACAAAATTACCACAGTAAATGCCTCAAATGTACTCGCCCAAAAGTCCCTTCGACATTGACTGAATCCCTCACTAAATTCAATGTTTAACTCGCCCAAAACGTCCACTCGAATTCAGCTCCTTGCCCAAAAGGTACCTTTTTGTGTCGCCTAAAACTTACTCTTTATCTCGCCCAAAACGCCCGATTTTCGCCCACCCTCGCCCAAAACGTCATCCCCCAATTCATGCTAGTTAACCAACAGTTTTCTCAAATTTTATTGCACCATTAGATTCCACTTGCCTTAAAGTATCTTTTCACTGTAACATAATTCCTAAAAGATCACAAGCGAATTTACAATCACAGTTATACCGAAAGACGTTCTACGTTTTCTCCTTGTCTTACTCACGGTCTCTTATGGTAGTATCACCGCCATGACACTCAATCATTCTAACTTCTCTTCGTATCGAAGCTATTGTTCGAGGTACAACACATGCCGTGATGATGCTGATGAGCCTATATCCTAGAATTTTGTGCTCTTAAGAAACTGTGAGTGTGACAAGGACAAAACATAGGACTTTCTTCGATATAACTGTGATTGAGCATTGATGCGCGATGTTTCAGAAAGTTTGTGTAGCGTTCTCATATTTTATCACTGAGAAAAAAGTGGGTGTTAAAACTGTAAGAATAGAACCATAGATGTATTTCGCCTTATTTCAATCATAAGCCCTATCGTTGCTATAATCAGCGCGCTTGAATCTACACGAATTTCGATTGTCTCTATGGAATTTCGATTATTTCTATGGGAAATAAAGCGCGGGAATACATATCCAATCGGAAAATTTTTTGAAACAATCGGAAATTTTTATAAGGGACGTGGAACCCAAATGGTGTGATAAACACAACTGGTGTAAAGAACGTGTTGTTTACTAGCACTTGTATTTGAAAATTTGGACCGTGTTTCGTATGGGAAAACCCACGAGAGCGAGTGAGACGGAGCCTTTGTTTGGAACCAATTTATTTCATGACGTCACACTAAACAGGTCTTTGCATCGGAAACATTTGAAATTCTGGGGGATCGGCAAATTGAAAGCCCCTCAATGAGCGTCGATGGAATCAAGGGATTTTTTAGGACATTTTTGGCGTTTTGTTGAAAAATAGGTGTTTAAAATCCAGAACACAGGGAGCCAGAGGGGTAAAATTCGCATTAATTGCTCTAAAAAGTGAGAGGGGCTGTCACGTGTCTTCCACCCCTGGCCTGGACAGCTTCCTCGCTGCGGCTATGGAATTGACTCTGGAATAACTTATTTACCTATCCTAAAAAGTTCGTTGCGTGTACAAAATTTTTCACTGGAAGCTTCTTCAAATTTTTGAAACTATAGGTCCATATGGAACTTTGCTTTTCCAACACGAAAAATGATATCGACCGACGGCAACAGAAAAAAAAAATAATATGACAAAGCGTTATAGTGAATAATGGCATAGTTTTAACTGTAAACTTTCGATACTTTTCAAGAAAATAAATGGGGAGAGGGGGAATTAAAATCCACAAACGTCTTAAACCTCCACACCTACTAATCTATACCCCTAGAATGCTTAATGTGTAAAGGGCACCTGAAATGGTTAGTTCTGTACATTAAAGGATTATTTTTTCATGAATTCGCAAGTGTTCCATTTATGCATATTACGTATCTACATCGTGACAATCGCACTAAGTGCGCTGGCAGCACCTAAAACGGAAAAAAAGAAGAAAAAAAAAAACTGTTTATTAATTAGAATCACGGCTTTTCCGAAAATGACGCTTTTTGACTTCAAAAGAACGCAACCTCATTTTTGATCCCTGAACAAGCCGTTTAAAAGGTGGAGGGATTTAGAAATATCTATTGTCTATAGTTTATGTGGGTAAGAAAGATCGAGCCCTATCAAATAATTTTCTCTTTTCAGCTTTCGATGGGTTTGTTGCAAATTTTTGCTACAGTGCTATAGAGTTTTGATTCTGATGTAAAATTGTCTGAAAATTACATTGGCGGCATCAAATAGTCATAAAATCCACTAATAAACCCAAAAAACGCATTATAAAGAAAGCCAAAATGGCAGTCGTAAAGCCGAACAATCTGTGCACGCGCACGACGAACATCAGAGATAGGTGACCCATTTTCCCCTTTTTCGTTAAGGGGGGGGGGAGAGAGAAAATATCTCTACAGTCAAACTTTGATTTTAAAAATGTGCATGGTCAAGATGTTGTCTTTTGTGAAGGGGGCGGGGGCGGGGGGGGGGAGCAAAATATCAAGAACAGGGTGTTTCAAAACTTGAGTGCCAAACTTATGGAGTGTATTTTTGGGGTCAACATACATATATATAAGACTTTATTTTCCTACATGAGTATGTGCTGCAAATGTTTCTCTTCTGAGCTAGAGCCCTCCAAAGTTTTGAAAACAAAAAACAAAAAACAAACACAAAATAACAACGCCTTTGACTCATCTCCTTACAGATACATCTGATCTAAATTTATTTTTTTCATAATTTCTCACCAAACAAGCTCAATTGGACAGCACTTGTCACAAAAGAACCGAGTGACATTTTTGATAAAATTGAGTTATTGATTGATAGAGCTAGCAGTACTGAATCTCGAAGCAACAAGTGCTTCTTCTATAATAACAACTATTTCCCGTCAAAATTCCAGGTAAAAGTGAGCTGGTGAGCCTCATTAATGTCATTGTCCACATGATGAAATAAAATGAGAACTTGGTTCCTTTGGCTGATTAGGTTAAACCTTAATCCGAGTCACGTAAGGAACCAACTCCGACTTGGTTCCTTTTATAGAATTGGGAACGGACTTAAGTCCGGATTAACGGATTTTAAAATAATCAACAGTGTAAACCAACTCTGCCGTTTGGTTTCTCTTAAAGTTTCGTTTTTCGTGATTATGCCAAAAAAAAGAAGAAAGGAACCAAGTCACTTTAAACGCTAAAAATTAAGTACCTTTCCTACATAGTAAATTCCACTTTTTCGGTGTTGAAATGCAAAAACACGACACGGTAGTTGAATGAAATCAAAACGTAAGTAATTCCAAGTTTTTTGTATAAATGCTAGCTCTTCAACTTTGGACTCAATTTTCTCGAGATCAGCTCCATGTTGAATGCTGTCTAATTATTATCATTGCTAGCAAAAGCATTAAAGCTGTTCAGACTTTAGTGGCACGCTTTTCCAACACCTGCGTGTTGGAATTTTCCCTGCTTGTTTTTTTTTGTTTTTTTCTTAAGATCAAAATTTCTTTTTTTTCGACGCGTGTGATTTAGCAACGCTGCACTTCCTCCATTTAAACCCATGCAAAATATCGATTTGAGGTAGACCATTGTGCACCTCCAAAATATCGACTTTTTGTCTGCGTTTAAACGGACAAAACTCAGCGTTGCCAGATTGCACACGCGACGCCACTGGAACCAATCCTCGCGGCATCACTATTGCTTAAAAAAATGACTCGTCAAAAAAACGGAAGTGGGTTTAGCGGTCTCGCGCATAAACGCTATGCGCCAGCGGCCGCTGCCATGATTTCAACAAGTTTCAATCTTTTCGCAAAAAAATTTTCAGATAAATAAGACTAGCAAGCAGCGATTGTGAGCTCAAGCGAATCTCACTCATTCTCCGAAACAACTAGAGGAGAGTCAGTAGCTCAGTGGGAAGGGAGGGAAGAGGAGCCTCGGTCAGCTTTTTCATTCATAAACTTCGGCGAATGTCTTTCTCTCTCTTTGCACATTTGAACGCAAGAGTTAGAGGAGTATGCACTAGGAACCCCAAGCCACAATGGCTGTCCTTCTCTTGCACATGCTTTCAAATTAAGAAACGGAGAGAAAGAGAACCTCATTCACCCGCCTGTGTTCGTGCGAGACAACGTAAACTTAGTTCTTATCAAAGCTATGCGGCCGATTCCCAATGCTCAAATGAGCGAGTACGAGTCGAAGTAGTCGGGCCCGGGTGACACGGCACACAGCCCATCCTACTCACAATCAGGTAAAATATTCGGCACAGACCTATGAAAAATAGAGGCGCGTCCGCATACTCAGCGTAACCTTTCTGAGCGGCCCAACTCCGTATTGCGGTGAGTCCAAGTGCAGGCGCGTCTGACACTTTTTTTGTCCCCGACTGTACATTAATGCGCGATATTTCAAAAATTTTGTTGCAGCGTGCTCATATTCTAAGGTACGCGGAATCCAATGCTGTAGTAAAATCTGAGAGAACTTGTTGTTTACAACCAGAAATTTGTATTTGAAAATTTGGATCGTGTTTCTTATGGGAAAACCTACGAGAGCAAGTGAGATGGAACATTTGTTTGGACCAATTTTTTTCGTGACGTCACACTAAACACTAAACAGGTCTCTACAGGGTTTTAGTAATGGCGCGAGCTGGCGATGAGCGTTCCAAACAAAAACAGTTTTTCTCTCTTGCTCTCACGTAACCCCCATGCACTGTCATCTGACTCTAATTTCAAAAATCGTATATAGGGACATCTTTCGTGAAATTTTTTGGCTGCGATGGATTTCTCGAGACATTTAAAAACGCGATTTTGATAACAATAATAAGTCGTAAAACAAGACCCTGTATACAAATTTCGAAAGTAGAAAGAGATGGGTGGGTATACATGGGGGTCACGGGAGAGTGAGTGAGATAGTTTGGAACGCTACGCGAGGTTTACCACAACCGATTTCGACCGATGAGTGCATTGTTGTGGTTGTTGGCTATAACCGTTGACTTCACACTAAAACCGTCTATAGAAGCGACCGGGGGGAGATTTTAAATCTCTTGAAGTCCTACCCAATCTTAAATTTTAGGCCCCATAGAAGAAGAGTAGGATTCCAGGGGGTCTGGGGGCACATCCCCAGAAAGAAAGGGGAATTGGGGGGTCCGCTCTCTAAAATATTAAAAAATTTCTCAGTTATAAACTGTTTGCTCTGAAAAGTATTGTTATTTTTGACCTATTCTGCCTTTTCTACTTTTCTTATTTTCTTTTTTCTCTCTACATCTTCTCTTCTATCTCCCTTCGTGAAGTGATGAGGCCCCTGTAGGTCTGAGGCCCAACGCAGTTGCGTATTTTGCGTAATGGTAAATCCGCCCCTGGAAGCGACTTAAAGTGGGTCTGTTGCTAATTTTTGCTTTAAGAGACTGAATAGTTAATTTTATAAACAAAACCAGCAAATATGACGATGAGTGTATATGTAAACTAAAAATTCACGAAATTCACTCATAGAGATTCACAGAATGACTTCAAAGTTAAAGACATTTTGGTAAAGCTATGCAAATGCGATAGGAGATTTCTGTCTACATCAGTGTCTAGGGGAACACACAGAGAAAAGCCTAAAGATAGAAATCTCCCATATATACTAGCGTAGCTCCGCCATTTTGTCTTGAACATCAAAGTTATTGGTGAGTCATCTGTGAGTGAATTTCGTAATTTTCAAAGTACACTCGTCGTAATTTGTGCTACATTTTACTCAAAATTTAACAATCCAATTACTTATAGACAATTTTATCCCCTTTTCCTCTTAAAGTGCTTCATTAAAGTCTCGAAACAGCATTAGAGTCCCTATATATGAAAGAGTCTCGCCATACGAGGTTCCATCTCTGATTGGCTGCTGAAAAGTGAAGAAGAAGAAGGGGTCTATGAAGCCTGGAGGCGCGCCTCTTGTTTACATCTTCATGGAATCGTCTTCACTGCTGCCCAGAGCTTTGAGGAAACTTTCGGCATTTTTATCTTGTACTAGTGAAATTTGAATTAGAAATTGATGAAAATGTGTTTAGAACATAATAAAATTCACGCATTACTTTTAAAACAGGTAGTGAAGCCAACGGGTATTGGAGGTTAGGCTGACCCAACAAAGATTACTTACACACGAATACATGTACAAGTAATCTTTGGCGGGAAGATCGTTGATTAAAAATGTAAGCAAGAGGCGCACCTCCAGGCTCCTCAGACACCTTCTTCTTCTTCACTTCTGTTCACGTGTCTTGACTCTTTCATATATAGGGACTCTAAACAGCAATAAAAACCATCGATATTTATTTCCTCGCTTCGCAGAACTCCATATCGCTCAGATTGTCTAAATAACACGTCATGCGAGTGATGAATTTCGTTCGTTTTTATTTTCAGTAAGAATTTTAGAGCATGCGACAGTCCAAGTGAATCCTCAATCGACGCTGGTGGCGCCTCCTGGTCAAGTGGTGAGTCTGTTTTTCGACGTTACCAACAACCTCAACGTTCCGGTATTTTTCACCTTCAGAGCTGAGGATCAACACGCTCTTATTCGCAACGTTTTCCCACCGAGGTAGGTCAAAAGACACTTAACACTTTAAAGACCAGAATAGTTCAAGAGAACTCCACTCCTCCGTTTTGAGAGGGAAGGTAGTTAACTGTTCGTACTCGGTGGAGTTGGAATTGCCTATACAATGAATTGAAGGCAAGATTGGTTCAAAAGAACGCCACTCTTTCGTTTATATAGGGAAGGTAGTTAACTATTCGTACTCGGTGGAGTTGGAATTGCCTATACAAAGAATTGAAGGCATCCGACGAGACCTTATCTATATTGTAGTGTTTTCATCTATATTTGCGTTCCGGAATGATGACTAAAACAATGTGAAATGGACTCGAGGAGAAAAAGGAGTAAATAGCTCGGGCTTGGCCCATAATGGGTTAATATGGGCCTCTTTTGCAAACTTCTTTTGCAGCTATATAGAGGTTCCACTCTCCATAAATTGAGTTACAAACTCAAAAATTGCGTTAAAAGAAAATTCCAAGACAGCGGTCAAATGAGTGGATCACTCTGTAAGGGAGTCCCATCTAATTGCAACAAACTTTCTATGCTGAGAAAAATGATTCATACCTGAATAAGCCATACTCATCTTATCGAAGCCTCCTTCGATCACAGGTCTTTGAACGTTTGCGAAAGGCACCCCGCAACCAGGGCTGCCGTTTTGCGTATAATCAATGCTATTTTTCAATTCACCGATGATTTCACCGGTTGAGAAAAGATTACACATTTCAGTTCAGTGTATGGCTGTAATGAACTAAAATACTCTCATCTGTAATCTTTTCTCAACCGGTGGAGTCGTCGATGACTTTAAAAAACTTGCGGATATTTTAATAAATTAACTGAGTTTCCACCAATTAAGGAAAGATTACAGATCAGAGTATTTTCGTGCATTACAGTCATACACTGAACTGAACTGTGTAATATTTTCTCAACCGGTGGAATCATCGGTGAGTAGAAAAAATAGCATTGATTATACGCAAAACGGCAGCTCTGCCCGCAACTATTCTCATCTCAACTTTCTAACATAAACTCTCGTGATTAAAATGGGCTTGGAGATAAATGCTTTAATATGTATATAACTTTTTTGCTTCTCGAGTGATGTGACATTAGGATTTAGTCGTGGTTACATTGACGTCTTTAAAAACGAAAGTTTCATTAGATACTTTAAAGATCAAATGCTTCTGATGGAGTGATTTGACATTATAGGATTTAGTCGTGGTCACATCGACGTCTTTTAAAACGAAAGTTTTACTTCAAATGATCAAAGTTAGTGATTACTTAGTTTTTGAAGATATGATTCAGATGCGATCCACGTATACAATTAAGTTCAAAAGAAGGTTACTGCGGCCTCCTCACTTTCTCTACTTTTGTTGTACGTTAAGTAGCGAACAGCTACAGCCGCAAATGATTTGATCCGATATATTTACAGTAGCGTCATTTGCGGGGGGGCAACTGCCCCCCCAAGGGTCGGCCAAAAGTGAAAAAGTGATGATACCTTTTTTTTTTAACTAGAATTTTGGTCATTAACAAGTTTTGTTGGAAATTAGGGCCGTTAATAGAATATACGTAGAATATGCAGGGCTGTAGAGTGTCTAAAATAATATTAATGAGCAAAAAAAAAAAAAAAGGGTCATCACATTTTTGCCCCCCCCCCCCCAAGCCGAACCTGAAATGACGCCCCTGTATATTTACAAAAATAATTACCTAAGGTTTAGCAAAAATTACGAGGATTGCAGTGAAAATAAAAGCGAAATTAATTTCGGCTTCCACCATCCTATTCAGATTCAACGAGGCCGGTTTGGCATCTGATAAAGTCAATATCCAAATACAAACCGAAAAAAAAAAAAAAAAAAAAAACTAACTCGAAGGTTTGACTATCCTAATAATTTATTTTCTTTTAAACCTTTTCAGTGTTACTTAAAACGGGAGGAGGGGACACATGAGATAGGGTATTGAAACCCTCTCAGAATCTTGCATTGTCGGTAAAAAAAAAAAAAAAAAAAAAAAAAAAAAAAAAGGGGGGGTTCATTATTGGCAATAACTCCTCCCCCCCCAGGTTCTTACGCTATATACTGCTAAGTTTTCATGTTAAAAAGTTGAATTTTTAAGGATAATTCCATGGTGACAATGTCGTTTTGCTGACACCGATTATTTTTATAGAAATTGCATCATTAAAACGTTTAAAACTACCAAACGAATGAAATGTTTCTGTTAAATTTTTCGGTTTGTTCTTTTGGCCAGCGCAACAAAAACAAACTATAAATTTATTGATACATAGAAATCACATTGCTTTTGAAGAATCAAAATGTCAAGTTGCTCGTTAAGCCGGAATAACTATGGTCATTCTGCCAGATCATTCCGCCTGCTTTTACTCTCAAAAAGCAATATAGGTATAATTTCAACAAGTTAGTGTCTGTTAGTGTAGAACTGCTGAAAGAAACGTATTTAACAGAAAAATTCATTCATCTGGTAGCTTTAGACATTTTATGATGCAATTTCTATGAAACTTTTTGTCGTTTGCGAAAAGTCCTATTTAACGTGGAATTTCTCTTAAACCACCGAATACTACAAACAGAATGGAAACTTCAGATTATTTCGAAACATTATTTGCTATACGCCGCCACCTTGAGAAGTTCAAAACTGTATCCCCTTCAAAGCAATGGGAAAGACAGAGACAGAGATAAGTTCGCCATATATCTTGAAACGTCACCGAAATTGGCGGAAAAAAAGGTTTCTATCGACTTTTATGAGAGTTTCCATAATGATTATATTATTCTGTGCATAAACGTTCCCTTATGAAACTTTGTGAGAGATCTCAACATAGATATACCTCACGAAGACACAAGAGTAAAGCAACACTTTAAATGCTCTAAAATGCTCTAAAACTCTTTAAATGCTCTTTAAGTGCTGCTACTTCTACTGCTAGTATGCATGTCACGGGTCGCTTGGCACCTGACGTAAAGGGCGGTCCAACGTCTCCCGTGAGTCTCGTAGGTTTAGCCCTGACCATGAGGCTTGACTGTAGCTATCCCGTGGTACAGACATGATGTGGGTGGGGTCGAACAATAGAGAGGAAAAAGAATGGAGGGGATATGCAAATAGTGAAACAAGGAAGACAAAAATAAAAAATAAACTGTAGGGAATACCCTACGAACAATTTTTCACATCAAATTTTATCTGGGGGAGACCCCCAGCCCCTCTTTAATATCCTGGGGGAGACCTCCAACCCCCTTTTGATATTTTTATCCAGATCTAAAGATTCAGTTTTGAAATATTCAAATTTGTCCTTTTTTTGACTCATTTTTTCCCCCATTGATTTTAATAGAAACCATTTTTCATCAATAACTAACCTAAAAATTAAAATTTCAAAAACACAAAAAAAGACTACCTGGGAAATGTTAAAAGCAACATCTCCGCAAAATTTGGATGCATATGGATCAATAGCTCAAAAGTTATGCTGGGTTTCACGTTTTATGACTACAAACAGACAGCCAGACGCCACAGAAAGTTTGTGCATTTACACCCCCAAGCCACAAATAATAATATTGATACTTAATAAATAATATTGATACTTTATGGATGAATATTCTTTAGGATAGTACTAAGCATGATGAGTGTCAATTATTTTGTAATTTTCATGATTTACTGAGTCGTAGTGGGCCAAATATCGAAACAAAATACCTCGAAAATCTCTGCTCCATTGCAATACTTTCTCTATTTCTAACTTTGTTAGTAGTGAGAAAGTAATGAGGTGGTATATTGCGATCAGAGGATTTTGTAGAGATTTCTTTACGTACTACGTAAAGTTCTCACGATCAGTAAAAAAAACAATGGCGTGATCATGGATGAAAAGGCATCGCGGGGCTAAATATTCATTTTAGTTGACTCCAAAAAGATGGGGCGGATTTACCATTACGCAAAATACGCAACTGCGTAGGGCCTCAGACTTATAAGGGGGCCACACCTCACACAGGAAAGAAAAAGAGAAGGGAAAGAGCGAAAAATAAAGAAAAGAGGAAAAGGTAGAAGGATAAAAATAAAATAAAAATAACAACTTTGCAGAAAAACCGTTTCGATGTATTTTCTTTAGAAAAAAATTTGGGGGGGATCCCCGAACCCCCCTCCTTTCTGAGGGAAGTCCCTCCAAGATCCCACAGGTATCCTACCCTTCTTGTATAGAGGGCTTCAAATGTAAGATTGCGTATAGGGCTTCTAGAGATGTAAATCCACTCCTGCCAAAAGAGACTATAGTATCAGACAGTTCAAAATTGGAGGGTTCGATTTTAATAAACATATTATACTAACCATGAGCTCAACGATTATATCTTTTATATTAATAATATTTTTTTTATTATTATTATTATTTTAGAACTGATAGCATTACATGTATAATTTCCTTCAAAGAAAAAGAAAAAAAAATTACACAATGATGCTTCCTAACGATGCAGCAAAGCACTCAGCTTTTACTAATTGAGTTTCGGAGAGAAAAAGTTTACTTCTTGAATTCGATGCAGAGGAAAAAGCCAAGTTTGATTTTTTGGATCCGATTTTTTTTATTTATTATTCTTATTTTTTTTTTCATTTACTTACCTGTTAATTTATCTAATTATATTTATTTATTTTTTAGGGGATGGATCGAATCGATGCGAACGCAAGTGGTAACGGTTGTCATGGAAACGAAAGTTCAGCAAACTGAGATGGACACAATCATCTTCATCGCGCAGCTGGGCTCCGGAGCGGAAGTGGCCATCCGAAAAGCTCACTTCCGCATCGGTACACCGGTATGAAACAACATTATGAGGCGGTGGCTGCAAAAACAGCACATACCGAAAAACCTGATTTCTAGAAAACGCATTTAAAGTTTTCATTTGCTAATAACGCGTTGATATGATTCGGAAATGAGTACAATTTTTCTTGGTTTTATGCTTTGAACCCTTTTTGAAGAGAATCCAAGGACAAATTTTAAAAAAAAAAATGGTTTGAGTTCATTCGCGGCCAATTTAAAAAAGTGAGTTATGTGCGGTTTTTGCACCCAACAATAAAATTAACGCAAATTTAATAGGATTTGACAGTTAAATGAGAGAATAATAATTTTTTTGCCATAATTTATTGAAACATAAAAATTTAAAGTAAAGTAACAACGCAAACTGAAACAAAAAAGTAAAAACTAAATAATAAATCAGCTCTATTTGGCTTGCAATTAAATGTAAAGGAAAATGACCTCTCAAAGTATACATGAGCATAGCCAGCAATTTGGCAACCATGAATTCTTCCCATTTGAACGCATGAGAAACAATCTACTCTTGAGGAGACCATGGCTCTTTTACTAATCGATTGTTTCTCATGCATTCAAATGGGAATATTACACAGTTACACACAGTTATACGTATAGTGCATGTACTCGTATGTGCTGTTTTTGCACCCATCAACGCGATATCTCCACGTAGAATCATCGTCACGTCACCAAATTCACAGGGGTGATACTTCTTGAGTATAATTTTCAATTGCGCTGTTGGGCGCAAAAACAGCACATACGCGCATGGGCTGTTAATGCAGGGGCCGCCTTATTTATGAATCTCGACAGTTTCTGACCAAAGATTTTCGACTGCTAAGTTTCATGACTCAAAACTAAACTCACAACTATAGGGTACTCTAAACTCACAACTCGTATATACGTTCAACATTGCCCCCTTTTCCACAGGCGTAGCGTGCAATTTGGCAACGTAGCATTGTGTCCATTTAAACCCATGTTAAAAAGTAGAATGCGAAACACCCGATAGTTCGATGTTTTTTATGGGTTTAACCCTTTAAAGAGTAGATTATCAGTTCGAACGAACGCCACTCCTCCGTTTCTAAAGGGAAGGTAGTTAACTGTTCGTACTCGGGGGAGTTGGAATTGCCTATACGACGCATTAAAGGCGCCCGACGAAATCTTATCTTGTATCTACATCGAGAATCGCGTTATTTATTGGGAATCATGAATCTGGAATAATATGAAATAGACTAGGAAGAAAAACGAGTTTACTCGGGCTTGGGCCTTAAGGGGTTAAAGGAGCGAACTGCAACTTTGTCAAAATGCATTCAGCCCCAATGCCCTACCTTTTTCTCTTCTCTTCATTCTTCTATTTCTCAATTTTTTTGCAAGATTACTGAGGGTAGGTCAACAGAGACGCCCCCCCCCCCCCCCCCCCAACTGCTCCGGGTTAGATCTTAAGTCGACATATTTTGACGGACTTTTTTTGCAGGTCATAGTACTAATTCAAGTCATACTCGCATTTTTGAAACAATAATGAGGGCAATATAAAGTAATGGGATTGTTGATGCACACTTTTGCTGTAAGCAATTTAAAGGTCAATTCAGGTGTAAAATCCTGCAAAAATAACGATGATAGCACTAAAAACTTACGAACTTTACTCCGAAACTCATTAAATGCATTTAAATGCGCGAATGTGATGGCGGCGCGGCGTATGGCACTAATAATAATGGGAGTGATTTCCATCTCGATTTTATCACTTTCTCTACGCAAACGAGAAAGATTCACAGAGTAATTAGACACCAGAGCAGTGATACACATCCGATTAATGGTACCGTGACAACGGTGTCAAAGGAAAGTCGTCTTTTATTGGTCACTTCTTGATGGAGTGACAGAATTATTAGATGGGAAATGGGAATCTCCCATTATTATAGTGTCATAAGCCGTAATCACGCTCGTGCATTTAAATGCATTTAATGAGTTTCGGAGTGAATATGGTGAGATTTTTGAGCTACCATCTTTCTTTTTTCTTTTTTTTTAGGTTTTTGCATCTGAATCAACCCTTAAATCGCATACAGCAAAAGTGTGCGACAGCGCCATTTTAGCCAAAAACTGTTGACTTTTTGAGCAGCGAACTGTGCGATAGTATTTTCAAAAACCCATCAAACCTACATACAGAAACTTATTCATGATGGAGCGAAACGCTGAGGCTAAACATTCATTGTTTAATAAAAGGTGATTTAAAGCAGAGCTTACAGGTGTAAAATACCTAATGACATAAGAACAAACAAAACTGCAACCACTGTCCTTCCAGCTGTTTATCTTTCACTCCTCGTGAGCATTTCGCGTACACGAAATAGAAAATTGACAGTATGCTAGGTGACAAAGCTTGCAAATTTCGAAGACAAAGACACGTAGAGGATGCAAAACTTTGAACAATTAAGCGCTTTTAAGTAAAGAAAAGAAGAAAAAAAAAGTTTGCACGGTAGTGTGGAATTTGTATGACCAAAGGTTTTGCATCGGACTATAGCTGTGCAGATAACAGGGTGTGTCGAAAGTAGTGTACAACTGTATACGCATCACTAGCTTCATGACAAAGAGCTTGATTCAAAATGGGGGTTTTTCTCCCCCCCCCACCGATTTTCCTGAAACTTTGTATTTTGATAGTACTTGATATAAGTAGTCTTTTTTTTCAAATAAAGTTTTTCCAAAAATAATTAGGGGAGGAGTTACAGTGTTGCAAAGTTGCACCTTTCAAAAATTCATAACTTTCGTGTAAATCATCCGATTGAGACGCGGTTTTCACCAAAAGATGCGGATTGTAAAGCACTTTCATGCCATTCAAACGAAATTCAATTTCAATAATTTTTGACTTAGTTATCGTCATTGTTGTGATTTTTAGGCCACTCAAAATTTACTTAAAGTGAAAAAAAAAAAAAGGTATTTTTTGATTTTGATCGGTTTAAAATATGTTATTCCTCTTTAAATTCTGCGTAAAATGAGCCCAAGCAGAATGCAGGGCGATTTTTTGTTCCGGAGTTATGCATTTTTTAGTAAGCGAAAAACGAGTTTTTTAGGGTATCCATGAGCGTTCGATAGAGAGGCTCAAGTCAAATAAATGGAAACTGTATTTTTTGATTTTGATCAAATTGAAATATGTTATTCCTACTTAAATTCTGCGTAAAATGAGCGCAAGCAGAATGTGGGGCGATTTTTAGTTGCGGAGCTATGCGCGTTTTAGTAAACGAAAGTCGAGCGTTCTATGGAGAGGCTCAAAGACGTGGGTAGCCCGGGTAGCCTCAACCACTCGACTTTCGCTTACTAAAACGCGCATAGCTCCGCAACTAAAAATCGCCCCACATTCTGCTTGGGCTCATTTTACGCAGAATTTAAGTAGGAATAACATATTTCAATTTGATCAAAATCAAAAAATACAGTTTCCATTTATTTGACTTGAGCCTCTCTATCGAACGCTCATGGATACCCTAAAAAACTCGTTTTTCGCTTACTAAAAAATGCATAACTCCGGAACAAAAAATCGCCCTGCATTCTGCTTGGGCTCATTTTACGCAGAATTTAAAGAGGAATAACATATTTTAAACCGATCAAAATCAAAAAATACCGTTTTTTTTTATTTCACTTTAAGTAGATTTTGAGTGGCCTAAAAATCACAACAATGACGATAACTAAGTCAAAAATTATTGAAATTGAATTTCGTTTGAATGGCATGAAAGTGCTTTACAATCCGCATCTTTTGGTGAAAACCGCGTCTCAATCGGATGATTAACGCGAAAGTTATGAATTTTTGAAAGGTGCAACTTTGCAACACTGTAACTCCTCCCCTAATTATTTTTGGAAAAACTTTATTTGAAAAAAAAGACTACTTATATCAAGTACTATCAAAATACAAAGTTTCAGGAAAATCGGTGGGGGGGAGAAAAACCCCCATTTTGAATCAAGCTCTTTCATTCCTTTGATAACTGCGACCCTTCCATGCGACTTTGTGCTTTCAACTCTTATGCTGGTTGCTGTTTCATTTTTAATATTGGCCTCTCATAATTTACGCATTTTGTTTTGTTTTGTTTTTTTTTTTCCTCGTTGGTCGTCTTTTGTTTAGACGGTTGTCAGTTTTAAACAATTTTTTTATCTTGACTTTTTTCTTTCTTTCTGTGTTTTTTTTTTTTTTTTTTTTTTTTTTTTTTTTTTTTTTTAATTTGACTAACCTAATCTGCGGACATTTTCAGTGCGGAAATTTATTTTTGAACACTTCCTCCTATAGCCCTAGTACAATAAAGTGATCGGAAAGGCAAGCCAATAATTAAAGCATCGAAACCATTGAAATTGGCAAAGCGCTACGGATGCGTGGACTCAGGGATTTTCGCTCGAGAAATGAGACGTGAACATGTAAAATTACTCAATGAGGTGAAAAACTGAAACTGCAGTGAGAGCCGTTAAGTGGTGATATTTTTAGTATCATAGTTATCTTCTGTGTATGCTTCAAGCGAAGAGAGCCTCTCGCGGGTACACGGCTCTTCACTTCTCCACTCCGCATTCAAATATTGCGAGTTTCTGCAGTGCGACAATATTCGCAAGTGAATATAGAAATATATACAGATACAAGCGCAATAAATTCTATTCCAAAATTCGTCTACAAATACAGATATCTACGGTGCTCGGCAGGTTACAGAACATCTTCATTGCTTCGAATTTTGCTATAGTTAATGGGAGAAGATAATCGGAACTAGCTGCGGGGGGGGGGGGGGGGGGTTCCCCTAATAAGACCAGAATTAAAAAAAAAAAAAAATTGTCGAAAATAAATTCTGACAGTTTTCAGGAGAATTCTGCACAGAGAAAAAAGTATGGCCGTGGTAACCAGAATTCAAGTAGCCATGAAGAAACTGAATACTAAACGAGTATACAGGGTATGTCAATTAAAAAAGGAGCCAGGCCTAATCTCGAAGTCGGCTCCGGATTTCGAAAAACGCTGAAACACGTGCTCAATTATTTTGAGAGGGACATATTTTTAGGGGGTCACCGATTTGATGGCCCTCTCTGCGGGGCCCCCAGGGGGAATACTACCTCTCTAAATCCAATACTTCGAATGGGGGCCCTCATTTTTTATTTTATAATCAAAAAGAGGGTAAAATCCTAAGACTTTTGGTACAAACCGGAGGTCGATATCGTTTTTCGTTTTCGATAAAGCGAAGGTCAAAGTTCGATTTTGGCCCATTTTCAAAAAAGCATTACTCCTCTTTAAAAAGTCGGAATTTATAAAACAAGGAGTCTAAAATACTCTAAAAAGCAAGCCCTTTTCAGAAAAAAAAATTAAGTATAACAAATTACATTTAGTCAGAGTTTGATTTTAAAGCCCCCAAACATTTTTTACGTTTTTGACCCCCACGGGGGGCTATCTGAAAAATTCCGCGAGACGGCCCCTATAGAGTGATGCATCAACCAAAACGGCGTAATAAACTGAGCATTTTGGGGGGTTAACAGACGTTTCGTCCCGTCTTTTTCGTCCGCTCGATTTTTTGTCCTTTTCTTTTCGTCCAATGACAATTGGTCCTTGATAATTCGTCCAATCAAGTTTCGTCCTGTTGAACCATTGGTCCTTTTGTTATTTTCGTCCTCGACTGCAACGAGTGCAAGTCCATGAGTTTTTAGTCCAATTATTTTTATGTCCAAAGTATGTCTTTCGTCCCGTAATTTTAGTCCAATTTTTTTTGTCCTTAATAAAAAGTTGGTTTTGTCCAATGCTCCTTTTCGCTAGTTTTCAGGTGAAATAAAATTAAGAAATAGAATTTCACCAAAAACAAATTCACACTGTATTACTACTAGGTGTTTCATTAATTTATCTTTTGAGAAAATGCAATTCCCAGGAAATATATGAAAAAAAAGGTTTTTATTGAGCTGCATTGCGATATAGCAACAGTTGTTTCTACGTATAGAAATATTGTTGCGCAATCTATCGGGTGATTCGGTATGGCGAGACGCACACTAACTGCCGTAGGATGAACCTATGTTGATAAAGTGGTAAAATCCAATAGAATACGTTCTCTGGTATTGAAATAAAGACTCACAAATTTTACCTGTAAACCAACAAAAATGAACATAAATGTGTATTGGACGAACCAAACTTTTTTCCGAGGACAAAAAACATTGGACTAAAATTATAGGACAAAAGACATACTCTGGACCTAAAAATAATTGGACTAAAAACTCGTGGACGTTTCAGTCGAGGACAAAAATAATGAGTGGACCAATTGTGCTATGGGACGAAAATTGAAAGGACAAATTATCAAGGACGAAATGTCGTGGACGAAAAAAAAATGACGAAAAAAAAAGTGGAAAAAAAAAACAGGACGAAAAGTCTTGTAACCTTTTGGGGCAAACCGGAGGTTGATATCGTTTTTCACATTCGAGATATCGAATGTCGAATGTCACTTTACAGATTGGTTTCGTTATTATAGGTTGTCCCAAGAATGATTGGACTTGACAACTGTAGCTTTAAATGAAAACATCAGCTTCCATCCTCAGATAGAGCAACCTGATTGGTTTGGAGCCGTAAGAAGCAAGCTGATGTTTTCATGAAAACCATAGAAGTGTCAAATCCAATTTTTTCTGGGACAAGCTATACAGGAGACCTTCTTTTCAGGTGTATCGAAGGATGCGTTGTGACGTCATGTCAGAGTCGGAGATAAAATGTGGGCTAAAGTTTTACCTTGATATGCGAATGAACCAATGTTTGGTTAAAAATTGTTGCAGGTATCGGATACATCGGGACCGGATATAGATTACAGTTACAACGGAGATTGCCGCGACGCCTTGACGCCGCAAACATGCACGACGGCAGCGTGGGGCGCCGACATTACCGTCTTGGACTCAGAATCAGGTTGGAAACTGACTTAACGAAATTATTAGTTTACGCCACAAATTATTTCAATTCTTATTGTTAGTGCTGAAGGGTCTTCAACTATTTAAAAAAGTTTTTGCTTCAACAATATCGGAAAAGAGTTTCCAATGTTTATAACCTCCCCCCCCTCACGGTCAAAAAATAAAGATTGAGGGGGAAGTTAAAAGGAAATTTTGCAATGGGGGCAGTTGCAAGGGTTTGGGTGTTCTCTTACATAGAAAATGAAAGTACTTTATGAGCAAAGACCAAAGGTGCCTTTGGTTCTGTCCCAAGTGTCCCGGTTTTGGAGATACACACACACACGTGTAAAGTTGCAATAAACACCGTGCGTGGTGAAGTGACATTTTAACGTGAAATTCCCATTTTAAACGATGTATTTTGGGCTAAAATCTCATCTTCGGAGCTATGCCGTGGAATTAGAAACCAAAGGCATCCATGTTTTCAGCTCTCCGCGGCTCCTTTTATTTGCCAGCTAAAAAACACTAAAATTAGGACCCTTGCAACTGCCTCACTTTTAGCAAATGAAGACTCAGATCGGCACGTTTTAGGATTTAAATTTGAACCAGTCGCGAAGCGTGGAATTTAGCATGACCGATTTCCATCCAACTTTATATAAAATAATCGATGCTCCTTGCAGGAGCAATTGTTTCCAGAAAAAGCGATTATTTTACGAAGGTTTGAAACAGAGACTTGAACCGCTGAGAAAATGCGGTTAGGTTCGGTTCCCGGATGTGATGAGTTAAGTGTTGGTATGAGTGAAACGGCGCCATTGCAAAAGATATGAAAAACCCTTGAGGACGATCGACTCCATTTTCCGAGCTGATTCGATAGAGGGGTCACAATTGGGGTTTTGGCAACATCACCTTTTTGCCCATGTGTCATGTGAGGAGTCAAGTGTTGCTATGAGTGAAACGGCGCCATTGCAAAAGATATGGAAACCCTTGAGGGCGATCGACTCCATTTTCCGAGCTGAATCGATAGAGGGGTCACAATTGGGGTTTTGGCGACATCACCTTTTTGCCCATGAGTCACGTGAAGAGTCAAGTGTTGCTATGAGTGAAACGGAGCCATTGCAAAAGATATGAAAACCCTTGAGGACGATCGACTCCATTTTCCGAGCTGAGTCGATAGAGGGGTCACAATTGGGGTTTTGGCGACATCACCTTTTTTGCCCATGTGTCACGTGAAGAGTCAAGTGTTGCTATGAGTGAAACGGGGCCATTGCAAAAGATATGAAAACCCTTGAGGGCGATCGACTCCATTTTCCGAGCTGAATCGATAGAGGGGTCACAATTGAAGACCTTGCCGAGATAAGGGCGTTATGTGAAATTTATAGTTTTGAGAAAAACGCATTTGAAGTTTCAAAATGGTTTTTTGATCAGTTACAGTAGGAAATAAATGAAACCAAGATTACCGATTCATGCCAACGCACTACTAATGAGATTAACCTACAGTGGTCACTGAAATATTGCTTTGACTTATTGTAATAACGCGGAACATTCATGCAGGTTTAACGCCCTTCTATCGGCAATCGACTTTATTAAATGTAGATAGCTTTCGTTTCTTTTATTTTAGCAGTTACTTTCAAAAGTTGAACTTTTAAGCACTAATGTACAGTCGTGTACTTTCATCAGTGGTTTTGCACTTTACTTAAATCACATTTTTAACCCCCCCCCCCCCCCCCCCCCAGCGGAAGGAAGACAAAAAAAACTTTTTTTTTCTGATAATGGATATTTTAAGATCCAATGCTTATTTTGTTATATTTCGTTAGTCCGGATAGTTAATTTAAGAAAAAGAGGAAAAGAAGGCGTTTCAGAAGTGCAGATGCACATAAACCGATAATCTTTGGATTTTTCATCATTATTGCTCATGTTATAAAATGAAAATGAATGAAACTGAATTTGAGCGTTGGCTTTTCACTGAGGAACGTTCTAAAATCAAAAGTTTTAAGCCGGCTGTAAGTTTTGTTTTGATTTGAAGGAATAAAAATTGAAAAGCCACCAAAGATTATGGTCTAGGTGTGCCTACACTTCTGAAACGATCACTGGAATGCAGAAGAAGAAAAATCGAGTATGAGAAAATGAAATGGACATCATTATTATACAATAATAAATTTAATGATAGGAACAATACTTTTTACTGGTGAGGCTCTACCAAGATATTATCCAACCAAACTTGGTCGTCGGCTGGTAGGTATTTGAAAAGGCTCCTTACGTCGGAAATTTTTTCGGCAGAAACTTCAGGGTATGGCACTGTGATCGGTTGAATCCCTCTCATTTCCTCCAACGGGGCTGGCGATTGATAGTCAAACTTCATGTAATTTGCACTGTAAGTTGTTGAGCAATAGATTGAGCCATCTGGCTGATATTAATGATGACGTATTTCATTATTCCAAAAATATCTTCTGTTGAAGTCGGTTTTTTCGGGAAAAAATTAGAGAGCGCGGATTCCCAGTCTTTTAAAAGTTCCCGGTCCATTAACAGTTGAAATGGCCTTGGATTTTTTCGAGCAAGCACTATACCTTCAAGTCACGGCTTCGCGGTTCCAATTAGTTCTCTTTTTTTCATTAGCTTCCGTATAAGCCCGAAATTTCTGTCGCACTGTGAAAAGGAGTGGCCACGAACAGGGAAAATTTGGACGATCTTAATTCCGTGAGTTTGGGTGAGCCAAGAACAGAATTTCACCATGCTCATGTTTCTGTTTTGGCCACCCGCTGAGTCCGAAAGTAAAGCTATGGTTGTCACTCCTGGATTTTTGACCAGGTTCTTTTTAATGCAGTCATTTAAAAAGGACACAACAGAATTGGCATTTTTCTTTCCCCGTGTTTCTAAGAAAGAATAAAAAAAGAGTCATCGTCGTTAAAGACATGGATGTTAAAAGCGTAAAGCCAAAGCAGCCTTTTATAAAATTGGCTATTCACATTAATGCGCGGTATTGGGTAATTCTGCGCGTAATCAAATTCGAGAACTAAAAAATTAGGGTCGTTTTTCGCTTTAGACAGACATTTATTACGTAACTGTTGACGCTGGTCAACTTTCTTTACGTGAGACTCATAATCAGGAAGGCAAGGATCTTGCGGATCTATTTGCAATTTTGCTTTATACTCCACGCACAAATCACACACGTCGGTTTTCGGTGAGCCAATTCGATAGTTAGGTTGATTTTTATATAGTTTAAAATAATGTTGATAGCCCATTTTTAAATCGGTTTTCGTTTTAACTTTAAAAAAAAGTTTAAAAAGTTCATAGAGAGCCTTGATAGTAAGATCTGAGTTGTCAAAATATTTCATCGCGCTTTTACCTCCGCCGTAATGGCTTTCATGATGTGGTAGGTTTCGAAATGTTTCCCCATCAATATTTTAACGCGATAGTCGAGTTTGTGGAAGTGATTGTGATGAGTTCCGCGATTTTCCTGAAACGTACTGTTATTAATAACTTTGCTTTGGACGACCCTCAACCTTTTTTCCGAAATTTTAAATAAGTTCAAAATAAAAGAACGGCACACTTTTTGCTCCTTACTATTAATGTTTATTCGGTAATTCCACTGATTAGGGCGTTTTTTTTTTTTTTGTTTTATCCGCACGAATATTTTGCACAGGGACTTGAATCACGCAGCGAGCAAGGTCTGCATCTTGCAAGGCCTTGTTTTTGTTTTCGTAAAACTTAGTAAACTGATCGGATTGAATATTTTCGGAAATAATTTCCCCGCACTTTAATAATAAGCAACAATCGGTAACTTTAATAAAAGTTTTGTCCATGACTTTTTTCCCGGTCTTCTCACTGACGTAACACTTTCCTCGAACTTTCCTCCGACGCACTGATTGCCGTTGTTTCCCCGGTGGAGAATAATACACTTTCTTGGGACGCTTGAGAGGAGGCACGGATTCCATTTCGGATAAATCACTCATTTTTCCAAAATTTTAATAAGCCACTCAAAAATAAATCAAAATCTAAAATCTAACCACCTAAACTTTCTACCGCCGAGAGTACGAGCTCCAAAAACAGTTGAAATGACACTGATTGGCAAAAATGCCGTGACAAAATGACACCTTATGTGATGTATGATGTCCATCAGTATCAGTTTTAGCCGAACGCGGACCCCTCATCGTATCCTTATCAGTTATCGGCCCATTCAATAAGGCAAGTCGGCAGGTGATGCAGATTTTCAGATAGCGACATCTTGACCTAAGTCACGGATCTCGGCTGTTATCATGATAAAGTCCAAGCAAGTTCTTATCAGGGTTGCCACTTTCTGTTACATTATTACAGTTTTCAAAAGACTCAGTAATGAAATAAGAGGGTTTTTTCAAAACGCTGACAACACCGAATTTAACACAAACGTGGGGAACCTCAAGTCCAGTTGCGGCGTGCAATGTAGCAACGTTGCATGTCGGTTCATTTAAACTCATTTACAATATCGATTTGAGGGAGTGCACTGCGCACCTCCAATATTTCGACCTTTTACACGACTTTGAATGGACTGGATGCAATGTTGCCACATTGCACGCGCCGCCACTATTGCTCAAGTTGATACTACATAATTTCCTTGCATGTTAGGAATGGACAATAATACAGGATAGATCAACTTACATCAACTTATAGATATGTTAAAATGATATGATTTTCATTCGTCTAGAGGCGTCATTTCGGGTTCGGCTTGTGGGGGGGGGGGGGCAAAAATGTGATGACCTTTTTTTTATTATTATTATTATTTTTTGCTCATCAATATATTATTTTAGACACTCTAAAGCCCTGTAACCTATATTTACGGCCTTAAATTCCAACAGAACTCGTTAATGACCGCCAAATTTTAGTTCGAATCTTGTTTCTTCTCCTTAAAAAAAAAAAAAAAAAGTCATCACTTTCCACTTTTGTCCGACCCTTGCCCCCCCCCCCCCGCAAATGACGCTACTGCATTCATCAATCATCGATCATCTAAAAGACGCTGAAAGACAGAGCCACTTACCTCTTGAGTCAGCCGATTGACGAAAAAAGTAAGATAACTACTCGAACAATCAAAAAAATTCTTATATCAGATCACCGAATACCTAACAAAGACGATTTCCGATGAAGGGCGTGCACTTTGAAAGTCTCTAACGACCCAAAGATTAGTCCGATCGTTATGAAACTTTCAGGGTATATTCTTGGGGGTACGTAGATCACATTTCGCCGATCGTCGAAAAAAGGGCGTTAATCGCTTAACGCCCTTATCTCGGCAAGGTCTTCAATTGGGGTTTTGGCGACATCACCTTTTTTGCCCATGTGTCACGTGAAGAGTCAAGTGTTGCTATGAGTGAAACGGGGCCATTGCAAAAGATATGAAAACCCTTGAGGGCGATCGACTCCATTTTCCGAGCTGAATCGACAGAGGGGTCACAATTGGGGTTTTGGCGACATACCCTTTTGCCCATGTGATGAGTCAAGTATTTGGTATGGCTGAAACGGCGCGGCGCCAAAACCCCGCTCGTGACCGAACCGAGCATTATCAGTGAGCTCCGCATGCACTAGACTTCCGAAACAAACTCTGTCTGAACGTTCTAACAACTAGTGGTTGTAGATTTCACAAAAAAGGGGAAACGGGTTTGATGGACCTTTCCTTGCCCCCGTAACTTTGAACACACAAGTACAGGTCGATCTTAATTGAGGATAGAGTCCCTTGATGGAAATATTGTATAGGGAGTACCGACACGACGCTTTATGCATTTTGACAGGAGTCGATTTTGTCGACTGTCTGAACGAATTCGAAGGTTAAGTTCAACAGTGGACCAGTGGTGGACTGGCGGATTTGCCGGCATTCCGGTCCGTTCCCATACGTTCCTCTACGAATCGACTCTTTTCGTGTGGAGCCTTCGATGTCGTCGACTCCTACTCGACTCCGTGAGAGCCTAAAACCAACAACCAATCAGAACTCGTTGAGCTCGTGTCGGTACTCCCTATACAATATTTCCATCAAGGGACTCTAAAATTGAGGAGTCCAGCAGGAGAAGAACGAAATAGATCGCAAAAACTCATTTCCGTTTTTAAGCTGAAGGAAAGGGGAAAATGACATTTAAAGGTTACATTATATCTCATGTAAGAATCAGTGTCTCTCCATCCCCACCAAAATTGATTCTCTCGCGCTTCTGTAGATCTCTGTGCAATGTGTACAATCAACATGTTAGATGAACATTTTTTTTTCTTTTCTTTTCTTTTTTTGACGTTCATCTTTTTCCCCCTGGACTCTTCAATTCCTATTATTTATTTTTGTACATGTGTTTGGTGCAGGTCTTTTGAGCGTATCCTCATTTCCTCTGGGACTCCAGTATCGGGGCGAATTCATTGCTGGGACCCGGGATAAAGTCTACCTTCACTACTCTGCCAGTTGTTGCGACACCAAAGTCGACGTCGTCGCCACAGATCTCAAAGGGAACACGTACAAACGAACCATCAACGTTGAAAGACGTAAGTATACAAATTTAGTATTTTCACGTTTGATTCGACTCTTTAACATGCACTCACCAGTGGCGGCTCGTGCAGTCTGGCAACCGTGTACTTTTGCCATTTAAATGTATGCAAAAAGATCGATACTAGGTGAGGCGCTGCGCCTCACCAAGTAATCGATTATTTTACACTGTTTTAGATGGAGGAAATCCATTGTTGCCACATTGCACGAGCCGCCGCTGGCACTCACACTCACGTGCGGTCGATCTGCGCTTTAAATTTTTTACTACAAGGTTTTTAAATGAAATCAATGCTGGCTCGATCAACTTTGGCGGGTAGTCATGGGCGGAGCCAGCAATTTGGCAACTGTGGATTCTTCCAATTTGAATATATGAGAAACAATCGATCAGAAATTGGGCCATGGCCCCCTTATGAATCGATTGTTTCTCATACATTCTAATGGGAAGAATCCACAGTTGCCAAATTGCTGGCTCCGCCCATGCCAAGGTAGTTGAATATTCCTACTCCAAAACGTTCATGTTGCCTATCCCTCTGATTGAAGGCGCTCTATGAAACCGAAAACGAATATAATCGGGCGAGGTTTCGAAAGAGTTAAGCATCCCCCCTCCCCTCCACAGAGATTGCGATGGTATTTTTCTCGCTTAGGCCATAGGCGGACCGTATCAGGGGCTAGGGGAGGCTATAGCCGCCCACTTCTTATGGGCGAAAAGGCTAAAAATCGGGGAAAAAGTCATCACTTGAGACTTCAGAAGCAAAAAAAAAAAGGTCATAACTTTTTAGCCCCCCCCCACTTTTTTGGTCACGGTCCGCCTATGGCTTAGGCCTTACCACACGTCCATTTTACATTATTGTTTGAAAGCACACCTGTTAACCCCTTATGGGCCAAGCCTGAGTAAATTCGTTTTTCTCCACTAGTCTATTTCACATTATCTTAGTCTTTATTCCGGATAAACGACACAATCGATGAAAAAACTACAATAGATAAGGTCTCGTCGGTCGCCTTCAATCCGTCGTATAGGCAATTCCAACTCCACCGAGTACGAACAGTTAACTACCTTACCTCCAAAAACGGAGGAGTGGTTTTCTCTTGGAATAACCTGGTCCTTAAAGGGTTAAGTAAACTCGTGTCTAATATTTCTTGGGGGCAACCTTTTTACACAGATCTGATTCCATAAAAATTTTCAGCTTATTTAGGCTAATGAAAAATCCCCAGTAATTCTCAGATAGTAGAGGTTCCTCAAGACATTGCATAGACAATTTGGCAACAATGTTCTTCCATTTGATTCTGAGAAAAAGCAATTGATTCATAATAAAGCAGTATTTCACCAAAGATCAATTATTTTACATGGATTCAAACGGAGGAACACATTGTTGCCAAATTGCATTGAGCCATAAGCCGCAACCACAACATTGTAGATGGCATTGAAACTTCAAAGCAAAATTTTGGATGGGCTGATTGGATTCTCAAGGATAACACAGAATCATCACAGTCCGCCAAATAAAGGAGTGCTTTAACTTAACTTAAACATCAGTACAGCTAGCCAGTACTTTCTACCTCATGAAATGCTGACTAAAAGCAGTCATGCAAGAATTGCTCAAAACTAGCTAACTTTCCTAGGAAACTAAACACCGCCAAACAAACGCCTAATCTAGTACACCTAGACATGCCTTTACCTTTATAAGAGCTCGTAGAAATTAGTTAATGAAAAAGAATCGACTTGTGAACCTTATTTATTAGTCTTTATTGTTAGTCGGCAAAAGTCAGCCTCATATTCTGGACAACCATAATTATTGATGTTCTGCAGTTCTACTGGCAAACAGAGCCTTACTTTTAACGAAGCAGCGCAAAACCTGTTTTAAACACCACATAAAATTATTATTTTAATGAAAGTCTTTATTGATGCTGATGATAGTCAAACAAAATTGTTTTTCTTTTTTTCAGAATGGTGGACAGCTGCAGAAATATCAGCTGTAGTTTTAGGCGTGTTACTACTACTTATCGTAATTGCTTTAATTGTAGCTGGAATTGTGGCTTGCTGTCGGAACAGAGGAAGCAGGGATTTTACAAGATAATATTTGTAGTCTAGCAATTTAATATTTTTTCTTCTTTTCTTTTCTTTTCTTCTCTTTACCTTTTCCTTACCCTTTTGTACAATTGAAACTAATAAATATATTTTTTTTAGAAGTGCCTATTTTTTTTCTCCGTCTAAAAATTTTTAAGTAGAACCACTGACATAAAAGAATCAATGCTGAATCTCCTCAAATAAATTAAAATCTCGACAAAAAGTAAAAGAGAGGCCAGATGGAAGAAGTGAGGCAGGTAGACATACTATCACTCGCACTATGCTTATGGTGAAACAAATTTCATAATTTACGGCTTTAACCCTTAACCAATTTTGCTTGTTTTGGACTCAATAATATATCCATAAAAAAAATTTGCATGTGCTGACGTTATTGGATTTTGCATTTGTTCTTTGGTATTAAATTAAAATGCCAAAAACACGACTTTTTTCATGAGCTACTAGCGGCGCTATCTATCGGATTGAAATTTTGAAAAGTTTTGCCTGGAATCACCATGATGACTTCATTTTTTACAACAGTGGCGTGCCATGAAATCTTCTATCTCTCTCTCTCCCTCAGTGTGTGCATCAGGTTAGAAGAAGATGGAAGGTGAAGCAACGGTTTCATTCATCTTGTCCTTTTCTTACCTGTGGTAGGTAGTGAAGGAAAGAGAAGGATAGACGATTTCACCACACGCAACTCTTTTTAATCTTCCTTCTTCTTTTGTAATTCCTCGGTCCATCCAACCTTTCAAATATTTGATAAGTTTCCACTCAAGATGTTGCAAGCAGCAAAAAATAATTAAAGAAAGCAAGCAAGCAAGCATTTTATTTTCAAAGAACGTGGGTAGGTAGGAAAGTACCAGAAAAAGTAAGAAGAAAAAAAGTTGAAAACAAATGCCCGTCCTATCTGAAGCAACCTTTCTGTGATAAGAGGGTCAAAGTTACCAATATAAAACTTTAGCTTCTGTCTCAAGAAATGAGGAGGAAAGTTAAAAGAAAAAGAAAAAAAACTGGGAAAAAGTCAAACGATCTGTCCAACACAATAATTTTTTGCACCTAGTGTAAGTGTCAGTACACAGGGTAGTCCCCAAATTTATTTTCATTGTTTGAGTACTTTTATTTACCTGTTTTTTTTTTTTTGTTTTTTGTTTTTTGTTTTTTTGTTTTTTTTTTTTTTTTTAATCTTAATATTTAAATCTTGAATTTCCCCAGCTTCAATGCAGATTCAAGCCTTTTATTGTATGATAATACTATACTTTTCATACAATACTGAGGTTCAACCAATAGCACAAGCAATTAATAATCTGATGTGAAACCAGAGGTTTCCAATGGCCTCTCATAAGTTAAAGAACAATTCTAAACTTTCACTTTAAAGATATTTAAATTTTAAAGGGTTTATGACAAGTTTCTTTTCTACTTGATAACTATGCCTTATTGGTCGTTCTTTTCTGATGTTGACACTGATAATATTCTCAACAAAGAACAACGATAGAATGCGAATAAAGACTCCGTGATAGTAAAACAAACAAGTAAATAAAAAAAAATTAGACTGACATGCCTCCTGTTCAATCTATCCAGCAGAGGTGTAGAGCAAAAAGAAAAACACAAAACAAAGATTTAAGATGGTCTTTTCCACTATTCCACTGCATTGGAAACAGAGGAGTCAAAGTCTATGTTTACATAAGAACCGAGTAGAGAAAGTAGGTAACATGTTATAATAGCCAATTCTATCCGAGGGAAATTTGAATTTAAGGACAATTGATGCGAAAAGAGTTTACCAAAAGACTTAATCAGCAATTATCACCTGTCACAAGCAGGAAAGACTTCAAGAGAACCTGAAACTACAACAACAATAACTGATAACGGAAAAGATCCATCTGGTAAGGCTCGAGACACAGCTTTCACCTCCTGATCGATGGTCGGAATAGCTAAAATCAAGTTCTTGTGCTTAAGTGAAGTATAAAAAGTGAGGTGTGATACTGAAGTATTGAAAACTGTCAACAGTACAGTAATTAGAAATAAAGGGTATGTTTCTAAACTTTACCTGGGATTGGTGAGACGTCTGGTTCAACAACAGGGCACAGAAATGAACTTGAGGAAAAGGTCGGAAAGTCATGGCCAGCGACTTTCAGAAGAGAGTTGGTTACAGTTTTAGACAAGTCGAGTTTCGATTTCTCGGCCATCACAAGATAAAGATTCAAAATTTTAATGACACATCAATTAATTATCATAAACATACCATTATCACTGTAATCACTTTTTGCGAAACCAGGGTTATGTCGTAGTAAAGTAGATTATAGATGTGAGGTGATGGCACACCAACCACCAGTATAGACGAAAGTTGATGGATGTTCGTTTTTCGTCTATGCATCACGCAATTTTCTCCAATCTCCTCTGTGTTTGTTTTGATTTTGAGCTGGAGAAATGAGGTGATAAAGATATCTCACCCAAATTGTGAACTAACCAATTCTTCGCGTAAATTTTGTGCAATTTCTATCGACTTTAGTGTTTTTCCCTTTCTAAACTTCCTCTTTTCGCTTGCAACGATGAGCTCAACTATATTGTCCCAATTTTTAACCACGAAAACGTGACTGTATGTGACGTGTTCTTATCATTGAAGTCTGAAATTTTTCATGTGCAAACAAAGATGAACGATAGAATTATCCATGTGGATCGGAATGATACCTTCTGTGCCCGAAGACTGAAGTTTAAGTCAACTTCAACCACTGACTCTGACTACGACAAGGCAAAGCTCCGAGAACTGCTTTTCTCTCGTCCTCGGTCTCATTCAGATCACGACATAAAAAATGGGTGCGAAGTATCCGGTATGTATTCATTATTTCTTCTTGGTATCTTTCTTTTCAATTGATTTTCACATCAGATCATGCAAAATTGAAGACACGTTGTATTTGCAAGAGGCATCTCAATCACTGTGTTTTACAGGGTTCTGAATAATTCTACTACCCAGAAAACGGAGGAACAAATATAGCATCAAAGCTTCTGCTGTAAGCTCGATGATTAGAGAAGCGGTAAAATTTCTCTGAACTTATTCTGCTTGCGCAGTTGATGAAATTTATAGTCTATCATGAGCCATTACTTCTCTGCTGTTTATCTCAATGTGGTCAGAATTTTTACCAGATGTTGCGGAATATCGATCTGATTCGATGGTGGAAAGGAACTGTTGAACGAAAGAGGCAAGGTTCAAAGGACTTTTTCTGACCGAAATAGACTGAATCAGAGCCTCGTTGTTGTATTGTCCATAGAATAGATGATACAAAATCACGTAAATCTTTTGACCACAAGGACAAAAGGCCTTTTACAGTTTATAACTTAAGATACCCATCAACCTGTAAAGAGACAATGACATTTGTGAGTCAAAAGATGGGCTATGATACTTTTTTGTTTGTAAGTATGTCACAACTTTGAATACATTTGGTCCAGACCAGAGCAGATGTTCTGTTTGACCTGTAAATGTTGCGTCAAAAGAGAGCTTGGTGATAGGTGTATGAAAGCTTAAGGGCAGTGGGCAATTATATGCTTATTTTATGTTTATGTGTGGCCAAACATTTACTAAATGTCTTTTGCATTTTCTTAGATTCCTCTGCCCCTTCATTGGGCAAATTTATTGGGATGGAACTCACCAGAAATTATGTCCTTCAAAATGATGAAGACCAATATTCTGCTCGAAGAGAAAAGGTTTATTCTTTTATGAGAATACCGTTGGAGGTTGAAAAGTTCATGTGCTATGGCTTTTTACAGGTAAAAAAATTAATATCACGTCTCTATGACTTTGATAACTTCTGTAAGATTGCATAAACTCTTTGAGTTTCAGCTCCTTTGTTAAGCGGAATACTTTGTGGATATTATAAAGATACCTGGCCAGGGTATGTAATATGCAACGCACAATACACCGTCAACTAACTTGTGGATCTGTTGCATTCAGTATTGCGTCCCAGGTCAGGTGTATCTTTGGAGTTTTTTTTCTTCATATTTGGACTTGGGCTTCGGAAGCCTAAGTCGAGCTGAGAACAAAAACGAAATTGGTGTCTGTGCACCTCTTAGTTCATTTAAACCCATGTAAAATATTGATTCAAGGGCGTGCACTGTGCACCCCAATCAGTTTGACCTTTTTCACAAGCTTAAATGGTTGCAATACAACATTGCCAAATTTCATGTGACGCCACTGATACCTACTACTATTATATGAATATGAATTTTTTTTTTTTTGTGGTAATTTAAGTAGCCAATCTCGGATCAACCAGCTAATCTATAATAAAAAACATACCCCTCCCTACTCTATCTAAGGTAAGGAAGAGGAAAGGAGTTTTCACCTGGCGCGGCTTAAACGCAGGACTTATTCTAGACAGGAAATGAATGATTGAAAATCCAATCCGTGCAACTGACCCATTGCTTCCATAACTTTTTTTGACAGCTCCATATTCTCTTATTGTAAATGTTATTGTCTTATCTCTGTTTCAGTGCGCCGACTCCTTCTTATTTGTCTACACATTTTTACCTATTAGAGTTGTCATTGCTGTTTGGATTTTCCTGACGCATCCTTTTTTCAAATGTTTTGGGTAAGAATTCAGTTATTTTGTTTTGTTGTGTTGGAAGTCTGCTTTTGAGATAACATGGGTTTGTCGCAAAGTTTTTCTACGAGACAGTTCTTGGCATTGACTTACAAGTAATGTCATGGAAAAAAATTGATAAGCGAAATAAAAACTTGTTTAGTCCCTGCCTAAACTAAACATCATTAAGTAAAAATAGACTGTTTTTGTGCCTTGTTACTGGAGTCAATGGTTAGCCAACAATGCACTCAATGGATGCAATTAGCTGTGAAAAAACTATTTTAGGGCTATAAACCATCTCTCTCTCTCTCTCTCTCTCTCTCTCTCTCTCTCTCTCTCTTGACGGAGTAGAAATCACTGTGGGGACCCCGTCCACCCACCATCATTCTGGGGACCTCAGAGTTAGGGCTTTCTTTAGATAGAGGATGACGCACTAATATAGAAAAATTAGTTCGTTTTTCGACTCCATCCGATTTTAAGGTACTCCATCCACATTTCCGGCGTGGGGACTTGCCCCATAACGACGGTGGGTGGACGACGTCCCCATAGCCGCGGTGATAAGACGGCCGATTGCGCCGTTGCCATGTGTTCGTAAAATACGGGTGTAGTCTCCTGACTGTCATTGTGGGGACCCCCTCTTTTTTCGAGAGGAACCATGCTGCGTTGGCCCCTCGAACGCGCACTGGTTGACCTTGGAGCTATTCAACCCCTCAGATTCACACTATCAACTCTCGTCGGAGAATCCGCTAGGTGACTTCTCTCGTGCATTTCATCACACCATTCACACCTCCTCCCACTCTATTTGAATTCCAGTAAACAATACCGCCACCGCCAACTGATTCCGCACGCATAACAGTGGTTACCAGTCAGTCAAAAAGTATGGGGGGCTTGGAAAGGTGAAAATTTATGATTTTTTTTCTTATTTGTTTATTTATTTATTTATTTATTTATTTGTTTATTTATTTATTTATTTATTCATTCAATCGTTAATTATTATTATTATTATTATTATTATTATTATTATTTTTTTAATTTATTTTTTATTTTTTTTATTTTCTGTTTGAAGGAGTGGTTTAGAAAGCTGTAGACGGTTTCTTTTTTTATATTTTTTTTTTCTTTTTTCTTTCCTTCTCATTATTTCTCACTTTGTTCAAGCCCTCCTTCCAAAATAGTGAGGGGGGATTGAGCCCTCAAATCCTCACCGACAGACCGCTACTGACGCAGGTCGCACACGGTGTCATAGACTTGCCGTTTCCACAATTTTTCCCGAGAATGGCTGGTCTTATAAATTCGAGAGGCTAAATTTTTTCGGAATTTGATCACAAGAAATTCATTTCTACCGCCCCTATTAAGATAATTTTGATGAATTTTATCTTGGGAGCTGAAAGTTTTTAAAACATCTGATGCGAGTAATTTGTGCTCATCTTAGATTTACCAGGTGTTTACTTGAATATCTAGCGCAGAACAATAATAATAAAATAGAATAGATGAAATATCGTTATTAGCATTTCGCAAGAGGGGGGAGGGGGCTGAGTTAATGAATGGTCAGCACAGAGGGTGGGCAGACGAGAAAACTCGACCAAAAAAAGCTGGAAATTCAGTGATTTATTTCCCTTCCAAGCGTTCAAGCGTATCTAGCCGTCATTTGAAACAGCTTGACTGCTACAGAAACGCACGATGAAGACAAACTTGAATTTCATAGCGTTCATAAAGCAAAATTGGGAGGGGCAGCAACATTCAATGAAATCATTCAACCAGAATGAAGTCGACGTTCACCTATAGTTTCATCAGTGTTTGAACGTGCGTTTTGAAAATACGTTATGTTTGGTTCAGGTATCAAATGGAATTTCCATGGCATTATGCCGGCTACTTTTCAAGGTCACTTACAGAAAATAGCTTTCATTCATCAAGTCCTATCACCAAAAACAATTTTCTTGCGGGTCGTAGGCTTGCGAGGGTTTGGTGAGATATAGAACTGAGTGCGCTAGAATTAAGGATCGGTGGAGTCCTACGATTTTGGTGATTCTTGTCGGCGAATGGAGCTTTTATATTATTCAAACATGTTCTGATTAAAGTTTTTCTGTAGATTTTAGTTCTAAATTTTGCCACCATAGTTCGATATATGACAAAAATTCAGAAAATGGTTCAGTAGGTACTTTCAAAATATCGAGCTATTTGAGACCCGAGGAAGGTTTCGAGGTAGAATTGTGAGACTCTCCATCAAGAAAAATTCAAAAATGAAAAAGTTGTGGTTGGAGAAAATTGATCATGAATCGATAGTGGCAATCGATTCACGATAGATTTTAATGCGGCCTCTTTTTTGTTTTTGTTTTTGTTTTTTCGTTTTTTGTTTTTGTTTTTTTCTTTTTTTATGGAATTTGACATCACCCAGCTTCCTCGAAACCATTCGTGACTCCGTGTGTCCCAACAGCTCGATATTTTAAAAATACTTAAATGTTTTTCTCAGTTTTCGTCTTAAATTGAACCGAATGGGAGATCAATTATAAAGGAACGGAACTATAAAAACTATGGAATCTCCGTAAGGAGTGAAGCTACCTATACAACCTCTTTGAAACAGTGTAATCTGTGAGCAATAAAAAAGCACATGAAAATAGAATTTAAGAGCTGTTTTAAAATTATCTTTTGAGGAATTCGGCAAAAAAAAAAAAAAAAAAACATTAAAAAAGGCAATGCGACGATTGTTTCCACCTTAGTCATTGCGATCAATCCACAAGTTTACTCCATCATAAAATCGGATAGAAAAATACTATATCAAATTAGTAAGGTAAATCGGGAAACAAATAGAAAATGCAAAAAATCAAAATATCTCAATTTTCTCGAGACCAAATTCTGGAACAGTTTCATACAAAGTATCTCACGTAAATAAATCTGGTGTCCAAGAAAAGTTAAATTTTCAAAACTCTTCAGAGGAGAGCCTTCCTCCTTCTAAAAATGCTACCATACTATAAATAATTCTGGATTCACATCCTATGGGTGCACGCATACGTCTCGCACATTTTTTATTGAGTTGGCCCATTAAAAGTTGTTCAGAAAAAAACGCAAGCTATCATCATCTACAGTTTTGTACGTAGCGCCGAGAAGTATTTGACATATCTAATGATGTCAAAATCTATTTTCCCAGATACGACGCAGAGTTTTGTTGTAAAAACCCTGAAATCAAAGTTTTTAGTTTGGGGAGCGAATTCCAATACGTCTGTTTTGTTTTATTTCAAAACTTAACTTTGACGTCTTGACAAAATTTTTGTAATCTGCATATTTGATTTCCACTAGGGGGAAAAAAAATCCTCTCCCCCTCCCCCTTCAAAACCCGATAGTGAGAGTCTCTATTTTAAACATGTTACGGAGGACCTCAATAAAATAGTAGAAAGTTAACTTTTGAACTTCTTGATCCCAAAAAAGTGAGAATCGATATTTGCGGTTCGAAGGATTCAGTAAGATTTAAAGTGTTGGCAATTATTCAATTTATCAAACTCCAATTCTTCTCTCTGCGTTTTGACATTAAATCGCGGTTTCTTCTCACCTGAAGAACAAAAAAAAAAAACAAAAACAAAAACACAAAAAACGAACGTATATCAAGCTAAAAGATGTGCTATTTTAAAGAGCCCCTTAACCGAAAGTTTCCGTTCCTGAGTATCGAGCCTCTTCGGATAGAGGGCCCATATTCCCTCCTCCTATAGTATACGTGATATGATGGTTCTTGATGTCTTCGTCATCAGACCATCAAAGTTGTGAAATGAGCTCTTTTTTAGATCACTGCGAAACGAGGAAGAACCAATCAAATTTACGTGAATCGAAGTCCACATTCGAAAATATTCGCCGCTGTTCGGCTTTCTTTCTTTCTTGCTTGAAAGAAAAAATCCGTTTTCACCTTAAGTCGACATGGAATCAAGTTAGCAACTTGTCAAAAAGGTCCGTGCCTCGTGCAATCAGTCTAAAATATTGTGATAGAACAGACATGATTGTTATTTAGACAAAATTGTATTTGTAATTGTATTTGTTTTGCTACACCGTTATATAGAGAACATTCTTGCGTAAAATTACTTGAAAGTAACGTTGAGAGCATCAGAAAGTTCCAAAATCCACTCACAAACTCAATAAATGCGTAAACGACAAAATAACAAAACTACTGTGATTGCATGAGCGTGATGAATCATAGAAATTGTTGCACTTAGATGGGACTCGAGTCCCCATTGTCACCCGCTCATTCGATCGCCACCTTGTAATTTTAACAGCATTTCAGGAGTTTGTGAGTGGATGATTTTGGAACTTTCTGATGCTCTCAATGTTATTTTCAAGTGATTTTACATAGGAATCAACCCTCCATATCGCTGTAGCAAAAGTTTGCAACAGACTCATTGCATGGCTCCATTTCCGAGTATCTGATTTTTCCGCGAAAGGAATACGTGTTACAGGAGTTCTACCTATTAGGTTCTTAATATCAGTCCATTCAGAGCAAAAACCGACTTTTGAATTCTTTGAACAAACATGCGGTGGCTAGGAACACTTTTTAGCTGTTGGATCTCTACTATTTCGTTTTCGGGGGCTACATCCGAATAAAGGGTGGTGTGGGGATCCTTCTGCAGTTTTTTTGTTTGTTTTTCTTTTTCCTTTCATTTTATTTTATTTATTATTTATTTTTTTTAATTTGCCCTCTCTGAAACGCAATTTTACGCTGCTGTGGTGACGGAAAATCCTAGAGGAAAATCGTATGAATTACTATACTTTAATTTTTACTTTTATGTATATTATTTCTACAGTTGTAAAAATAACGCGCTTAGTAATAAGGCGATTCTACTGACATATATGTACCAATGGGGCTGTTGTGCAATTTTTTGAAAGCTATTTAAGGGTCGATGCAGTTATAAAAACCTCCAAAAGTTTACGATGGTTACACTAAATTCTCACGAAATCCACTCCTACACCCTTTAAAATGATTTTCAACGTGCAACCGTAATAGCGGTGTTGGGCTCAAATAATGAGGGATTCCCACCTTAATTTCGTCTCTTTTTCCATGCTTGGAAGGGAGATTCACAGAGTAACTAACCACCAGAGGAGTGATATACAGCCTATTAAAGGTACCGTGACGCCTGGTGACACCGGTGCCGAATTAGGAGACTTGCCTCTTATTGGTCACTTCTGGATGGAGTGACGGTGATATTAGATAGACATATTCTATCATTAATGCTCAACGCCGCGCCACCACAACGCTAGCACATTTAAAATCATTTTATAAGTTTAGGATTGAATTTCGTGCGAGTTATCAGTGCTACCGTTGTTATTTTTGCAGATTTATACATCTGAATCAACCCCTCGAAGAAAAAATTGCTACTTACCAAGAATCGACCGGAGTATGGATTAGGCTGCCCCCTCCCCTGTTGCCTTGAGATTTTTAGTCGGTATAATTTTTAAACTGAACACTTCTACACATTAGTTGACAAACATCTCAATAATTATTATCGAATAGTATCCAGGAATTTCACGCTTCAATTTCGAAAGGAACCAAACTTTTTGCAAACTCGTTCCCTAATCGCATTTTAGTTTAGAAGTATGAGTAATTGTACGCGCACGCAGCTCGATTGTTCAGGTGGGTCATAATCTTAATGAACTATTGGCATTGATGCTTGAACTTAAGCCACCAAGGTATACAAAACAAGAAGAGACGATATTAAAACGCACAATTTACTACTTATTATTACTACTTATTATTAGAACCCTAGAATTATCGCGTTTTCGGCTGCGCGATGGTTCAACATTCTTTCAACAATGACTCCCCCAGATTCAGACATGGTTTTGATTGGCCCTCAAATTAGAAAGTTATTCTTTGACTTAATTTTGTTTTTGTTTTTGTAATTATGATTTTTGCTTTTGATTATACCAACTTACTGTACGCTGACATCCAAAAAATGGAGAAAAAAATTAATTTACAAAAGGAATTGGTACTTTAGATCAGGAAAAAAAAAACTCGATCATACAATAATTATGAATAATGATGGTGGTTTCTATACTTGCATAAAGTGCAAAAAACGTATATCAATAAACCACTTAAAAAAGTAGATAAATAAATGAACAGAATAATTGTCTACGAAACGCATCCCGGAAGAAAGAAAAATTCCCTTAGGAATAAGACTATCCTATACGGCCTGCAGCGATCAACCAAAAAGTGACCCGCGAAACCTCTAGCCTACTCACCGAAACCGTACACGGTCTCAATTCAAGCAGCTGAGGATGTTATACGTGAGGGCAACTAAGCATATTTTATTTTGTATCTAAAACACACTGTCAGACAACGTCGCAATTAATTCCGATCCATCCAGCAGAGGGCGCGTTTATCATAGAGTTTTGAGGTCCCCACTATGATTACATGGCAGGTAAGAGAGACGGCAGTCTTGACACCATCATTGTGGGGCAAACTTTAAACAAGAGATTACAGCGTAATGAGACTCGTCAAAAACTACCTTAAGGTTTCAAAAAAAAGATGCTGGCATAGCGCACGGTGCAAATTTAAAGTATGTAAGAAATTCGGGATTTTCTCCATGTTATAGCCAATTGTCATCGTGGGGACCGCGGTAAGGTCCCCACAACGCGGTCTTTCCCCACAACGCGGTCTGTAGACTGCGCTAGGTCCCCACTGTGATACCTACTCCGTCTCTCTCTCTCTCTCTCTCTCTCTCTCTCTCTCTCTCTCTCTCTCTCTCTCTCTCTCTCTCACATGGCCTGCATGTATAGCTACACATATACGCTGGCATGCACATTTATGCTTGTGTGCGTGCGTTGCAATCTCTTTCTAGTGCCTAGTTTTGTAATTGGAGCCTTGTCTCACAAAATTTTCATCTCGATATTGGATTAATGGTTCGAGAAATTTATTGCTGCTAAACAATTTCACAAAAAATTACTCTGTATACAATTTTGAGTGAGATAGCAGTATATAGAGGTTATGTGACAGAAAGAGAGAGATAGTTTTGAACGCTCAACAAAATTTTTCACCAGATGACATCATCTCTGAAACCATCTATTGCCTGTATTTGTCGCGGTTAGATCTGTTGCGATTCTATCCACCAAGGATACCAATTGATGTCGGCCAAAACATGCCTGTCTTGAAATACCTCAATAAGTTAGTTTAAATAAGATCCAAAAATGCAATTCTACTGCAAAACATACACCATGAACATTGCTGAATTGTTGATTTCGGTGTGAAACAGTTTTTGTCTCTAACATCATCACACTAGAGGTCGTTTCATGAAAGTTGGCTGATGGCCGATGACAGATGGGTTTGTCTACTGCGTAGAGACAAGTTTGGGTTTTTGCGCTTGTCCAAGAACGCAGACAGGTCCTTGTGCAGCGAGCCGCATGAGCTGTCATCGGCCTTCTTTTGTGAAACGAGCTCTACCTCTAATTTGTAAAACCCATATTTATCTTGTTTTTTCCAGAATTGGTTCAAGAAGGAAAATCAGACCTGCGGAAACATGTGATCTTTTGAAAGCTAGTATTTTAATCATCTGTAGTGCGTTGATGTTTTATATCGATACATCAATGATGTATCATCTGATTAAAAGTCAATCTGTCATTAAGTTGTACATATTTTACAACATGTTAGAAGTGAGTTCTGTTCTCTCCTAATTTTCTTTTTAAGTAAATCCTTCAAACTGATCAACAAAACCCTAGATCATATTACTCAGCAAGAGTTCAACTCAAATACTTCTGTTCCTTTGAGCTTTCGAACATGCACAGTCTGTGACGGTCACAAGTCAACAGTTGGCATGCATAGGAGCGTAACTCGTTTTTGTAATTTTCAGCTCATGCCCGGTTACGCCTGTCTGCCTGGTTTAACTGTCAATGTTTCTGAGTTATTCCAGCTTATCTTTGTTCTAGTAACCAATTGGAATCAGGTCTTGAAACCTCTCTAGATTAGAAGAGCAACTCATAGTACAAGCAGAGCCATTAGTCCTGCGTCGACAATTTGACGCAACCCGCACTACTTGTAGCCCAAATCTCTCTCGGTCTTGAGAGAACAAAAGAAAAGAAAGAAAAGAGAGCGTTCATCTTAAGTGTAATGCGGGTTGCGTCAAATCATCGACGCAGGACTAATGGCTCTGCTTGTACATATGAATCAATCAAATACTCAAAACAGTAAAATTTTGAGTCATGAGCCTATGCATGCAGACCGCCTTAGTAAGGGGTAGAAGGCATTAGAATTGTCAACTTTTCATGGTCTTTCATGGACGCATCTCTTAATATCAAAAGGGACTAAGCTGCTTTACACCAAAAAAAGTTGGGGCCTGAGCCCCCAAAAACCGTTTCAATTATCGCCCTTTTCAATTATCTCCTTTGAACCATCATGGTCTGCAGCAGTGGTTTTGGTCGGTGGTTATTAATGTAAATTTTAGAAAAAATTGGCTCACTATGGGGCTGTTGAATTCTTTAGCTATCAGTGAATTAATAGGCGATTTTGGCGCAAAAACCTCAAAAAATAATGACGGCAGCACTAAAAACTTCCCAAATTCACTCCTGAACGCAATAAACGCTGTTATTTGTGCGAGCGTAATGGTGGCTGAGGGCAATAATAATTGGAGATTCCTATCTTAATTTTGTCACTCTCTCTATGCTGACAAGGATGATTCACAGACTAATTAGTCATCAGAGTAGTGGTCCACATCTGATGAATGGCATTGGCGGATCCAGCAATCTAGCAACAGTGTATTCTCCCCATTTGATTGCATGAGAAATAATCGATTTGTCACGGGGCTGTAGCCCCTCCAAGAATCGATTGTTAATCATGCATTCAAATGAGAGGAATGCGCAGTTGCCAGATTGCTGGATCCGCCTATGATGAATGGTACCAGGGCCGGACAGGGAAAATTTGGCCTGGGGTGCTGATACCCCAAATGGCCCGAGTGCTCGAGTGGGCGGTATAAGGGGGGATTTTTTCTCCTTTTTTCAAGCTGCAATTTGGCCCGTAAGGATGTTGGCCTGGGGTGCGATCGCACCCCCAGCACCCCGGCCAGTCCGGCCCTGAATGGTACTGTGACACCTAGTGACACTGGTGTCACATGAAAGTCGTCTCTTATTGGTCACTTTGTGATGGAGTTACAGTATTGTTAGACGGGAATCTCCCATTATTACTGCCCTTAGCCACCATTACCACCACGCAAATAAAAGCGCTGATTGAGTTTAGGAGTGGATTTTGGAAGTTTTTAGTGCTGACATCGTTATTTTCCGAGGTTTTTACACCAGAATCATCTATTAAATTGCTTCTAGCATAAGAGTGCAACAGCCCCATTATCATAATTTACTAGGTCATTTTTTTTTCTTCATTTAGATGAGCTAACTATGTAGTCTTCATGCTTAATTCTTGAAAAAAATCTACCGTGAAAGTTCATTGTGTGAAACGTCCTCTAAATAGAATATCTTACCAAGTGGAATTTTTTTTCAGCACCGCGAAACCTCCCATACTCTGACCCCCAATTTTCTAAGTGGAACTTTTGCTAAGTGGAATTTTTTTCAGGGCTAGACTGAGGTTCCACCCAAGAAACTTTTGCTGCAGTTTTTTCCCCCTGTATCGCCCAAATCAAATTTGATTTTAGATGTGTATTTCTTAATTTCGGTATTTTTTTTGTACCATATGACTAAATTTTTGTTTTCTTTCTAGGTCGGCGATCGGTTGTTCTCTGCTTTTGGTCAAGATATCATTGATGCGCTTTTTTGGACAGCAACTGAATCCAAAGACAGCGGCAAGCAGCATCTAGGAGTGATACCTCATTTGATTTTTGCCATTATTTATGTCTGTATCCTTTTACATCGCTAAGAAACAGAATGTTTGTGTCGTGACAGTTTTTTACCAGGAGGAAAAATTAATTCAAAGCAATCCCAATATATATTCTTCTGGCAATGAAGATTGATTTATTTACCCTTCATAAGGTGAACCTTGCATCACAGAATACTCTAATCAGAACGGAAACTCTAATTCATTTTGAAACATTCTTTACTTCGGGCCGCCATGTTCGAAAGTGAGTATCTTCGGCAATCTTCGGCAGATCTTCGGCAACTGGCCGAGTTGTGATTGGTTGTATAGCCTGAAAAAGCACGTCCGCCATCTTGAGAAGTGAGTAGGCACAGTTGCCAGTTTGTGCCAGTAAATTCCAAATCTTGTTTCCATTGGCTCTTATGGGAGTTTCCCTTCTGATTGTATTATTCTGTGCTTGCATGTTTAAGTACGCTGCCTTTTACCTGAGCATCACCGTTCGATTAATGTCAAATAACAGAACAAAAGTAAATTATATTTTAGAAAACAGAGTGTCATGTCAGGACTGTGCGGTACTAGAAAATCATCGAAGGAATGTCTTTGTTAAACATTTCTGTGACTTTAAAAATAATACAGAAAGTACTAAAAAACAGAATATCACAGATCGATTCTAGCACAGAAAGTAGAAATGCAATATTACATCTGTTAGTACTTTCAGTCCTATTTTCAATGTTATTGAGGACTTATTTTGCAGAGACATCCTACAGATGATTATTTAGTAACTGACAGTCCGTTTTCTCAAGTATAAATTACTTTTGGTCGGTGGTAGAATAAGGCACTAAATGCTGAAGATTCACCGAAACCCTTTCTGGTCAAAATTTTTTTTATCTGTCAAACCCCCTCCCGGGAGGGGTCGTAATTTAGGGCTGACCTGACAATATTTAGTTGTCAATCAGGATTGTTTATCGGTTGCCACCGACATAATCATACTAAAATAGATGTTTAAATATTGTCGGGTCAGCCCCAACCAGTAAGGGTTAAGGATAATTATGTATTTCCTGATCATAAATAAAGTCTCTGTGCATACTAAAATCTGGCTACTATTTCACATCTGGAGAGATTGTCAGTAAGGATGTTTGCCAATAAGTAGGATAGTAATTAAAAGCTGAGTTTGCGTTGTTCGAGTAAAACAGAATGGTGGTTGGCGAGCATCGCTGACGCTAAGTGAATTACAAACACTCCTGTAAATGCTCTAAAACCATTCTTTCATTCTATTTACAAGTTGCATATTTAACTTGTTGCAACTTTATCCTAGGAAGAAATCTTGCTGAATGATCTTGTAAAGGAATTTATTGGTAAAATGTTTTTCGTCAAAGTCAATTCAAATTTTTCATAACCAAGGAATAAATTTACCTAAATTTTCTCTTAACCTTGTGTCATTCTTAGATCTTCATGGGTTGCTTGTCTTGTGTCAAGCAACAACTTTAAATGTTGCCATCAATTCCAGTAATAAATCGCTACTGACAATCATGATGTCAAATAATGTAAGTTTTCTTATTCTATCTAGTCCATATTTATTTATCTTTTTTATTTCTAACTTTTATGTATTCATCTATTTGTTTATTTATTCACATCTAGCATTGTCTACTTGTGGCTCAGCCCTCCTTCATCTGAAAGTTAGTTACAATCTATCTCAATTTTTTGCATCATTTTTAAAACAATCGTAACTGCACAATTCTTCTCTTAATCCAAAATTTAAACGTTGCCATTGTCGGAAACATGATTCAATCAATTTTGGTGGTCATGAAGGGCAGCGGTCTATTTTCATTTGAGTTTATATCCATCCATCCATTTTTTTAAAGGTTGATCCAATAGTCCAACATACACCCAGATCACAATCTTTGCAATCTTTGTTTTTTCCAATTTGCCTTTGTTTTATCAAGCCATAGCTGTAGACTGACTTTAAACGATCGTATCCAATCGAGTCTATGACCAAGTAGATGTTATTCTTATGGGTGGTGTCATTTCATTAGAAACCCCTCCATCTCTGTGGAAATTTACTAATGACTCTTAAGCTATTGGCAAATTTCCTCAGAGATGGAAGGGTTTCTGTAGAAATGACACTAACCACAAGAATAACACGCATTCGATGGCATTACGATACAATCGTTCATAATCAGCCTGCTGGTTTTAGTTCTTTGTCATTGTTCCACTTTTAAGATTGAGTGTCTGTTCAAAACAATGGCGAAATATACTCTTTGTTTTTACAGTTTGTCGAATTGAAAGGGAGCGTTTTCAAAAAGTTTGACAAGAACAATCTATTCCAAGTAGCATGCAGCGATGTCCGAGAAAGGTTTCACTTATTCGTTCTACTGTTTGTTGTTGTCCTACAAACAATGAAAGAATATGTTTGGAGAGAAGGTATGTTTGTATTATAGTTTTTTCATCAGTACTAAAGGAAAAAATTTGCCCAGAACCAATACTTGAAAAATACTAGAATATGCCCTCGACAAGAGACAGCATCATTAAGAAAGTTAACTGAGAAACAAGAATAAGAACAAGAACCCAGCCGCCCCAGCTCCTTGCTATAGCTAGTTATGCTTATGTTTCACAGCGAGCGGCTGGGATGACAAGGGATAAGACACAGGGACACCACATTCGCGAGAAATCCCTGCCACAGTGCTACAAGAAGGGAAACAAGTAAGGGAGAAAGAAAAAGGAACACAAGGATTTCTTCTTGAGAAAGATAACAGAGAAACAAATAAATAAACACATCAAGAAAAAAAGAGAGAAATATGTAACTAGGTAACTGAAATATGTAGCCTTGGTAGAATATTGGTTAGCTGTGACATACCAGCATAACTAACCATTTTTGACCTGTACCATAGCCCCCTTAAGGATGGCTCCTGTATCAATTTGATTAAATAAATAAATAAATAAATAAATAACCACTGTGTTTGGGTAGTTGAATTTTATCATCACTACTTCTAGTATTTTGTGATAAAAAAAAGTTTCCTTCTAATTGTAGCATAAGCTTATTTACTTTATTCGATTATCACGGTTTTTGTCTTGCAGAAAAGTTGTGGTCTTTACTCTACGATTGCTTGTGGGTGTTGTTGTCTGAGTGTGTTGTCGATTGGATAAAACATGCCTTCATCACACGGTTCAATGAACTACCAGTGGATGTCTACCGGGATTATTCATTGAGTCTTGCCTATGATGTTGCTGAGACAAGGCAGCATAACGTAAGTTGTTGAAAGTTTCTCTTTTCCTTCTCGTTTTTCTAGATAGTTACGTTGTCTGGAGAAGAAAATTAACTGAAATTCAATTATTCAAAAACTGAAGGGAATAGAAAAATGGTCTGATTTGCAGCAAAGCTATATTTTGGGAGGGTGATTTTTGTAAAATGGCTATTTTATACTCTATTTCACCCAAATTGTCGGATTCTTGAGAGAGGTGAAAATGCACTAATGGCAACACAGCAACGATTGAGGTCGAAGAAGGTCGGCTTCGCCGGGCGAAGGGACAATCCAACTCTGAGAGACGCCGGCTACTTGCCTTTGTCGACGTTGCGGTCTTTGTTGTCCGATTTGTTCCTGTTCAATCCCTGATTTCTCACGTCTCATTTTTTGACAATTTTGTTCAATTGTAAAAATTCAAACTTTTCCTGCAGATTCGGCCTCAGCGCAAAATTCCTGTTCAGAACCATCTGAATTTTGCGCCGAAACTCAAACTTTCAGTATTTAAATGTTTAATCGAAAGCACATTTTTAAAGTTAAGTTTGTGTGACAGAGACTCTACCAGTCGCTACGACAACACATGTCTCGAGTGAGAGAAGAGAGAGAAAAGAGAAAAGGGGGAGAGCCAAAGAGAAAGAGAATGTGTTGTCGGTGCGCACACGCGAGTATCGCGGAAATTCAAGATTGGAGGTCTGCCGAGGAAAATGAGAGGCGAGATGTATTCCGGATTTCGACTCGATCCACGTGGCAGCGCATCGGGTTCGGACTCATCCATGATCAATTAAATCATTGATTATTTATCAAGTTTAAATCAAATAAATCTTTAGTTGTTCAATTTGAGATTGTTTAAAAATCTTCACTCGTCATCTTTTAGGCATCTGATCAACAAAAGAAACCCGTAGGTCGTCTATACTGAATTCATAGGTGAGGCTCCACAAAAGATCCCACACGGGAACCCGCTAGTCTTTCACCTGTGAATTTGGTACGTCAGAATATCTTGGCACAAGCATCACCACAATAAGATCTCTTTTATAAGAGAACCTGGGGTGTGCTCCGTGGCAAGATATTTTGCGGGCGAAAAACGCCAGATCGTGAGTTAATCGAAGGGTGTGGGAAAAGCGTAAAGATCACCTCACCACGTTTGTATTATTTCACTCAAACAAAGTTTCAGCGCAAAATTTGGGTGGTTTTGAACAGAAATTTTGCGCTGAGGCCGAATCTGAAGACAAAAAAGTTTGAATTTTTACAACTGAACCAAATTGTCAAAAATTGAGGCATGAGAAATCGGGGATTGAACAGTTACAGATCGGACAGAAAAGATCGCAACGTCGACAAAGACAAGTAGCTGAAGTCTCTCTCATAGTTCAATTGTCCCCTCGCCCGGAGAAGCCGACTCTCTTAGACCTCAAGAGTTGCTGCGTTGCCATTAGTGCATTTTCACCTCACTCTAAAATCCGCCAATTCTGATGGAAAAGAGTATAGTGATAACGTCTCGGTCAAAATTGGATCCAAACAAATGTTCTATTTTGCTTATCTCGTTAAGTTACCCAACGGAATTTAGATCAAATTTTTTTAATGCAAATTCATGCTAGTGAAATAACCTGTTCTCTCAAATTTTATTGTACCATTGGATACTATGTAACTTAACAACTTTACTATTGCATCTAGTAATCAGCACCAAATTTACACATTTGCAGCCCATGGGCTATTTGACTATTTGCCCGATTTGCCGCCCCATCCAAGCCCATGCCCAAAAGAGGGTCGGGGGCGCCCCCAGCCGCAGGGGTGGAAAACTTTACAAAACGCTGGAAGTTTCACGCGATTCGGGACTTTTTCCTCTCAGGATTTTCGAAAAATTTCCTCTCAAAAATTTGAAAAGTGATAACTTTTTTTTTCTTATTTTAACATCTGAACACTGTTTAAGGGTACGCAAATTCACCGATATTTTTGAAAATTTGAGACATTTTCTGGGAAAAACTTATAGTCGTTAGAAAAAAAAAAAAAATGCTGTGAAAAATTTGCCGCTTCCAGAAATCTGCTGCTCTGGGCCACGGCCCATGTGGCCCGTGCGTAAATCCGGCGCTGCTGGTAATGTGACACCAACAGGGTCGCTCATCGAAGGTTTTAACCCCTTAATAGCCAAGTTAGGAATAGGGCTGCGCATCCGAGCGTACTCTGTCAGGAGTAGCTGAAAGTTGTAGTTCGCATTCTCCGCGGCAGATCGAGCACATATTTCGCGATGTTTGGAAGCTGTATAGCCAGTTTTCAATGGAAAGTGTAACGCGAAGTCTCACAACGAGTATACTCGGGTGTGGTATACGGAGGTTGCTAATCCTAGCCCGAGTATACTCGGGCGTGGCTATTAAAGGGTTAAAGTAAATTATCGGTCCGTAGGGAACTTCTTTTGCTGGCATTGTACCTCTTGTATAGTAGAAACCCTTAAATTTAAGTCAAAATTTAGCGAATCATAGTTTTATGCCCTATGCTGTTTTTTTTCTCTTCTAGGCCTTCACCGATCACTCTGATTTAGTCGCAAGGAGGATGGGTTTTATTCCTCTCCCTCTAGGTGTAGTTATGGTCCGTGTTCTTGCCTCCGCACTCAGCATTGAGACCCCAAGTGCTTTTATTCTAGTGTTCATGGGTTTCATGTGCCTCACTTCAACCAGGATAATCAACAGCATATTTATCCTTGGAAAAGCTTGCGATCTGATCAACGAACACCACGTAAGTCATTAAAACCCTTCACTGCATGGTATTTTTTTCAACCAAAAATGGATTTTTCAATTCACAAGTTAATCAAATAATGAGATAAATAGAAAAAAAAATAATTGAATGGTTTTTCAGTAAGAATTCTCATTTTTCTATTTTTTACACTTTCTGTAACTTTATAAGAAATGGCGGGAAAAGGAAAAAAATGTCAAAATTTTCAAAAAAAAAAAAAAAAAAAAATTACTTGGATTGGATTTTTCAAAAAACAGATGCCAAAAGCATCGAAAGAATAATGAAATTGGGGTTGAATTGGATAGGATATGGGGGCAAATGCTTTCCTGCCATGATATCCATTGTTAAATGCATCATAATGATTGCTGCCTGCTGGTAGTCTTTTGAAAAATTTTTGAGCCCATTTTTATGTTTTTTTATAATATGACACAGGTGACACAATTTGAAATAAATCAAATATAGATTACAATGTTTGATATAAGGCTTTTTACATCATGTGGCACCGGTGTTACACTAGGCAAGGGTTAACAAATTTTTCTTACCCGGTAATCATAAAAAGTTTTTTGATTCTAGTTATTGGGAAAGAATGCTCATCATTGATTGCATCTGTCTCCAGGATTAAAAAATTACCAAACTTTCGGGCTTTCATCGTCAGACTTCAGATTGAAATTTTGAATTTCACCTTATTTGCTGAAATATGCTAAATGAGTCAATAGAAAAGTTCTGAATTTTGACTATTGGTGAGATAAAGCCTGCTGAATGTCTTTAAGAGAATCTTGCATTTTTTTATCTGGAGTTTCTGATCCCTTGCCTCCCCTGTAAAAAGTTTTGCATAAAGGAACGGGTTGTAGGATTTGATGCTCTTATACATGATTTGTTTGGTATCTCTTGCAACTTCAAAGTACATATTGTGATACAAGAATGCTATGTATCAATACTTTGATGGTCTCGTAGTATTCAGTTGACCTCTAGCTTTTTTTATCCACAGTAGTTTTCAACTGTTTCATTGGTTCAGCGGCTGCAATCACACGTACAAAAAAACGCGAAAAGCAATATTGCGCAACCTTACTTATCCCTCTCTGAGACTGTCCATTCGCAGGCTGACTCTGCTTTTTTGGACGAGACGAGACAAGAAAACCAGAATCGATCAACTCCATTGTATAAACAGCTTTACATGACAGATTTGAAGTTGTTCAAGTTGTTTGAATGACTCAGAGCTCTGCTGGAATGACTCAAGTGACTTCGAACTTCTCACAAGATGGTGTTTCAACGGATAGGATTGATCGATTTCCGCTATTTAGTCTTGTTTCATCCTAAAGAGCGGAATCAGCCTGCAGGTCTTGTGTGAATTGCACTTTGTTAGTGCAGTGTGTTATATAGTGACTTTATCAACTGTCTTGAGAGCAAGTTGAAAAATACTAAGCGGCAGTATGCGTAAAGTGCAATATCTTGCATGTTGCACTTTGGTCTGTTGACTTTGATTCCAAATAAAAAGGTGCACGCAGGATACAACAAAATACGGTAGTTCTATTGTAAAAGTAAACGTGATATGATCTTTCCTGCTCGTGTTGTTTTTATAGTTCTGATTCGATAATAGATTTTAACAGATAAACAGAGATAAAATAGTTGAATTTAGCTCTGTTACTTGTACAGTCAGCGAATTAAATAATGTCATTCGACGTCTCAGATTTCTTTGCAAGTAGGCCACCTGGAATGCTTGAATTCATTGGGACAAGTACTGCAGATTGCCTACCTTCAACAAAATCTAAGGAGTCGATTGACATTGTTTGAGTCGTTGACTGTAATATAATGCTCTAAGTGGTAATTTCTAAGTATGTTGATACTTGAAACTTGAGTACTTATTGATTGCTCGAACACTTATAGTTTTATTTGATTTTTGAGAACTTGAAAATTTGTAATTTAATATTTTTTCAAACATTTTTGCAGGATAAAACTTCATCTGAGTCATCTCGGATTCGAGTCATTAGAGATACTGCAACTAGTCCTATTCATCCTCACAGTATGAATAACTCCAAAACTGACGATGGCTTCCCTAGTTCTGTCAACGATAATTTGGGAGTAGCCCCGATTTTCTCAAATAGTACCGTGAACATCACTGATATCTGTCTGAACAAAGAACTCTTAAGAGAAGAGGATGAAACTCTATTAAATGAACCAACTTCGTATAGCTTGAAATCATCTCATACTTCCTTGCCGGGAGCTGTTTTGCTGAATAGTTCACCAATGTCTGCTGGCTCTGAGCCAGCTCTAAATTTATGACTGTCGGATTAGGAACAGTTAAAATCAGTCATTGAAATTGTGCGGTGAATTTTATTTAGGTAGTTACATCAATTTTTTAATATTTATGGCAGTTTAGATGTGCCTAGAAATTTTTTTAGGAGTCCATAATTGTATTAAAATAGAAACTAAATATTGATGAAAGATGCCTTCCTAATTTTGCTCATCGTTTCCTCGTTTTTTTCTCTTTTCAATCTGTGTTTCTTACCTTATTTTATTGCATCTTGCGACTTACTTTGCAAGCTTAGACCTTAAACTGAACGGGACTCAGCCCCTTTCTCCTAGTTTGCCATACATAGTCCAAAATACCATAAAATAATCCGAATTTAATTTCAACAATTTAAAAATCAAACAGATTCAAAATTCAATTTCAACTTGAAAAGCCATAAACTTAATGGGGCTCTTGCAAACTTTTGCTGTGGGCAAATGAATAGTCCAATCTGATGTAGAAACCAGCAAAAATCACAAAAATCGCACCAAGATAGTCTAAAATTCATTAATTAATTCACATAACTGCTAAAACGTCAAGTTCGTAATGGCAGTTCAAGGCAGGTATCGTGGGAGATTCCTGTCTAATTTGTCACTTTCTCTAAGGAAACAGAGATTTGTCTCAATTTAGATAGGAATCTCCCATGAAACCTGTGTCTTTCCGCCGCTAAGCCCGATTCTGAGAGTGAATTTTCAGATTTTTTAGTGTACTCATCGTCATTTTTACAGGTTTTTATGCAAGAATCAACTCTTCAATCCCCTGTAACAAAAGTTTGTAAGAGCCCCATTCTAACCACTTTTAGTTTGATTACATTCAAATAACTGAATTATTCTGAAATCATGCTGATCAAAATTCATTTCTTGAATTAGTGAATGAATAACTGTTGAGAAATTGGGTTAGTTTCGCCTTACCTAAACTTTGCCTTGTACTGTGCCTCTCTAAGTTTGTCAGCGAAAATTGGCCAAGTTTGTCTGCGGCAAATAAAATGTGATTCTCAACTGCAAGTGTCTGGCGCGGACAACTGCAGGTGAAATGAATTACGGTTTCAATTTTCTCACTCATTTGTTTTAACCATCAGTTTTATTTGGTCAAAGCTAAAATCATATGCCTATGGCTCAGGTTGACTTTAAAATTGCATTTTTGAGGATTACCTACTTGTTAAGCTGTGTGAACGGTAATATTCCCTGATTTCTGTTACTTCTGGCCTTTGCAGAATTATTTGATCAAAGTATGGTCAAATTCAGGTCAAATTATGGTCAAATCAATCTCTGATTTGTGCTATTTCTCCCCGATGTTAAATTCTATTGTAGAGGTGGTTTCAGAAGTGTAGGCACATACACATTCTGATAATCTTTGTAAATTTTCAACATTATTTCTCTTTTTTCAAAATGAAAATGAATTAGAGCGTGCGTTGGCTTTTCACTGAGGAACACTTTAAAGTTAAAAGTTCAAAGTCAAAGTGGTTTGCCGTGTTTAAATATTTACTCCTTATAATTGATCTAGTTGACTGATTGAACTAAAAACAATGAAAAAGTTTGACTTGAAATGATTGATTTGGATAGAAGGGCACTTGTTTCGAAACCACATAGGTTTTAAGAATGCGAGCGATTTCAGTTAAGAATTGTAAGACTTCTTTTTCAATTGTTTTTAATTTCTGGTCCTAATTAACATTTGAAAAAAAAAAAAAAAATTGTTTAGTTTTATGAATAAATCTACCATTTTAAAATTACCAATAAAATTAGTCAATTACCATTTTAGAATCTAAGTAAATGCATTAGCGTAAAATGCATTAAAAGTAAACAAAAATTAAATGGAACATAAACACCTCTCTGTTCGGCGATTTCAATACCTATAAAAATAATTCATTGATTTGTTTATTCTTAAATTTGCTAATTTTGGTTTTAACCCATTTACTTCTTGTGAATGGTTAGTGACTTAACTGCTGAATCTCAAATTTCACGAGTTGTAAAGAATGCTGGTTTTCCTCACGCCAAATATGTAACTGTGAAATTCTGACTTTTCTCAATCTTTTTGAATCAGAAAATTTTGAATTTTCAAATTCTAAATTTTTTTATTGTTAGGTAAAGGTTAAAAAACGCTGCAAAATACACTAAATGAACAAGCTTTCTTGGGTTTGAAAGTATTTAATCTGATTAATGCGCTAATTTGTTTTAAAAGAAAATATTAATTTCTTGTTGTGTAATTTTACTTTGTACTTATTCGTGATACTTACTGCTTAGTTTTTTTTATCGTCATGGGGCAGTATTGATGTTGTCATCACCAATTGAGGCCATATCTGGAAAATGGGACCATAAAACAACGGATGTGCTCTTTCTCAAAAATCAGTATAGTGATTGAATAGAGACTGTGGTCTGATGATTGCACCTTTTGTTTAAAGGGCCCTCTTTCCAGAAATGGCATCAATTTAAGGACATCTTTGAAAAAAACCATGTACAGTGAAAGTTCCTTGTGTGGAAAACGTTCTCTAAGTAGAATATCTCACCAAGTGGAATATTCTTTCAGCATCGTGAAACCTCCAATACTCTGATTACAATATCCTAAGTGGAACTTTCGCTAAGTGGAATTTTCGCTTAGTGGAACTTTCGCTAAGTGGAACTTTTTTCGGGGCAGGATGAAGTTTCCACACAACAAACTTTCATTGTATAAAACAGAGGGTCTGCTCAAAAATTTATGTTTCGAAGCATTATTGCATGTGCTTTTAATGAGTTAAACGTGTTGTTCCTTTTTACCTGACAACTATCTCAACCTCAGACTGTTTGTCAAATAAAAAGAACGACACGTTCAACACAAGCAATAATACTTCGAAATATGAAGTTTTGTGAACAAGCGTACCCTCTGGTTAGTACATGGTTTTTCCAAAGAACTCCTTGATTCTTGCTAATCTTGTCTTTGTAAGCTATGCATTCGTTTCTAGGAGATCTGTGAAGAACATTGCTGAATCAGAATTAATTATTTAATTCATATGGCATATGAAGCTGAAGTCTTATCTGGAGCATATTTTATTAACAGGTTTAGGTTAAGATTTTCACCCAAACTGACAGTTTCACTTCTTGTTCAGATCTGTCTGTTTGGTCATGTTGAGCAACTTTCAACAGAAACATTTCTGGAAAATCAGAATACATTGGCGTGTTTTTGGTCTCACCAATGGGATTTATTTTTGTAATTGACTTGCGAGGAGGAGAAGAACGTTAAAGATTAGTTAACAAAATGGTAAATCCGGAATTCCATCACTGGTGCATCGGAACCGATATTTAGTTTTCTCCGAACCCCGAATCTCCAACTGAACTGAATAGTAAAAAATGCTTCTTGATCCAGCAAATTATATGAAGAAGTGATTCCTAAAAATATTCAGTTTCGTTTGCTGTAGATATTTGAAAGAAATGTAAAGAAAGTTTCTAGCATTGAATACTACAATCAGAACGGAAACTCCCATCTTAGCCAATAGAAACAAGTTTTTGAATTTATCAGCTCAAACTGGTAACTGTATCTGCTCACTTCTCAAGATAGCGGTTGTGCTTTTCTAGGTTATATTCACAACCAGGGTTGATGCGCAACCAATTACTGACCGGTTACCGAAGATTAATGGAAATTCTTGCTTACCAACATGGTAGACCTGAAAATGCGCAGTTTAAAAAAAATGTTTCAAAGTGGGTTTTAGTTTCCACTCTGACTGTTGTATTCTATGTTTTTAGTGTTAGTCTCTAGGCATGACTTGTTTTGTTCCACCCTAAAGTTCAATAACGTATCAAAGGTTAGTGGGGCTTTGCTATTGTTTGAAAATGCTGCAAAGTTGTTGTTTCTCAATTCCGTTGAAGTAGGAATCAAGTTAGAATTTTCAGGTCTACAAAGAATATGTAGTGGATGTATTCCCATCTTTTTTTTAAATATTACTTTTTTTATTTTTCTTTCTATAGAGACTATGGCTTGATCGAATATTATTATTTTTCTATGACAACTTTTTGGTGAAAGTTAAAAAACCATGCTGTGATTTTTGAAACTTTCTCACTTTTCTTCTAAGGTTCAGCCAATCTGATTCATTTTATTTTTTTATTTTGACTTGTGATTCCAGACCTCTAAATAATATCGATCATTGCATTGACTGATATGAAGCTGAAATCTAAGAAGGTTTTGAACTTTTCGGGAAAACTGGAATGTCAAAAAAAAAAAAACATTGTCAAAGCAAAGAAGAATCTTGAAAAAAAATTGTGAGGCGAAACCTGATTTTAATGGTAAAACTGCGGTAAAAATGTGTATCACTGAACAATGAACGTATCTGGGTACTGCCTTTTTACTGCTATAGCTCGTTTCAGAAGTGTAGGCGAACCAAAACTATAATCTTTGGCCAATTTTCAACTTTTATTCCTTCAAATCAATACCGAATTTGCCTCTGACTTTATTCTTTTGTGTTTAAAGTTTTCCTCATTGAAAAGTGAACACTCAATTTCATTTTTATTCATTTTCATCGAGTAATATCAGAAATAATGTTGACAAATTCCAAAGATTATCGGTCTAGGTCCGCCTACGCTTCTGAAACGAGCTCTATTTCACTTTTGATATTGAGTTTAGCATCACAACTTTTTGGATGAACCTGTAGCTTCAGTTTGTAATTTTTAGGTGATGGTCCGATATTCTCAAAATATTCAAAATCTTTTCAGATAGAAGCTTTACATACATCTATATCACTTGGGGCTCAGAATCACCACCGTAATTACTTAAGCAAGGTACCAAGTCAAACCGTCCAGGGATCAATTTTCAGAATAAATTCATATTTTTTTTCTTCTTTTTTTTTTAAGACTTTGTACATATTGTATATTAGTGTGTGATGACCGCAAACGTTTTTTTATGTATTTTTGTTTGTTTTGAGTAAGGGAGCCTTAAATTATTGGGTAAAATCTTAAAAATATGGAAAGGTTAAGTACTGTCTAATATTTGTTGGTCTCTAATTCCTACCAGTTTTAAGAAAAAAGTAGATTTATTAAATTATCCTTCCTCTCAGAACTAGCTCCATCAAACTCCCTCAACAGGATTTGCCTCAAAGCTATTGATTATGTTAACTCACACTATTTTGCCCCCCCCCCCCTTCCCCGGTTAAAATTTTTGAAATTATTCTTGTCTATTTTGTTTTGTTATTGACTTAATGTTTAAATTGACTTTGTTTTGTTTCGTAACAACAATTTGTAACTAACTTCACCTATCACCATTCCTCTCTTAAAAAATCTAAGCACATATTGCAAATGAAAGTGAACTAAGTACTCACTTTTCTATTTTTTATTTTCATTTCTAAAGCTCTGAAACTAGTGCATCTTGTATAATTTTGTTTCCAAGAAGCTTATAATTCCTCTCTTAAACAATCTATTGCAAATGAAAGTGAACCAAGTACTCTCTTTTCTATTTTTTATTTTAATATCTAAATCTCTGATACCAGTGCGTCTTGTATAATTTTGTTTCCAAGAAGCTTATAATTCAAAGACTGAAACTAAGAACTTTTTAAGTAGCTGTGTAGATACCTATTTGCTTCTTTGTTATTGTTGTTATAAAGTTACACTTTTTTACATGAAAGGTGGGTTCCAAATAAAGTGGAAAAAAGTATTTATCTTGTATCAGTTTTTTCTATTATCTTATTCTACACCAGTGGCAGCTCGCGCAATCTGTCAACTGCCCTCTTTTGCCATTTAAACCTATGCAAAAATATCGATTCTAGCTAAGGCACAGCGCCTCACCAAACAATCGATTATTTTACGTAGGTTTAAATGGGAGGGAAAATCCACTGTTGCCAAATTGCATGAGCTGCCACTGTTCTACTCCCAATTTTATCTACTCAGTCCAGTGTTGCCAGACTGGGGTGAAAAAGCCGTACGTTTTACATTGATTTAAATGGGGACGATGCGGCTTTTTACCCTCAATCTGGCAACACTGACTCAGTCCACTTGTTTGCAGCGAGAACACCATTTGAAGTAACCATGCGTTTGGATGGCTGCTCTGCAGTTACATTTGAGTGTAATTTTGAGCAGGAAGCCATCTCAAATTTATTATTTATTTAGAAGTAACAGGATTCAGCGATAAAAAATACTTGGAATTGGCTTTCATGGGAAGATATGTATTTATTTATTGCGGAGATAATATTAAAGAATCAGTTTTTGAGAAATTTCAATTTCAACGATTTTTTTTTTTTTTTAATACAGAATCACTCACCATTATAGAGCACTCTTTCCATTTTCATCCGTCGTAAATCACTGGAAGAAGACTTAGAAGGAGATTGGTGTTAGCTATCTTGTGGGAGATTCAATTCAGTACTCAATCCATACACATTCTTTTCTGACCTTGGAAAAATGTCTTAACATACACTCGCTAAAGCTGACGAACATTTTATTCTTTTTTTTTTTTACCTCGAGTTATCCGTGAGAGCCAAAATTTCGAAAGCAATCCTGTAGATTCCCAAAATTATCACTGAAAAAAAAAAAAAATCTATTGATTTTACCGCCCGGCTGTTAAAAAAATGTGTAGCAGACAAAAAATGTTGGATCAACAGACTGGAGCGCTAAAATTAACCCCCCTGACGGTTAATTTTACCGTCCAAGCCTGTTGATCCAACATTTTTTGTCTGCTACACATTTTTTTAATAGCTGGGCGGTAAAATCAACAGATTTTTTTTTTTTTTTTTCAGTGTATAGGACAATGACATGTCCCAAGTCACCCCTAAAATAAGGAATTTTTAAAAGTTGCGCTAATTTGTTTCTAGGTTTTGAAAGAATCACATGCTCGACACAGAAGAGTCATTTCAAAAATACAAGTAACTTAAACTTTGACTATCAAACTGTAGGCAGTTTTTGCCCGTCTGTGATATACAGACTTGAATCTTTTCAGCACTCTCAAAGTGGTAAAAATTTTAAAGTAGCGAAATTCATCAAAAAATTCTGTATGTTGAAAAGTAATTCACCATTCGTACTCAAATTGTACCGTTTTAGTCTACATTTGAAAATGAAGAGAGGCATCCGTAAATAAATCACACGGTTTCCATTAGTCGAATCGTGGGAACTTTCTGAATCGGAATTCAAAGCAAGTACTGTCAGCCGTGTGCCGATACAGTAAACTATTCGTATGTGACTGTACCGTTTTAGTCTACCCAGAAAATGAAGGCGCATCCATACAAGTAAGACATGGTTTCCATTAATCAAATTGAGGGAACTTTCGGGGCGCTGAGTATTTAAGTCGGACAGCGTTAGTTGTGTCTTGGCAGGTAGTTAACTATTCGTACGTGACTGTACCGTTTTAGTCTACTCTGAAAAATGAAGGCGCATCCATAAAAGTAAAGACATGATTTCCCGATCATATTGCGGGAACTTCTGGGAGAAGTCTTTGAATCGGATACCTCTAGAGCTGTGCGTCAGCAATACGTGGTCAGTGTATGACTCCTCTCCACCTTTCCCCCTCTTAGATTAGAACATAAAGCCTGGGATCTAATAAAGCTGGTCTGTTCAGTGAGGTCGCTCATTTTCTCTCTCTATTTTTTCATTTCTATTTTAATTTCTCATTATTTCTTCCCTCTTCCCTCTCTCTGTCCCTATTTCTCTCTTCTAGTTCACTCACAGCCCGGCCAACCTAAATTGAGCCCTAACCTACCCGGACCCTGTTTCCCGGTGGGCCACCCCCCCCCCCAAAAAAAAAACCAAGGCAATTTATTGTTGTTTGTTTTCATTCCATCGGAAGCAGTGGTGCTTGCAAACCAAGGAGAAGGTCGTTGGTATTGGTCTCTCAACACATGGGTTTAGCGTGGAACTTTCCTGGGGGGGGGGGGGGGGGCTGGCTCGAGCTGTTGGTCGCCTCCCGAATATGAAGTTATAGTGCGGTTCAGTGGCGTAGCGTGCAACTTGGCAACGTTACGTTTTGTCAATTTGAATTCATGTCAAAGGTCAAATTCACGGGTGCTCACCGAACACCCATTAGTTCGATATTTTTAATGGGTTTAGATAGAGGGAATACAGCTTTGCCAACTTTCACGCTACGCCACTGATGCTGTCCAGAAAATCACAAGTTTTCCCCTTGTTATTTTCCCTTCTCCTTTTCTATCCCAGCTTTTATTTCCTCTTTTGAGATTTTCCAGGGAAGCCAGCCCCACCGCCCTTCCGTTAGTTACGCCCATTAACAACTAAAGTTACCATTGCTCGAGTACTCAGTAGTCTTCATTTGCTTTTCCCAAGTTCTTAGTAGTCTTCATTTGCCTTTCCCAAGTTCTTTGAGTGGGTCGACTTGGAAATTACAAGAGTTGCTCATCATTATATAGGTACTATCAGTCAATTAAAGAATGGTACTAAAATATGTGGTCCCTTATGCGCCAAGCGGCCGATGACAAATATTTTAGTCCCATTCTTTAATTGACTGATAGTACTTCTAACGCAATTTCTATAGTGTAGGTATCGATGCTTTTACTCAATAACTCACTTGCGGGGGGATATCGTAGAAGTCCCTTTCACAATTTTCGTGTCCGTAGAATGCAGGCTCGCACTTTGCGAGGATCACATTTGCGGATTCAGGGAATTGTCTTTCTCTCTCTCTCTCTCTCCTCCCATTTGATCTTACGTGTTAGAAAAGTGTAGCAGAGGGGGCCATCGCACGTGTTTTTTGCCCCCTCTTCTGTCCTTTTCTAACGCACGTTTTCAAATGGGAGGGGAGAGAGAAAGACAATTCTATGTATCCGCCCATGGTGTTGGTTATGATATTGCCCTTTCCCCAATCTCGCTCAGCCCACGTTGATTTTTTTCCGAGAGAATAATGTTTCAATTCCTGCCTCGCACAGCTGTAATGGTTACTGTAAACATTTCTATTTAACGTGAAAAATATTCCATTAATCAAATAATGGGTGATTCGGCGTAGGTATTTGCTCACTCGGAAAAAAATCGCACCTGCAAGAACTCTTTACAGGAACATTGAAAAACTGTGCCGTTCCTTCAGGACCCTCCTCCACAAAGAGAAAAATTGACAACTTTTCATAGAACTGAGGTGAATTGTTGGAAATCGCAAACGTTTTTTGAATAGGTATGCATATTATGGGTTCTCTATCATTTAAAAAATTGCCTGCTACCTTGACTCACATATATTGAAGCGTCCTTCGCAATGACACGCTAATAAAGCTCAAATTCATTTTTATTCATTCGTATTTTGTAGGTAATGTGAGAAATTTTGTTGGGAAAATTCAAAATATTAAAGGTTGGTTTGGGTCCGCCTGTACGCACTTGTGAAACGAGCTCTAGTCACATTTTTGTAACATCGTGATCACGTGATCTGTGTTAATTATTAATCCCAATGAGTCCACCTATGCATTATTTTATTCAACTTTACCATCTATTTCTTATTCTCGCACGCTCATATTTTTACAGAATATTTATTCGCTTTTGAGTCTGTGACTCCAGATAAATAAATAAATATGAATAGATAAATAGGTATCTAAATAGATAAATAAATAAATAAGTAAATAAATAAACGGAAGTGCCTCAGTGTAATTTTTCGATGAGAGCATTCTTAAGTCGAAAGTTCTTAAGTCAAGCATGCAGATGATTGCCGCACGTTAACCATAGAATTACGATGCATTTAAAAAAAAAAAAAAAAAAAAAAAAAAAAAAAAAAAAAAAAAAACAAGCAGGGAAAATTCCAACACGCAGGTGTTGGAAAAGCGTGCCACTAAAGTCTGAACAGCTTTAATGCTTTTGCTAGCAATGATAATTCATCAAAGAGGAACCACGTGACATGGAGCTGATCTCGAGAAAATTGAGTCCAAAGTTGAAGAGCTAGCATTTAAACAAAAAACTCGGAATTACTTACGTTTTGATTTCATACAACTACCGTGTTATGTTTTTGCATTTCAACACCGGAAAAGTGGAATTTCCTATGAAGGAAAGGTACCTACTTAATTTTTAGCGTTTAAAGTGACTTGGTTCCTTTCTTCTTTTTGTTTGGCATAATCACGAAAAACGAATCTCTAAGAGAAACCAAACGGCAGAGTTGGTTTACACTGTTGATATTTTAAAATCCGTTAATCTGGACTTAGGTCCGTTCCCAATTCTATAAAAGGAACCAAGTCGGAGTTGGTTCCTTACGTGACTCGGATTAAGGTTGAAGAAAAAGGAATCGAGTTCTCATTTTATTTCATCATATGGACAATGACTTCAATGAGGCTCACCAGCTCACTTTTACCTGGAATTTTGACGGGAAATAGTTGTTCTTAGAAGAAGCACTTGTTGCTTCGAGATTCAGTATTGCTAGCTCTATCAATCAATAACTCAATTTTATCAAAAATGTCACTCGGTTCTTTTGTGACAAGTGCTGTCCATTTGGTGAGAAATGATGAAAAAAATAAATTAAGATCAGATGTATCTATAAGGAGATGAGTCAAAGGCGTTGTTTTTTTGTTTTCAAAACTTTGGAGGGCTCTAGCTCAGAAGAGAAACATTTGCAGCACTTATTCATGTAGGAAAATAAAGTATTTTATATATGTTGACCCCAAAAATACACTCCATAAGTTTGGCACTTAAATTTGAAACACCCTGTTCTTGATATTTTGCCCCCCCCCCCTTGGCCCCTTCACAGAAGACAACATCTTGACCATGCAAATTTTTAAAATCACAGTTGGACTGTAGAGATATTTTCTTTTCCCCCCCTTTCAACGAAAAAGAGGAAAATGGGTCGCCTATCTTTGATGTTCGTCGTATGCGCGTGCACATATTGTTCGGCTTTACGACTGTCATTTTGGCTTTCTTTATAATGCGTTTTGTGAGTTTATTAATGGATTTTATGACTATTTGATGCCACCAATGTAATTTTCAGGCGATTTTACATCAGAATCAAAACTCTATAGCGCTGTAGCAAAAGTTTGCAACAAACCCATTGAAAGCTGAAAAGAGAAAATTATTTGATAAGGCTAGCTCGATCTTTTTTACCCACATAAAGTATAGACAATATATATTTTCTCCACCTTTTAAATGGCTTGCACAGGGATCACAAATGAGGTTGCGCTCATTTGAAGTCAAAAAGTGTCATATTTGGAAAAGCCGTGATTCTAAATAATAAACAGTTTTTTTTTTCTTCTTTTTTTCCGTTTTAGGTGCTGTCAGCACTTATTGCGATTGTCACGATGTAGATATGTAATATGCATAAATGGAACACTTGCAAATTCATGAAAAAATAATCCTTTAATATACAGCACTAACCATTTCAGGTGCCCTTTACACGTCAAGCATTCTAGGGGTATAGATTAGTAGACGTGGAGGTTTAAGACGTTTGTGGATTTTAATTCCCCCTCCCCCCATTTATTTTGTTGAAAAGTATCGAAAGTTTACAGTCAAAACTAAGCCATTATTCATTATAACGCATTGTAATATTATTTCTTTTTCTGTTGCCGTCGGTCGATATCATTTTGCGTGTTGGAAAAGCAAAGTTCCATATGGACCTATAATTTCCAAAATTTGAAGAAGCTTCCAGTAAAAAATACTGTACACGCGAGAAACGTTTTAGGATAGGTAAATAAGTTATTCCAAAGTCAATTCCATAGCCGCAGCGAGGAGGCTGTCCAGGGGTGGAAGACACCTGACAGCCCCTCTCACTTTTTAGAGCTATTAATGCGAATTTTACCCCCCTCTCTTTGTTCTGGATTTTAAAAACCTTTTTTTCAACAAAACGCCCAAAATTTCCTCAAAAATCCCTTGATTGCATAGACGCTCATTAAGGGGTTTTCAATTTGCAGATCCCCTGTATGTCCCCTTGGTCTTGTCCAATGACCAAGACCTGTTTAATGTGACGTCATGAAAAAAATTGGTTCCAAAAAAAGGCTCCGTCTCACTCGCTCTCGTGGGTTTTCCCATATGAAACACGATCCAAATTTTCAAATACAAGTGCTAGTAAACAACATGTACTTTGCACCAGTTGTGTTTATCACACCATTCGGTGCCACGGTTCTTATAAAAATTTCCGATTGTTTCGATGAATTTTCCGATAGGATATATATTCCCGCGCTTTATTTCCCATAGAAATAATCGAAATTCCATAGACACAATCGGAATTCGTGTAAATTCAAGCGCGCTGACTATAGCAACGATAGGTCTCATGATTGAAAAAGGCGAAACACATCTATTGTTCTATTCTTACAGTTTTAACAGCCACTTTTTTCTCAGTGATAAAATATGAGCCTGCTCCAACAAACTTTTTGAAACATCGCGCATCAATGCACAATCACAGTATTATCGAAGAAAGTCTTATGTTTTGTCCTTGTCAGACTCACAGTTTCTAATGAGCACAAAATTCTAGGATATAGGCTCATCAGCACCATCACGACATGTGTTATACCTCGAACAATAGCTTCGATACGAAGAGAAGTTAGAATGATTGAGTGTCATGACGGTGATAACCCCATAAGAGACCGTGAGTAAGACGAGGACAAAACGTAGAACATCTTTCGGTATAACTGTGATTGTAACTGCGCTTGTGATCTTTTAGGAATTATGTTAGAGTGAATAGATACTTTAAGGTACGTGGAATCTAATGGTGCAATAAAATTTGATAAAACTGTTCTTTAACTAGCATGAATTTGCGTTCGAAAATTTGGATCTGATTTCTTACAGGTAAATCAACGAGATTGACTGAGATAGAGCATTTGTTTGGAACCAATTTTGATCGTGACGACATCACTACACAGGTCTATTTAAGGATATGAATGAGCCCCTCTCTTTTCTATACCTCTCCCGCTCTTCATCCATACCTCGCCGTCACTTCTTTTCGAAACCCTCGTCAAATAGATTTTGACACTTTTATATGAGTCCTCAGACCGTGCGAGTCCTGAGAAACAAAACCTCTCTAACACCCTCTCTCTCCCACACATTCACAAATCTCTCCGCTTAATGAACCGTGAAGAAATCTCGTGACCGGTGGAGCCCAAAGCCGAGGGGCAAAGAGGGTTTCTGTGAAGGATGTTTCCACCCCCCTCCTGCCTTGGAATTTTGACTCATAGGTTGGCACAAATGACTTAGGTTGCTGGACCTGTATGGAATTCTCGTTCAAAGGAATTCGACTTTGACGCTTAATAACTTATTGAAATTGACAGGAATACCAAAACTTTTACAATTTTAAGAAAATAGACGCCGAGACCTCCTGGATTGCAGCAATAAATTAACGATTAGTGGAACCAGTTTTAAGAAAACACGTTTTTAATTTTTCAAACCTTTCCCGCCAAGGTTTTGCCATAAGGAAAGCATGCAACCTATATATTAGATATGAAAATGAAAACAAAAAGCGTACCGTATAAATACGGCACGCTTAAAAAAATAATCAATAAAAAATAAAATAAAATAAAAATAGGACTTGAAGCTGAAAAAGCTGAAGTTTTTTCTGCCAGTCTATCACTCATATACAGGGTGGTCCGAAAGTCCCAGGACGGCTTCATAACTTTTGAACGGCTGCATATAAAAAAACCAAACTTGGGGGATGTTCATAACTTAATAGAAACTACTTTTTGGCGTACCCGAAAATTCCGGGGGCACCCGTAAAGGGGGGTTTCGCCCCCCAACTCAAAATTTTCAAATGGCAACCCCCATCTTGTGATACCTTGTTTGAAAGGGCATAAAATTCTAAGACTTTTGGCGCAAACCGGAGGTCGATATCGTTTTTCGTCTTCGATATATCGATAGTCAAAGTTCGATTTTGACCCATTTTCAAAAAATCAGATCTCCCATTTGAAAAGTCGAAATTTAAAAAAACTAGGAGTCAAAAATACTCTAAAAAGCAAGCACTTTCCAGAAAAAAAATACGGTTTTGATATTTGTCTAGTCTTAAGGCCCCCCAAAATTATTTAAAAAAATGACCCCTCAGGGGGGCTATCTCAAAAATTCCGAGCCACGACCCCTATCGAGTGATACATCGCTTGAAAGGGCACACAAAACTGAGCATTTTGGCGCAAACAGCAGGTCGATATCGTTTTTGGTTTTCGATATATCGAATGACAAAGTTGGGTTTTTAACTCATTGGCAAATTTTGATATATCGAAAACCAAAAACAATATCGACCTGCGGTTTGCGCCAAAATGCTCAGTTTTGTGTGCCCTTTCAAGCGATGTATCACTCGATAGGGGCCGTGGCTCGGAATTTTTGAGATAGCCCCCCTGAGGGGTCATTTTTTTAAATAATTTTGGGGGGCCCTAAGACTAGACAAATATCAAAACCGTATTTTTTTCTGGAAAGTGCTTGCTTTTTAGAGTATTTTTGACTCCTAGTTTTTTTAAATTTCGACTTTTCAAATGGGAGATCTGATTTTTTGGAAACGGGTCAAAATCGAACTTTGACTATCGATATATCGAAGACGAAAAACGATATCGACCTCCAGTTTGCGCCAAAAGTCTTAGAATTTTATGCCCTTTCAAACAAGGTATCACAAGATGGGGGTTGCCATTTGAAAATTTTGAGTTGGGGGGCAAAACCCCCCTTTACGGGTGCCCCCCGGAATTTTCGGGTACGCCAAAAAGTAGTTTCTATTAAGTTATGAACATCCCCAAAGTTTGATTTTTTTATATGCAGCCGTTCAAAAGTTAGGAAGCCGTCCCGGGACTTTCGGACCACCCTGTATAAGTATTCAGATTCACCATGGCTGCGCAGTGCCTTCATCTCTCGAGGTAGGCAATTTCATCGCAGATAGGTACGTATAGCTATTAGCATTGCATAATTCGTGAAGGCGTTTATAAGGCCCGATACCACACGTAATTGACGTGATTGAAGAGAAAGTAAAAACCCGACATTCTCGGGTCTCTTTCCCTTTGATGATTACAACAAACCGTCTAACCTAGATTTAAAAAAAAAAAAAAAAAAAAAAAAAAATGATCTTCCAAAAATCTTTTCAGGGTTAAATTTTTTTCCACTTTTACGAAACATTTATAATAACATTTCTTTGCTACAGTCTTTATGTGATCAAATCGGGAGCCTGCTATTCAAATATGATTTCCCGATTTGACGAGAACCCAGTGCGGCTATAGGAACTGAGGAAAAGATTACAGATTAAAAGATTATCTGTGCCAATAGACCTTACCGTACCATAAATAATTATAGGTACTCCTGGACAGTAGGGACACCCATATGAATTAGTATTCATAAATAGCGTGAGCTTATCACAACTTAAAGTCTCAAAGAGTTATATACCTGAATAGATCATATGTACTACTTTTGTGAAGAGGTCGATTCAGAATTTGCAGAAATTTCAAAAACTTTAGGTAAATATCAAAGAGCTATCGTCCAGTATTTCAACGAAATGATTCCAATACGAATTCAAATTGAAAGCGGTATGGATCGTAAAAACTGGAGAGGGAAATTTCTATTGCATAAAATTGGGTGCATCAAAATTCTCCAAAATTTATTTACAAACTCAATAAGTTGCTTTTCAAAAAAATCAAATTAATTAAAGCAAAATTGGCCTCATGGTACAGTAACAAAACACTTTTTAGAGTTTGGAAAAATCCAAAGCTGGGCCCTCTCCCTCCCTTAGTTTTTACTTTATCTTTTATATTTCATAAACGAATTTTCTTTTTTCTTCGGCTTTTTACTCCCCAGTTTCTGAGTTTGCTCAACTCCAAAATGTTTTGTTTCTGAACAAAAATTCAGCCATGGCGTCACGTGGTAATCTGGCAACGCTGCCTTTTGCTCTTTTAAACTCATGAAAAAGGTCGATGTGCTTTCCCTCAAATCGATATTTTTCCAAGGTTTAAGCGGGCGAAATACAGTGTTATAGTTAGTTTCAGAAGTGTAGGCGGACCAAAACCATAATCTTTGGCGAATTTTCAACTTTCATTCCTTCAAATCAATATAGAATTTGCTCCTGACTTTATTCTTTTGTGTTTAAAGTTTTCCTCATTGAAAAGTGAACACTCAATTTCATTTTATTCATTTTCATTGAGTAATATCAGAAATAATGTTGACAAATTCCAAAGATTATCGGTCTAGGTCCGCCTACATTTCTGAAACTACCTATACCAGATTGCACGCGACGCCCGCGCTATGCCGCGCCGCGCCACGCCACTATGACTCCAGCATACGCCTGTCGTATAGCGAGTCACAATGCGTCGCTGCCGCTGAGAACGCAAAAAATCGATTTTTTACATTTCAAAAATTGATAACTCAAAGATCTTGGACTCGTGTTAACCGGAAAAAAGAGAACTTTCTCTTGGGCAGATTTTGATTTTTATCCGTGTGATCCAAATTTGAGAAAATGTAAAAAAAAATCCGATTTTTTGGAATTTAAAAAATTTTGAAAAGGCAATAATTCAACTCAAATTCTATATTTTGGGACATCAATACACATGAAAAAAAGATATTTCAAAGATTTTTCATCCAAAAAAAAAGTTCGTTTTAGTATCTTTAACCCTTAATAAGTTATGGCCAAAACAGCGTTTTACTTTTGACCCCCTCCCCCCCTCCGGTTCTAAGGGGGCTGAAATAAAAAAGTGGCCATTTTCAGCCTCCCCGCAAATAGATCTATCAGTCATTGGCGAAAATTTATATGTCGGACAGGCGCAGAAACTCTGGATTAATATGGGTTCAACTTTGGTTCAACTAGAGTATACATATACAAATAAAAGGAGAAGCGATAGAGGAGTGACCGCACGAGTTTCCACGATGCTACTGGCACACACTCTACATGTATAAAAACGAATTATCGCGTAATACTGCGGAATGTACAACCACGCGCTGAAGATCGTCGTCGCCTATGAATTAAAGACTTCGCGGGCATCAATTAAAAAGGTAAAAAAGGCACGATTTACTAAGTTGAGAAGTTTCCTTCTATAAATGAGTATCATACTCTTGCAGCGCACGTAGTTTGGGAGTGTAGTTACAGCAGTTACTGCGCGTTCGCCTATGCGTACTAATCTGGGACCACGGAGGACCGCGCCGACTGACTACATAGGTCTCACCGCGGCCAGAAATCGCCCTTCTCTCTCTCTCTTCCCATTAGAACGCATGTGTTAGAAAAAGATAGAAGAGGAGGCGAAAATCACGTGACTGCCCCTACTCTGTCTTTTTCTAACACACGCGTTCTAATGGGAGAAGAGAGAGAAGGATAAATTCCTGGATCCGCCAGTGAACCGCGACTGGACTCGATCTTTTTTATTGCACCCGCTTTTTCAGCCGCCGATAAATTAACTAATCCCAGCAGCTAGGATATATACACTATACAGTATAATACAGGGATATGTACACTTCCACCCAGTGGCGTAACTAGAAATTACCTTTCTCTCACTTTGTCCATTAAAATGTGTATAAGTTAGAAAAGGATAGGAAAGGGGGATCAATCCCCTCTTCCTATCCTTTTTCTACCTGTGCATTCGGATGAGTAAAAAGAGAGATAGAATGATTTCTAGTTACGCTATACTGCTTCCACCTTCCTGTTGGTACATACGCATACACTCAGAATTCATTAAGTAATACATCTATAAATACTTAACTGAGCATATATGCAGATCGAATAAGCGGAGTAGAAGAAGGGACTTCTGTATTCGAAATTGACTTGTTTTTTTACCTCGATTCGGGGAATAACACGCAGTAGGAACGCGTGTTACCACGGATGTTAAGCTGGGGAGGATGTTACCAGTTTACCAGTTCGCCGCGCCTGCCTCCAAGCGTATAAACTAAGTACCCGAGGAAAGAAATAGGGCTTCGACTCTGATATTCATCACAGATAGCGTTATCTTTACATCACTTTACACGTGATACATCTTAACTAGCCATTTAATTTCGTATTTCTCTCTCGATCCGACCCCCTCCTCTCCCTCTCCCTGACTCTCTCTGACTCTCTCTGACTCTCTCTCTCTCTCTCTCTCTCTCTCTCTCTCTCTCTCTTTCTCTCTCTTTCTCTATCTCTTTCTCTCTGTCGCATTTTCCTACACACTCTCAGCACACACCTTACTCGCTCTCTCTCTCTCTCTCTCTCTCTCTCTCTCTCTCTCTCTCTCTCTCTCTCTCTCTCTCTCTCTCTCTCTCTCTCTCACTCTCTCTCTCCCGGCTCTCTCACTCTCTTTCTTCTTTAATAGGAATTCGATCTTGTGTTTAAAGTATGCAAACGAGTGTAAAACCAACATTATTTTAACCTCTTTTAATTAACAGTTTGTCTCACCTCACTCCTCTCCCCGCATCACCTCTTTCCTGTCACTTCTTCCTTTATTTTATGGAGACTCAATAAAAAGTAAGAGAAGAAGGAAAAGGAAAGGAAAAGAGGAGGTTGAAGGGTTTTTTTTTTTTTTTTTTTTTTTTTTTTTCTTTACTCCTCTGTTACCTATAATCCAAGTCAGATTGAATGGGTATTTTGATTCGTTTTTATTTTGTTCTCAAACGTTATTCACTAAAAAGTGGCGATAATAGCGGTGGTAAATCATTATTTATAGCTGTGTAATATAACACCGAAAACAAGTGTTAAAAACTGTTGTTAAAAAGAGACGAAAAAAAAAAAAAAAAAAAATACGAGATTTCAATCAAGCTTTTTCTTTACGATTTTTTGGGTTGGATTTTGGACCAAGCGATGGGATCTGTCGCGACTGACCGCGCGGATCCGCTTATCCAATAAAATGCCATCGAATTTGAGTCCAGTTAGGACGGAGACTTTCTTCGCTGGAGAGGAGGACTGAAGATTGGAGATTGGGGCGCGATGCGATCGATTAATCGAATGCAAAGTCCACTTCATCGTGACATTGGTGCCGGAAATGAAAACTAGGTGTTTTAAAGTATACGATCAATCAAGATTTATAAGAAATGTTTTGGTTTTTGTTTTTTTTTGTTTGTTTTTCTTTCTTCCTTCATGAATAAAATTGTTTAGTCTCAGAAAAATATATAAAATAGTGCAATCGTGAATTGTAGAATTTCAGTGGTTCAATTAAGAAATTTTTTTTTCTTTCTTTTTTTCTTTTTCCCTTCTTCCTTTACTAATCACATTGTTTTTTTAGTTTCAGAAAAAAAAAGAAAAAAAATAATCGGTATATTCACTTGTGAATGGTCGAATTTCAGTAGTTCAATGGATCCGTTGCAAACTTTTGCAGCAGCAGAGAGGTAACTTGTAAATAACGTCGGTTGCATCAAAAAGTCCTCACATGCATATTGATTCACAAACTCAATAAATACGAATATTTTAGTATGGCTGCGTCGTAAACATATATAGCTAGTTACAGTGGAGAATTCCCGTCTAATTTCAGGTTTTTTTTAGATTCTGAGAAAAAGTATTGAAGCCATTTTCGGAGAAAAGGCCCATATAACAACAAGTGTGCTCTTTCTGAAAAATCAGCATTAAAATTGCATAGAGGTGTCTATCTGGAGAGCGCACCTTTTGTTTTATGGGCTCTTTTCCAGCTATGGCTTCGATTCATCATAGACAAGTCAGGTTGAACAAGTTTAGTTCAACAAAGTTAGGTTGTATTCCGATTCCCCCATTGCGACGAGGCGGCCGAAAAAAATAATTTCTCCGCATGTAGTCGACACTTATTTGCAGCTTTGTTTATGATGAATCACTTATTTCACAATCAGCATATACATATATAATGTGATTCGATGGGACCTCTCCACCATGACCTGCCAATGTGACCGCCATCTTGAAATTTTGCTAAATTAATTCATTGAGTTTGTGAGTCAAAATTACGGAACTTTCTGATACTCCCAACCAGTGGCGTCACGTGCAACGTTGCAATTTTTCATTCAAACCCAAGAAAAATATCAATTTGAGGGAGTGCACCTCCAATATCTCGACCTTTTTCATGCGTTTAAATGGACAGAATACACTACAGCGTTGCCAGATTGCAAGCGATGCCACTGCTACCAACGTTACTAATGATTTTACGACTGAGTTGCGACCCACTCTACACAGTGGCGTACCGGAAACTTTGCCCCCCCCCCCCCCCGCGAACATTCAGTCGGGGCGCCCTAAATTTTTACACAGTGAATGGAGGGTCTATAAGGACACCCCCCCATCTAGAGGGGGCTCGGGGATCCTCCCCTGGAATTTTTAGTAAATTGAGTGCTCTCGATATGTTTTTTCACTCAGTTTTAGCTGTAAAATTCCGTTTCTCTCCCAAGAAAGGAAAGAGCTGAATTTCTGTTTCTGACAGCCTTATTATCCATTTAATACCACAGAAAATGCATGGCCAATTTACCACATTTAACGGAGGAACAAAGCAGCTCTTTTTACTTTAATATTACAATTATTTATTTTCTCCTCCATCTTTATCTTCATTCTTTCAAATGTTATACACTGCCCCGCAAAAAAACCGGCTCACCTGGCGCGCTGGATCATTCCGCTCGAAAATGCGAAAAAATTACAAAATTTAAAATCGTCATAACTTTTGAATTAAGAGAGCTAAAAATATTTCAAGGCCAGGTTCGGATTCCTCATACTCTCTAGTTTTTTATACATAAGCTTAAATTTTCTTTTGGTAATTTTTTCCCCCCGTATGAAGAGTTTTTCCAAACCCTCGCGATAACTGTATTTTTGGAGCACATCTGTAAAAAGTTACTCAAACTTCTCACATCTCTTTGGGATGAAGTAGCATAGATAGACAAAATCTGAGACATGCATCAGATTCCTCAGAGTCAGGACTATCGACTCGGTTACCTCAATTTTGTCTACAAAATTTTTTTAAGGTCGGAAAATGCACTTTTCCGAGACCATGTAAAAACCGCTTCTGAACACACAGTTTACACATGCGAAAAGATGTTAAAAGTTCAAATCGTCATAACTTTTGAACCAAGAAAGCTAAGAATATTTCAAGGCCAGGGTCGGATTTCTCATACTCTCTCGTTTTTTATGCATAAGCTTAAACTTTTTTTCCGTAATTTTTACGCCCGTGTGAAGAGTTTTTCCAAACCCTCGTAAAAACTGTTTTTTTGGAGCAAATCTCTAAAAAGTACTCAAACTTGCCACATCTCTTCGGGCAAAAGGAGCATAGATAGACAAAATCTGAGACATGCATCAGATTCCTCAGAGTCAGGGCTATCGACATGGTTACCTCAATTTTGTCTATAAAATTATTTTAAGGTCGGAAAATGCACTTTTCCGAGACAATGTAAAAACCGCTGCTAAAAACACAGTTTACACATCCCGCTCAAACATGCGAAAATATGTTAAAAGTTCAAACCGTCATAACTTTTGAACCAAGAAAGCTAAGAATATTTCAAGGCCAGGGTCGGATTTCTCATACTCTCTAGTTTTTTATTGCATAAGCTTTAACTTTTTTTCCGTAATTTTTACGCCCGTGTGAAGAGCTTTACCAAACCCTCGCGAAAACTGTTTTTTTGTAGCAAATCTCTAAAAAGTACACAAACTTGCCACATCTTTTCGAGCAAAAGTAGCATAGATAGACAAAATCTGAGACATGCATCAGATTGCTCAGAGTCAGGACTATCGACATGATTACCTCAATTTTGTCTATAAAATTATTTTAAGGTCGGAAAATGCACTTTTCCGAGACAATGTAAAAACCGCTGCTAAAAACACAGTTTACACATCCCGCTCAAACATGCGAAAATATGTTAAAAGTTCAAACCGTCATAACTTTTGAACCAAGAAAGCTAAGAATATTTCAAGGCCAGGGTCGGATTTCTCATACTCTCTAGTTTTTTATTGCATAAGCTTTAACTTTTTTTCCGTAATTTTTACGCCCGTGTGAAGAGCTTTACCAAACCCTCGCGAAAACTGTTTTTTTTGTAGCAAATCTCTAAAAAGTACACAAACTTGCCACATCTCTTCGAGCAAAAGTAGCATAGATAGACAAAATCTGAGACATGCATCAGATTCCTCAGAGTCAGGACTATCGACATGATTACCTCAATTTTGTCTATAAAATTATTTTAAGGTCGGAAAATGCTCTTTTCCGAGACCATGTAAAAACCGCTTCTGAACACACAGTTTTACACATCCCGCTCAAAAATGCGGAAATATGTTAAAAGTTCAAACCGTCATAACTTTTGAACCAAGAAAGCTAAGAATATTTCAAGGCCAGGGTCGGATTTCTCATACTCTCTAGTTTTTTATTGCATAAGCTTTAACTTTTTTTCCGTAATTTTTACGCCCGTGTGAAGAGCTTTACCAAACCCTCGCGAAAACTGTTTTTTTGTAGCAAATCTCTAAAAAGTACACAAACTTGCCACATCTTTTCGAGCAAAAGTAGCATAGATAGACAAAATCTGAGACTTGCATCAGATTGCTCAGAGTCAGGACTATCGACATGGTTACCTCAATTTTGTCTATAAAATTATTTTAAGGTCGGAAAATGCACTTTTCCGAGACAATGTAAAAACCGCTGCTAAAAACACAGTTTACACATCCCGCTCAAACATGCGAAAATATGTTAAAAGTTCAAACCGTCATAACTTTTGAACCAAGAAAGCTAAGAATATTTCAAGGCCAGGGTCGGATTTCTCATACTCTCTAGTTTTTTATTGCATAAGCTTTAACTTTTTTTCCGTAATTTTTACGCCCGTGTGAAGAGCTTTACCAAACCCTCGCGAAAACTGTTTTTTTGTAGCAAATCTCTAAAAAGTACACAAACTTGCCACATCTTTTCGAGCAAAAGTAGCATAGATAGACAAAATCTGAGACATGCATCAGATTCCTCAGAGTCAGGACTATCGACATGGTTACCTCAATTTTGTCTATAAAATTATTTTAAGGTCGGAAAATGCACTTTTCCGAGACAATGTAAAAACCGCTGCTAAAAACACAGTTTACACATCCTGCTCAAACATGCGAAAATATGTTAAAAGTTCAAACCGTCATAACTTTTGAACCAAGAAAGCTAAGAATATTTCAAGGCCAGGGTCGGATTTCTCATACTCTCTAGTTTTTTATTGCATAAGCTTAAACTATTTTTCCGTAATTTTTACGCCCGTGAGAAGAGCTTTACCAAACCCTCGCGAAAACTGTTTTTTTGTAGCAAATCTCTAAAAAGTACTCAAACTTGCCACATCTCTTCGAGCAAAAGTAGCATAGATAAACAAAATCTGAGACATGCATCAGATTCCTCAGAGTCGGGACTATCGACATGGTTACCTCAATTTTGTCTATAAAATTATTTCAAGGTCGGAAAATGCTCTTTTCCGAGACCATGTAAAAACCGCTTCTGAACACACAGTTTTACACATCCCGCTCAAAAATGCGGAAATATGTTAAAAGTTCACATCGTCATAACTTTTGAACTAAGTAAGCTAAGAATATTTAAAGGCCAGGGTCGGATTCCTCACACTCTTTAGTTTTTTATGCATTAGCTTTAACTTTTTTTCCGTAATTTTTACGCCCGTGTGAAGAGCTTTACCAAACCCTCGCGAAAACTGTTTTTTTGTAGCAAATCTCTAAAAAGTACTCAAACTTGCCACATCTTTTCGGGCAAAAGTAGCATAGATAGACAAAATCTGAGACTTGCATCAGATTGCTCAGAGTCAGAACTATCGATATGGTTACCTCAATTTTGTCTAAAATATTATTTTAAGGTCGGAAAACGCTCTTTTCCGAGACCATGTAAACGGGCCATGTAGCGGGATGTGTAAACTATGTGTTCAGAAGCGGTTTTTACATGGTCTCGGAAAAGAGCGTTTTCCGACCTTAAAATAATTTTATAGACAAAATTGAGGAACCATGTCGATAGCCCTGACTCTGAGAAATCTGATGCATGTCTCAGATTTTGTCTATCTATGCTACTTTTGCCCGAAGAGATGTGGCAAAATTGAGTACTTTTTAGAGATTTGCTCCAAAAAAACAGTTTTCACGAGGGTTTGGAAAAACTCTTCACACGGGCGTAAAAATTACGGAAAAAAAGTTTAAGCTTATGCATAAAAAACTAGAGAGTATGAGAAATCCGACCCTGGCCTTGAAATATTCTTAGCTTTCTTGGTTCAAAAGTTATGACGGTTTGAACTTTTAACATATTTTCGCATGTTTGAGCAGGATGTGTAAACTGTGTTTTTAGCAGCGGTTTTTACATTGTCTCGGAAAAGTGCATTTTCCGACCTTAAAATAATTTTAAAGACAAAATTGAGGTAACCATGTCGATAGCCCTGACTCTGAGAAATCTGATGCATGTCTCAGATTTTGTCTATCTATGCTACTTTTGCCCGAAGAGATGTGGCAAGTTTGAGTACTTTTTAGAGATTTGCTCCAAAAAAACAGTTTTCACGAGGGTTTGGAAAAACTCTTCACACGGGCGTAAAAATTACGGAAAAAAAGTTTAAGCTTATGCATAAAAAACTAGAGAGTGTGAGGAATCCGACCCTGGCCTTGAAATATTCTTAGCTTCCTTGGTTCAAAAGTTATGACGGTTTGAACTTTTAACATATTTTCGCATGTTTGAGCGGGATGTGTAAACTGTGTTTTTAGCAGCGGTTTTTACATTGTCTCGGAAAAGTGCATTTTCCGACCTTAAAATAATTTCATAGACAAAATTGAGGTAACCATATCGATAGCCCTGACTCTGAGAAATCTGATGCATGTCTCAGATTTTGTCTATCTATGCTCCTTTTGCCCGAAGAGATGTGGCAAGTTTGAGTACCTTTTAGAGATTTGCTCCAAAAAAACAGTTTTCACGAGGGTTTGGAAAAACTCTTCACACGGGCGTAAAAATTACGGAAAAAAAGTTAAAGCTTACGCATAAAAAACGAGACAGTGTGAGGAATCCGACCCTGGCCTTGAAATATTCTTAGCTTCCTTGGTTCAAAAGTTATGACGGTTTGAACTTTTAACATCTTTTCGCATGTGTAAACTGGGTGTTCAGAAGCGGTTTTTACACGGTCTCGGAAAAGTGCATTTTCCGACCCTAAAAAAATTTTGTAGACAAAACTGAGGTAACCAGGTCGATAGCCCTGACTCTGAGGAATCTGATGCATGTCTCAGATTTTGTCTATCTATGCTACTTCATCCCAAAGAGATGTGAGAAGTTTGAGTAACTTTTTACAGATGTGCTCCAAAAAAACAGTTTTCGCGAGGGTTTGGAAAAACTCTTCATACGGGCGGAAAAGCTACCAAAATAAAATTTGAGCTTATGCATAAAAAACTAGAGAGTATGAGGAATCCGAACCTGGCCTTGAAATATTTTTAGCTCTCTTAGTTCAAATGTTATGTCGATTTTAAATTTTGTAATTTTTTTGCATTTTCGAGCGGAATGATCCAGCGCGCCAGGTGAGCCGGTTTTTTTGCGGGGCAGTGTATTTTGTCAAATACACGGGTCAGATGTAATCATGGGGCCCTAAATGGGGGCCCCTTGGGTCGGGGGCCCCCCGCGCCGTAGGGTCAGCGGGGGCCTCCGGTACGCCACTGACTCTACAGCTCAGTGGCGCGTAGCGTGTGATTTTGCAACGTTGCAGTTTGTCTATTTAAACCCATGAAAAAGATCGAACTATATTGGGTGTTCGTCGAACACCTTCGCATTCGATCTTTTACATGGATTTTAGTATAGGCCAATTCAACGTTACCAAATTGCACGCTACGCTACTGCCATAGCTGTTGCAAAAGTATGCAACAGCCCCATCGGAGGTAAAACTCACCACCGTCACGGTAGATGGACCCAGATTAACCCGCGCGCTCATTGAGTATTTATGTGAACCCGACTCATACTTCGCACTCGCATGTAGTAAAATACGGTTCATCCTCTTCGCTATTTATGAATGAAACAGGGTTCAAATGCGCCGTATTGCCGGTTGCGTGACGTCACGGCGAATTTTCCGAAAAGAGGGCACTGAAGGGGAGTCTTCTCTCCCACCCTTCCTCCCTTCCAACCCGCCATCCCATCTCTTCCCCGAGTTCGCGCTTCTCTGTTCGTCCCACGCGTGATCCTGCTGAGGAGTGTACTTCGCCGCTGCTGCACAGTGGGTAGAAGTGTTGAGATTTCCAGGCCAAAATTACAAGAATATGAAACCAAAGATTATCAATGTAAATTAAGGTGATTCTATGGCAAACGTCCGGAGATTTTAATCCGATAGATGGCGTTACTTGTCGCTGGCTCCGAAAATAGCCGTTTTTTGACGATTTTCGGCTGTTTTCTCTATGAAACAGACCAACAGACAGTGGCGGCTCGTGCGATTTGGCAACAATGTTTTCCCTCCGTTTAAATCTATGTAAAACAATCGATTGCAGGTGGAGCGCTGTATAACTGTCAAATCGATTGTTTAACATAGAATCAAATGGAGGGAAATCATTGTTGCCAAATAGCACGAGCCGCCGCTACCAACAGACGAATAAGAGACAAAAAAACAGACCATCAGCACCTTCGTAATTTTTTGCTTGAGCTTTTAAGCTGAAGACGGGCCCAATCGGTTCAGAAATAAAGACATATTCATGGGAGGATAAAATTAAGTGTAATTTGGAGTTGTATCGACACAGGTCACAGTTTTCGGTTTCACCTATTACCTTCGGTTTGCCATAGGATCACCTTAAAGCTACTAAAACAATATAAGATATTGATTTTACAGGTTAAAATAATTCAAATTAGTTAGTTTTAAATTAAAGTTAGTGAACTCGGTACCCTTCGAGGAGTAAATAAATGAATAAACCATTTTTACTTTTTCTCTCCAACCAAGTTAGAGAAATTGAGAAAGTATTATTGCGATGGCGCAGAGATTTTCAAGGTATTTTGTTTCGATACTTGGGTTCTTACGACTAAGTCAATCATGGTTTATTCAAGGTTATGGCCTCTAATCGTGTCTAATATTATCCAAAAGAACACCCGTCCATCAAATTTCAATATTTCTTAACCCTTTCAAATTTACAGGGTTTTATGCCAAAACATTCTGTGGCGCCTGTAGCGTCAGTCAGGCTGTATAATCACACAATTTTTAAACCACTGATACATATGCATCTAGATTATGCATGAATGTAGCTTTCTAGACTCCTCTGAGGGATTTTTGTTTTTTTTGTTTTTGTTTTTTTGAAATTTTAACTCTTAAGTTAGTCATTCAACTTTTAAGTTAGTTTTGAAGGGGGGGGGGTCTGGGGGTCTCCCCCTGCATATTAAAGGATGGTTTGGGGAGCTCTCTCAGATTAAAATTGTGTAAGAAAATACTCGTAGGGTATTACCCTCAGCTTATTTGTTATTGTCCTGATAAACATTCGTTTCGCGAATCATTGTGCGCCGCGCGAAAATGCGGAACGAAAACGCGAATCCCGCGGCCGAATTCCGAACAGTGCAATCGGCATTCCCGACCCCTTTTTCGTCTCCATTGTTTTCGCGCATACATTATACCCCTCCCTCCCTCCCTCCCTCCTCCTCCCTCCCTCCCTCCCTCCCTCCCTCCCTCCCTCCCTCCCTCCCTCCCTCCCTCCCTCCCCCCCTCCTCCCTCCATCCCTCCCTCCCTCCCTCCCTCCCTCCCTCCCTCCCTCCCGCCCTTTCTCCCCCTCCCTCCATCCCCCTCCCTCCCTCCCCCTCCCTCATCCTCCTTTTTCGCGCCCCGCGAACTCACCCCCTTCCATATCCTTCCGAGTTGAATCAATCGCGGGTCCCAATCCTTTTCGATAGAGGAGGAGATGGATGAGAGGGATGGTGGCGGTGGGGGGGGGGAGGAGGGTTGTTGGAAAGGGATTTGAGCGACGAATGAGAACGAGGGACGAGGAAAATGCCGAGAATAGAAGAGAGAAGCCGGTTGAAACGTATCGGGGGATTTCGAATTTAGTAGCGCGTAAACGCGATTAGTTTTTCTCGCCGCAGTAGCCAGTGCGGCACCACGGCACAGGAGTCCCATCTATACCGCAATCACGGAAAAAAAAACAAAACAAAATAAAAAATAACAAAGGGAATTTCCTGACTGGGGTTGCTGATTTGATGGTACCCTAGTAAAGAAAATGTAGGGTATACCCTATGAACACTTTCTCACATTAAATTTATAATCTGGGGAGACCTCCAGACTCCCATTTAATATTCTGGAGGAGACCCTTAGGGCCTTAGACCTCCCTTTAATATTCTAAGGGAGACCCCTAGACCCCCTTCAATATCCTGGGAGAGACCCCCAAACCCTTCTATCCAGTTCCAAAGATACATTTTTGAAATATTTAAATTTTTCGTTTTTTTGACCCCCACAACTAACCGAAAAATTAAAATGTAAAAAAAAAAACAAAAAAACAAAAAAGCCCTTCTGGAGAGTGTTAAAAGCAACTTCTCTGCAAAATTTGGATGGATATGGAACAATAGTTGAAAAAAGCTATTTCTTTTCATAGCGGCGAATTTCTTATAAAGGGCGTTATTTCACAACGCTTTCTTCTTAAAATCCCATGGAAGTGACTCTCGATTGATTCATTTCTCCCAAAAAATGTCAACAATAAGTACGCACAAGACACATTGCTCAGGGAACGAAAACAGTCCTCTGTGCACGTAAAAACAGAACAGTTGATCCCAAACGAGTGGTTTTCGATAGAGCCCCTGAATATATAGAGTATTAACTCTTAGCCCAACTAAAGAAATTTTGCTATGTGAACCAAGACTTGGTTGGCTCGTATTTTGAAAGTATTTCGCTGGGTCATTCCTCTACCAAAGGTTTTGTCAAGCGCTACCAAAGTGTTTTTTGTCTGTTTTTTTTTTTGTGTGTATTTGCCTGGAAGTTTTTGCTAAAATAATTTCTTTTTAATCCATATTTCACAATAATTTTTTTCTGTGTGAAAGTATAAGTACGCAACAGACTCACTGCGCAGAAAGCGAAAACAGTCCTCTGCGCAGAAAAAAACAGTGAAACGAGTGGTTTTCGATAGAGCCCCTGAATATATAGAGTCTTAACTCTTAGCCCAACTAAAGAACTTTTGCTATGTGAACCAAAGACTTGGTCGGCTCGTATTTTGAAAGTATTTTTCTGGGTCATTTCTCTACCAAAGGTTTTGCCAGGCACTACCAAAGTGTGTTTTGTCTGTTTTTTGTTTTTTTGTTTTTTTTTTTGTATTTTTCTGGAAGTTTTTGCTAAAATAATTTCTTTTTTAAAACATATTTAACAATAATTTTTTTCTGCGTGAAAGTATAAGTATACGCAACATACTCACTGCGCAGATAACGAAAACTGTCTTCTGCGCACGTAAACAAAGAACAGTTAATTGCTAAAGTTATAACTTCGGGCGAGATACTTTTATCCTCATAAATTTTTCACTGTGTGGCAGCCGGGTCTCTCGCGACCGCGCGAATCATAAGAACTCGGCAAGCCACCTGACGCAACGCGCAAAATAAACAACTCATCAGAGAGACGATGACGTCACGATATAAAAGCGCGCCCGGCTTTTCTCTTTCCTTTTTTTTCTTCTCTCTTTTCCAAGGGGGCCAATGTAATACAAATATAACCCGTGTATACCGTGCCGGCTTCGCTTCGTCGTATAGCGGAGAGAGAGGGAGAGAGAGGGAGAGAGAGGAAGAGAGAGAGAGAGAGAGAGGGGGGGGGAGAGAGAGAGGGAGAGTAGTACCGCTGCTCCGAGCCGCGCCGCGCCCCATCCACCATTGCGCGCCTTTCCCGGCGCGTCTCGCTTCCCCTCATCAGTCTACCACCCTTGTTCCTGCGCCGCTTTTCTCGCGAAACCACCACCCGCTTCGCACGATACAGGTTGAGGTAAGCAAGAGGGAAGAGGGGTTGCAAAAACGTGACGTCAGAGAACGAGGAGCCTGGGAAAGGAGGAACGGCGGGCAGAGGGAGGGTTGGAGGGTTAGATTTTCATGAATGAAACCTCTTTATAGGAGGGGCGCGGAAGTAGTCGTGGAGTTCGAAATATCCTCCTTTCTAAATTTGATTAGGGGTGTGTGAGTAGGGGGGTGGGGGAGGGTACGCTGACATCATTCAATTCCCCTCAGCGGCCTAACCGGCGGCGGGCGTGCGGCGAGTTGTATCACTCGTGGGTGAAGGGGGAAGCTGAGGAGTAAAAATAAAAATGTTGGGTTGGTCCGATGTATATATATGTCTGAGATAGCTCTACATTGGCACAATTAAACTCCGTCTAAACATAGTATTCGTGGTACTTTCGATGGTGGTGCATGAAAAAGGGTGAATTTTAAAATTCATCGGAACGCTCCTGTGACGTAGGAAATATATTAGTCATATTTTTAACATTGGTATATACATAGATTTACTACAACGTAGTATATCGGAGCTCCTTAATCCGTTTTGCATCCGAGCAGCCTGGCAAAAATGGTATATAGGTCTATAAGCACAGAATAATACAATCAGAAGGGAAACTCCCATAAGAGCCAATGGAAACAAGATTTGGAATTTACTGGCACAAACTGGCAACTGTGCCTACTCACTTCTCAAGATGGCGGACATGCTTTTTCAGGCTATACAACCAATCACAACTCGGCCAGTTGCCGACGATCTGCCGAAGATGGCCGAAGATACTCACTTTCGAACATGGCGGCCCGAAGTAAAGAATGTTTCAAAATGAATTAGAGTTTCCCTTCTGATTGTATTATTCTGTGCTATAAGGTCCATAATATGGATATGTATGTATCTGTAAGGATATCAACAAGTATGTCGTATACCCATGCGATATCCATAAATATCCATACTCCGTATCGGAAATTGATTATGGATCTTATGGGCCTGCACAGACCATTTTTGTCAGGGAGCTCTTCGATAAAATTTAAAGTTCCATCATACCATCATACTCACAATACAATACTTACAGCAAGTAACTTACTAATAATAACAGTATGATAGCTACATAATGTAGTATCAATATCAGTGGGTCTGTTGCAAACTTTTGCTACAACGGATAAGAGTGTTAAATCTAATGTAAAATCGCCTGAAAAGTCCATTGGTGGCATCAGAAAATCGTAACCTGCAATTATAAACTCACGAGAGGCGTTTAATGAAATCCAAGATGGCGGAGAAATATCGAGCAATTTGTATGCATGCACCACGAACATCCAAGGATAGTCAACCTCACAATATCGATCACAACGTAAACAAACATAGAACCTCTACCTCCAGTGAGGTTGACAAAGTTGGCCATCCTTGGATGTTCGTGGTGCATGCAAAGAGTAAACAAGAGTCGCAATTGAATGGAAGGCCTGCGTGGTCAACGTAGATAAGGGATCCGAACGCGGGCTGGCCTGGGCTGGCCTCTGATTGGCTGCAACGGGTGGAGCAAAAATGACTCGAGGTATAGGGAAAATAACACGGGATTTTCGTTCCGGGGCGTTTATCTCGAAACCTAAGCAAAATCGTATCTAAACAATTTATACGAGTCGATTCAGCAAATTTTTCCGAACAATTTGATAGGTCATAAGTGCCACTTCATTGCAAATTCGAAAAGACTGTTTCAGTTTAAAAGTACGCACAATAGTGAGTTACTCAAACACTGCTCGAACACACGCCAAGCATGTAATCACACTATTGTGCGTACTTTTAAACTGAAACAGTCTTTTCGAATTTGCAATGAAGTGGCACTTATGACCTATCAAATTGTTCGGAAAAATTTGCTGAATCGACTCGTATAAATTGTTTAGATACGATTTTGCTTAGGTTTCGAGATAAACGCCCCGGAACGAAAATCCCGTGTTATTTTCCCTATACCTCGAGTCATTTTTGCTCCACCCGTTGCAGCCAATCAGAGGCCAGCTGAGGCCAGCCCGCGTTCGGATCCCTTATCTACGTTGGCCACCGCCCAAAAGCGCACATGCGCTCAAAAAAGCGACTAAAAGCGCACATTTCATAGTGCACAAGGCCGTGAGAGTATAACCCAAAAGCGCACAGACTGTAAACGGAGTAACACCTAAAAGCGCAAAGGGGAGTTTTAAATAATATGGTAAATGGCAACGCTGCTTACCTTTACGCTGGCCTTTACTTTTGTACTATCGACGAATTAAAGATTTTCGCGACATTTGCACACATTAGGTAAGTTCTTTCTCATTCGTTGTCATGGATGGGTGTTTATAATCCAAGATTTAAAAGTCAAAAGATATTTCCCGTATAAATATAAAATTATTCTACTAAAATGAAAGAAAATCACTAATATTAGTGCTTAGTAGTCTTGTTTGGCATTAAAATGCAACCAGAGACAAAAATATTATCTAGAATATCTAATAAGGTCAAAGCCTTTGATGTTACAACAGGTTTGATGTGCATTTTCAGTGACCAAATAACACGCGTCCCACCCGTAACAAAACCTGTCCCACCAGTTACGCTTTTTAAGTTTTTTAGAGAAAAATAATTTAGTAAAAGAAAAAAACTTTATCTAGGATCAAAGCTTGTACCCTTACCTTCAACACATATTTTTCCAAATTTTTATCTCCTCAAAGCTCAGAGAGTTTAAACTTTTTCTGAAGTGATTCGAAAACCTTGGCCATTTTCAGTCCCACCCGTTACAGCGTTACACCCTTATTTTGCTCTTTTCTCATCTTTGGATTGACTTTTTTAAAATTTTGAAAATCCTATCACCATCTAGAAGTTAAGACCTTTCTGTTGGTGGGATGGTTTTTTCATTTATATGATTAAAAAGTGGAAAAAATTACTCCAAAGTCGTTTGAATGTCCCACCCGTTACAGCGTTACACCCTTATTTTGCTCTTTTCTCATCTTTGGATAGACTTTTTTAAAATTTTGAAAATCCTATCACCATCTAGAAGTTAAGACCTTTCTGTTGGTGGGATGGTTTTTTCATTTATATGATTAAAAAAAGGAAAAAATTACTCCAAAGTCGTTTGAATGTCCCACCCGTTACAAAATAATGACCCCTATTCTGATCACCCTCATTTACGGGCACGTCTTCTGTGACTTAGCGTTGTCGCATCTCGCGACAGGTACCCGCGCAATTCCTCACATTGATGCCAAGTCGCAGCCTCCGAGCCATATGCATCTAATATCATACTTCATGCAACCTAAAAGCGCAAACTGCCCGAAACAAGAAAGACCCGAAAGCGCACATAAAATCGTGCGCTTTTGGATTGTGCGCATTTGGGTGTGTGCGCTTTTGGGTTCCTACCTCTACGTTGACCACGCAGGCCTTCCATTCAATTGCGACTCTTGTTTACTCTTTGGGTGCATGCATGCAAATTGCTCGGTATTTATCCGCCATCTTGGATTTCATTAAACGCAACTTGTGAGTTTCTTGTTGCATTTTATGACTTTCTAATGCCACCAATGGACTTTTCAGGCGATTTTACATTAGTTGAAACACTCTTAATTGTTGTAGCAAAAGTTTGCAACAGACCCATTCCTTGAAAACGCTCTAGAAGGCATAGGTTTTTAAATCTTAATAATTCGACATCATAATAATTATTATGAATACAAGACCGATTTTGTGTGAGCCAGACCTTGTCTTGGAAACGAATGTACTCATGCGTGGTACTGAAAACGGATAACTACCGATTAGAAAAGCTCGCGTGAGATTAGAAACACAAAAGATATTCATAAAAAAACATGGATGATGATATGTATGCTTATAAATTTGAAACTCGTTGATTGTTACAATGGGGCTCTTGCAAACTTTTGCGACAGGTGATTGGAGAGTTGATTCTTGCATAGAAACCTGCTAAAATGGCGACGAGTACTCTAAAAATCACAAAATTCACTCTTAGAATCGGGCTTAATGGCGGAAAGACGCAGGTTTCATGGGAGATTCCTATCTAAATTGAGACATATCTCTGTGTTTCCGTAGAGAAAATGACATAATAGACAGGAATCTCCCATGATACCTGCGTTGAGCCGCCATGACAAACTTACCATTATGGCAGTTATGTGAGTTTATTACTGAATTTTAGACTTTCTTGGTGCCATGTTCGTGATCTTTGCTGGTTTTCATCAGATTGGACTATTTATTTGCTCACAGCCAAAGTTTGCAAGAGCCCCATTAGCAATGAAATTTTCGAGATGGTAGCATATCATGTCATTGTTACCTCTTTCTTGCTCGAAAAGAGTATTTCTCTGACATTCTTTGATGGTATAGGAAGAATTGAGTGCATTAAAAAAATATGTCTGAAAATTACATTTTAAGTATAATCCTCAATTTATTTATTCATTGTAATCACGAATAGAGTTAGAGCTGGCAAAATTATTGCATTGAAGATTTTCATCGAAGTAAAATTTCCAAGGGGAGCTGACTTTGTGATATACTTGCGGACCGTCGCAATTCTTTTGTTTTGTTTTGTGTTGTTTTGGAGAACTTTGCAAAAACTGGCAGGGACCATTGAGATCAGAGTAGCAGAGTGTGACTTATGGCCCAGTTCAGGGCTCGACCACGCGAGTTGAGGAGGAGGGGATTATAGCTCAACAGCCTCCCCCATCCCTTAGAGCGCGCCATTGACTGTGGAAACTGAACCTTTTCTAGAAAGAACGCAATAGAGTTTCTGTCGCCTTAACTAGAGGTCGTTTCAGTTGAGTTGGCCGACGACAGTTGCCACGTGCGATTAGCGATATAAAACATGTCCAATCGATGGAAGCGTTGATTCGGATGCGAAGATGCCGCGAACCTGCTCACTGCGCACAAACTTTACGAAATTTCCGTCAACAATTCATCGGAAACGGTGTCTTTCACTATCAGCATAGAGGAAAAATTGACGTTTAGAAGGATAATGATAAGAATCACTCCAATGAACATTCGGTTCTTTCTATAATATTTTGGTATCTGATTGTGAGCGTAGAAAAGAGGCCTTCATGACGTGTATTCGATGAGATGAAAGGACGTTTGATATCTCAGAAGTATAATTTTCATACAGTTTACACAGGTATTACCAGGGGCGTGCCGTGGTTTCCAGAGAGGGGGGGGGAGGCAAAAATGCAATCTTGTCGCCCTCTGCGAACAAAATTATAAATTTGATGACCTTTTTTGGTGATGAGCGTTCCAAATAAAGACAGTTTGTCTCTCTCGCTTTCACTCAACCCCCATGTATTGCCATCTCACGCTAATAATTTCAAAAAACGTATTTAGAGACATTTTTCGTGAAATTTTTTGACTGAAATGAATTCCTTGAGGCATTTTAATGTGATTTTGATAATAATGTGTGGTAATACAAGGCCCTGTATATGAATTTCGAAACTAGAAAGAGATGGGTATACAATGGGGGTCACGGGAGAGTGAGTGAGATAATTTGGAATGCTACGCGAGTTTATCACAACCGATTGTAACCGATGAGTGCATTGTTGTGGTTGTTGGCTAACCGTTGACTTCGCACTAAAACCGTCTATTAGAAAGCTACATATTTGAATAAGGAACACTGATAGAAAATGAACGCTATACAGCGCAACTATGTAAAAGCGGGTGCATTTGTTGAGAGTAGAGTCTCTATATGTAGAGAGTTAGGACAAGTGAAACCATGGGCGCCGCCATTGGATGCGATCTTACACACATTTGTTTACATTTTGAGGGCCGTTGTTGTGTTTCGGTCCACTGCAAAGATTATAGTGCCGCTGAGTTTCTAAAGATGTAATCTTTCACTGCTTTTGTTGATCAACATCTATTTACGTTTTGAAAGATTCTTTTGGGATTTATAGACATTCTTGAGGTGTATCATGATTAAAATTAACAGACTCATCGAAAATGAACTCTTTAGCAGAAAAACACCGTTGGTAAACAACTGCGACTGTAAACAAAAGTGCAAAATCGCATCCAATGGCGGCGTCCGTCGAGCCTAAAACTCATCGACCAATCAGAAGTTGACTACCCTTTTGTCTTAACTCCCTACTTATAGGGACTCTAGTTGAGAGGAGTTATCTAAGTGAAATTGCTCACCCGAACTGGAGTCCCTATATGTAGAGAGTTAAGACAAGAGGGTAGTCAACTTCTGATTGGTCGATGAATTTTAGGCTCTACGCACGCCGCACTATGTGGTATTTGACCGAAAAAGTTGGCATAAACTGTTTATACTGTCCAAATAACTTGAAATTTGGTATTCGGGGGTACTATTTAACGCTGAATTCAAATTTCACATCAGTTTTTCAAAATTTGAAAATCCAAGATGGCCGCCGACAAATTTTTCGGCTAATCGGTCGGCAGCCATCTTGGATTTTCGAATTTTGAAAAACTGATGCAAAATATGAATTTAGCGTTAAAAAATACCCTTGAATACTGAGTTTCAAGTCATTTGGACGGTGTTGCCAAATTTCACTCTTGTAGCGATGTAGCCCTTACAACACGTAAAAACGAGAATTTCGTGCAAAAACGCAAAATTCGAACTAATTTTCCCGGAAAAGCCGCATTTTTCCGCAACTTCTGACTTCAAGGCCTATTAGTACGCACTAAGGACTACCATTTCTCATATATATACCCGCGGGATGTGGCAGGATAATTGAACTTAAGTTCTCTTGAAAATCGGAAAATTTACGTTTTTAGCTAAAAACTTTGAAATAGAAAAAACATATCAAATTCAAATTAAAATTGGATAAAATAGGCATAAACTGATTGGAAATACCTTCAGGAAGACGATCCATGTACAAAAATTTTGTTCTGACTTCATTTGAAACACTTTTTTTTTACTTTGATTATAGTCTCGTGCTGAGGCTAAATTTAATGGTGGTAAAAACTGATTTTTCCCCTGGTGGATTCTAGTTAAATTAATCTACTTTAGACCCGCTAAATACAAGTTTCTAATGCAAAAATCTATGTAGATTCCGAATATTACAACAGTTTTTCCCAATAGCAACTTTTTTTTTTTTGAGTTTATGCCAGCTTTTTTGGTCAAATACCACATAGTGCGCCGCCATTGGATGCGATTTTGCACTTTTGTTTTGTTTGCCAACGGTCTTTTACAGATAAAAGAGTTAATTTGCGATGAATCTGTTAATTTTAATCATGAGCACCTCAAGAATGTCTGTAAATCTCAAAAGAATCATTAAAAGCGTTAATACATGGCGATCAACAAAATCAGGGAAAGATTACATCGTTACAAACTTAGCGGAACTGTAATCTTTGCAGTTGAGCAAAACACAAAAACGGCCTCAGAATGTAAACAAAAGTGCAAAATCGCATCCAATGGCGGCGCCCGTGATTTCACTTGTCTTAACTCTCTACTTATAAGGACTCTAACCCGAACAATGTCGAATGTGACTTCATGATGAACTTTTGAGCTAACTTTTTCTACGATAGTAAAAACTCTCTGCAAAGGTAAACAAGGCAACCTTGGATTCTGAGGAGCAAGTGTTCCTTATTTTATGAATGAAATCCACCTCACCTTACTCCGACCAACCCCCGGCGTCGCCCCATGTAGTACCGCCGAATCAGTTACAAGGATGTTTGGCGTGACGTCTACCGTCCCCGGCGTGACGTCACAGTTGCCATGGAGACCTGCCGTCATCGCCATCGATTTTCTCTCTCCCGCGTTTATGAATGGAAGCGAATCCGTCCCGACAACCCGACCGCTTTGCTCAACGTAAACTTACTAGAGCTACCTTCCGTTGGCCATATTCTGCTCATTGTTGAGCGTTTCTCTCTCTCAATCTCTCTCTCTCTCTCTCTCTCTCTCTCTCTCTCTCTCTCTCTCTCTCTCTCTCTCTCTCTCTCTCTCTTTATTTCTCTCTCTCTCTCTCTCTCTCTCTCTCTCTTTATTTCTCTCTCTCTCTCTCTCTCTCTCTCTCTCTCTCTCTCTCTCTCTCTCTCTCTCTCTCTCTCTCTCTCTCTCTTTATTTCTCTCTCTCTCTCTCTCTCTTTCTCTCTCTCTCTCTCTCTCTCTCTCTCTCTCTCTCTCTCCCTCTCTCTTATTATTATTATTATCATTTCATCCCTTTCTTTTTTCCACCCCTTTCTTTCTTATTTGTCGGCTCACTTTCAGATTTTTTCTTCCAGGATTCTGCATTTTATTTCTCTCCTATTTCTCTTTACTCTCACCCCCCTTCCCCCCATTTCTCTTCTTCAATCTGCGTCCGTTTGAAAATTTGATTGAAAATCGATCGATTGTCTGACGAAAGAACGGGCGAATTCGCTATTTTTAAACCTTCACGGAATCGTCTAAACTCCTTGTCTAAACAATTCCAGGACGAATTTAGTGATTCGCTTTCATTTCTCTTAAATAGATCCGCCCATGTTTATTTTTATGTATCGCCTTGGTAATAATAAATAAATATGGTTTACGTGGCTGGACAAGTTTGATTCCTTTTGAGAACGTATTATTGGGAAAGTTTTTTTATTTTTTTTTTTGAAAAGCGCACCTTTGAGCCTCTGTTTTCATTTTTGGTTTTATTTATACCCTTCCGTCCACTGACCACTCATATAGGCGCTCAGACTTTGTGAAGAGCCGCTCCTGAAAATAGCAAATCGTTTTCTTCGATGAAATTACAAACGATCCAATTTTATCCGCAATATACAGACACGTTTCCTTTTATCTATATACCATCTCGTCATCTCTTCGCAGCTTTGCCATTTTCAGAGTTCATACATTTCAATTATAGATCGTTTTTATTTGATGACGCGTCACCCACCTAGCTAAATCCAGCATCGTGACGTCAGAAATAAAGGGTACATGAATCACGTCACGCAATATTTCAGCATCATTCAACAAACACCATTTAACCGATAGGTATTTTCGATAGCTTATTTTTAGATTCCCAGTATCTCGAACTGAAAATAACTCGAACGTTGTGTCCATTTGGATTTCCAAAATATTTTTGATGCACACACTGAGAAAAATTTCATTGATGCAGTAACAAGACGTTTGTTTTATACTGACCTAACTGAAAATTCCTGTACAGCTGTAAATAGATTATGGGAACTGTAACTGGAATGGAGCTGTTGCAAAATTTTGCTACAGGCTTATAAATAGTTGAGTATGCGGTAATACCCTGTAAAAATAACGATTAGCGCACTAAAAAATCACGAAATCCACTCCTATACTCACAAAATGCTTTTAAATGCGAGACCGTAATGGCCGACGAGGCCGCGGTTTTCTTATGGCAATTGTATGCTTCTTCTTCTTCTTCTTGTGTGGTGTTGCGAGAACACCTCGTGTAGATGGCGCTGATTGAAGATAGGGAACCCCAATGAAAACCGCGGCCTCGGCTGCCATTACGGTCTCGCATTTAAAAGCATTTTGTGAGTTTAGGAGTGGATTTCGTGATTTTTTAGTGCGCTAATCGTTATTTTTACAGGGTATTACCCCATAATTAACTATTAATAAGCCTGTAGCAAAAGTTTGCAACAGCACTTATTCTGGTTAGAGTCATCGGACGTCCGGTTACGGTACCTGGAATTCTAGTCACAGTGACCGAAATTTTTGGTTCGGTGAGTAGGTTTTAAATAGACGTCAAGTTACGGCAACAGGAAGTTTTTCTCAGTGTACGAATAAAAACCATGATTCTAAAAAATGGCAACTGAGATAAAAAGGTAAAAACCACCATTAAACTTTTAGTAAGACATTAAAAATCTTACAGAAAACGGGAAATTTTATTAAAAACTCAATTATTATCATATATATGTGTGCGCTCACGGTTCGAGGTTGCGGAGAAGCAGAGCTGCTGTCTCGCGTATAATTAATGACGTTTGCCAATTCACCGATGATTCCACCGGTTGAGAAAAGATTACACAGTTCACTTCAGTGTATGCCTGTACTGCACAAAAATACTCTGCATGATCTGCAGATCTTTTCTCAAACGCCGTTAATTAATTCAAATATCCGCAAGTTTTTTAAAGTCATCGATTACTCCTCCGGTCGAGAAAATATTGCAGACATATGCGAGTATTTTCGTGCATTACAGTCATACAACTGAACTGGACTGTGTAATCTTTTCTCAACCGGTGAAATCATCGGTGAATTGAAAAATACCATCAAATATCAGTGGCGTAGCGTAACATTCAACACCGTTGCAATTCTTCCATTTAAACCCATGAAAAAGATCAAACTCTTGGTTGTTTGGTGAACACCTTCGAATTCGACCTTTTACTTGGGTTTAAATAGACGCAATACAACGTTGCCAAATCGCACGCTACGCCACTGTTAACTATATGCAAAACGACAGCTCTGTGGAGAATGCTGCACCAACTAAGCGTATTTATGGAACGCCCTGTGCATGCGCAATGTCCTCAGCCAGCCAATGCAGCCGTTGCACCCATAATATGCTTTGGATTTCGCTTGCATAGGTAAAAATATTCGATTAAGGCCGAAACGCAATATCCGCGATTCGCGACTTATTCGCGAACATCCGCCGCCGCGCCTGCGCTTAGCGCCCGCGCCCGCACTCGCGCTGTTAATATTGCAAGTACGCGTGCGCGTGCGCGGCTCTTGTGTGTGCCTCGGTCAAGTTCTACTCTACGGACAATAGGACGGGCATCAGGAGCGGCGCGCGCAGGATACGCAGTGTTGCCAAGTTTTAAAGTGACAATTAATTCAATCAGACTAGCCATTGTATAGAGAGGTCTTTCAATGGTTATTAAAGGTCAATTGGTCTACGGCAGCGGTTCCCAACCGGTGGTCCGCGGACCTAGTTTTGGTGGTCCGCGAAGACCTTTCCAAATTTTTCCCGTTTTTTTTTTTTTTTTGCCCGAAAGTGGCAACGTTGAATTTGTGACTAATATTTTTTTATGTAGCAGGAAAAATAATATTTTGTTGTTGCTTGGGAAGTAAGTGATCATTTGAACGAGTCATAACCTAAATTTTTATAAGTTTATAAAATTCCTCCTTCGAAGTTTTCGTTTTTCGTTTTTTTAAATTCAAAATTAATTTAAAAATTGAAAGTTTTCAATTATTGTTTTTGTTTTTGTTCAATTATCTCAGCGATTCCCAACCGGTGGTTGTATTTAAAAAAGAAATGGTTCTTTCAAATTTCAAAATGCTTCAGTGGCTAAAGCTGCCCCCTGCCTTTATTTCCCCCTCCATTGTCCCAAAAAAAAGAAAGGTCATCGATGTTTCATTTTTTCTAGTGGTGGTCCGCGACCTCCACCGATTGTCTGATTGGTGGTCCGCGACCAAAAAAGGTTGGGAACCGCTGGTCTACGGCAATTACGTCTACTATTTTTTTGGTCTTCTTGAAATTAGGTCTATACTATTATTTCGTCCACAATCGTTCCGTCTAATGTGTCATTTGGTCTCAGTGGCGGCTATTGCAATTTGACAACAGTGTTATTCTTCTATTTGATTGTGTGTAAAATAACTAAGTTAGTGACCATCGAGCAAGAGTTCTGGCGGAAATGGCCAGGAAAGTGCGAATGCTCAAACAGCCTCGGCAAACAAAGAAATTTTAAGATATTGCTGAACAGTTATTCTGGTCGGAAAAGCAAGAATTTGTCCATGCCTCAGAAATTCTACTTGAAATCACCAGACATTATTCCAGAAATGACAGTAAAGGTCATTTGCATTTACTTTGGAAAACCATCAGTCAGCCCAAATTTCTCGCGATTTTAAAGGTAACAACTGGTGATTCGCGAGAAATTACTGCGGTGGAAAAATTCTTGAACCATATTACGTGCTGGTTCTACGGTATTATTGAGTTGAGAACAAACAAAAAAAGACCTTTACCAAACTCTTGATGCATTAATATGGATCATGAACTCTAATGGATTTGAACGATGAGACTGATACACAGTGGCGTCTCGTGCAATCTGGCAACACTGTATTATACCCATTTAAAATCATGTAAAAGGTCGAATTCAGGGGGTGCACAGTGCACACGTTAAATTCGATACACTGAATGCTTTTATATGGAGGAGGCACATTGTTGCCAGATGGCACGTGACGCCACTGCTGATACACGGTTTTGCTGTAAGCGATTTAAGGGTTGATTTAGTTGTATACCTATAAACCTTCACAGATAACGTTGGTGGCTTTAAACAGTCACTCCTAACATTAAATGCTTTTAACCGCGTGAGCTTAATGGCAGCGTCGAACACTAATTATTGGAGATACCCATCCAATAATACTGTAACTTCATCAAGAAATGATGACAACGGTGTCACCAGAGGTGTCACGAACATCACGAAACCATTAATCGGATGTGGATCACTACTCTGTTGCCTGATTACTCGGAGGATCTTCCTTGTCAGCATAGAGAGAGTGATGAATTTAAGATAGGAATCTCCCATTATTAGATGCCCAACGCCGTCACTACGTTTGCGCATTCGAAAGCATTTCATGAGTCAAGGAGTGGATTTCGGGAGTTTTTAGTGCTACCAAGTTATTTTTGAGGGTTTATACTTCTAAATCAATCCTTCAATCGCTTACAGCAAAAGTGTGCAACTGCCCTATTTCAACAAAGAACCGATGAACTCAAACAGTCTAGCTTGTAAATCCACTCATTGAGTCGTAAATGGGTTTTTAACTTCAAATAGCGCGCTCCTTTAACAACGAACAAGCACCATCAGTCGCCACAAGTCCGCAGTTACCACACTCACCGATCGCGGGTCTGTGTAAATTACAGCCTCTAGTATCAAGAGTAACCAAGTATATTACAATGGGTCTGTTGCATAGTTTTGCAACAACAATATAGAACCTTGATTCTTATGAAAAATTCGGCGAAAATAACGATGCGCACATTAAAAACGTTCAAAATCCTCTCATTAACTCAGAAAATAACTTCAATTTCAAACAGCCCGCGCTACACTAGACACTATTTGCACCGGTATACTACTTCATAGACGGAAACCACCGTGCATAAGTAAACAACATCGTAACTGCAAAATGATGGAATTTCTTTTTTAATACGTGAAATATAAACTGCATTTTGCTGTCTGGTCTTTTCAGTTTATTAAAGATTACAAAATAATATAAGAAATGTACGCATCTAAACGAAACATTCCAATGTTTGTAAGTTCTGTTCATGTTTACATAAACGAGATGGTTCCATCTATGTAGTTATAAGTCGGTGATATAGTGTCTAGTGTAGCGCGGGTTGTTTGAAATGGACGGTATTTTCTGAGTTAATGAGTGGATTTTGAAAGTTTTTAACGTGCGCATCGTTATTTTTGCCGAATTTTACGTTAGAAACAATGAGTTATATTGATGTAGCAAAAGTACGCAACAGACCCATTATAGCTTTATTGTATAGAATGGATGGGGGAGCTCTAAAATTTTTCAGACCGTTAATTTGTGGAAATTTAATCGGGAAGATGTCACAATAAAACAGATAATTCCACCGATCCTTCGATAAATTTCCAAACGCTTATAGGCGCAGCATGTTCATGCTAGAGCTGGTCTGTTTACGTTTTTAGTATAACTTCTCTCAAATACCTAAATGAAAACAAGGAAATACGTGGCTGAGCTGAGAAGGTTGTTTACCGGTTTAAGGTTGGTTTTCACCGGCTTCATTCAACGAGGTACAACAATAGAGAGGCTTATACATGTTGTAAGCAGGGCTGCCGTTTTGCGTATAATTCAATGCTATTTTTTAATTCACCGATGATTCCACCGTTTGAGAAAAGATTACACAATTCAGTTCAGTGCATGACTGTAATAAACTAAAATACTCGCATCTGTAATCTTTTCTCAATCGGAGGAGTCGTCGATGACTTTAAAAAACTTGCGGATATTTTAATTAATCAACGGAGTTTCAACCGATTAAGGAAAGATTACAAATCAGAGTATTTTCGTGCATCACAGTCATACATTGAACTGAACTCTGTAATCTTTTTTCAACCGGTGGAATCATCGGTGAATAGAAAAATATCATTGATTATACGCAAAACGGCAGCCCTGGTTGTAAGTCCTATCTCAAAAAGTAACAGCATAGGCAATCTGACTCTGGTATTGGGCTCATATTTTTTTAACTTAAAATCAAAATTAGTAATTAATCTTGTGGAAATTGGTTTTAAATGAAAGTGCAAGAGTTTATAAAGTGTCTATTTGGACACAGAATTTTAAAAAAACAACTATCCAGGTGAGAAAATTTGGCTTGTTTCTGGCACGTGTAACTTTATTTATCCTGCGAATCCTTCCTAAAGAAACTGTTATATCAATTTCTGTGTCCAGGTTGCCCAGTGGCGGCTCGTGCAATGTGGCAACAACGTAATCCCTCCATTTAAACCTATGTTAAACAATCGATCTCCAGGAGGTGCAATGCATCCCCAAGTTATCGATACTTTTGCATGGGTTTAAATGGCAAAAAAGTGTAGTTGCCAAATTGCACGAGCCGCCACTGAGGTTGCCACTGTGATTTCGATCATGATGGCTACTTCATTGAAGTTCCAATATCACGAGACGACCCATAAATCCTCTCTATCGCTATGGAGCTCGTTGGCTTAGTTGAAGATTTTACTCCGATCACTGGCGCAACCAGGATCTCTTCCATCTCTCTCATTTCCCATTTGAATTTATAAGTAGGAAAAGGACAGAAAGAGGGGGTTTCATCCCCCTGTCCATCCTTGTCTAACATGCGTTTTTTTAATGGAGAAAAGAGAGAGTCGAAGAAACTCTCGGTGCGCTACTGACTCCGATAAACCTGAGGTACACCGCGGGAAAGAATTCTGATGAATTTCATCAGGATCAAGTGCACTCTGATAAATTGCATTGGTGAATCAAAAACGAAATCAGGCTGTAAAATAACGATTTGGAACTGAGAAAGCTCTTCGATGGATTCTAGAACCCTCCCCTTTAGATGGGAAATTTGAAAATAAGTTTTCCAATAATTTTTCGTCAAAAAGCTGTCTGCTGAAAAGTAAATTCTGAGCAGTTGTTTGCAAGCTAGATTATTTTTGTCTACTGATGTTTTAAAAGTGGCAGTGATGAATGGTCATGCAACCTGGGTTTCCTCTGCCTCAATTTTGATAGGTTTATTCCCTCACCGATGAATTTGAACTTAGCGAGCTGCAAACTACGAAGATGCCCAGGGCGAGAATGATGGAAAGACGGAAAGGGTGTAGTCCTAAAAAGCCCCTTCAAATTGGAAGATATACAAAACCAATACCTACGAGTCGGAATAGTTACATACTCTCAGCCTGACGTATACTTTTGAAACTTTGCGTCACCTTTTAAAATCAGAGTTTTCTAGATATCTTTTCTGTACGTTGTCCTAAAAAGCCCCTTCAAATTGGAAGATATACTAAACCAATACCTGCAGGTCGGAACAGTTACCTATTCAGCTTCACGTACGCTTTTGAGAGTTTGAGTCACCCTCTAAAATCAGAGTTTTTTGGTTCTTTTTTCTTCACGTTTTGCAACGTGTTCGCTACATCTGGGGCCGGATTGCGGGGGGGGGGGGGGGGGGGAGTGAGGAGTCTCAAGTCTTACAAAATGTACAATGTGCTATCAAAGTACAAGAGGGGATTGAGCCTTGGTCCTTAAGACACGCTTCAAGCGCTTTCCAAAATACGACTATATAACAATAAATTCACACACAGCTATGCTACTGAAGACTTATTCAGCATTTTTATGAATTACAAAGGTATTTTTGAAGATGGAATTTAGGATAAAAACGAGCTACATGATGAAGTCCAGTTGCTCTCCATCAATTGAGCTGACTTTCAATGGTTGATTCCTCTGTAAACGGCCGAGAAATTTACAATGAGCATGAGCAAGCTTTGATTTTTCTACAAACGAATGCGCTATCGGCTTTGGGATAAAATATCTACAGAGAATGTTGGGCCTGAAAAACTTTGCAATCCATTAAATTATTCAATAATAGTTCTTAAAAATGCGATTGATTCTCGCGAGAAAGAATAACCTTTAACCTTTATCTTCCCCTTCTTTTTAGCTTAAAAACAAAAATGGGTTCTTGTGTTATCATTCTACCCCTGGACTCTTCAAATTGGATCATATATCCCCGAGTAGAAAATTCTTGCCCATCACAAAAACCGGTGTCAGTTCTCAGCTCTAGTGCCCAATCTATAATGTCTTTTTAACTTTATTAATTCCACAATTTTTATTGGATTCAATTATAATTTTGACCCTTTTTCAGGCATTTCAAGTTATTCAAGTTAAGTAAAAAACTACACAAGCTTTTGATGTTTGCCCAGTTAATTAAATTTAGCAACTTAAATTACCCTAAATAAAATAGGGGCATTAAGGGGGTAGAGGCCACCCTGGTTTTGTGAAAAAGAAAGAAAAAAAACACAATATTTTTTTTTTTTTTTTTTATTTTTGTAGAGGATTTTCTTCTTTTTGCTCTTTAAACCATTTCAGATTTTCGATTGTTTTTCCAACTTGAAAACAACTTTTTTCGAGTTCTATGGCACCTAGAGACTTGTTCTTTTTTTCAAAATGTTCAGAATTTCATACTCTAGGTCCGTTAGTATCCGGTTTGGCTTGAATTGAATAACTCGATCAACTATGAATTCTCAAACCAAAAAGTTTATAGAAAAAAAAAACATTTTTTTAAAATTAAAATTTTAAAATAATTCGTTGAAAAAAATGATACTAGCGGACCTAGAGGACGTAATGATCTTTCTTTTAAGCCAAAAAACAAGTTGATTGGGCAACCCATCCTCAAGAAAAGTTGTTTCGAAGTCTGCTACCTTTTTTTGGAATATCTTCAATCTAAGGGGCAGGTAGGCAACCTGCATCACAAACATTTGGAAATTTCAAATTTACGTCGGTACCGTCTTCCAAAAAAAAAAAAAAAATTAAATTGAGCCTCCTAATCATCATGAAAGGTGTTTTCCATTTTTGAGTGGTCTACCCCGTAAAAAGAAAAAACGAGAAAAAACGAGAAAAAACGAGACAAAATGCAACTAAATTCATAATAAGAGCTATTTACAATAGATTTTAATCCATTCCATCTTGTTTCTCTTTGCAATGTTTCAATAAAATGTCTTTGGTTGGACATTTTTCGCAAATTTCAAGAAATACTCTGATTTATTTTTCCCGTTTGACCTGGCAATACTGGCGCGGCTGGGGCCGGCCGGCGCAAGCGACGCGACGCGACGCGCTCGGCGTCCACAACTTTGCGAAAGGCGCGCATTAGCGGACTCGGACCAAAGAGCAATAAGAAAACATCTAATTGCTATTGACGGAGCTTCAGATATACCATCTGAAAAAGGTCAATTTCCCCTTCCTTCCTCCCTCTCTTACCCCCTTCTCCGCCTATCTCTCTCTCTCTCTCTCTCTCTCTCTCTCTCTCTCTCTCTCTCTCTCTCTCTCTCTCTCTCTCTCTCTCTCGTTCGCTCTCCCTCTCCTGCCTCACCCATTCATATGGTCGCACTCACTCCCCCTCCCTCCCTCCCCACCACCTCCTTCCGTCCCGCCATAGAGCAATTGTATTCACTTTTTACTGTTGACCGTAAAGTTCCGATCGAGCCAGGAGCGTTGCGAAAAGTAACCGATACCTTATGAATGGATCTCAACGGCATCGTTGACATCGTTGCCAAATTTTGACGGAATATCCATAATTTGTATTTACGAAAAGTCGCGCGGGTGGTTTTTTTCTGGTAAGGCCAAACTTTTAAAGGATAATCAGACCTTTTGGACGGGAGGGAGTAGAGAAAAACAACAGGAAAAAATTTCCACAAAAAATAATGGTCAGAATTCTGATGAAAACAATCCTGAGAAGAAATTTATGCAGTTTTTCGGAAAATCCAAGTATTTTTAAAAAGAATTCTACCATGTTTCCTCTGAGTATTCTGGTCAAACATTCCTCAAAATTTTTGACCAAAATGGCCAGAATCAAACTTAAGGCCGAACTTTGAAAATATATTCAAACCCTTGGACGATAGAATAGAGAAAAAAAACGGAACAACTGTACAGCTAGAAATTGTCAGAATTTTGATAAAAAGATCCCGAAAAAAAAAAAAAAAAACTGGTAGTTTTTAGAAGAATTTTAGTATTTTTAAGTCAAATTCTGGCATTTGTTATCACATCATTCTGATTAAATATGCCGCAAAACTTCTGACCAAAATGGTCAGAATGGGTCTGTTGCAAACTTTTGCTACAGCGATAAAAAGTGTTTACTCCAATGTAAAATCGCCTGAAAAGTCCATTGGTGGCATCATAAAGTCAATAAATACAATATTAAACTCACAAGAGGCGTTTATCGAAATCCAAGATGGCGGCAAAATTTCGAGGAATCTGAATGTATGCACCGTGATCATCCAAGGATTACCGCAACTTTGACAATCTCACTGCAGGTAGAGGTTATATGTTTATTTACGTTGTGATTGGTTGTGATGGATATTGTGAGGTTGGCTATCCTTGGATGTTCGTGGTGCATGCATACAGATTGCTCGATATTTTGCCGCCATCTTGGATTTCATTAAACGCATTTTGTGAGTTTATTGTTGCATTTCATCGCTTTCTGATGCCATCATTGGACTTTTCAGGCGATTTTACATTAGATTGCACACTCTATAGCGCTGTAGCAAAAGTTTGCAACAGACCCATTCTGCATGAAGAACCAGAGTTATCCTGAAATTGGTCAGAATTTCTTTTAGGGAACATTTTATTAGAATCATGTACGTTTTTAGTGAATTTTTTGTTCCGTAAAGGAATATATCGCAAAATTCCATGTCGGCCAAACTCACGTGGTATACCGAAAGTTAAGTATCGCGGAATGAGACTGCTGAGAGCTTTTTCTACAAAACAAAGGAACGAACAAAATGATGGTTCTCAGGTAAAATCTTTTAACAAAAACAGTATGGGAGTATTCAAAGGTTTCAAAGTTTACACCTAAACTTGGTGGAGTGGTGGAGTCTTTTGAAAAAAATATCCGCTGCAATGCTAGTACAATCGCTGGAAAAATAAAAATCCTTTTTCAGAAATTTACTTCGTTATTTTCTCTGCTGATTTTGGATCATCCCAAAACTTTCGATTGTTCAAAACTTTTTGTTGAGTGCCATTTTAAAGCAATCAAGAAAAAGACCGAAAAATGTGCCTTTAAGGTGATTCTCCAGGGTTTAGAGCAAAATACTGCAGCACCTGAGCTCTTCCATTCGATTAACGAGGGACTTATTTTACTCTCGCGAATTCAATTAATCAACAGTCATCAGCGCTGAGATTTAGCATGGCGTTGAATGGTGGATATACCATCCTCTTCACCTCCAGCCTGTGTTTGCCGAAAGTCTCCATTCAACATCAACACCAAGTTAAATCAGGGAGGCGTTGACAGCTGCTTCATTGCTGAGTCCGGCGAGATTGAAGAGTGCCTCAAATCTTTTCAATGGATTTATCTCTTTCCTCAAGCGCCTTCAATACACAGTGTATGCAAAATCAGCTCCGCTGTGCACGAATAATTAACTACTCACTTAATTTGCGCGATCGAACATTGATCCGTCCTCCTAAACTAGTGGTAAATGAGTTTACTGGAACGAGACTTCTCTTCAATACTTTTCTCGACCGGATTCCGGTTTACGTAACAGGTAGTTTTTCCCCAAAGCTCGTTGACCTCTTATAAATGTGTGTATACCAAATGAAGAACTACTGCGGCCTTCTCTTTTTCATGGAGTAAAAATGTATGGAGGCACGCGATTACAAAATGGTATCGCGTGCAGTGTGGCAACCCTGTATTTTGTCCATTTAAATCAATGTTTCAAGTCTTAGGTGATAAGTGAGCGCCATTAAATTTCACATATTGCACGGGTTTAAATGGAGAAAATACAATGATGCCAGATTGCACATTTTATGCAACTGCGCATGCTCGATTATCTCCACCGTAGGTTTACCGAACTAGTTGAGCATGTGCTGTGAAAATTTGCACTGCATAAAATAAGCTCCTTTTCATGTTGTTAACTGACAATGGTGCTCTTACAAACTTTCAATACGGGGGATTGAAGAGTTGATTCTTGCATAAAAACGTGTAAAACATGACGATGAGTACACTGCAGAATCACGAAATTCACTCTCAGAATCGGGCATAATGGCGGAAAGACGCAGGTATCATGGGAGATTCCTATCTAAAATGAGAACCATGTCTGTGTTTCCGTAGAGAAAGCGACAGATTAGACAGGAATCTTCCATGATACTTGCGTTGAAGCGCCATTACGATCTTGTCGTTAATGAAAGTCTAGTCTAGTCTTCTTGAAAAATCTCAAGCAGTTTTTCATCGAACATGCATTTTACCACGTCAAGGAATATTTTGAATCTGAAACCTTGCAATATATGTTATCCTTAATTAATCTATTTACTATGATCATGTTAACTCTTTTTTTTGTTGTATTGCGTAATATTTATTACTTTATTTCTGGAATGACTTGTACCAAGCCTTTTCTAAGGCTAAACTGTACCAAATAAAAAAAAAAAAAAAAAAAAAAAAAAAAATATATATGCAGTTTTGTGAGTTTATTACTGAATTTTAGACTTTTTCGGTGTGATTTTCGTGATTTTTGCTGGTCATAACATCAGAGTGGACCATTTATTTGCTTAATTTGCTTATAGCAAAAGTTTGCAAGAGCCCCGTTATCTACTGTCCATAAGAGCTGGGACCGAAAGTTACAATATGAAAAAAGTCTACAGAAAATGAACAGAATTCTAATAAAGAGTGCCCGAAAAGAAATTCTCGCAGTTTTCAGGAGAGTTCCGTATTTCTAACATTTTGTGACCCGATGCGTAAAATATTACAAAAGATGTTTGAAAATTCAGAACTCACATTCAGATGGCGTAAAAGAGCTAGTGTTGCGCTTCAAAAATTTGATAGATAGTAAACACATCAGAAAAAAATACAAAATCATAATGTTCAACATAATTCACGTGCCTAGTCAATTGTGTACTTAAATGACGTGAACTAGATTTTTTTTTCTTCTATTTTTCCTAACTTTTTTATAAGAGTCAATCTTAAATCGTGTGTTTGTGTCTGCTAAACTGCTCGTTGAAAAAATCTGAAAAATTCTAGATCATTACTTATGCGCCCAAAGATATAGGAAATAATACAACAGAAGAAAAAAAATCCTTCGGAAAATTTAATTCAGGACTGAAAAAGCGAAGCGGAAATCAGCATAATTCGCTGCACTTACCAGTTTTGAAGTTTAGATCAAGGCTCAGATTGTTAAACGTGTGGCTATGGCCACAGCCGTGGCCAGTATATTGTGTTTCTCTCTCTTAGCCCATTTAAACACATGTGTTAGAAAAGGATAGATATAGGGGCTGTCACGTGACTTCAGCCCCTGTTTCTGTCCTTTTCTAACACATGCGTTTAAATGGGCTAAGAGAGAGAAAGACAATATCCTGGCTACGGCTATGACTCATCCCAAAATAAGAAGTCGAAGTAATCGACCCAGAAAATTAATTCATTGCATAAAAACTGAAAAAAGAAGAAGAAGAAAAAAAAAAGTAATACAATGATTTGGTTTTTAGTGAAAAAGCAATTCGATCCATGCACAAAACATGATAGACCTTCATAGAGTGACCAAAAAACTGTAGATTTTTTTAATTTTGGAGAATGAATGCAAGACTGATGCAAGACTACCAAATCGTAATTTCTATTTGATTTTGATTAGAGCAAATTATCGTGATGCCGTTACGTAATATTCAAATCCTTTAGTCTTTAGCCAAACAGAGTCAGGTTCATATTTCGACTTAGCCAATCACAGGTTTGTTCACAGTATGATTCAGTGATGACCCGTGTCGCAAATAAGAAATCTGTTCACATAACTCAAATGACAAAATCCATCGAAAAACATCGGTCTGAAAATAAATTTTTGTTCCAACTAATTTTTCAGTCAACTGAGATCTCCAATACCAATAAGGCCATGCTAGTTGAATATTAGTGGTTGCGTATCACGTGCTCAAATGAAGCTAGCTTGTAATCACTAAAAGGTTTATGCGATAGATTCATTGAGGGCTCTCTGCGTGCACTAATGAAAAATCAATTTAGTTGTGAATCAGTCGATTAGAATTGATCGCAAAGTGATTTATCGTCGTCTCATCAAAACGGTCTATTTCCGGCTCTCATATAAGTACAATGACTTTCAAAAGAAAGTCCTCTCATCAAAATATTGTTCTTGATAATATTATTCTTTTATTTTCCATTGTTTTAAATTTATTGAGACATAATGTCACAAGTGCTAAGACTGTGGCACTCTGAAATACCTGAAAACCGTAAAATTTCTCAATTTGGTCGAGAATTGAAATAATGAAAATTTCTATCAGGATACTTTCTTTTGAAAGCCATAGTACAAGTGAGAAATATTTACTTCGGTGAAAGGGTCGAGACAAAGGGTGCAGTTGCGTGCTCAAAAAACCCGATTTCAAAAGAAGGTTATTGTGTGAGTATGAAGTGTTGGCTTGGGTTTTCTTAATCATCTGAAGATTACGCACAACACGCTCTGGTTATTGTTAGGTAATTCAGAAAACCCAGTTTTCTTCAGCAGAATCTCACGCAATAACACTTTGAGATCCAGATTTTTGAACACGACCACACTGTCTGTTTTGTCCACCTTTATATCAAAGTACTTCTCGATATCAAAAATTGCACTCGACTGCTTATTATATCTATTATCGTTTATAACACAGGTTTTATATTGAGTTTTTTACAGTCTAAAGTTAAGCCGGCAGACTAAAATAAGCTACAACTGCGCTATACTCGTTCAGTGGCGTCACGTGCCATCTGACAACAATGCAACTGCTCCATTAAAACTAATTAAAAACATTGAATTTTCCTTGAGCACTGTGCACCCCCTGAATTCGATATTTTACATGAGTTTAAATGGATAGAGCACATTGTTGCCAAATTGCACGCGACGCCACTGTACTCGTTTGAAAAAAGTAAATCAATTAAAAATGCAGACCGTTCTGCAGTGGCGCAACCCGAAAGCCTTGTGCAGAGGTTTGCCCTCAATATTTTTCGAACTCAGTCTTTTGCCAAAAATCCTGAAAAATTAATTTTTTTTCGGCGAAAAATGGGAAACTCTGAGAGAGTGAGAGCACACAACCTCTCTCTCCTTTAAACATGTGCGTTAGAATGGTGAATGAAGCCTTCTGCCTACGAATTATGAAAAATTTACAAAAAAGTATGGGGCGATCTTGCAAGCTGTTGCTGTGAGCAGATGAATAGAGTCCACTCTGATGTAAAAACCAGCGAAAATCATGAAAATCACACTGAGATAGTATAAAATTCACCAACAAACTCACATAATTGCTCTGACGGCTAATTCGTGATGACGGTTCAATGCAGGTATCATGGGAGATTCCTGTCTAATTTGTCACTTTCTCTAAGGAAACACAGAGATATGTCTCAAATTAGATAGGAATCTGTCCATGATACCTGCGTCTCTCCGCCATTAAGCCCGATTCTGAGAGTGAATTTCGTGATTTTTCAGTGTTATACTCATCGTCATTTTTACAGGTTTTTATGCAAGAATCAACTCTTAAATACCCTATAGCAGCGGTTCCCAACCGGTGGACCAAGTTTTGGTGATCCGTGAAGACCTTTCCGAATTTTTCCGGTTTTTTTCGCCCGAGAGTGGAAACGTTGGATTTGTGACCAATATGTTTTTATGTAGCAAAAAGAAATAAAGTTATCATTTGAACGAGTCATAACCTAACTTTTAATAAGTTTATAAAATTCCTCCTTCGAAGTTTTCGTTTTTCGGTTTTTTAAATTCAAAATTAATTTCAAAATTGAAAGTTTTCAATTATTGTTTTTGTTCAATAATTATCTCATTGGTTCCCAACCGGTGACTGTATTTAAAATAGCAGGGTAGGTTAGTTTTTATTTCCTCTCTCCATTGTCAAAGAAAAGAAGAAAAAAAAGGTAATCAATTGTTCATTTTTTCAAGTTGGTGGTCCGCGGCCTCCACCGATCCCGATTGGTGGTCCGCGACCAAAAAAGGTTGGGAACCGCTGCCCTATAGCAAAAGTTTGCAAGAGCCCCCTTGATCCAGTCTCGGATTGGGAAGTTAAAATCTTCCACTCGTCAGATCCGAGAATCTGATTGGCCCATACGAAAAATCAACGATCCAACCATTTTGAAGGGAGCAATACCGAAAAATATTGAGATAAACCCGGAGATGTGGCAACGGGGGAGAGCTGCATACATGTAAAGCTATATTACGGTAATGAATATCGATTGACTTTATCGTCTGTGCTTTGGATGTCTCGTTTGTTTCTCAATTTCTCGGCACAAAATTTCTTTCCTTAATCGGAGGAATATTCGCTTATGTGATAACCGTAACCGAAGCCGACGACTATGGGGATTCGTTTACGACGTTGCCAACGGAGAAAATCCACTAAAAAACTTCATTCTTAACTTTAATGCAGAGCTGCCGATTTGCGTATGGATTTAATGGAATTTTGGAATTCACCGAAGATTCCACCGGTTGAGAAAAGATTACAAAGTTTAGTTCAGTGTATGACTGTAATGCACGATAATATACTAGCGTGTTTTATCTTTTCTCAACCGATAGAGTCGTCGATAACTTTGAAAACTTGCGGATACTTTAATTAATTAACGGTTTTTCCATCGATTGAGAAAAGATTACGGATCAGAGTATTTTCCTGCATTCCAGTCTTTCACTGAATTGAACTATGTAATCTTTTCTCAACCGGTGGAATCATCGGTGGATTTAAAAATGTCATTAACTCTACGCAAATCGGCAGCTCTGCTTCAATGCTCTCCTCTGGCGCAACCGAGATCTCTTTCATCTCTCTCATTTTCCATTTGAATGTACAAGTAAGAAAAGGACAGAAAGAGGGGGTTTTATCCCCTTGTCCATCCTTGTCTAACATACGTTTCTTAATGGAGAAAAGAGAGAGATGAAGAAACTCTCGTTGCACTGGCGCAACCAGGATCTCTTCCATCTCTCTCATTTCCAATTTGAATGTTTAAGTAGGAAAAGGACAGAAAGAGGGGCTTTTTACTCCTTGTCCATCCTTGTCTAACACACGTTTCTTAATAGAGGAAAGATAGAGATGAAGAAACTCTCGCTGCGCTACTGATGCTCTCAGTCCGAGCCGTAAGGAACGGCGGTGGGGCCGAAGAGAAGGGTTATAAAAATACAAACTGAAATAAATATTGATTTAATTTCGTTGAATAACTTGAGGATCCTCAATACGCCAGGATTTTGAAATGCGTTCAAGTACCTACGCTTCGCATAAGTTTTGGAACTTCGTAGAACGGCAACGTTGGTTTTTGTCGTTCTCCCCAACTTAAGCTGCTTCGATTTCTCAAACGAATCAAAGGCAGGAGGCCTTGACTCATTGTACTTGCAATTCTACAGTGGAGCCGACTTATTGTTTTACTTCTCTCATGCATAACGTACGTTAACTATATGGCGAAAAATTTGTCAAACATTCATGCGTTAATTGAGAGTCGCTCTCCCGCGATCGGTCACCCTTCTCACTTTCGCACTATCTCTGTCTCTGTCTCTCTCTCTCTCTCTCTCTCTCTCTCTCTCTCTCTCTCTCTCTCTCTCTCTCTCTCTCTCTCTCTCTCTCTCTCTCTCTCTCTCGGTCTCTGTCTCTGTCTCTCTCTCTCTTTCTGTCTCTGTCTGTCTGTCTGTCTGTCTGTCTGTCTGTCTCTCTCTCTCTCTCTCTTCTCTCTCTCTCTCTCTCTCTCTCTCTCTCTCTCTCTCTCTCTCTCTCTCTCTCTCTCTCTCTGACCCATGCAATGGAGCAGCCATGATCTCTTTCCTCTCTCTCATTGTCCGAATGTGAATGTATTGGTAAGTTTATAAAGGATAAAAAGAGGGTGTTTTATATATCTCTGAATGTACCTTTCCTTTTCTAACTTACATTTTTCAATGGCGAAAGGAGATGGATAGAGACTTGCGTTTTTGGTCCATTAACCCTTTAAGGGCCAGGTTAGTTCAAAAGAAAGCCTCTCTTCTGTTAATGCAGGGAAGGTAGTTAACTGTTCGTACTCGGGGGAGTTGAAATTGCCTATACGATGAAACGAAGGTGCCCGAAGAGACCTTAGCCTGTAATTGTTTTCATCGATAGTTGCGTTTATCTGGAATAAACACTGAAACTGTTTCAAACACTTTGGAGGAGAAAAACTAGTACTTGGGCTTGGTCTATAAGGGGTCAAATGGGTTTTTAAACGCTGATTTGATGTTCTACTTAATGATGATTTTGTCGAGATAAAAAAGTCGATGTTCTAAAAAGAAAAAACTGCGTCGTAACCTATTGAACTCTCTGTATCTGAGTTGAGTCCCTTGATGGATATTTTTTTATAAGTATAACTATAAGTAACTATAACAATAGTACCGGACACGAGCTCTTCGCTGACAATATTTTTGGCGTGTGCCAAAACTAGTCATTGTGATGGTAAACCTGACCAATTCATTTTTTCTACGATGGAAATTAACACGCAATAATGGAGCTGTTGCAAACTTTTGCTACAGGCTTATTAACAGTTAAAAATGGGGGTAAAACCCTGTAAAATTAACGATTAGCGCACTAAAAAACCACGCAATCCACTATCAAACTCATAAAATGCTTTCAAACGCGAGACCATAATGGCGGCCGTTTCCACCTAAATCTTATGGCAATTGTATGCTTCTTCTTATTTTTGTGTGGTGTCACGAGAACACTTCGTGAAGATGAAGCTGATCGACATAGGGAAACCCAAAGTAATCGCGGCGACAACGGCCGCCATTACGGTCTCGCGTTCGAAAGCATTTTATGAGTTTGGGAGTGGATTTCGTGATTTTTTAGTGAGCTATAACAGTTATTTTTCCAGGGTTTTACCCCATAATCAACTATTAATAAGCCTTTATTAAAAATTTGCAACAGCTCCATTGATCGGGGGTTTTTTTTCTCGAAACTGGTATAAAATTCTAGAGTTTAAAATTCATTAAATCAATTTCTCAGATTATCACTCAGAAATTGATGCATTAAGTACAAAGAATAATTAGATTCAAAATTGTTGTATTTACTGTTGGATGAAAACTGCGTCGTCTCCAAGTTTCGGGAGTTGCTTTCAGTGGCGTAGCGTGCAATTTGTCAACAATGTGATGTGTCCATTTAAATCCATTCAAAAGATCGAACTACTGGGTGTTCGGTGAACACCTTCGCATTTGACCTTTTACATGGGTTTAAATGGACACAATGCAACGTTGCCAAATTGCACGCTACGCTACTGGTTGGACTATATATTCTCACGTTAAACATTAAACTGCGACTCTCGTTCACCCTTTAAGCGAAACTGACCCATTGCATTGGTCCAAGCATGGGGAGTGCTCAATGCAGAAAAAACTACCGCATAGCGTAAAGTGTGCATCTATGTTTGTATATAAATGTAAATAAGTACATTCGGAAGAGGATGAAGGAAATATTCGGCGGTGAAGAAGAGGGTCGGGAGGCAGGAAGCAGGGACATATATTGATCAATTTCGCCCTTTGCAGTCTTTCTTAAAGGACATCTCTCGCAGTTTCCTCAAGGAACTTTTGAGTGAATGGAACAGGAGGAGGAGTTTTGGTGACTTTCCAGAGGAGAGATGCGGCTCGACCGGGGGGGG
>VMOF01000379.1:14423673-14607338 GCA_011764245.1 Trialeurodes vaporariorum
TTTGGTGAATAGTGAGGCACTGCTGTACCTCGCCTAGAATCGACCCTTTTACATTTGTTAAATGGCAAAACAGCATGGTTGTCAGATTGCACGGGTCGCTACTGCTATAATCCAGGAGCCAATTAGAAGTTATTCCACTTTATAACGAGACTCTTTAAAAAAAACAGGGACCAGAAGCGAGACGTGAAATTTGACAACGATGGACTTTCTCCGTTTAAAATCACTGAAAGAATCGAGTCATTCGGTCATCGGCGATGACCAGGTGTTTCGACATTTCTAATGTGTTTAAAGGGGAAGAAAGAAACGTTGCCAGATTTGCCACTGACACGGAACCACTTTTTCCGTTGACACGGAACCATTTTTTCCGTTGACACGGAACCATTTTTTCCGTTGACACGGAAAAAAAAGGTAAGTGAAAATAACCATACGGATACCTGATTTTGGCACCTGCAAGATGTTATGGTAAACTTGACCAGAAGTATGGTACATTTACCGATACTTTGAGTAAATTCGACATGCAATCACGTAACATCACCCAGTACCTAGTCAAAACATAGTATACTTCTGACTAACATTACCATAACATCTAGCAGGTGCCAAAATCAGGTATTTGTATGGTTATTTTCGCCGTAGTTTTTTTTTTCCGTGGAGAGGAGACCCAGTAGGGCAACCATCTCTGCCCGTATCACCAAACATCGACATCATCAATTTGGAGGGATAAAATGGAGAATGGAGATGCTCGTCCTTTGACATGCTTAAACCATTTTCCGATTCTCAAACTTACCTTCCTCCATCTTCTTCAGTCCCTCCCTTTCCCTCGTACCAACCTTTCTTTTCCCGTCGCCATCTCCGTCTCCAACTCCTGCCTTCCACTGATCCTATGTCCCATCATCACCCCTTGACCCCCCTCATTCCCTCCCCCCCTTCCCGTCCCCTCTACTGCTCAGGTTGTTGATCTCCCTCTATCCCCTCCATCGATATTGCTGACTCCCTCCCTCCCCGGTTTAAGGATTTTCATTCATTTCTAACCTCAATATTTCTCCTGTTATCTCTCTCTCAATGGGACTTGCGCAAGGATTCCCCGCTTAAAAAGTGGTGTTACGGTATCAGGAAAGCATAAAAGTAGCTAGGACTTGGGGTGAAGCGTTGCCAGACCAGTGCTGCCGTTTTGCGTGTAATGAATGCCGTTTTTTAATTCACCGATGATTCCACCGGTTGAGAAAAGATTACACATGGTTCAATTCAGTGTATGACCGTACTGCACGAAAATACTCTGATCTGTAATTTTTTCTCAATCGATGCAATCGCCGTTGCATTATTAAAATAACAGCAAGTTTTTTAAAGTCACTTACGACTCCACCGATTGAGAAAAGATTACAGATGTGAGTATTTTCGTGCATTACAGGCATACACTGAACTGAACGGTGTAATCTTTTCTCAACCGGTGGAATCATCGGTGAATTGAAAAAATGCGATTAATTATACGCAAAACGGCAGCTCTGGTTAAACCAGTGGCAAAGCGTGCTGTTTGGCATCAGTGGTTTCCATTCCTTAAAACCTGTGCTTTCCAATCGAATTCTAGAGGCAACTGCTGCTATTAAGACACGATTATTTTATACTTTAAGTTAAAATGCTTAAAAACAATTTTTGCCGAATTGCACGTTTTGCCATACTGTTTGAAAACACATTGGGTGCAATTCAGATACGTTGCTTGAGACCTCTTTGACATGACTCTAACTTGAACCGTTCAACTGATCCCTGACTTCAATTTGGAATTCAGAAGCACACACTTTGAACCAAAACGCCATGATGATATCTCTGGAGGAAGTTTTGAGAGATTTAAAAAGTAAGATTTAAACACGAGAGGCGCTGTAGAAACACACGGTTTTTCACTCAAGGTAAATATCAAGGAGATAATTTCAAGGTGGCTCGTTAGCTATCTTGAACTAAACAGAAAATTTCTGTGGAATGGCCGATTTCAAATAAGTGTATCTGAATTGCAGAGAGAGAGAGAGAGAGAGAGAGAGAGAGAGAGAGAGAGAGAGAGAGAGAGAGAGAGAGAGAGAGAGAGAGAGAGAGAGAGAGAGAGAGAGAGAGAGAGAGAGAGAGAGAGAGAGAGAGAGAGCGAGTGTGAGTGAGAGAGAGGGGGGAGAGAGAAAGAGAGAGAGAGGGAGAGGGAGAGAGAGAGAAGGAGAGAGAGAAGGAGAGAGAGGGAGAGATGATGATGATGATGATGATACGGTTTTTTATTCAATTATTAGACAAAAAATAAAGAAATTAAAACTAAGGAAGGCAAAGTAGAGAGAGAGAGAGAGAGAGAGAGAGAGAGAGAGAGAGAGAGAGAGAGAGAGATGGAGAGAGAGAGAGAGAGAGAGAGAGAGAGAGAGAGAGAGAGCGAGTGTGAGTGAGAGAGAGGGGGGAGAGAGAAAGAGAGAGAGAGGGAGAGGGAGAGAGAGAGGGAGAGAGAGAGAAGGAGAGAGAGAAGGAGAGAGAGGGAGAGATGATGATGATGATGATGATACGGTTTTTTATTCAATTATTAGACAAAAAATAAAGAAATTAAAACTAAGGAAGGCAAAGTAGAGAGAGAGAGAGAGAGAGAGAGAGAGAGAGAGAGAGAGAGAGAGAGAGAGAGAGAGAGAGAGAGAGAGAGAGAGAGAGAGAGAGAGAGAGAGAGAGAGAGAGAGAGAGAGAGAGAGAGAGAGAGAGAGAGAGAGAGAGAGAGAAAGAGAGAGATACAGATATCTAGATCCTACTATGCGTCGCCGTCGAGGGGGGCTTTCTATCGAAAAAGTTTCACGGAGCGTTAAGGGGTGTCTTAAAATATGGCCTGTGAATCAAGATTGAGAAAAGGGATATATTTCCGCAGTCAGGCAACAATGAGGCAATGAGCTTCTTAAAGAGTTCTGCTCCCAAGGTGCCATTCAGTTCCACCCACGCCAGCCACATTAATCTGACCATCAATTATTTACGCGCATTCACTCTCAAATGGTACTTGCGCGCGAGAAATCAAAAAGAGATGGATGAAAAGAGGGGGTGTAGAAAAAGTTCTCTCCTCTCTCAACGATGAAGATCCTCCTCCTTTCTGTCAAAATTCGCCGCAGCTCGAGAAGAGAAAAGGATAATCCAAACGAAAGTAATGGACGACTGAAAAGAAGAGTTTTAGGTTTTTCCATCCATTCCGAACACTGGGTGGATAAGGGTGGGGGGGGGACAATAGATTCTCTCTTCCCTTCACTCCACCACCCTGAATCAAAGCGTTTGGAAATGACATAGATTGGGAAATTAAAGAGGACCAATTTTCGCCACCAACGGGATTCCGGTGATTGGTGTACATATTACGCCCCATAGGTGAAATGACCCACTCCGTGAAATGGTTAGATTTTTTGACCATTTCATGAATTGGACAGAACAGCTGACCCTACTGTGAATTGAGGCCAAAATCGAACATTCCGTGAAATAGGGTAGGGAAAAACTGACCAATGCACGGAATGGTTAATTTTGGACTCAATTCACAGTGAATTGAGGCCAAAATCGAACATTCCGTGAAATAGGGTAGGGAAAAACTGACCAATGCACGGAATGGTTAATTTTGGACTCAATTCACAGTTGGGTCAGTTGTTCTGTCCAATTCATGAAATGGTCAAAAATCTGACCATTTCAAGGAATGGGTCCGATGACCGATGGGGCGTAACATATATACTACTGATGGGGCTCTTGCAAACTTTCGCTGTGGACAAATGAATAGTCTAATCTGATGTAAAAACCAGCAAAAATCACGAAAATCGCACTAAGAGAGTCTAAAAGTCAGTAATAAACTCTGCACATAACTGCTTAAACGTCAAGTTCGTAATGGCGGTGCAACGCAGGTATCATGGGAGATTCCTGTCAAATGTGTCACTTTCTCTAAAGAAACACAGAGATATGTCTCCATTTAGATACGAATCTCCCATGATACCTGCGTCTTTCCGCCACTAAGCCCGATTCTGAGAGTGAATTTGGTGATTTTTTAGTGTCCTCATCGTCATTTTTATAGGTTTTTATGCAAGAATCAACTGTTCAATGCCCTGTAGCAAAAGTTTGGAAGAGCCCCCCATTCGCTAGCCATTGTGTTGAGACCGAATAAAAATGCATCTGTTTTTTTCTCGCATTGGAGACTTTTAAATTCGTGATGAAAAAAAAGAAAGAAAAAAAGGGCATATCTTGAATTTTTTCAAAAAATCTGTTGAGTCAGTACATGGAGCTGTTGCAAACTTTTGCTACAGGCTTAATGATAATTGATTAGGCGGTAATACCCTGTAAAATTAACGATTAGCGCACTAAAAATCAAGAAATCCACTCCTAAACTCACAAAATGCTTTTATATGCGAGACCGTAATAGCGGCCGAGGCCGCGGTTTTCTCATGGCAATCGTATGCTTCTTCTTCTTTTTGGTGTGGTGTTGCGAGAACACCTCGTGTAGATGGCGCTGATTGAAGATAGGGAACCCCAATGAAAACCGCGGCCTTGGCCGCCATTACGGTCTCGCGTTTAAAAGCATTTTGTGAGTTTGGGAGTGGATTTCATGATTTTTTAGTGCGCTTATCGTTAGTTTTACTGGGTATTACCCCTTAATCAACTATTACTAAGCCTGTAGCAAAAGTTTGCAACAGCTCCATTTTGGATTGGTGGGATAACTGATGGTATATCACAATAGTTAAAAACAACACTGAAAGAAAATAATTCCAAAATTATGATAATATTACCAGAGATACCACCAACGAATTAAATAATGTCAGTCAGCTGTTTAAATTTTGGATCAGAGGCCACCCGCAATGCTGAAACTCATTGTTACAATAGTTGCGGTTTGCCTACCTGAAGCAAAATGCTAGGCGTCATTTGACATTATTTAATTCGTTGACTATCTAGTCGGACTATTTAGTCGTACCATACGATGATAAGAAAATGCTGATATTTGTATCGGAAAATTGTGATATTTTTTTCAGACTTTCCGAAAAATTGCCAAGGAGCATATGGCCTTAATATCAGAATTCTTTCAATAATACCGGACAATTCCTCATTTGACACATTGTTTTACTTCTAGTAATATTATTTTATTCGGTTAAGGTGTAGATAGCTTTGGGTCTGTAAAAAGGATCCGATTAAAAAAAAAAAAAAAAATTATTTGATGCAATGTCAGCAATGTCTGTCTACCCTTGCTTCAGTCGCGGTACAGTGGTTTATCTCTATTTAATTCTACGTAAAATAATTGATCTTAATGAGGCTCACTAAACCCCGAGAAGTCGATACTTTCGCAAAGGTTTAAATTAAAAGAAAAACACGATTGCCAAATTTCAAAGCAGTCTCTGCCCTGCTATTCTGTCTAAGGTTAATATTCGTGTTTTCGAGGTTCATCGCAAGATTAAATGTCCCTGTTACTCCTCTTTTCTCTAAAGTTTACAGTGTATGGGTAGCGGAAACAAGATACCTATTTTAACAGCAAACATTTGTGAAAACTCGGATTTTGACCGAAACCTTTAAGGCCATGAATTCCTCTGAGTCGTTCTGTCTGGAGATTTTGTTTTAGCATTCGCCTTAATTCTAGTATATACTTATTTAGTTTTCTGGACTAGCTGAATTGGTGCATAAAAAAATACCGATTTTACTTGGATTCAATTAAAATGTACCATTTCTTTAATTTAGTGCATTTAAGCAAAATAAAAAGATATTATACTCAAGCAACTCTAGCCCCTAAAATTTCTTTCTTTGGTGCAATTAATAGGCGTTCCAGAGACCCAGGGCAAATTGATTATCTTCCCATTATTTAGGGTTTCCAGTCACGGCAATTCCCATAGTTTGAGGTCCCTTTGTCATGGCCATGTATAGATAGGACTCGGAAGCTTGGAGCAAAGCGCGTCCCTGGTGGCCTTGCGGTGACCTTGAAGGCCCTGCGAGTCTAATTGATCGTCATATGACTGCTCAAACACCTAAGAGACTATCTCTTTCTCTCGTTTCACTCTCAAGACTTATTCATAAAAAAAATAAAATGTCTGGATCTGATGATTCGTCAACATTAGAGTAAGTATATTTTATTCACATTAATCACTGAAAAAAACAAATTCTAGGTACAACCGAAGCAGCTTTTTAAAATAGGGTAGCAAAGCAAAAGTTCTAAATCTAACGAATCTCGCAGCTGTACCAAAGCACTGCTTTGAAAGAGAGAATCAGCAAGAAGAAAGGCTGTTACTTTACCGAAGTAGTGCTTCAGTGCAAAAGCAAATTTCTCCGGTAGAGCTAGAATTTTCGCCCTGCGAAGTTATTTTCAAAGGCTGCTTCGGTAGTACACCTACTTTTTGTTTCTTCGATGATGACGACTTGGAAGATGGAAAGAAAGGGACGAGAAGCGTCGGTTCGAATTACTTTCAGAAGTACTGTGCATAGGTACATGTAGAGGGATTTTGTAAGAATTGATAAGAGAAAACGCCGATTCATTTTTCGAATCTAACAATTTATTAAAAATAAAAATATACAAATTTTTAAGAGGTACTTGATAAACCATTGAATGAAAATGTTGAGCTTATTAACAGAGTCAATACACAATGTAACAGAATAGAAAATAAAATCAAAGTTTAATACTCGAAAACAAATGATAAACAAATTAAAAATTTGATCAATAGCGTGAAACAAGCTAAGCAGTAGAGAACACTTTATCGTAGATACAAATTATAAGGAGGGCCGATGAAGGAATGAACAAAGGAGGAAGTACAAAAGAAAAGAAGAGAAAACAGAAATAAAAAAGATTGAATAAGTAACAAATATATTTCTAGGAAGTTATCAACAAAATTTTGCTAATCTTTCAAACTGTCGGTTCTCTTTTGGGCACATGGCATTGAATGTTAACACCGCCGCAAAAATGTTTAGAGAGGAAAATAAAGTCTCAATCAACCGCTTTCAGCCGAATGCGTTGAATATCCAGTCAACTGTTTGGTTGATAAGATAAACCTGCGTAAAAGAAGTAAAAAGGCGTTTTTAACATTTACATAAGGCCAACCTTATTATTTCTTACGGGTTTGTATTAAATTCAAAAACTGGACAACTGAGTGGATTATCAATTTTTTTTTTAAAATTGAATTCATTCCGGGATTTTTCAGGTACTTTCTTAATGGAAAACTTGCCAATTCACCAGTGAAAGTAGTACGTACCATTTACTATTTTTCCTCATCTTCATAGTCGGGATTTTTCAGTCACATTGTTGAAAGTCTGATCCTATCACGTACTTGGCGCGATTAGGATATGAGGCTGAAAACAGCTGACTGTGCGTTTTATGTCGCTCAAAACTGAGGTTTTGAACTGGGTTTGCACTTGAATAGGCGATGAAAAATAAAGGAAATGTTATTTTTGAATACTTGTGCGATCTGGGAGGATTTTAAGAGGAAGGAAATTTTGTGTAGGTTAGTAAACAATTTTTAGATTTAAGAGACCAAGACTTTCCATTTAAAGGCGTGCGTACACTACTTTAGCCAAGGCTTTCCAAATTAATTTGGTTGAAAATCAGGGTTTCCAGATTGGATGGAACTCACGTGCATTGTGCATTGAAGTAAATGCGAAAGAAAGTGGGTTTGCTGAACAAGCTGGCAACCCTGATAAGTATGGTCAAAATGCGATTGCTAACGCCTTAGACATTCATCAAAACACTCAGATACTACTGAACTATCAATCCAAACATTTTAAGAGAAAAATTCTTATTTCACTGCTTTTTTCAGTCACAGAACCGAAGAAAACTGGCTCTATTAATGAAAATAGACGAATTCCGAACTTATAGACAGTTTTTTGTTCCTTCAAACACCAGAAGTTAGATAATATGAAATTGTAAATTGACACTGCACTTAAGTAGTGCATGCACACCTTTGCTTACTTCATTCGCTGACAAGTCATAACAGCAAAAATTTACATATCTTTCAAGGGGTACAAAAACATTTAGTTTATATTCTAAACATGACCATTAGCGCATTCACATCAAACATGAAATGTCTGAAACTTGAGGAAATACCCTTTCTGCCAGTATATCTAGTGGACGAGTCAAAACATTCAAAGTAAAATTTAACACATTTTTGATAAATTCACATTTAAATACCTACTTTCTTTAAACATTTATTAAAACATATAAAAGTCTGCGCAGTTTGTTTTTCCTCGTAGACTGAATTTTTCATAAATTGATTATTCTAGGGGCTTAAAAGTTTAACATTATCATTAAATAATTAAAGCTATTAACATTGTATCTAGAGATTTTAAGAAATTAACGTTGTATAAAAAAAGATAGATTAGGCAGAGAAAGTAGGTGATTAGTCTTAAAAATTCAAGGGATGATGAAATGTTTTCGATAGTAGTAGAGGGGCAATGAGAAAATGAAAATAAACGGAAGAAATTAAATATAACTTACATTGAAAAAAAATTGAGTATTCACACGTAGTGCAAAGCATTTCAGTAGGTGCGTCTAATTGATTAAAAAAATAAATGTACAATTAACTTTCTTTTTGGGTGCTTGTTTTCAAAAATAACTCAATAAAAAAGTAGAGATTGAAAAAGCAAATGAGGAAGGTCATTAGTTTAAGAGTCGCAAAAACCACATTATAAAATATGTATGACAGTACTTAACATTAACAAACGATTCTGTCAAGGTCTCTTAAAAGCTTACTTTAGATTAGTGAGAAAGTATTGACTTGTAGATCAATGGAGGTGGAAATAAAATTTCAAACATATAGTTACAGAGTGAGAGTCATGAAGTTGGAAGCAACCAAAAAACAAATGAGTAAGGGACATTTAACATTTTGAATGAGATAACATTCTAATCGTAATATTTGAATTAATTTTGCGTCAAAATTTGACATAACAAAAGAATTCAATACATTTCAAATTTCCAGGCTTGTAACAATAATTTTTCCTCAGAATTAATAAAAACCATTAAAAAAAAAGTGGTAAGTATCTTGAACGATGGTTTAGACATCATTTAAATTTACCAAAAAAGTGCATTTCGGTATTATATTGTTACATTGATTTTTAGGACATGTTTTGAAAAACCATTCCATCTAGTACTTTATGCGTTTCATCTGAAATGTCTGTAAATCGAGCCCACAAATTGAGAAGACTTTGATTCCACAGCTCAATAATTATATTTAACAATGTAAAATAAGCACAAGTACCAATCAGACATTTAGAAATTACGTTATTTAGTTTGAGATACGGAGAAATTAGTGAAATGGTGACATTTTATGTCATTTCATCTTATTACTTGTTAAATAAATATAATTATTAATTTTGTTATGGTTAGGTATTGGTTACCGAGTTATATTTGCCAGTTCTGACAATTTATAAAATAAATGTGATTACTACTAAGAAAAATACATGCTGTAGATCATTCTAGATTGTTAATCAGGTCATTTGTTTTAATAAAAGGTAAATTAGAGAAAAATACTATCAACCCCTCTTTTAGTAGTGAGGTGAGTTACAACGAGAATCCTGAATAATCTTTCATTTAAATACAAAAGTATTGTTTTAGTTTAGTTTTGTAAATATGTTGCAGCACAATTGGAACTAACCACACATTCTAGAATAAATTAGAGGAAAACACCTTCCCTAATAGGCTTGTTGAGCTATGGCTTGGAAACCAATCACCCCAGTTATATACCTCACGCGCAATATACTCAATTCCTGGTTTTTTTGTTCTGATTGACGATGAAATGACTATTTTACAAATTTCCTAATATTGACTTCTATGAGCCTGGGGGATTAGTGGAATCAATCCCAATGTTGAATACTCCTATTGCCAGTGAATGAGTTTTGTAAGACGAAGAGACAAATCCTCACCAAAATCACACAATTCTAGGCTTAGGCCGAAATTGATTCTAAAAAATGGGCCCGCTACTTCTTTGTAAATTGATCAAGAGACGAAACCGAAGGAAAAATTAAATTTTTTTTAGAACTACCAAGAAGTCGAATTTTAATGAAAAAAATAAAATAAACGAATGAATAAACAAACGTATTTTACTGAATTTCACGTCCGTCTTCTTTAAAATCAGCTCAATCATTCCTACTTGTTTGCACAACGAGTTTACAGAAAAAGGGTGAGGCGTTTTTTTCGTATGCTGGGCTGTTTACATATAGCTTTAATCTATTAAAATTGTCATGAATGTGATGATCTCTTTATGATACTACTACATATTTGGCAAATGCAGAAAATAAATAAGTAAAGAAATAAATACATAATCAGACAAGAAAAGTCTTAGGAATTAACCAAATCGGCGACTAAAATATTATTAGATATACTTAGCTCGATTCCGATAGAAAATATAAAAGTACTCCGAAGTAGGCAACAATAATAAAAATTTACTTAAAGTTCAAAAGAGGCTCTTTCATCACAGCATTAGATTCTGTAGTGAAACCGGGCGATTACATTCAAGACTTCATCCAAAGATACGTCAAAAAGGAACTTACTGCGAAAAATGGATTGTGGGAGATTTATTATGACTTCATTTTTCTAGAGAATTTTTAAAACGGAATTTTCTTGATTGCAAGAGGTAATAATGTAAATTATAATTGATGCTTGGAAGTTGAGTTTATTGTTCTGATGAAATCGAAACAATGACTGAAGAGGAGAGAATAAGTTAATCTGAAATTTGTGGGTTCAAATATGTAACTCGTTAAGTACGTGTAAAATTAAGGACTCTATTTTGGTTGATACTTATCACAGCCTCAACTTCATCTGAGCCTGAACCTTGGATGTATTTCAAAAATGCTTCTAAGATACTTTGAGGTCATTCATTTGAGACACTTCAGACAATGATATATTTTAAACTTATAGGAACTTTTATAATTCATTATTTACAGAAATCATACGTGCTCTTGGGTTATCAATTGCTATTGTATTATTCTTTCAACAGATGCAAGTCAATGAACAATATAGTGTCGGTACGAACTTTCTGAATGAAATAGTGAAACCTAGAAATGTTTTGAAAATAAGCAAAGGTACAACTAAAAGAGTTTCAAGGAGTAATTTTATTTTCAATCACTTCCATTTAACCCTGAATACATTTTTCAAGGGGTAAACATAATTCATAATCAACCTAAATGTTCTCGTGTCTTTGGACTTTTTTTTCACACTATAGAAAAGCTATGACGACAATATGCAATTATAAATAATTTGTATTTTAAATATCACAATTTGTCGGGCGACCCGAGTCTTTAATTATTACACACCATTCTTCAAAGCATTTTTTTTAGAGAAAATATTTGAATTTATTAAAGCTGGGGAGAAGTTTACAGTGGTCACGCAGGTTTAAGTTTCATGGTTCACAAAACATAGACCTATATTCTAATACTTGTACAAATGCATCTCTCTTTACCTTCCCTTGTAAAATGACATCTTTATCGCGTGCTTTGTAACATATAAATCAAAAACGAAGGGACTAAGTAATTTCTCGAGACAATTAAACTCCTTTATTGATTATTTCGCATCGAAATAAAAATATAACCTTGAGCAAATTCTATTTGTTCAAGGTTTCAAAGAAATTTTGACGCCCACTACCTCTTAGTTTCAGAGACTTCACATAATTGTCTTCAAAAGAGAATGCAGTTATAACTTTCAAAAAATTAAGAGCAGAGCTTCGCTGAAAGCTGTATTTGCATCATAATAAGTTCATCATAAGTAAAAAAATAAATTTAACTAAACCTTGGAATGTATGAGAAAATTTGCGAAAAAAGGAAATCTAGCTTCATTAAAGTAGTTATTTACAAAAAAGAAAATACTTTAGAGAACAACTTCGAGTTTGCTTGAGCTGAACTTGATAGTGTAAGAAATGATCAAAGACTTTTCATTTGACACTTCTCACTTTAAAATGTAATGAGTTTCAAATTTGGCTCAAAGAAACACTAGACATTATTCAATGATTCAAAAAGGAACTGCATGATACTAAAAGTCAGATCAAATGCATGCTTCCAGTAAATTGGCGTTTCTTGCAAAGTATATGATTCACAGGTCTAAGTGTCCCTAATTGTGGAATATTTCTGATTTAAAATCAGACATAAATTAATTAAATTTTCTTCTTTATGTTAGAAACGCAAATCTCTGATAATTTATTATAAACAATTTGCTTCATGGTTAAATGATGTATGCTTAGAGGAAAGAAATGCAGAGGTGCTAAGTTCCAAAAATAAGTTGAATTATTTTAAATGTAAAGAACTGTGGAAAATGTTGAAGAGAAATTCTCCAGCAGCGACTGCGTTGATGAAATACTGAGACAGTTCTCTTGAATTTGGACGATTTTCATAAATATAATTTTGAAGATTCAGACGCCCTAGCCAGAGACCTTAAGTTTTTGTTCATGTTTACCGATTTGTTAAAGAAATTAAAATTAATGAAGCGAATAAACTAGGGAGACAGAGTGTGTGTGTCAGAGAGAGAGAGAGGGGGAGGAAGGGGAGAGAGACAGAGAAAAAGAGAAAAAATAAAATATAAATTAAATAAAATGGAAAAATTAAAAAAATGATTAGCTCCAGTAATAACTTACCTAATCTACATAAAATTGACTAGACTCAATTTATTTAAAGAAATAAATAAAATATTTTTGAGTAAAAATTATAAAATGTTCACTCTAACGCATTGCCTAGTAGATTCAAACTGATTAGTTATTGCTTCAGAGGTTGCATTTGCAACTTCTTTAGTTCTCTTTTTCTACGTAATTTGCCATATTTTTCTTAAAACAGGATCCAATCAACAATAGAAATTGTATAAAATTAGTTTTAAGTAGAGTTCAAGAGCTTAAATTTTGGAAAATGAGCCGAGAGTACATTACAAGTTCCAACATGTAGTCTGATCGGTGGAAATGATTTACTGCAACTGAAGATAGGTATGTTTTCATTGTAATGGAAAGGGAAACTTTAAAAAACTCCAGTTTATTCCCCATCGATGAAAAATAATAGAAAAATATTACATAGGTAGATTGATCGCAATAATTTCGTTTCGAAGCAATGTTTCTATATTTTTAATTTGTTTTTTGATTTCTATTTTCCACGTGCTCATGTTTAAAGGGGAATAAACTCTTGAAACAAAATGATGATTGGATCCTTAATAGTTATGATAAAGTCAACGCCTCCTTAATTATCTAGGAAATATTGTTAATGACTTTGTGCGACTCTTCACTCACTAACCGAATAGAGCAGTCGTTTAGTAAAAATCAAGATACTTTACAATATTTCCTGAAAATTGAGTTTATCAGAGGCATTGTGGCACATATATAGCACATCTCTCATATTTAGAAGAAAAAATACATGAACTGTATGCTAGGGTACATTGAGAGAGTACCTGTTTTCACGAAAAAGGTAAATCAGACGAAAGTTGAAAGTGCAGTGCTGATAGTAAATAGAGATCATTTTTTCAACTAGCTGCAGTTGAGAGTGAGCAGAGTAAACGGAATCACAGATAGAACAAAAGAACAACTACAAGACTCTCATAACGAAGTCGTGACAGTTGGCATTGATGATGGATGATGTGGATGACCATGATGGGAGTGACCAGCGTGGCTGTGATGAGCGTGTTGCGTTTGTTGGCTTAACATGGCTGCCATCTTGCTTTCTTTTTTCCCCCGTTGTTTTAAATGAACTTTGGCATGGCGCTTTTTCTCGTCACTACGGGCAAATTTCCTACCACAAGTATCGCAAGAGAATGGCTTTTCTCCGGTATGCGTGCGTATGTGAGTCGTTAAGTGATCTGACCTGGAAAAAGAACGCATGCAAATTCGACATTGGAAAGGTTTTTGTCCGGTGTGTATTCGGATATGCCGCGTCAGCTCATCCGAACGAGAGAATCGCCTATCACAGTTTTCTACCGGACAACCATGTGGCCTTTGATGTACTGGCGTTTTACTCGGTCTGTTGGGATACTTTCTTGGTTTAACAGGTACTAATTTCAGTGGGAGTGATGACTGTTGATAAACTTGCGATAAGATCTCATGTCCTTTACTCGTTAATGGATTGTATTCCGCTAGTTGTACTTCACCTACCGATGAACTGCATGCTGCAGGAGGATTCGTAGAAAATACAGGTTCTTGTTTTGGAACTAAACCGGAAGTTCCGGCTACTGATACTGAAACCGTTGGACCAGTTCCGTAGTCGACGGAGGTATCTAACCACTGATATTTGGCTGGTTGAGAGGGTTGCGACACCCTTTGATACAGATCTTGTTCGCACCCTGCAGAATAGTGAGGCGGCTGTTTAAGGGCCGGATTGCCACAGTCTATGCTTAGTCCCAGGAGTTCAACGTGGTGCCTGTCGTCATAATGCGGACCAGGACTCGGAGATGCGTAAACTGGGGGTTGTTGCTGTTGTTGTTGCTGTTGCTGCTGTTGCTGACTTTGTTGATGTTGGGGCTGCGGCTGATGAGAGGTGCTTGCTTGTTGGGGCTGTAGGATTCCAAAAATTGGAGTGAAAAGGTTTTTATCAGGGCTAGGCAAAATCCAGTGATTAATACTACTGGCGCTAGGATTAGAATTGATAGAATTCGTTGGATCCATCGAACTCGAGCTAGTGGCGGTGAAAATTCCGCGATAACTTATCTTGCTAGGTTGATTGGGGTCCACTGGGAACATACTGACACTACTACTACTCGCCTCTTCTTCCTCCACCTTACCAGGAGGTGGGCTTTCTAGAGTGACTTCTGTTTTCAACCGGAATTCTTCTGGTGGATTCTCCTCTTTAATTTGTGTGCTATCTTCCGACAGCTCTTCGGTCTCCAAGGAACCTGCAACATAACAAAACACAACGTTTTAAAATCATATTTTTTCTACGGAAGTCTGTAAGATCAATGTTATCATGATAAAAAATTAATTGAACTATTCTCGTTGTAACAATTGATAGTAGAGCAGCTTTGCTTTCAACGTCCGTGAACGTGAAACGATCAATACTGAAGTAATAAAGTAGGCATTTTTTTGGTCAGTACCAGTACCACTAGGAGTTATTTAAGTGACATTTACCCCCTTTCGTCTTTATGCAATAACTAATGATCAGTTCAGATCCGCCTTAACTTACATTTTTTTTGTTAGGATACCAAAGGCAGATTGATGTGTCAGCATTTTTACCTTTATGACAGGTACCATACATACTTGTAAAAAAAATTTCATTAACGCAAAGAGGTAACATTTACTGACGACAACACCATTAAGTACATGGCACCTTGCACATGAGTTGAAACAGACGAAATTCGATGGAAAGTAAAATCTATTTATAATTCGTTGTTGACCCAATCGTTACTATTTTAATCAATGTCTTTCTAGTAATCCGACTAAAGACTGCCTTTATCAGTAAATTAGGTTTATTCGGCGTTCATGTAGAAAATCTGGTTTAGCTTTGGTTTAGCATATGGCACATGTCTGCAATGAGACAGAATTAGACTAAAAGTTAAGATTTCAAAAAAGGTTGAAAAATCTATTATAATTCCTTTTTGACTCAAATATTACGAATCAGAATACATTTTAATCAATTTCTTTTGAGAAATCCAGCTAAAAAATTGCCAAATTTATCATAAAAGTAGGTTAATTGTACGCTCATGTAGATATGAGAGGTCTACTAAATGTTAAAAGTAAACCGGCAACGCTGACGGGAAGGAGCCTCTCCGACATTTACGAGACAACCCGCATTAGAACCCCAAGTTGTTCTCATCTGCAGGAGCGTTTCTTCTTAAATTTATATCTTTATTCGCGCTTGCGCTGTTAGTGTTTACGATGCACCTCTGAAAACGTAATCAATTAATTAAACCGAGGGATCGGGGACTCGGTACTTGGAGGTCCGAGATAATAACTTGCTTTCAGGATGTCTCGAAAGTGAGATTAAGTTGACAACTGACGTTTGATTTATTGTAAAGTCTTGTTACCTTCTGCAAAGGAATGACGATGCCCGTTTTGCGAATTGCGAGCTGCTATTTGAATTCAAATGAATTGTTAATGGATAAATGAATATTAATGGATTCCATACCTCCTAGTATTTTATTGATTAGTTTATTTTAGCAGTGCTCGAAGTTTTCTTTTTATTTATTTTTTATTATTATCGATTTTACTCTAACTTCACCTTTCCCCCTCTCCTCCTATCCCCCTACCGCATCTCTCTCTCTTCTTGATAGAAGCAACGAGTTTAGAAGTAAGTACACTACTCTTAATCTGAATGTTGATCCAAGAGTAAATGGATCATTGGAGGAGCAAATGGACCAGAAAACTCCAGTAGTATGAGAATATTCTAATCGGTGACCAAAAGGGAAGAACTTTCAATTCTAAGAGTCTAACTGTACATTTTCATCTGGTGATCAAAATAGACGAGGCACACATTTCTACTCTATTTTGGAGGAAATAATGCATTAGATTTAAACCAGGGATTTGTTTTACATTAACTCGCTTCTACACTCTTAGCATGCATGACTGAAAACGGTGAGATTATAATTGAAGCAGTTGGTAATTTGATAAAAAGTCTACCTTTAATAATATACTTGTAGGTCCCGTTCAGAGCTGCCGATTTGCGTAGGTTTAATGACATTTTTAAATTCACCGATGATTCCACCGGTTGAAAAAATATTACATAGTTCAATTCAGTGCATGACTGTAATGCACGAAAATACTCTTATTTGTACAATATTTTCTCAATCGCTGGAAACGCCGTAAATTAATTAACATATCCGCAAATTTTCAAAGTTATCTACCGGTTGAGAAAAGATATAAGACGCTAGTGTTTTCGTGCATTACAGTCATACTCTGAACAAAACTCTGTAATCTTTTCTCAACCGGTGGAATCTTTGATGAATTTCAAAATGCCATGAAATCTACGCAAATCGGCAGCTCTGGTCCCGTTTACACTTTATTTATTTTTCTTTTCGGGGGTTTCGATGAGGAAATGGATCTAAGTGACAAATTGAGAGGGTTAAAGCAGGTCATCTCTCCGTGATGCATCAAACGAAATTGTATCAAAATAAAAACCAGAAGGATTGATGAAAGAAGAAAAAGAAAAAGAGAGAAAAAAAATCTGATGCGCATCGAAACGCGCGTGAATTGTGAATCGAGACAGAAGAAACACAAACAAAACGGAGAATAGCGGAAAAAAGCAGCTTCTGAAATGAATATCTATAATTCGCGTCTATTTTTACCCCAGTTCTAAAATAACCTCCACTCGACTTAACTTCGCTTTTGCTCATGACAGTTGCCGGCTTTCCCACGATTTTCGTGCTCTTCGGAGTTAGGTCATCATTCATAGCTGATGATAAAAATTACCACCATTAAAATTTAATTATTCGCAAAAAAATTGACATTCAATAACTTTGAGATTAGACGAATTTCACAAGAAAGTTTTATAAAATCATTAAAATCAATAGAATTGTGGCCAAAATAAAATTATAATTGTGATTTCCAACGGCAATCAGAACATTAAAGTCTCCTTTAATTTCATACTTAATTTTAACGTTTTACTTTTGGTGAATTGGACATGGGTGGATACAGGAATTTGCCTCTTGCTCTCTTTCTCTTTTCGGCCGTTTGAGCACATGTGTGGCAGAAAAGGCCATCACGTGACTCTCCCCTCTATCTCTATCCTTTTCTAACGCACGGGAGGAGAGATTCAAATGGGAGGAGAGAGAGAGAGACAGACACAGTCCTGTATCCACCCATGGATCTGCACGCGAGAAAAAAATGAATATGATCTTAAAGAATACACATCCTTTGAGAAAAGAAAGAGGATTGTACAAAATTTCCATACGCTTTTTTTAACGGCTATTGATATGACTGTCAATTTTGAAGTTGAATAATCAAACTTATTAGAATCAAGTTTCTTACAAGATGAACTCTCGTACTTATGATTGGAAAGCGTTTTTCACTAAATACGCTCTCACACTCTCACGCTCTAATAAGTTTCACTTTAAATTTCAATTATTTCTTTTAGCGATATGTCAGTTCGATAAAATTGGCAACGCATAGTGTAATCACTAATGCTGAATGTCGTTTGATGGACTCCACCTCCCGCACTAATAATGCTTTCAGAGAGTTACACACTCCAGTTGCATTCCAATCTGTACATTTCAGGGACTAAGTAGTTTCCTTTTTTTCATGGATTGTCCAAAAGGTGGGAGAAGATAACAGGAACATGGCGAGAATGGGTAGAAACATATCCTTCCAAGCCATAGAATAGAGACCAGTGGCTCAGCGTAGCTAGCAATTTGGCAACGTTGCATTGAGTTCATTTAAACCCATGTAAAAGGCCGAATGCGAAGGTTTTCATCGAACACCCAATCTTTCGATCTCTTTCATGGGTTAAAAGGGATGGACTAAAACGTTCGAGGGTCACGTGACAGTGAGAGAGATAGTTTGAGTCGCTACGCGAGTTTTGTCTCAGATGAAAGCGACCGGTGAGTGCATTGTTGGCTAACCGTTGACTTCATTCCGTGCAACGCCTCAGAAAACCCATCTACCAGCTTGCAGTGGTATGGAAGGGTTTTTGAACTATCCCTATTACCAGGATTCCAAAATTTTGAGGTTATGAACCCTGCAAATTCAATATTTCGATCCATTTAAATGGGTTTCATTGGACGCATGATGCAACGTTGCCAGATTGCGCGTCACCAAATTTAATTGACTGAAATACTCGTTCGGCCAGTGATTGGCGAAGAGGCCTCAATTGACACTAAAACTGTATATTTAACTGTATTTTACGTGGTCTGGCTCAACCTCAGGTATATCTATCGAACACTTTATTGCAAGAAAGTTTATCAACCTCATTCAAAATCCAAAGCAGTTGGCCCCTTTCTGCATCAAGCCGTTCGAGAGCAAGTAACGTCCCCTGATACCTACATGCACTTGCACTGCCGCAGGCGAGCAAGAATTCGATTCAGACGTGTTTCCGAGGATACAGGTTATTTTTCTTCGTTTTCCCGGCTGCGAGAAGAAGTGAGTATACGCCCGCAAGCGGAATCATGCAGTTTCAAAAGTATTTGCGGGATTAGTTAAACTAAATAAATCTAAAAAAGAAAGAAGAAGAAAAAAAAACAACAAAAAAACCAAATGCGCGTGCGACATTCATTTAAAATAACAACTCTTCAAAACTGGTCACCTGGTTGCCAGTTCTAAAAAGAAAAAAAAAACCTAACATAATTTTTTCGATAAGTAGTGAAAGTATCAAAGCTATGAAAGGAAACAGGCGTCCTTTCAACGGCTTATTGGTGCGAAGACAGAACTAAAAAGTTCCTTTCCGCTTCTCTTAAAATTTGTAAGAAATGATTCCCTGCCCTTAGGGACTGTATGATAAGAGAAGGGTTATACTAATGCTCTCGTGGAAGTACATCTATTTTTAATCAATCGACGCGTTTTTACAGTTAAATTCTTTAAATTTTGTTGCGTCTAATTTCCTTACGCTTTCCCAAATCCTTCCAGCTCCCGAGTTCGTAAACGGTGTTAATTCTATACAGCTCTGTATCGTTAAAATCACTGCCTATGCTTGGATTTAAATTACGATATTTTTTCACTCTTGTATCAGTGCTTTGATGACTCATCATTTAAAATTAATCGCCATTCTTAGCGAAATAGGGGCCTTAGAGTCAGTATGTTTTTTTCAGTCATGGTGCGTCAGTAAGAAGTACTGAACTTCAGTAAGGAAAGACTTCCGTAAGCATGAAAAATTCGAAGACCCACCCTAGTAGAAATGTCCCATGGACCCATGACCAAATTCACAGGGGAACCCCTGGGAATTTTTCTGTGGGTTCCCATGGGAAATAACAAGACCATTCCCATGGGATCCCATGGGAACCCATGGGTATGCAAAGTTCGTCGTTACTAGCAAAGTCTTCGGTATTGCTAAAAACTGAAATTCGGTATTCACAACCGAAACATTCGACATTCCATAAGAACCGGAAACTTCGACATTCCATACGAACCGAAAACTTCGACGTTCTGTTTGAACCGAAAACTTCGAAAACTTCATTCTAAGTGAGCCGAAAATTGCCATGCTGTACAGAAAACTTCGATGTTCTATTTGAACCGGAAATTTTGACATTCCGAATGAACCATGTTTCCCCCGAGCATTGCATTGATACAATTTATTCGTTTTTTTTTATTGCCAAAGTTTTGCAACCGACAAATTGCGTTCGAAATTCTTTGCATATACTGCCTACTCTGACAACCGTGTCAGGTCGTAAAAGAAATAAAATCAGAAGAAAAAGAAGAAGGATAACATATCGAGAAAACAGGGTAACATCGGACTTGATGGCTGATCGCATAATCCTCCGAGGCTAAAGGTATCCGCTCTTGAATCTTCATCTTCTTCTCCTCTCCTCTCCTCTCCTCTCCTCTCCTCTCCTCTCCTCTCCTCTCCTCTCCTCTCCTCTCCTCTCCTCTCCTCTCCACTCCTCTCCTCTCCTCGCTCTCGTTTTTCTTTCTCCATCAGGGGAACCAGAGAACCAGACAACACCACCGCACCGTCCACCAACCGACACACCTAAAATATTGTCCGAGTGAACGTTTTCGGTTATGATTCATTCCGCGGTTGTTCTACGCGGGATACTTGCTTTCGTCAGAATGTTGGCCAAGTCGCGAGCGGTGAGACGTCCCCCGCGCATGCGCTAAGAATAGATGGTACCCATGGTCTTGCTCCAGTGAAGAGCGGGTGATTTAAATTGACTAAAGTCGGAGTGTTTTGTTTTGACATCAGCAATACCGATGTTCATCGATAAATTGCTCGATTATAACGATTGATTGATAGTAGTTTGTTTCGAACCTCGCCGCGCTGAACTTTTTTTTTTTTTTTTTTTTTTTTTTTTTTTTTACCGATCACTAGACTCTTTGAGGAGTTGTTTTTATGGTCAACGGTGGGGAAGTGTCGAATTTGGCTTCGCTGCATTCGGCTCATTAAAACATCGAACCATCCAGGAATCAGCGATGACCATCGAATTATAGACCTTTTCCATGGGTTCAAGTTGACTAAATGTGACGTTGCCAGACAGCACGCCTCGCCACTAATGGTCATTGAGGCAGTGTTTATTAAGTACTAGCGGGGACAAAGATACCTGGCCAGAGTATGCAACACGCAACACACCTAATACATGTGTTGAAGGGGATGCTGTGTATTGCTTATTGCATACCCTGGCTAGGTATTTTTGCCTCCGCTAGTACGTTTTCTTTTGGATTTTTTTCCCTCGACAGAATCGAAGCGTGAATTTGGCAACGTTGCTTTTATTCAATGTAAACTCAGGCGAAAGGTCAAAAGCAGGTGTCGCGTGCAATCTAGCATTAACGCTGCATTAAAACGCATGGAAAGTATCGCAAAATCGTGGGTGCACAGTGCACTCTCTCGAATCGATATGAATACGCGAGAGTAAAGTCGTCTGTGTGAATTTAAATGGATGGAATGCGACGTTGCCAAATTACAAGATACTTAATTTATCCAAGAAATCATTGACCCTTTCGCGACCAAGTTACGAATACAAATCTCCGATCATTAATCTAACAACGCAGTCTTCTCCCCATTTGATTGCATGAGAAATAATCGATTTGTCATGGGGCCGCAGCCTCTCCAAGAATCGATTGTTAATCATACATTCAAATGAGAGGAATGCGCAGTTGCCAAATTGCTGGATCCGCCTATGCTGTGGTGTTAATTTGGCCTAAACTATGAAAGAGTTTGAAAAGGCATTATTTTACATTGCCAACATCTTGGAGAGTAGCTTCCACCAATAAACAATTAAAATGTTGAGAAGCAGATGCAAACAGTAACGGAAATTATGCTCGGGCCTATACGGTGTTGAAAGGGTCAAATTAATGTTTGATTGTCGATAAATCTTTCGATACATCGAACGAGCGTTTTATCGCGGAATTTTATATAAACGCAGCGAAATCAGAGATCTGCTCTCTTGAGTACTCTTCCCGCATCGGTGCCAGTGGCGAAGTGTGTTATTTGGCAACATGGCATTTCATCCATTTGAACCCACAGGATAGGTCGAATTCGAATTCGATGGTCATCGGCGATTCCTAGGTAGTTTGATATTTTTCATGGGTTTTAATGAGCCAAATACAACGTTGACAAATCGCACGCGTCGCCACTGATCCGTGCGTGAACTTCTAACGCTTTGCTTCAAGGACCTCTATGGTTCAGCTAAAAAGCGTTATCTTGAGCTCTCAATTTCAAGATAAGGTACGAGGAAATGGTCCGCGGGGAGGGGGAGGGGGAGGAGGGGGGAGGAGGAGGGGGAGGGGGAGGAGGGGGGAGGAGGAGGGGGAGGGGATAAACGGAAGCAACTAGAGGAGTCTGTGTGTGATCCCCTCACTAACACCAACACCAGCAGCATCAGCTTCTGATGTCCACGGTTTAGTTGCAAGGCGCGCCCGCCACGCGGTATACGTGCAGAAGCACCAAACACTTATGAAATCAGAGCTTTTGTGAGGCTCTCTATGTATAGTTGCAACAATTTCAATTTTACTATCCTTATCTCAGCTATTTCCATGTCAGTAGGGCGAATTGAATCTTATGCGTCATAATGCCAGCATCCGCAGTTCGATTTGTTTGGATTTTTCTTTTTTCTTTTTTGAAGTCATTATTTTTGATTTGTTTTATCCGGGAAGCTTCCTGTTGGAGGGAGATACGTTGTTCAAAAAAAAAAGAAGAAATATCTCATGAGTCCCAAAACAGGATTTTGGTTAGTGCCTGGCTACTTTTCTTGCGAGCCAGAAAATTAAATTATTAAACTTTCCGGACAAGTTCTTCCATTGGATCAAAAAAAATAAATGGTGGATTGAGTTATCATTTTCTACAAGATCACCATCTGCATCTGCTCGAAGCAGATCAACTAACATAAGCTCATCAAGGTCAAAAATCATCAGAAAATGTCTCTCGAGGAATAATCCTTAATCGTTATTCCGAAAAATTCTTTATATCACAATGGGGTTGTTGCACGAGTCAAACATGTTGTGTTTTTTTTATAAAGAGAATGATTGTACTCGATGAGATGAGAACAATGGTGCCTTTAATTTTTTCCTAAGTGTCCCGGCTCTGGAGGTATGCACGTGTAAAGTTGTAAAAATCGTATGCGTAGTGACGACACTACGCGGAATTCCCATTTGAAACAATGCGTATTTTGGGCCAAAATCTCATCTCCGGAACAATATAGGACTTAAATAGAAACCAAAGATTTCTTTGTTCTCAGCTCATACTTTCATTTTCTTTATAAAACACGGACTCAACATTTCCGTCCCTTGCAACTGTCCCATTTGTAAATTCCAGACTTGTACAAAGGCGCATGTTCGGCTGCGCTTCGATACGAAAACAGTGATTTAGAGAAATCACTGCGTAGATACAAGCAGAGCTGCTGTTTTGCGTAAAAGTAATGGAATTTTTCAATTCACCGATGATTCCACGGCCGGTTAAGAAAAAACTACACAATTCACTTCAGTGTAGGACAGAAATGCACAAAAATACACTGATCTGTAATCTTTTCTCAACCGGTGGAGTCGTCGATGACTTTAAAAAACTTGCGGATGTTTTAATAGTTTTAATTCAACGGCGATTGCAATGATTGAGAAAAGATTACCGACCCGAGTATTTTTGTGCAGTACAGTCATACACTGAACTGAACTATGTAATCTTTTCTCAACAGGTGGAATCATCGGTGAATTGAAAAATCCCATTAATTATACGCAAAATGGGTCTGTTGCAAACTTTTACTACAGCGATATAGGGTGTTAATCCGTAAGTAAAATTACGTGAAAAGTCCATTGGTGTTATCAGAAAGTCATAAAATGCAGTATTAAACTCACAAGAGGCGTTTAACTGAAACCCACGATGGCGGTAAAATATCGAGCAACCTGTGTGCACGCACCGTGAACATCCATGATGGCCAACGTTAACAACCTCATAGCATCGGAGGTTATGAGTTTGTTTGCGTTGTGATTGGTCGTGATCGATGTTGTGAGGTTGGCCATCTTGGATGTTCATGGTGCTTGCACACAGGCTGCTCGATATTTTACCGCCATCTTGGATTTCAGTTAAATGCCTCTTGTGAGTTTGTTATTGCATTTTATGACTTTCTGCTGCCACCAATGGACTTTTCACGCGATTTTTACATGAGATTGATCACTCTGTAGCGCTGTAGCAAAAGTTTGCAACAGACCCATTGCGCTCTCGATACAAGTCTGACATCTGATAATCCTCGAGTGAGTAACTAACCATGTTTTCATACAAAGGCCATGAAAACCGGACCCAAACTCAGAATCTCTCATTTTAATTCAACAATCCACGATTTCGGTTCCACTGTGTGACAGCCAGCGCGAGGTCCAAACCATCGTAAATCTTTCATTTTTTTTTTCTCCCGCGCTCAGCGGCAGCGCCCGCGTTGAGATACGCGGAGCCGTTCGAAAATTCAGCGCGGTAAAGCGCCATAATTTAGCGCGCAGGTTTCGAAACGATATCCACATGCGTAAACTCGCGTACCCGCCGCACTTTGGATCAAACCATAAGGTTTTCCGAATACGAATAATTTCAATTTTTTGCCTCATAAATGTCTCGATGGATATCAGTACAAATAAACGGGGCTCTTGCAAACTTTTTCATAAGCAAATGAATAGTTAAATCTAATAGAAAAACCAGCAAAAATCCCGAATATCACCCTGAATAAGTCTACAATTTAGTAAGAAACTTATTAAATTCATTAATTAATTTAATTCATTAATTTAGTAAGCGCTACAGAGTGATTAATCTCATGTAAAATCGCGTGAAAAGTCCATTGGCGGCAGCAGAAAGTCATAAAATGCAATAACAAACTCACAAGAGGCATTTAACTGAAATCCAAGATCGCGGTAAAATATCGAGCAGCCTGTATGCAAGCACCATGAACATCCAAGATGGCCAACCTCACAACATTGATCACGACCAATCACAACGCAAACAAACTCATAACCTCCGATGCTATGAGGTTGTTAACGTTAGCCATCATGGATGTTCACGGTGCGTGCACACAGGTTGCTCGATATTTTACCGCCATCTTGGGTTTCAGTTAAACGCCTCTTGTGAGTTTAATACTGCATTTTATGACTTTCTGATACCACCAATAGACTTTTCACGTGATTTTACTTAAGATTTAACACCCTATATTGCTGCAGCAAAAGTTTGCAACAGACCAGTGGCGTCGCGTGCCATCTGGCAACAATGCAAGTGCTCCATTTAAACTCATTAATTATATCGAATTTTCCTTGTGCACTGTGCACCCCCTGAATTCGATCTTTTACATGAGTTAAAATGGATAGAATACATTGTTGCCAAATTGCACGCGACGCCACTGCAACAGACCCATTATCGGTTTCTCCCTAACGCTGGAGTTAAATTTGACGCAGTTCTCGTATTCATTACTTCGGGAGTGAACTTTCTTTACATTATGCTTTCGATCATGGTAGCAGCGTGCAATCTGGCAACGTCACAGTTTGTCCATAAAATCCCACGAAAAAGGTCATCCAACTATTTACTGTGTAATAAAATCGACTTTTTCCATAGGTTTAAACGTACGACGCGGCGTCCAACGTTGCCAAATTTTTGGTTCACTGTGCGTGGCCCGAGCATCGCGCCGCGCCGCGCCGGGCGGCACGCGGCAGTTTATTCAAAAGTCACAACTCATCGACTGCTTATTAAGCGTAAGCACTTGACTAACTAAAACTAATACTCTGTTGCTAACTGAAGAAAAGTCTGAAACGACACCGGTTAACCGTAAAACCAATTTCCTGAGCGCGTGCACTCGAACATGAACGCGTTATTACCATGGAAGAAAGGACTATAACGTGACGGCTTTTGTGCGTTCGTTAGCGTTATTCTATGGAGCCCCGCACTCATAACAGTCATAACTATACACTTACAATTAGTTAGTTATCAATTTAGCTCTTCAAGTTCAGTGAAGGCTCCGTAAAATACACTAGCTTTTATGAAAGTCTCGCGAATCTAATAATGTAGGTCTAAGCCGACATTGTATACTTTTGAGAAACTGTTTTTCGACCTACCTGTCAAAATCTTCCGCCCAACACATTAAACGGAGAAAACTGTTCGACTATAGCAATGACCGCAGGATTCTGACCAGAATTTTGGCCAGAAATTTCTCTTAGAAAGACTAGAATTCTCCTGAAGACTGTCAGAATTTCTTTTCGGGATATTTTTACTTTAACTTTTAAAACCATTTTTAAAATGACATTATTTTCCCGTTCAGAGATGAAGGTTTTCTCCAAATATGTATAACAATATCGTGATCAGAGGCGGCTCGTGCTATTTGGCAACACTGTTTTACCTCCATTTGAATCAATGCACAATAATCGAATGCCGGTGAAGCGCTGCTTCAATATCGAATCGATTGTTTTACACTGAATCAAATGGAGGAAAAACAGTGTTGCCAAACATCACGAGCCGCCACTGATCGTGATGCATTGGCTTTTCTTTATTCCTAATAGCATCAACACGAAGGGTATACGAGTGCGCACATCTTAAATGCCTACTCGCCAGGAGTAAAATACTTCAAAAAGCATAACATTCAACCCCGGAAGGAATTCAGAAGCTCAACCATCCATCGAAGAATGTAAAGCAAGATGTCGGGTCAAACACTCTTCGGCATGGGCGGATACAGAGAATTGTCTTTCTCTCTCTCCTTCCATTTGATTTTATGCGTTAGAAAAGGATAGCAGAGGCAGCCATAACTTGATTTTGGCCCCCTCTTCCGTCCTTTTCTAACGCAGGTTTTTAAATGATGGGAGGAGAGAGAGAAAGACAATTCCCTGTATCCGCCCATGGTCTTCGGATAAAATCGCGGCAAATGTATTGACTTTTCCTATAAGAGGAGATTGATTTATTGGCTTTGCTTTATAAAATTAGATTAAACTGTGGATATAATATTTATATTTCATTGTAATGATTCGATATAGCAAATAGAATAAAAAGTTTTGAGAAAAATTAAATAAACAATAAATAATAATGATAAAAAAAATAAAAAAAAAAATCGGAGCATCGGCTTCTAACGTACATTGATGCCGTACAATGAAATACTATTCCTCATATTTCGGTGACAACAGCAAATAAGTATGAAGGTTCAATGCCATTTCATTATTTCATATCAGTTTGTTCGCACGCTAGCAAAACTAAAAGAGCATAAGTGGAATCCGTAGCACGCATGTCTCAGATTCCTATTTCCTCGGTCAGTTTCTTTATTTTTTTTTTTTCTTTGCACATTCGCACCAGCCATCAGTGGTGTAGCATGAATTTAGCAACGTTGTATTTTGTCTATTTAAACCCATGTGAAAGGTCGAATTGGAAGGTGTTCATGGAACACCTAACATGACAATGCGATTTTTTTGATGGGTTTAAATGGAAGGCACTAAAACGTTCAGGGACAGTTTCGATACTCGGGAACGCGAGTGCTAGAGAATCCGAATAAATAAAACAAGATATATAAATACAAAAACGAGATTCTATAAATATGAGGGCGGTTTGTTTTCCATCAATTTTCGGACATGCGCGGTTTTTCCGGAGCAGCAACGTGTGACCAAAGTTGTCAAGTCTCCCGGCAAAAAAAAAAAAAAACTTTTTCGTCTCTGATTTAATTCTCAACACTGACAAAAATATTCCCTAAATTATATAATAACACAACTATTTGCATTGGCGGATCCAGCCCTCACGAACGGGGGGGGGGCGAACTTGGGATTTTCGCCCCTCCCCCCCGGTCAGTTTTACTCCCCTCCTTTTCCTCTCCATTCCCCTTCCCTCCCCCTCTTTTCCCCTTTTTTTGGTCGAACGGAGGGGGGCAATCGCCCCTTTCGCCCCCCCTCCCTGTATCCGTCAATGCTATTTGTCAACCGAGGAATTGCTAATAGTACTCTTTCACCAAACAATTTTGTGGTTTCAATCAGAACCTGGTCAACGGTTATAAAGTACAACAGAATTTTTTCCCAAAATCTTCACTACTTAACTACGGTACAAATACCAGCATTAACCTCATGGTAACAGCCCCAGAAGTTTCCTCGGTTGAATCATTGCAAGTACGCTTTTGGTAATATTTTTTCGGTGAAAAAAAAAGGAATCGCGCTGTCAATTTTGATGATCATCAGTGGCGTCGCGTGCAATTTGGCAACACTGTATTCTATCCATTTAAACTCATGTAAAAGATCGAATTCAGGGGGTGCACAGTGCACAAGGAAAATTCGATATATTTAATGAGTTTAAATGGAGCAGTTGCATTGTTGCCAGATGGCACGCGACGCCACTGATGATCATGCTGCTGGTCCAAAAGGAGAAATTACAATTTTTTATTAAATTGAATGATATATGCACAGACCAATACGAGAATATTAAAACTACATAGACCAAATAACTATAATAATTTATAAATATGTATCTAATAAAATAAATAAATGTGTAATGCCATTATAAATGTGTAATTTTATAGTTCATTGAACCGTAAATTTCGAGAAGGGGAAGAAACAAAAATATATTTGTTACGTGAGGAAATCCAACACATGCTTTATTTTTTATAGGACTTTGACCCCCCAACCCCTTCAAAAAAAACCCCTTCTGACACTACTAGCGATTTAAAGAGGGTGCACGAATATGTGATAATTAATAATTGTAATTTAGATCTCCGGAGGAAAATTATATGATTTCGGATTGAACTAAATCATTAAAATCGCGTGGATTTGGAATATTGATTCGTTAATTATTTTGAATTTTCGGTGAGTACTGTCGTAGCATTAGCAATGAATTCAGCGAGCGATATTCACTGATTATGGCATGAACCGTAGAAGAGAAAAAACATCTTATTACTTACATTGTGTGTATATCAGATTCATTACATACTGTGCGAAGTAGATTGAGCGAATCGATTTCAATACGAGGAACCCGTAAGTATTGAATGTATCGTTCGATGGGTTTCGGGAAATTTGAAAGGAACTTTTCGACTTTTAATTTACAGTTGGTAAATATTTGCGGAAATCAAGCACCCACAGAACCAATCAACTTGTCAAACTCGAGATTTTTATAAATGAGCACCATGTATATGTGTATATCAGATGCATTATATATTTTGCGAAGTAGATTGTGCAAATCGATTGCAATACGAGGAAACCCGTTAGTATATTGAATGTATTGTTCGGTGGTTTCGGGAAATATAGTTTTGAAAGAAACTTTTCGACTTATAATTTACAGTTGGTAAATATTTGTGGAAATCAAGCTCTCATAATCAAGCAACCTGTCAAAATCGAGATTTTTATCAATGATTACCATACCAATATATACACTGGTGTCATAGGATTGGCACGAGCTATGTCCACCTGTCAAACAATTATTGGTCCTGTACTAGCTTTCATTAATTATTTAGCAAATATGAATCAAGTCGATAATCAAAATAAACTAATATAGAATATTGAATATGATAACAAGACTTCTTTCAAAATCAACACAATATTTTTTTCATAGTCTTAAAATTATTACTTTTAATTTAGAAGGAAATAATTTCGCAATCGCAAAATTAGTTTTATATTTTATGGAGACTCCTTTTCTTTATGGAAGCTAAATAAACTTTATTTGATTTCGACTTTGTTGGAAGAAAATGTATGTAAGTATATTGCTTCAAACCGGAGATCTTCCGTTTTACAGATTCTTGCGTAAAATGATTAGGTTTGATTTGATTGGATTAAAAAAAACGATTTTTCAGGTTTTTCCCCCCGAGATCTGACAACATGGAGCGTATTCTGAAACAGGTGGATGCTGTTAACGCGCTTTCGTTACAGATCTGCTCGCATTGTTTACGCGTTTTACATGAGCGCGCGCGCGCGCGTCGAATATTTGAAAGCAGAAAGCGAGCAGCCATTTTTGTCTTCGTCGACTCCTGAACGTCGACAAACATTTTACCGTGCTCCAGCAATGTAGATGATAAGTTGAGTTAGGAATTTTTATCATTCGCAAATTGCCTCAAAAGTTTAAAATTAGCCCGATCGCAAGTATTGTCTAAAACTTACAAGACATACCTTGCATTCAAAACTCTTACAGTTGGAATAACAAGAGTCTCCCCGTCGAGTAAGATATCATAAATACCAAAATGGATGAAAATGAAGAACCGGAATCCAGATGCAGGGGAAAAGGTTAACTAGGCTTTTGGGGGGGGGGGGGTTATGAAAAAATATTTATGCAAAATAGGATGCATAATAGTCTTTTTTACTTTGAACCTGTTCATCACCTGAATAAGCTCAATGGTAATCACCCAATGGTGGCGAGCAATTTGGCAACGTTGTATTGCATCCATTTAAACCCATGGAAAAGGTCGAATACGAAGGTGTTCACCAAATACCCAATCGTTCGATCTTTTTCATGGGTTTAAAGGACAAACTGCAACCATGCCAAATTGCACGATATACGCCACTGAAATTATCGGAACTATACTAAAATACATATTTAACACTAGATATTAATTATCTTCTATCTAATAGATGTTTTGACCTCTATAATATTGTTATATACTTTCGGCTTGTTTTGAAACTTTCTCTCCAAAATCTAGTTTATCCGTAGAAACAATTAAAAAAAAATGCAATAGAAGTTTGCCGTCATCAACGCCATAAAATTTGAGTGTATTCGATCAGATATTTATTTTCCTCAGTTTCAATAATTCGGTTCAATTAACGCATGAATTCAAACTCGAAGATAATAATTAAAATACAATTAAAAAAAAAAAAAAAAAAAAAAAAAAAAAAAAAAAAAAAAAAAAAAAACGATTATCCTTGTATCAGTAACCCAATGTGAATTAATTTGCAACCGTTAGAGACCAATTTGATGCCATATTGAATCTACTATAAAGGAGAAAAAGCGAATCGTAAACAGGTGCGCTGATAGAATCGTAAAAATAAATAGATAGATGAATAAATAAATAAATAAATGGATGAATGAATGAATGAATGAATGTAAGGACGAATCAAATCAATGGACATTAAAAAAATAAGATGTTAAATGAGAGAATAAATGGTCAGATATAACTGGCAGTATAAATAATATGCTGCACAAAAATATCATCTTTGCAAATCATCGTAAAAACCGTACGTTTTTACTCTGGAAGAACAGTTTAAAATTTCATCAGAAGAAGATTTTTTTTACATTAATGAAGTTTCAATTTTCGTATTCAACTATAATTACACCTGTATCCTCACAATAAATATAGAAGTGAGCATAAAAATGAAAGTTTATAAAAGTGTTGATTGTTGAACCTTTTATTTCTACAGACTTTCGGGTTGAAAGTGGAGTAACGGTGTAATATCGAATGAAATAATTATTGCATCAAAAAGTTTCTGTAGCGCTTTATATGAGCCAGTATACGGAGAGAAATTCCCTTAATTTAAAATATTTTATTTGGATTTATATATTTTTAAGAGGTGCATTAAATTGTCGATCTATTAAATTATTAAACTGAAATAATATATTTTCACGTAGGTAGTTTCATATTTTTGTACTGCACTTAGTATTGTCCGGCTGTTGAAGAAACCATTAACGCCAGGTGGTTATTTATTTTCTAGCTATTGATTTATTATGTTTATTTATTATTTTTGTTTTGCAACCTATGTTTATTACTTCAATTGACCGACGTCCAATTAACCTACTTTAATTTTTTACTTTTTGTCCTTTATCTTAGTTGATTAGTTTAAAAATGATGACAATTATTTTAACACAACCGTTTACTGTTGGGTGTGAATATTGACGAGTAAAACAATCCTTTTGATCAAGTAGTGAACTGTAAGGTAGTAAAATGTAGGGTTTGATTCAGAATTGTTTCCAGAAAAGGTGGATTCAAAATTTGTTGATGCAATCATTACTTATAGTTTTAGATGAGATGGTCTAAGGTTTTAAAACACAACGAAGAGAGGTATACATTTAACAATACCTAAATATTTCGACTTCCGTATGAGCGACTGAGACTCGTATACAAATTTTCGTAAAACGTAGTTTCCATAGTTCAAAAGAATATTCCATCCGATATTGGCACTAAAAATGATACTAAGCATTTCACGGAGCGAATTAAAACACCGGTCCTGGATAGTGAAGCCAGCACTTCAAAACGAAAATGAATTATTAAAAAAAAAAAAAAAAAAAAAAAAAAAAAAAAAAAAAAACAATGAAATTTCTCAAAGTCCGAACGCTAAAACTTATTCACAAGAACTTTTCTTCTTCGTTTTTCCTGATGATGTTGATATAAGTTCCGCAGATATCCACAAAACAGAACGGAAAAAAAAAAAAGTTTCCGATTGAAAGAAATGAATGGATATAATATCACAACGTATAAGTGGAAAATACCGTTTTAAAACGCGCGTGGTTTAAAGTTGCAACAACGTAATCAAAAATCATATCTTCAACGGTTGGAAAAAAAAGCCCCGCAAGTTAATTAAAGGGAGAAAACTGCGCAAGTTAAAGTAAGAAAAATAAAAAAAAATAAATAAAATAAATAAATAAATAAATTTAGTATATAAGTAGAGTATCGCTGGTATTAGAGTGTAATGCAAGATAAAATTTCTGAAAGTTCAAAGTTTCCTCCAAAAATAATGATAAGATGATGGTAAAAGGCACATTTAAGGAAGGGGCTCAGAGAAGGTCAAATGGGGGGTTGAAAAGGTTGAATGAAAAACGATGCAAATTTTGACCCGAGATGCGCACAATACGTTTTAAATGCCGTAGGCGGTTAACTTGAAAAAGTTTGAAATTGGGTGCGAGAATTGATTTTTGATTGGTCGGCGCGGTGGCGGGGCTGCGACACGCACACAGAGAAAGAGAGAGATAGAGAGAGAGACATAGACCCCAAGTCGAAGGCGCGTGTCGGGGGCGGATGAGTTAGTCAGCGTGTTAGTGTGGGGGCATCGTAACGTTCCGGAATTACTAGAGCACAGAAGCAGAGCCGGTAGTAAATAACGCGGGGGCTGCGTGAGACTTGACTTTCTCTTGGTTTAGGGTTCAAAGTCGGGAATTCCGGAAAGAATCGATTGTTACACTTTTCGGAGCGGTCAAAAACTCGGGGTTCAGCGCAAATGCGTCTATCACGAGTTAAATCTCTCCAAATCAAATCAAATTTTAATTATGGCCTGAATTATAACATTTTTTTCGAATTCAATTTTCAAATTAAGAACGGTTGCTATGAAGACGGAAAAAAGGCCCTACTTATAATTTTCCATGCAACACGGTGTAAGTTTGCACCGGGAAGACTAAACGTAGTAAAAATTACGACTGTTCTAATTAAACGACTTTAGTCATCTTTGGCCAACTTTAACCTATATAATAGACCGACCAATTATATATATATGTTCCTAGTATTTTTGGAACAGTCGTAATTTTTATCGGGGTTAATTTTTAACGCGCTCTATTTTTATTCTGCTAGGAAACACTAATTTTTCGTCCCTCCGAGAAACACCTGCACTCAACTGCTGTCAACATTTTTGTGGCAAAATTCTCTGCTTCTTACAGAAGCTCTGAGAATTTAAGCCGACTTATAATTTTATTTAAAATAATGCAACACACAATTTCAAACAAAAATACCTTTTAATAATAATTAATTCAGTTGCATCAAGACTAAATTCAATAAATCACACCGAGAAACGTTAAAATATCTGTTATGATTCAAATGCAGAATTGAGTGGATAACCACTAAGGACGGCGATTTTGGAACCACATTATAGAGAGAGGCTCTAAAAGTAATTTATCTGAATAATAAGCGACTTTATGGATTACAGTTGTAATGAACGCAATCCAAAAGTTTTGGATTATTATAGGTGCACGTGCACAATTATTTTCCCTTCAACAATTCCAGTTTAGTTATGGTTTAACACAATCGTTACGTATGGAACAAGGCGATAGAGAGATGGTTATACATATTCGATCAACACATGGGTTAAGCGTGATGAAAATTCATTTTCGATGGTGATTGTGGGGGTATGTATGGGGGATGGAGTACTGGAAACTGACCTGTGATAGGGGGTGGTTCTACGACGGTGGAGGGTCCAAAAAACGATGGAACGGCACCAGAGATGGTGATGGGGGTGTTTAAGTCACCGGGGGCCGGCTCGGGGGCTGCCGGCTCTCCGATGCCGGGCTCGCCGGCAACGGACGCCCCACAGGCGGGTGCCGGGCTCCCTTCGCTATCGGAGGATGCACCCCTGTAAAGGCAAGTATCGAAACTGAGAACGTTGAAGTGGTGATGAGCAGCGGCGGCAGCGGCGGCTATATGTGCGGCAGCGGCTGATTCTGCGAGCAGGAACGAATTGTGCTGCGGCAGGGCCTCCAGCCCGTCCATGATCATGGCTCCGGCAGCCCCTTCGGACACACGAGAAACACCTTCGGTCAGCTTCTCAACCGGAAAACGTGTCTAGGAGACCCGGGCGGTATCGATTTCGTCAAAACTATTTCCCGAACCGATAACGATTAACGATGACTTGATCTGATCGGTCACCGCCAACGTAATTGTTACAAACACCACGAATTAAAAAAAAAAAAAAAAAAAAAAAAAAACACTAACTAACACGCACGAATTGTTTTCCTAATTAAATTCAAATCACACAACTTTTTTTTATTTATTTTATATTATTATTATTTCAAACTAGTTTATTTGACACTTGTTCAGGAAGAAGCTCGCGAGGAGCGATAAATAAAGAAAGTAAACAAAACATCCGGTCGGAGGACCAAAGGTTACGGCCGAAGAAAGACGAGCACTCGCGAAGAGAAATTAAAAAAATGCGGGGGTTTCAAAAAAAAAAAAAAAAAAAAAAAAAAGAAAAATATCTTTTGCTATTTCGACGACGGAGGGAAACGGCGGGCGCGCGCGAAACGGCGACAAACGGCGAACGCGAGCGGGGCGGGCGTGAGAGCCGGGGCACACGTGCGACGTGTGTGTAGGAGCGCAAAGCGTGGTCGACTCGCAACTGTTTCGCGGGGCGCGAGCAACTTCAGTTTTATGAATGAAGCATCTGTCCCATATTTGGAAGTCGTCGACGAGCCAATCGGAGAGAGCGAAGCCGAGTCCCCCTTCTCCCCCCTACTCCCCCACTCCGCGCTCTCGCCGCTCGCTCGTCCTCCCCACCCTCCCTCCCTCCCGACCGCGTTCGAGCGTCACCCGCCGTCGATTCGCTGTGACGTCAAAATGACGTAATGCGCTCTCCTTCTCCCTCTTTCCGTCTCTCTCTCTCTCGCTTTCCTCCTTCTCTCTCTCACTCCCTCCAACGCGACGCGACGCGGAGAAGGGGAAGTTTATCGCAGACGCGCTCTCAGCGGGAATCGTTTCCCCTCATTCTCCTTTGCTATGGTTTTTCTCGCGAGAGGAGGGGGGATGGACGAGGAGGGGAGGGAGGGGAGAATGGACCAAATGTCTGCTGACGGCGACGTTTCGATCGACTCCAGGACCGAAGCTCCTGTGTTGCGCCGTGCTTGCTGCGTCGCGGACGGACTTCGCTTCGCTCGCTCGCTCGGCTGGAGTGGTTTCCTGAGAGAGAGAAAGGTGGTAGGGGGTTGTTGGATGGTGGGTGATAAGAGAAAAACAGGGGGGAGGGGGTAAAGCACTTGTGGCGCACTCCGCTGTCGCGGAGCGCGTTGCGGAGAACAGGTAAACGAATTCGTGAAGCCTTGTTCTCGAGGAGTCGAGGTGCGGCATTGGACGGTCGGACGTACGGACGGTAACGAGGACCGAGGTGCGGTGTCGCGCGGGGTTGCCTACGTTTAGCGCCTTGCGCTTTTCGTCGAGCTTTCGATGGAGCTCTTGCACGGTTTGACTGTAGCCAAATAGCCTTTCAATGCTGATGTAAAATGCTGCGAAAAAAATGATGAGACCATTTTAATGAGGTCTAAAACTCACCGATCGCAGAAAAAAATTAACTTGTTAAAATGGGGCATTTGCACATTTTTTCTGTAAGCGATTGAAGGATTGATTTCGATGTATAAACCTTCAAAAATAACGATGGTATCATTTATTAGCATAAAATGCTAGTAGACCAAACTCTGGCGTAGTGCTATATGGCAACAATGTTTTTTCCTCTATTTGACTCAATGTAAAACAATCGAATGCTGTAGAAGCGCTGCTTCACTTTCAAATCGATTATTTTACACACAATCAAATAGAAGGATAACACTGTTGTCAAATTGCAATTGCCGCCACTATGACACCAAATGACACATTGGACGGAACGATTGTGGACGAAATAATTGTATAGACCTAATTTCAAGTAGACCAAACAAATAGTAGACGTAATAGAGCTCTTGCACGGTTTTGATGTAGGCTAATGGAATATCAATTCTTATGTAAAATACTGCGAAAATAACGATGAGACCATTAACAAAGTCTAAAACTCACCGATCGCAGAGAAAACTTAACTTGAAATATCGGGTAACCACCTTTGCATGAATGCACCAACCTTGGATTCGGACCCCAAACAAAAGAACAAGACATGAAATTAAGTGCCGTCTTCCTCGTTTATTGCGCGACGTAGAACCTTTCTGTAGTTATCACCGTGCTCCTAATGACAAAATGTGTATAAATGTACCTTTAATTCCTTCAAAACTTTTTGAAAGCAAATTCATTAATCTCATTGTTCAAATTCGTAGGTTATGTTCTTTTGTTTGGGGTCCGAATCTTAGGTTGGTGCATACATGCAAGGGTCGACACCCGAAATTTCAAGTTAAGTTTTCTCTACGCGGAGTGAGTTTTAGACGTTTTTAATGGTCTCATCGTTATTTTCGCAGACTTTTACATTGGAATCGATACTCCATTACCAATAGCAAAACCGTGCAAGAGATCCATTTGCTTGATTCTCTTAAGGGGTCTCTCTCCACCTGCGAATTTCAAAGCGCGAATAAACTACTTTGAGCCAATGGGCTGCCTTAAAGTCGATAGGTCTAGTCCAATGTATCGACAACAAAAAAGCCCATTGGCTCAAGCAGTCAATTTGCACTTTTAAATTCGCAGGTGGAGAGACCCCTTTAGAGCTCCTCGATGGAAATATGGTATAGACAGTGGCGAAGTGTAAAATTCGGCAAGAATGTGTTTTCTCCGTTTAAATTCACCAAAAAAGTCGAACGCTTCGTAATCAGCGAAGACCAGGCATTTCGACCTTTTTAATGTGTTTCAATGGGGGGAAAAGAACTTTGCCAAATCGCACGCCTCGCCACTGGGTATAGACCAACATGACGCGACGCTTAGTGCATTTGAAAAGAGTCCAGCGCCCGAACGAATTCGAAGATACAGTTCAACAGTGGGCCAGTGGAGGACCAGTGGTGGACCAGTGGTGGACAAGCGGGTTTTCCGGCATTCCGGTCCGCTCCCATACGTTCCTCTTCTCATCGACTCTTTAGTATTGAGCCCCTTCGATGTCGTCAACTCTTTCTCGCCTCTTAGAAAGCCGAAAACCTATGATCAATCACAAATCGTTGGACTCGTGTCGGTACTCCCTACATACATTAGTTCCATCAAGAGACTCAAGAGTCTCCGGCGCTACATTCGAAAACTCTTTGCTTATAGCGAGCATGCGTCCAAAGTAAATTTTTTCTATGAAGCTGTAGCAAACGTTTGCTATACCGTCTGTAAAAGGGTCAATCCGAATGCAAAAACCTTAAAAAATAACGATCACAGAACTAACTTTATACATTTTTTATAACTTTCGAAATCAAATCAACGACTCAGAAAACGCTCTCATGCGTGCGATTATAATGGCGGAATTGCACGTTACTTATGGGAGATTTCTATCTTAATTTTGTCAGTCTTTTTATGCTGGAAACAGATACTATCTATACTAGAGGCCACGCACTATAGCTGACTGCGCGGGTGACACAGGTGGAAATGTCCTTTTCAAAATGTCTAATGCACAAAATGGTCAGTAAGAAATGTCCATTACAACAATGTTCACTACAAAATGTCCAATTCACAATTTGTTCATTGTAAATAAAAGTCCAATGTAGGATTTGTCCATCATACATCAATGCCCCTTAAAATAATGCCCAATCGTAGACTAAGTATAAGTACCCCAAAAAAAAGACCACAAATTATAAATTTTACATCAAGTTATAAAAGAAGCATGAAATACGAAGTCATTACATATCGGAACATGATGGGAATGTATGGCTGAGTTGGGCAAATGGGAATCGTAATCGTTACCGAGTAATCGTAATCTTCAAATCTTTGGATGGTAATTAAATCCATTTTTCACAGATAAATAGTAAAATCAAGGGTATTTTTGATTAGATCTAATACTTCTGCAACTAATATGGTGGGTGGCTTGTAAAAAATCAGCCTTGATTACCATAGAATCATCCTCCGAAAAAACGACGATTACGATTACTTGGTAATCGTGTAATCGATTACCACCCCCATTTGCCCAACTCTAATGTATGGTGTGTAACCAATTTTGTTGGATGTACAGGTCCAGATTCGAGCAGTTTTGTAAAAACCTATGTTTATTCCTGCTTTTGATTTTTTTCCTCACTTCTAATTTTAGCCGCCTTCTTCGGTACATTGAAGACACTGAGATTTTTAGATTCATGGACAATTTCTACTATTGGACATTCTTCTTTATGGACATTTATTTACCATGGACCAATTGTGCATTGGACACTTTATAGCGGACATTGTTTTAATGGGCATTTCTTGTTGGACATTTTGTACACTGGACATTTAAAATAGGACATTTTCACTGAGCACCACTGCGCGCGGTGGCTAACATATTTTCTTCGCAGAATCAACAGAATAACATGGGCAGCACCAAGCACCATTCAGCCTGTAAAATACGTTGACTGATGAAACCCCGGTGCCTCACTCTTATTATAGGCAATTAACCACAGCAGTCAAACGTATGGTCCAGAATGACGTTGAATGATGTTGTGTGTGTTACGCCCCGTTCAAGGAATGACCGATTTCGATTAATTTTAAAAAATGAGCATTCTGTGGAATGACAAGTTTTTGTTAGACCGCTTTATATAGAATGGTCAATTTTTTCACCAATTTCACGAGCTGGGTCAACTTTTCCGGCCACTCCGCGAACGGAGTGTAACATCCATGATGTAAAAGAAGGTAAAATTCAATGTTCATCAATGGTGCACGAATTTGATTGTTTTATGCCTGCGTGGTAGCGGTATGACTCCAACCCTTAGGAACTCCATCTCCCGAAAAAAAGTCCTACTTTGGGCGAGTATCCTCCCCTCCCCCCCCCCCTCAGCTGCTCAGTTTCACCTGGAATCACCTTAAATACAAGAAAAACGATGATAATTCGTTCATGAGCTACCAGCGGACTGAAGGCATCATGCTTATACTTCCATGGTTGGCAACGGCAACACCGAGGTGGACGATATAAGCCGAGTTGAACCGAGGTGCGACGAAGATGAGATGGAGCGTCGCGCACTCGATGTAAGGAGATTCAAGAGAGAGAGAGAGAGAGAGAGAGATAGAGAGAGATAGAGATAGAGAGAGAGAGAGAGAGAGAGAGAGAGAGAGAGGGAGAGAGAGAGAGAGAAAGAGGTTGAGAAGAGGGCAGAGAGGAAGGGAGAGAAGAAAGAAAAATAATAAAACATGCGAGGTGCGGTACTTGCTCCGGTAAGATGCTGCGCTGCGTTTCAAGACTATCAAGCTACGTGTGTTTCGCTCATTCAGCCCCCCCCCCCCCCCTACAACCATCCCTGACCGATACCCAGTGTGCCCTTCCTCCCTCCTCCCTCCTTGCCTGGTCTGGTGGACGCCCTCGGCAACCAGAATTATTGAAAAGTGCATTTTCATACATTTCATAACCGATGCATATGCCTCTATACCTTCAATCCTCGCAATATCGAATAACGAAATCGCTATTGAGCAATGTTAGCTTGGACTTTTACAGGAAAGTAAAATGATCTGACTTTTTTCACTAATTGTCTCACTCATTCTCAACGTAAAACTCATGTTCAGCCATCTCTTCCTAAATAATGTCAACGCCTGTCAAGTCTCGTATATTCGTGACCACTTTTTACGTCATTTTCTTCTCAAACTTGCTGCACCTAAATTAAGACTCGCGAAATTCATTCATACTCTGATCTGTAATATTTTCTCAATCGGTGGAAACTTCGTTAATTAATTAAAATATCCACACGTTTTTCAAGTTATCCAAGTTTCCACCGGTTGAGGGAAGATTAAAGATTGCGAGTATATTTTTTGCACTACAGTCATACATTGAATTGAACTGGGTAATCATATTGCTCAACCGGAGGAATCATCGGTGAATAAAAAAAATGTCATTAATGGGGCTATTGCACACTTTTGCTATAAGCGATTTCATACTCGATTATGGCGTAAAAACCTCCAAAAATAACGATGGCGGCACTAAAAACTTCCAAAATTTGCGCGAGCGTAATGGTGGCCGAAGGCACTAACAATGGGAGATCCCTACCTTAATTTCGTCACTCTTTCTATGCTGACAAGGATGATTCACAGAGTAATTAGTCATCAGAGTGATGATCCACATCCGATGAATGGTACCGCAACACCAAGTGACACCGGTGTCAAATGAAAGTAGTCTCTTATTGGTCACTTCTTGATGGAGTTTCAGATTTGTTAGATGGGAATCTCCCATTGTTAGTGCCTTCGGCCACCATTACGCTCGCGCAAATAACTGCGTTTATCGAGTTTAGGAGTGGATTTTGGAAGTTTTTAGTGCCGCCATCGTTATTTTTTGAGGTTTTTACGCCATAATCGACTATTAAATCGCTTATAGCAAAAGTGTGCAATAGCCCTATTATAAGCAAAACGGCAGCTCTGCCATCCCTCACATTTATAACGCTCAACGCTACGTTACTTAGAGCCGGACTTGAGTTTACGTGACTGTCCATATGATTGCTACGATTTCTTGATTTATCTTTCGTGATACTTACCCTGGTAAAAATGGTCCATATACAAGTCCATACCCAATTCCCCATTCAGAATGTAGATGTGTATGAATCTAAATGGTAGGTATATCTTGCGATGAGCATTTCATACTCTGTACCAGCGTTCATACTCTCGCTGTACTATAAATTTCAAAATAATTTTAAATTTGCAGTTCTCAGGTATTTCAGGTTTCACAGAATTACCATTTGGAAGTTGCCTTAAATAAAATGAAAACTCTTCGGAAAATAATAGACAACTTTATCAAGAACTATTTCGATGGGAGGACTTTCTTTCGCAGATCATAGTATACACTTCCAGTCTACTCTAGTTTTCTAGTATAGTCTGGTTATAATGCAACGGCAGCCAGGCCCCGGCCGTGACTGACCTGAACAGCTTTGGTCGCACAGTAGATCGAAACATGAAATTTCCCGGACATAATTTTACAAATTAATAAATCAAGATTATATGCGAACAATATTTAACAAGACAACTTAAAAATATATAAGATCAATCATTCATGTTAAAGATTAAAATGATTTAAATAACATGGGTTTTTGTCAAAAAAATACCAACACTAAAATGATTTTTGAGAAAATCAAAACAACAACTTTTTGTCCGGAAAAGTCCATGTTTCGATCCAGTTGTGCGGTGTACAATGGGACATATAATGGAATTTTCCGGACATTTTTCATGGACAAAAATCAAGACTGAGTGCAATTCATGGCGAGATAACTAAAAACTGAATTTCATAAACGATTTCGAAGCTTAAAATGAGTCAGATAACATGGTTTTTAGATATACAGAAAATAACGACTTTAAAACGTTTCTGAAGCAAAAAACGAAAATTTGTTGTGTTCAGGAAAAATTCAAATTTCGATCCAGTTGTGCGGTGTACAATGGGACGAATAATGGAATTTCCCGGACATTTTTTCATGGACAAAAATACAGACTATGAGTGATTAATGACCAGATAACTAATAACTGAGTTTAACCCCTTATGGGCCAAGCCCGAGTATACTCGTTTTTCTCTTTTAATCTATTTTACATATGGTTTCAGTCTTCATTCTAGATAAACGCGACTATCGATGACAACACTTACAAGATATGGTTTCGTACGGGCGCCTTCAATTCGTCGTATAGGCAATTCCAACTCCCCCGAGTACGAACTGTTAACTACCTTCTCTACTTATATAAACAGAAGAGTGGCGTTCTTTTGAACTAACCTGGTCTTTAAACGGTTAATAAACGATTCCCCAGCTTAAATTGAGTGAGAAAACGAGGTTTTTTAGATAGAAAATAACGACTTTAAAGCGGTTCTGAAGCAAAAAACGACATCTTTCTGTGTCTAGAAAAAGTCATATTTTGGGCCAGGTGTGCGTCGACGCGTCCAGAGTGAAACTCATCAAAACTTCACCGATCCTCGCTCCTTTGCTTCGCCTCAAGTCTCACGCATTACACAGTGATATCAATTCAGATAATATCGATCGATAGATCGCGATAGATCGCGGCCTTTGATTGTGATCGCTAGAGAAGAAATTGCGCAAAAAAAAAAAAAAAAAAAAAAAGCTTATCGAGCAACGCCGCGGAGCAAAATGCGCAAAGCTTCGATGCGACAGCGACGTTGAAAAGTGAATGAAGGGATTGCCTGAGGAGTCGGATGTGGTCTAGAGGAGCGGGGCGAAGGGGCGAAAGGGGGGGGGGTCGGTACAGGAGGGGCACGGCCCCGTAAGTCGCGACCCGCGACGTCCGTCCGCGTTCGTGGACGAACGACCGCGGCTGCGCGGCCCGACGTGCGCGTGGGCAAGCGGCAGGAGACCGCGAGAAGCAGAGAAGCGAGCTCCCATTAATAAACAAGACTACTAATGTAATGTAGTCAGCTAACTAGTTACGTATTTCTTGCACAAAAACACGTACCGCGTCTAATAAAGTGAGTAAACACACAGACACAAACACAGACGCTAGACCGAGGGAAAGAGAGGGGGGGGTGAGGATGAAGGCTTATGAATGAACGCTTGACATTTTTTTTTTTTTTTTTTTTTTTTTAATGGTCTGATATCATAATACTTTTGTTTTTGACGTTAATTGAATAGTAATACTGCGAAAAGTCATCGTTTTCTTTCCCTGGAAAAGTGGAGGATTTTTTTTTTTTTTTTTTTTTTTTTTTTTTTTTTTTTTTAACGAGATGTCAAACTGGTTGCTAGATTTTTGGAACGGGGCTCATGCAAATTTTTGTCACAGGTGATTGAAACGAGTTGATTCTTGCATAAAAAAGTGTAAAAATGACGACGAGTACACTAAAAAATTCACACAATTCACTCCCAGGATCGGGCTCGGTGGCCGAACAACGCAGGTATCATGGGAGATTCCTATCTATTTTGAGACTTCTGTGTTTCTGAAAAGAAAGTGACATATTAGACAGGAATATCCCATGATAACTGCGTAGTTCCTTCCGCCATTACGATCTTGCTGTTACAGCTGTTTTCTGAGTTTATCACTGAATTTTGAACTTTTTAGAGTGATTTTCGTGATTTTTGCTGATTTTCACATCAGATTCAAATATTCATTTGCTTATAGCAAAAGTGTGTAAGAGCCTCATTACTTTGATCAACAGAGAGAACAACATGGGCGGCTACAGGAATTTATCAGTGGCTTAGCTTGAAATTTGGCAATGTTGTAATGTGTCCATTTAAACCCATTCAGAAGATCGAACTGTTGGGTGTTCGGTGAACACCTTCACATTCGACCTTTTACATGGGTTTAAATGGACACATTACAACATTACCAAATTGCACGCTACGCCACTGGAATTTATCTTTCCCTATTTTCTTCCACTTGAAGGGTAAGAATAGGATAGCAAAGAGGGTCATCACGTGACTTTCGCCCATTTCTTTGTCCGTCCTCTTCTAATGCACACACTCGAATGGAAGGAAAGAGACAGATAAACAAATTCCTGTAATCGACGATACAGAGGGTCGTGTATAAGGACTGAATAGCTTGTAAGACCTATCAAAGCACCGAACAATTAGTCGCAAGGACTGTGATTATGCACCAAACTTTAAACAACTAAATTCATTTGTTGCCCCAACTGTTCCACAGCTGCAGCCATAGGCGTATTCAGCCCTCTTGAGCGGAGGGGGGGGGGAGAAATTGGGATCAGCCCTCCTGAGCGGGGGGGGGGGGGGAGAAATTGGGATCCCCCCTCCCCGATGTACCGTTTTTGTTTTGCTGTCTTTCTTTCCCCCTCTTTCCCCCTCTTTCCCCCCTTTTTGGCTAAACGGGAGGCTATCGCCCTCTTTGCCCCCACCCCTGTATTCGCCAATTGCTGCAGCGATGGTTACGATTCATTGGCGGGTTACTGAGGAATCATAAAAGAAACTATAAGTTATATTTTGATCTCAAAAAATCTTTCCTCTCAGTGAACGTAGTGCGTAAACTAAAAGCAAGTAAACACAAAGAAAAGGTGGAGATTCGAGTAAAGAGGAGGGAGGAGAATGTGAGAAAAAAGAAATACGAATAAACTCAAGACAATTTGTTATTTCTTGAACTGTCTGATATCATGATACCTTTGTTCTTGACGTTAATTGAATCTAGGAGTACCTCGAAAAAGTCATCGGTTTTTTTCCACGAAAAGTGTAGAATTTATTATTATAAAAGCCGGAGATGTCAAACTGGTAGTTAGAATTTTCGGCATCGTGTTAAAACAATAGAGAGGGATGTGTATACTTAATTACTTACTACGTAAAACGTTTGTCGAGTGCCCGAGTGAGAGCTTCCGCGCTCACAGACAGGTAGTAACGACTTGACGCAGGTCGCGAAGCGAACGTGAGAGGATGAATCACGTGGACAGAGAATGGATGAATGGACGGCTTAGACGAACGGGCTGTGCTGCCAGATTCCACGTAAAATATATACAAACTTCTCATAAGACTTAGTTTATTTAGTTAATTTTAGTTTATTCTTAGCTAAATTTGGCAACACTGTGGACGGGCGAAGAAACACCGATACGGAGGACCCTCGAAGAATCATACACATACAGCATCATGGAAAAAGTGACAAGTGCATGGAAATCCACTGATTCGGTTCTTTGACGCACCTATTTGTTTTGAGCTGGAACTTCCTCTCTTATTTCTGAGAGGGGGAGGGGAGGGGGGTATCTCAACGCATAAAACTCTACATGATTATTTTGATTTTAGGCGAATTTTACAATTCAGATCAAAGAGCCATAAATTTATCTATAGTGGCGGTTTAATGAGTGATCTGCGTGAACACCATGGGGGATTTTTAGGTTAGGAAGCGAGTAATTTGTCCATTTGTTTCCGTGTATTTTGGTGCGGCGCGACGAGCAGTGAATCGGAACATGCTTTGATCCCAAGTTTAAGGTATGCTCATCTGACTTCGCGCCACAAATTCAGTGGCGCGCAGTTTAAAATCACTGCAGGCAAGATAGCCGACAAAAGCAGAAAACGTATACTCTTTGCAGAAAACTTATTCTCTTTGCAGAAAACATTTGCAGAAAGCATCCCAATGTTTTCTGCAAATAGTATACGTTTTCTGCTTTTTTTTCTGCAGTGATTTTGAACTGCGCGCCACTGAATTTAAGGCGCGAAGTCAGACCATCTTAATCTATGATCTTGCTTTGATCCACTGTGCGACTGCGCGTCGCTAGCCTAACCTAATCCTAACCAAAACACACGGGAACAAATGGATAAATTACTTGCTTAAACCTAACCTAAAAATACCCCATGGTGGTTACGCACCGCCACTCTGTATAAATGTATATAGCTCGTTGATTCGGATCGGGTGAAGATTGAACGTTGTTTGGCAACGATGCGGATGACACCGATGCAGTACCTTAAACTCAAAATTTGTGCCGTTTAGCACCGCGCTAAAAAAAATCGTGTAAAGAGCGAGATTTTCAGACAATGCAAAAAAAATAACTGGTCGTCGAGAAAACAATAAAAGAAAATCCTGGCTCTCGTGCGCTATTAAATTATTTTCCTGTCCTGGATCACGTGACCACAATATCATCCAATCAGATTGGTCACTCTATAGTCATGTCACGTAATCTTTGTGTTCGTCGTTTGCACGTGTGCATATTGCATGGATGTAAGTACTGCCAGCCATAGAGACGTTAGACGCACAGAATTAGTGTTGGATCTACGAAATACATATATATCTTGCCTTTTCGTTTTACATTGCACTCGAGAGCTTGGCGCATGCGCATAGGTTACTCGCAGTGTTGCCTGATTTCAGAGAGTGAAAAAACCAGGGCTGCCGTTTTGCGTAGAATCAATGCTATTTTTTCTAGTCACCGATGATTTCACCGGTTGAGAAAAGATTACACAGTTCAGTTCAGTGTATGACTGTAATGCACGAAAATACTCTGTTCTGTAATCTTTCCTTAATCGGTGGAAACTCCGTTGATTAATTAAAATATCCGCAAGTTTTTTAAAGTCATCGACGACTCCACCGGTTGAGAAAAGATTACAGATGCGAGTATTTCAGTTTATCATATAGTCATGCTCTGAACTGAACTGTGTAATCTTTTCTCAACCGGTGGAATCATCGGTGAATTGAAAAATAGCATTGATTCTACGCAAAACGGCAGCCCTGGAAAAAACAGTCTAAATTTTCATTGCAGTGCGAGGTGGTTAAACTGAACAGTTTCAGAACTTTTTTGGGAACAACAAACACCAAAACATTGCTGATCAATCAATGCAATGGTGAGTCTCGGCAATCTCAGCGTTGGGATTTCTTTTTGTATCTGTTTTGCGCGCATGAAGGTGCGGCAGAGTGGTGGTTCGTAAAATTCGATGTATCGATGTCCACTGCAGTTAAAGCTAAAGAAATTTATCGATTTCTTGGGGGTTCAAGTGTACCCCCTGACGAACGATACTTTTCTATTCTTTTAAACGGAGTGGACATCGATATATCGCATTTCACAAGCCACCACTGAGGAGCGGTGATCCAATAGATCCAATTCTTCTGAAAATAATATGATAAATGGGTGGCTTGTAAAAAATCAGCCCTGATCACCGTAAAATCACCATCCGAAATGCGAGACGATTACGATTACTTGGTAATCGTGTAATCGATTACCACCCCCATTTGCCCAACTCTGAAATGTAGGCAACCTTATTTTCATGTTCACTCCGATTTTCACTCGAGATTTTTTTGGCCAATGGGGCTCTTGCAAACTTTTCCTATGAGCAAATAAATAGTCCAATCTTATGTAGAGACCAGCAAAAATCACGAAAAATCACACTTAGAAAGTCTAAAATTCAGTAATAAACTCACATAACTGCTATAACGGCAAGATGGTAATGGTGGTTCAACGCAGGTATCATGGGAGATTCCTGTCTATTATGTCACTTTCTCTATGGAAACACATGTCTCAATTTAGATAGGAATCTACTATGATACCTGCGTCTCTCCGCCATTCAGTCCGATTCTGAGAGTGAATTTCGTGATTTTTTATAGTGTGTTTTTATGCAAGAATCAACTCTTCAATCCCCTACAGCAAAAGTTTGCAAGAGCCCCATTCCTAATCGTGTAATGTTAAATTTACGGAGATTTCCCTGAAAGTTGCGGCAATGCTGCATGCGGGGAGACGAGATCGAAGAGAGATCTCCTCCAGTTTTGCACCATTCACCTTTTTGCTTGGGTTGACGGCACAACAACGCGTGAATGATATGAATAGGATATTGTAGAGTAGACTGCGGTGTAGAGTATATGCATTGCCCAGTCCCATGGGCCATGGCTCATGCGACTCAGAGGCTTTTTTCCGACTTCTTCAGCAGCTTATCGACATCGATGGCTAACCGATTGTTGCGGTTGCGCTGATGGTTGCTGCTCGCGATGACATCGGTCCGAAGAAGAAGTTGGAAGTTGGAAGGCAGAGTCGAACAGAGCTTCGCAAATAAACGCGAACACAGCGAACAAGATTTGTAAGAGCTGCTGTTCTCTGTTTTCTCAGTTGGCAAAAGGTAAATTCTGAAAATGTATACCTATATACTCAGGAGCAGCGAGCAAGTATGAAATGGAGGACTGCTTCTGGCCGTCAGTCGCCTCGCGCGACTGGCCTCCACACCCGTGGCCGCAATTCACCGCACAGAGGGCCGAGTGGCCGATATTGAATTGACAGAAATTTGAAGAAAAAAAATAAAAAATAAAAAAAAAAAAATAATGAGCACTCTCGAAAATTATACTTGGATGAATCAAATAGTATTGGAAAACAGCCATCGTGAGATTTACCATAACTTGGTTTAAATTCAAGAAAATTGTGAAATTTACGTTTTCCATGGGTTGAGTTTAAGACAGTTCGGTTTATTTTTAACCAACACTGACAAAAATCAATTGTTAAAGCAATAATTCAAAATTTACTGGATTAACACAAGTTGAAAGTTGCTAAATCAACCAGGGTTTTCTGTTAAGTTAACAATTTATTTTTTGAGTTTACAAAAATAGTTGTTAAATCAACCACATATATATGGTGTTCTTTTAACAAAATAGACATTGTCAATTTAGTAATTTGAAATAGTTAAAAAAGTACAGAACTTATCCCAATTAGTTGATCTAACAATTCAGCTTGTTATATCAGCAAAATAAATCGCCGATTTTACTTAATAATTTGTTATTCCAGCATAAAAATTGTTATTTTTACTATTTGATTTGCTGGCTGGGCAAAGTTAGTTGTTAAGCTAACAAAATGAATTGCTGATTTAGCATTTGAATTGTTAATATAACAAAATTATAGGTTGATTTAGCAAATCATTTTGTTCTGTACTTTTTTAACTATTTATTTTTTTCAGTGAAGACATCATGGATTCAAACCAAGGAAAACAAAGAATTTATATTTTCTTGGACTGTCATATATTTAAACCAAGTTATGGCGAATCTTACGATGTCTATATTTTTAGCGAGAATTTTGATGAATGATTCAAAGACCACAAGCAGCATCCGCAAACGATTTTGGACAAGTACTTCTTCATCCACGCTACATTAGCGCTAAAGTCAAAATACTACGTTGGGTATAAAACAGGTCACTTGATTTTTCACCTGTTTGAAGGACAGCTATGTTAATTTCAGGATGATAATAAGGTGTTGTTTCTAGAGGAAAAAGTGTTGAGCATATGGGCTCTTATTAAACGTTCCATATTTGTTATAGATCTTATAAATGGTCTTTTTTCACCAGTCACAAAAATTCTATACCTATACTCACTCGTATATCGCAGTCAAAAATTTATATCTTCCACAAACAGCTCTATATGTTTAGTTTTCAAAAGCAGCCAATGGTTTGTATAGATTTTATGGACAGTCTATATTTTATCGCTTTTCTACAATCAGTTTTTATAGTTGCTCTGGCAAAAATGATCCAAATAGGTCCATAAGACCCATAATGAATTCCCTATACAGATTATGGACATGTATGGATCTGTAAGGACATTAACAAGTATATACCCATACAATATGAATTATGAATTTTTGAGGAAACGCACATGCAACCTTTGTTTCACTCGTGGTTTTCCTAAAGAACTCCTTAATTCATCGCCAAGGGTTTTTTTTTTTTTTTTTTTTTTTTTTTTTTTTTTTTTTTTTTTTTTTTTTTTTTTTTTTGTAACTTTCACGATGCTATCTATAAATTTGCAGGTTTCAAGTCTTCCGGATGGTTTTCTTGCCAGTCTTCATCCACTGTGCGGTAAAGCGACGGAAAGTTGGGGCGCGGGAAGGTGTCCGATCGTAGTCGCGCGAGCAAGAGAGCTAACAAAAAATTTGCATTCTGCAATCACAAATGCGTAACGAGCTTTGATTAGTCACCGTCGGACACATCGCGGCCCATCGGACAGACACATTGGACACATCGCGCCCCATCACAATAAAAACATTCGACAGAGGAACACGGACGGGACGGCGAGGCGGGTAAAGGAACGGGGGAAAATTGATTGGATGGAGTCGGAAGAAAAATGAGACCCATTTCACAGTTGCCAAATTGGAGACCGGTTTTATTTTCACAATTTACTCTCTCACGACGATTCATGCGCCTTTTTCTCTCGGCGGCGATTATACAGGGTCGGGCAAAAGTTATGTGAATCCCGTTAATGGCGCTCTTGACAATATTTTATTTGGGTGAATGGCGTGGCGTAAGAGTACTTATTTACATCAAAAACCTAGCCAAATATTTTTGCGGGTTCTTGAATATTTGAAAATCGATTTTTGTTAATTTTCCAATAAGTCTGTTGCGTACTTTTGCTACATCAATATAACTCATTGTTTCTTACGGGAAATGGGTCTGTTGCAAACTTTTGCCACAACGATTAAAAGAGTTTCATAGAATGTAAAATCGGCTGAAAAGTCCATCGGTGGCATCAGAAAGTCATAAAATGCAATAATAAACTCACAAGAGGCGTTTAATGAAATCCAAGATGGCGGAGAAATATCGAGCAATTTGAACGTATGCACCACGAACATCCAAGGATAGCCAACCTCACAATATCGATCACAACCAATCACAACGTAAACAAACACATAACCTCTACCTCCAGTGAGGTTGTTAAAGTTGGCCATCCTTGGATGTTCGTGGAGCATGCATACGAATTGCTCGATATTTCTCCACCATCTTGGATTTCATTAAACGCTTCTTGTGAGTTTATTATTGCATTTTATAACTTTCTGGTGCCACCAATGGACTTTTCAGGTGATTTGACATTAGATTAAACACTCTAAATAGTTGTAGCAAAAGTTTGCAACAGACCGATTCGGCGAAAATAACGATGCGCACATTAAAAACTTTCAAATTCCACTCATTAACTCAGAAAATACCTTCCATTTCAAACAATCCACGCTACACTAGACACTATATCACCGACTTATAACTACATAGATTGGAACCATCTCGTTTATGTAAACATGAACAGAACTTACAAACATTGGAATATTTCGTTTAGATGCGTACATTTCTTATATTATTTTGTAATCTTTGATAAACCGAAAAGACCAGACAGCAAATGCAGCTTATATTTCACGTATTAAGAAAGAAATTCCATCATTTTGTAGTTACGATGTTGTTTAGTTATGCACAGTGGTTCCGTCTATGTCATAGTATGCCGGTGAAAATAGTGTCTAGTGTAGCGCGGGCTGTTTGAAATTGAAGTGATTTCCTGAGTTAATGAATGGATTTTGAACGTTTATAATGTGCGCATCGTTATTTTCGCCGAATTTTATAGAAGAATCAAGGTTCTATATTACTGTAGCAAAATTATGCAGCAGACCCATTTAAACTCGAAGCTCCTATTGCGCGATATATATGGTTGGAGAAGGCGTAAAAATGAAGAATGTTGGCACAAACCAAAGGTCGATTTAGCATTTTTTCGCCTAGTTATTGAAGTTTATTTTATAAAAACGGCTTGACTTAAAAATGTTCCTGGATAAAAATGTGAAACATTGTGCAAGTTTTTATTACAGAAACTATCTCCCTTGAAGTTCTTTTTCAACCTCATTTTTTTTTGGTTTTGCCGGGTTTGCCCGGAATGTATTTAAAATTACTTTTTTTTTATTTATCAATTGCCTGAATTTGGATATTTTTTCTACGCTACTTTTTAATGAGTTATAGAATGGTCTTAAATGCATGAGATAAAAGAAAAAATGTTGGTATAAAAGTGAAGTGCATACCTTCAAAAATATCACCCAAAATGTCAAAGGGATTCACCAACGCTTGTTCGTGATGGAAAATGTTTACTTATTAATAATAGACCACCGAGCGGTGAAAAATAAAGGGTGACTTGGACACTCACTTCCATGATGCCCTATTGACAGTAGATCAACTTTGGGGTCCTGACGCATCTAGTACGCTATATAGGGCGGTTACTTAGCACTAAGGAACCGTAAATATATATATTTTTTTTTTTTACGAAATTTTAATTTTGGGTTTTTGGCCAGGTTTTTCAGGCTAATACTCCTACGTGTGGCGTGGCGTAGGTGCTGTATCCAATGTAATATGACGGGGAGAAAACGACAGGGCAAATAAATAAGTCTAAATTCACGTCCGAGGGATAAAATTTGACTCAAAGTTTGGAATAGTGTAGCCAGGTATGTGTATTATGTATCCAGTAAGCTAAGGAAAGGCCAAAAAAACGTTGGCAAAAAAGGTTAGAAAAATTAAAGAAGGATTACTTTTCATATTCTTTACACTCGTTTCCTACAGAGACTCTCTCACCAGACACCATACATTGTTGCGGTGCAGTGCAAAAACCAATAACCTCGGTCTTGCCGCTGGCAATCAAATTAGTGTTCCGTTGCTGGAGTTGTGAACGCGCTTATTTTTAAATGCTGCCTCACGTATGTTTTTTTTTTTTAAGGGGAGGGGGGCTTATGTAAGCATACCGATTTACTAACCTCTAAGATAACAACTATAACAATTGACTGCAGGGTCATCGATAAAAGTCAAAATATTCCAAACTGTTTACAACAGACTTTAGGCAGGATTTTAAATTTTCTTCAACTTCAACGCAACTATAAAATTTTAAAGATATTGCTGTGCTATTTTAACAAAACGGCATCCAAATAAAATATAAAAATCTTGGTTTTGTAAAAAAAAAAAAAAAAAAAAAAAAAAAAAAAAAAAAAAAAAAAAAAAAAAAAAAAAAAGGAACTAAATATCTATCCTAACGTTAGGTAGTGCTCATAAACCTATCAATTGAGTGATTCAAAACATGACATGTTTACTCTTCGAACGAAATTTCACTTAAAGTGAAATAACTCTTTTTATGTCTTTATTTCATTTCTTATGGTGTGCGTGCAGTCAAGTTGCCCGAGAATTTATTTGTAATCTCCATGCGTTTCGGCAAGGAGTATCAAGTTTCACACGTGCTACAGTTGAAACATCTCCTTTGAAGTACTTAAAAACTCAAACCGCAAGAAAAACGTCCACCGAAAATTTATGGACTTGCCGGGAGTTACCTTCGAGAGAGTAAGCGAATCATATAATAATAAAACATCCAACCGACGCAAGAAATATACTCACACTACAACTGCATGCTACTTCAGTATTTTTTAACCTTTGCATTAGTGAATAGAAATCATTCATTTTTAATTTTCATCGTTATTTAGCTTCGTTACTCCTTAGAAGTCCATATTTTGTTTTCAAATTTTTTCGAAAATGAGGCTGAAATAGAGAGACTTTAATTCGATGAGTGCACTGAAAAAAAAAATGTGCAGAATTCAACTATTTTATTGTTAAAAGTATGAACACCACTTAAAAACTGTTAGTTTGACTGTTTAAATTAGTTAAATTAACTCCGTGCCGTGTCAGTTCAACTATTTTTTAACTATTTTAAATACGTAGTCAATTTAACTAATTTGAAGTGGTGTCCATCATACTTTTAACTAATTCAGCTCTTTTTTCCAGTGTGTTGGTGGTACTCTGTATCAATTTATCTCTTTTCCCCTACACCAATAAGTATAGTTAAATGAACTATTCATGTCATGACGGTCCGTAACGTAGACCTTAATTCATAGCTGTTACGTCATGGGATAGTTTGTCAAAATGTTTTACGTCCAAGAAAATTCTGTCCATTCATGTAACCCAAGAATTTTCTTTCCCAAAATGTTTGACTAATGGCCTTTTGGTCTAATTCTAATTTTGCACCTATTTATAAATTATGTCCAATATGTCATGAAAACAATCGAACAAAAACTTCTTTTCGGACAACAATTTCAGATTCAATTTTTACTTTGGACTTTTCGTCTCTTTCGGACGTCTTCAAAATTTTTCTCGTAAAATGTTTAAATAAACGGAAGTAAAAGGTCAATAACATTGAAAACAACATTTAGAGGAAGCGATTGGTTTTAAAACAAAGTATATTCATTTTGCGACTATTTCATGACTGAGCAGCTTTCAAGTGTTTACATCCGAATCTGATGCGCACCTAATTTTACGAATTTTTTCTAAAAAAAATTAACTAAATCCAAGTTTTTTTTTATTGAAAGAAGTCATGTAAAATCTGAGACAGTCATATTTTTTTAGAGCTTAAAAAAAAAAAAAAAAAAAAAAAACAAAAAAACAATCGTGCAAATGCTGCAATGGATATTGCTCGGTTTGAAATTAAACGATTCATTCGTCCTAAACACGAAACCGCAGCTGTTATTTACATATTTTGGTCGAATAATGCCCAATACAGTTTTTCTAAATTGGTGCATGGGGTTTCCATCTCTCCAAAACAAAAAAAAAAAAAAAAAAAAAAAAAAATGCATGTAACGGCAACACTGCGCAATACTGGTTAGGATGTTAAGGACTTTAGTTTTTTCAAAGACATCAGGTCAGAATTGTAGAATTCCCAAAACGAATCATTCTGAAGAATAGAATCGTATACATGAATTGAATCAAGAGAAGTATTATTTATTCTTGGCACCAATTTCGCGCAAGATGCGTGTGTGTGCACATCGAGTGCAAAAACGCAAATTGGAGTCAGCTCGATTGTAGCCAGCGACCTCTAGGTTTGATTTACGAGAATGATCATCAAATGAAAAACGATATAACATAAGTGCAGGGAATACAGGAAGGATCGTAAAATCACCGGCATCAAACCGGAATTGAAAATCGTTCATCGTCAAGTTTTATTTGAGTTTGCCAGCGGCGTCACGTGTTGTGTGGCAACGTTGCTATTTGGCCAGTTAAACCCTTGCAAAATATCGATTCGAGAGACTATATGCTTTGTAAACCGACGAATATTTAAACTATTTTTATGCGTTTGAATGTATATAATTCAGCGTTGCCAGATTCCACGCGACGCAACACTACTTTCTTTCAGAGTGATGACTACGTCATTCAAGTGGGATGACATTCAACGCTTGATCAATGATCATGGATTGCGATTCTCCGATATATCAACCTCTCCTCCACATAACGCATGAAAAAGAATCGACCCGTAGTAGGCTATTCAATTGAGCCTCCAATCCATCGATACTTTAGTGTTTATTCAAATGACACAGAAAACAAACTGTAAGCGAATTTTTCTGGAGCCGTCTCAGCTTATTTATCAGTATTTTTGCTTTCGTTAAATAAAATCAGAGTGATGCTAGACCAGTGGTGTCGCGTTCCATCTGGCAATAATGCAACTGCTCCATTTAAACTCCTTAAATATATTGAATTTTCCTTGTGCACTGTGTACCCCCTGAATTCGATCTTTTACATAAGTTTAAATGGATAGAATACATTGTTGCCAAATTGCACGCGACGCCACTGTGCTAGACTGACGGAAAGAAAGAACACAAAAATCGCTCCTTAAATTCAGACAACTTTTCTTAAAACCCAAGCTGACAACAAGACTCGACTAGCTGACTTGATTCATATTGTCTTAGTCTTAAAGTTGGAATTGAAGTACATCAGATTTAAAGCTTTGACCTGTACACTTTAATGGATGAACCATAGGGTCACAAGGCCCTTGACCAGAGACATGTCATCCGTTGCCAAATTTTTCAGTAAGCAATATCATAAATCTCTTCCGCAGCTGAATTCAGCTGAACATTCCAAAATTTTGAATTTATCAGTCTTTTTGGTAAAGAGGCGATATTTATCAAAGGAATGAACCGCATCACGCGAGGTGTATATTCTGTACAAAAAACAGGTTACAAATCTTGCCGTTGTTCGAAAAGGAGATAAATTCCATAGAAATTTATTTAACTTTAAAACGCACTTTAATGTTGAGTTAGATTTAAACATGTTCTGTCCATTTGGCAACTATGCGCTAATCCCTCCCTGCTGATTCACGAACACACTCATGCTGCTTAGTCGAATGGTCACAGTAAGGGGTCATTTTTATTAACTCGTAAAAATCATATTCAAGCCCGAACTCATTATTTTATCTTGTATTAAACATACAAGATAAAAAATAAAGCATAAAAAGAGAGCACAGATCTTGCTTCTTTCTCCCTCCCTCTCCTTGTACAGTTGTTTACCTATTTAAGAATGTATTTTCTCGAGCTCCAGATCCGGGCTGATAACCCGATATAATGAAGATATACTTTTGAAATGAGTATTTTGACAGACATTTTTGCTGTCCAGTGCCTGATGATTTTCCCTTAATAATGAAAAGGAAATGTTCGCTTATTTGATTTAATCTTGATGACCCTGTAGATGATGTTAGATTCAGCGCTGTTAGGTCCAAAAACATCACTATACCCTAAAAGTCACTGCAGAATGATCCTAAATTACTTTGAACCTATTGACCACAGAAAGATAATTGAATTAGAATTGAGTTAGAATTTTTTTAATGATACCGCGTGGAACTACCATATTTCTGCTGGAAAAAAGGGCGAAAATCAAGAGTCGATGACTTCTGAGCTATCGTGCACTTGTCGTAGAGATTGAAAGGATTTGGAATGGAATCGAACTCATTGTAATGACAACAGCCATAAGAATAACAAGCACTCGATATAGCGACTTGACAATAATATTATACGATATAGGCTCCTCCATAATCTCCCACCTGACTTTTCCTGACAACTGCCAGAATCTTTTTGAGACCTTTTTATTAGAATGGGTCTGTTGCAAACTTTTGCTACAGCGCTATAGAGTGATCAATCTCATGTAAAATCGCGTGAAAAGTCCATTGGTGACAGCAGAAAGTCATAAAATGCAATAACAAACGCACGAGAGGCATTTAACTGAAATCCAAGATGGCGGTAAAATATCGAGCAACCTGTATGCAAGCACCATGAACATCCAAGATGGCCAACCTCACACTCACAAACATCGATCACAACCAATCAGAACGCAAACAAACTCATAATTTCCGATACTCTGAGATTGGTAACGTTGGCTATCATGGATGCTCACGGTGCGCGTGCACACAAGTTGCTCGATATTTTACCGCCATCTTGGGTTTCAGTTAAACGCCTTTTGTGAATTTAATGCTGCATTTTATGATTTTTTGATACCACCATGGACTTTTCACGTGATTTTACTTAATATGTATAACACTCTATATCGCTGTATAGCAAAAGTTTGTAACGGACCTATTCTAGCCTATGGAACAATTTTTTCCGTGTGCAGACGACGGACATTTCGAAACGAAAAATTGTAGAGTGAGGGGGAGGCGGGTCCTTAAAAATCAGAAATAAACGCTGACGCCTTTTTTTTTTTTTTTTTTTTTTTTTTTTTTTTTTTTTTTTTTTTTACGATTTCGTGCCATCGGCCCGTACACTTCTTCGCGACCGGCTGACAAATTGATTTCATGTCAAATCAAAAGGCGAAAGTATAAGAATCCGTGAGCACGGGACAAAATTGCGTCGAACGAAAGTCGCTCGAAGCTGCGCGACCGCTTCCTTTTAAAGCCAAAGCAGTGCTTAAACTGATGAGCGTTCGGTCCTGTTTAACGGACGGTAACAATAACTTGTGATTTCTAGATCGCCCCCCTCCCCCTCCCTCCGGTGCCTTACCGTAATACTGTACATGGAGAGTCGACTGATTGATAGTTCTACCGAGGGAGACAGAGAGAGAGAAAAAAAAGAGGAGAGGAGCTCGAGAATTACTGTGAAATGTTCTTAAAACATCTGTTGTGATCTTCCGGAGCCCCTCTTTCTTAAGCCGTGATACTTGCTACTTAGAAAAAGCAAACCTGCTGTTTTGTGAGCCCTTCTCGATAAGAGATCGCCTTATAATTAGAAAAATAGCGGACAGGAGATTAAAAAAAAAAAAAAAATCTATCATTATTGTTGATGAGGTGCAGAAAAATAGCTGGGCTAGTCTGTTACCTTTATATACTTGATTACAAAGTATTGAAAAAAAATTCGGAGAATCGTAGCTGCACGTGGCTTCTACTTTAGACTTGAAAAAAAAAAAAAACAAAACAAAACAAAACAAAAAATTGACGGTGAATTTATTCCGTGTAGTCGGACTGGCGATTGAAATCGTTCTGTGAATTAATACTGCTGAAGTTCAAACACTGAATTCTAATAATTTCGTGATTGGTCTCAAATATTACTTTCAACAACGTAAATGTTATTGTATAAAAATGTATGGGAGACGCAATTTTTGTTTTTGAGCTGATCATCGCAATATTGGTTCATACCTTAGCGGTTATTAGACCTCATCATACTGTGCTGCCGTTTTGCGTATAATTAATGACATTTTTTAACTCATCGATGATTCCACCGATTGAGAAAAGATTACACACTTCAGTTCAGTGTATGACCTTACTGTACGCAAAAACACTAATCTGTAAACTTTTCTCAACCGGTGGAGTCGTCGATAGCTTTCAAAAACTTGCGGATAATTTAATACTTAAACGGAGATTGCACCGGTTCAGAAAAGATTACACATCAGAGTATTTTCGTGCAGTACAGTCATTCACTGAACTGAGTGATGTAATCTTTTCTCAACCGGTGGAATCAGATGCATCGAAAAATATACCATTGTTTATTATACGCAAAACGGTAGCTCTGCCAGCATATCAAAGAGTAAAACAAGAGTCAAACTTGAATGGACATATGGCCTGCGTGATGAAAACTGATACAAGCGAAAATGAAAGCTCTGATTTGCTGTTGTTGCCTGTGTTCAAATTTTTTTGACATGGAAAGTAAAACGGAATTTTTGTTCCAGACCGATCCATTTCCTAGTTGATCCGTTTTTGAATGGATCGCTTTGAATTGCTCAAGAAAATTACGTCACTAACCCTAATCTAGCAGTCCTTTTATAACACAAGAGAGTCCAAATGGGAGTAGAGAGAGAACGGCAGATTCCTGGATCCGCCAATGGTGTTTGCTGTAGATTCGAAGGAAACAAGAGGAACCCAAGAAATAGATAACAAGAATAACTATTCAATAAAGAGGCGTAAGTTGCTAGGAGCTAGCAATAGCAAAACAAGTTGCAATCTGATCAAAAGCACTACCTGTGATCAAGCTAATGTTAATGAAAATATAACCTAAAAATGCACCCGAAAATTGATTTATTTATTTGATTTTGGACGATTGACGACTTCTGAAGTGTCTTGAAACGTTCTTCCGAGCGCATAGAATCCATTTGCATGAACATTTCAACAGTATCAACGGACTTACTTCTTCGTCACAAAAACCGAAATGTAAATGTCAGTTAAAATTTCTTCTTAAGGGGAGACTAACATGGGTTTCGGCACAGAACAATACAATCAGAATTATGGAAACTCCCCAGAAGAGCTAAACGGAAACATTTTTTCGGTCTATTCTTGTGACTTTTTTTAAGATGGTGGACATATCCGTCTCTGTCTTTCGCATTGCTTTGCATATTAAAACAATTGCTTTGCATGAGGATTGTTTCAATATTTCTTAAGATTCCGGACCAGAAAATAATGCTTCAAAATGAGCCAAAGATTCTATTCTGATTGTAGTATTCTGTGGTTTCGGGTTTGTTTTGAGCGTTCGGCCATGATGGAAAGTCACTAGTTAGGGTCGTTGAGGATGACGTCATCTCTAAAAAACCATATATTTCTGTGGCAGAGTACGTACCCAAAAGACCCACTCCTGCCCGATCCAAAACATGAATGACATGACACGTAACACAACGTGACGTCACATCATAAACGATCAATTATGCATTTACTCCATCTCTCTATTTTCAAGAATAAAACGAAGAAACAGGTGATCAAATCAACCCAACCATCTGGTTGTTGGTTGCACCAATCTCGGTTATATTCTCGCGGATTCATGGATTCTCCCGTGGGAGTAGGCATCATATGTTTACGTATATATAGATATAGGTATACATCATCCATCTCATTCTCGCGGTGCATGGCGCAAAAGCGCCTGAAGTGCGGAACTTGATGTTTCATAAACATATACGAATGGATCCTCAACTGCGCATGCGCGAGAGCTCTCGGAACAATATGCTCATTCATTGAGAAAACGTCTTGAAACAATTAGTTATTCAATGAAAATTACCACGTCTTTATTAATCCTGGGTTGATTATTATTTTCTTATTCTCCGGTTTGAGTATAGAGTACATCTTTATTGCCCTCCCCCTCTTTAATCACTTCCATCCATCTACCTCTTTCTATTCTCTCTCTCTCTCTCTCTCTCTCTCTCTCTCTCTCTCTCTCTCTCTCTCTCTCTCTCTCTTCTCTCTCTCTCTCTCTTCTCTCACTTCTCTCTCTCTCTCTCTTTCTCTCTTTGTCTGCCCCTCTTTTTCTCTTTCTTGACTCTCTCATTTATCAGATTATAGTCAATTCGAAACAGTGTTTCGTCATTGAAATGGGATTGGTTTTTGCGTAGGCTTTTTTTTTTTTCTTTTTTTCTCTTTCAATTCTCGTCTTGCGGACGCGACGCGCGGATAGTGAGCAACAGTTGGCACGACTGGATATGATTATTAAATGATTAGCTATTTAATTGGTCCCCCTTCGCCCGGTTTCTGTGTCTGCAAAATGCTCTCAACTTTGAAACTTTCCAAAGCGGAGAGAACGGGAATGATGATGGGAGAGGAATATATTTCTTGAGGAGATCTGACTTGAGGAGGAGTGAGATCGGAGCGGTTGGTTTCGCGTCAGCAGTCCTTGATAAGTCATAAGCCATGAGGCCAGAGGATAGATCGGAGTTGTATACAGTATAGAGTCAGCATAAAATCATTGACTTAAATCCAAAGGGTACAAGAAACGTTAAGGTTTATCTCGTAATTAATTCTTCATCTTGATTTTTCCCTGCGTCTTATGAAATTAAACATTTTTTGTTTTTATATATGTCGCAGGCAAACCGCAATCGGCTTGCACTTTGCCTAGACAAAGAGCAATCTGATTATTTACTACCAGAAAAAATTAAGCTTAAGGGGGTATCCTATCCAAAAAATTTTTTTCACCAGTTAACCTCCAAAATTTCTGAAATTTTGGCAATGGAAAAGCACATTGAAATCAGGCAACCCTGAAATTTTTGTTGTGGTGGTTGCATACCTGCCCCTGAAATCTAATAATAAGCAGAAAAAAAGGTAGTTTACAGGAAAGTTGCTAGAGCCTGATATAATTGCTCTATCGACTTGTTCTTTGGCTCAAATGATGCAGAATTAGATTCTCTGTGATCTGTTGGAGACAGATTTTTTTTTTTTCAATGCTTAGTTGCCCGGGTAAGAATTTTTCAATGGCAGCTATTTTTTTTAGCTTACTTTTTCTCTTTAAACTTCAATTTGAAAAAAATATTGAGGGTAGGTTAAAAATCTGATTCCAACAGATCACAGATAATACAATTTCGAACATTAAAAAAAAAATGAAGTCTGTAGCTCAATTAGGGACTGAGATATCAACTTTCCTGTGCGGCAAAACAGGGGAAGATTAACATGCTCTAAAAATGGAAAAAGAAAATAACAAACATTTATTTTTTGATCACCATAGATGTGTAAATTATTGGCGCATGACTTTAAAAAATTAATTAAAAATATTCTTAAGCCTTTAAAAAAAAAAAAAAAAACCAAAAATATCACGTTCTTCACGAGGATGTCCTGAACAAGAAAAGTCAAAAAAGTCAAAATCCCCAAAAATTGCTAAAGTGACCCAAATTTAGGGTAGGATACCCCCTTAAGTGTAATATGGTGACGTACAAAATAATTATATCGAGATTGGATTTAGCTCATTCTAAAGCCAATAAGCTAATGATCGAACTGATACCCACAGAGTAAGTTTTTCTCAACGGGTTCTCTTTTTATGAACTTTTAAAGCGATTGAATACCGTGTTCAAAAACACTTAATTTAAAACACCGTAGGTCAAGAACTAATCAAAGTAACCCAAATCTGACGAAATCACCATTTGCGTAAGCTTTTTAGCTTTCATATGAGCCAAAGTAAATCTCGATACAATTATTTTGTGAGTCACCATTACACTTGATCTGAATTTTTTCTTTTAGTAAATAAGCGGCTTGCTCTATTGCTTAAGGGGAGTGGGACATCCTATCTCAACCCATGTTAAACCATCAATGTTTAAGGAACATTTTCTGAGGAATCACTCAACCGATTTTCAAAAACTTTAGCTTGTTTGATTCGTGTTGTTACCTTCTTCACTTTTACACGGGGTTTTTTGAAAATCTTGAATTTTGAGAATTTTACGATCTTTTGAAATTTGGTTCCAAAAATGCATTATTTTTTGGTACTTGAAAATTCACAAAAATTCAGGGAAACAAAATTTTGAAAAAAGCCCGTGCGAAAATATGCAGGGCACTATGACGAATCAAATGAGCCAAAGTTTTTGAAAATCGGCCCAGTGGTTGCTGAGAAAATGTACCTCTTGTGTGAAAAAACACAAACTCGGGGAAAACACAATTTAAAAATTCCGGAAAAAACACTTTAAATGCAAAATGCACTTAACACTGTTTTTCTTTTTTTAATGAAATTATTCTTACAGAGTAGACTACTCATCAAAAATAAGTGAACTTGGTCTTAAATTAAAGCTGATGATATATAGAACAACTTTAGCTGAAAAAACGAATTTTTAAAATTTTGACCGAAATCCATGTCCCACTCCCCTTAAGATTGCGATCTGTCTGCGACATATATAAAATATGTTATGATCCGTTGGAAACTTTCGCTGTGGTGATCCTCAGTTCAGATTTTAACATAAAATGAAACAAAGAATTTTTTTTTTTTTTTTTTTTTTTTTTTCCACCTGTAAACTGAATCTTTGGAAACTTTATGGAGACAAAACGGCGAACGCCCTGAAACTTAATTATGTATTTGGAGATTGGAATCACCAGAATTCTCTCCAGATTCCCACCCATTCCACAACTACAACAATAAATTCGGGTGATTCCAACCTCCAAATGCACCGTTTAATCTATGTATAGTATCTTGTTGTTTTAGTCGAGGAACCCGGTATAATTTAGCATTTTCGAGGACGTAGAATTCATAATCGCAAAAAGACCACATTAATTGTTTGCTTTAAGAGCCTAAATTTCCGTTCAAAAATGCGCTCATGAGGAATATCGCTCTACTAAAACAGACTATTGGCAAGTAGAACGAAATAACCAAAAACGCATCAAAATAATTCATCCACAAATATTACTCTTGTAATTTATTGTTTTGGATTCATCTTGTTTCCTTCAAATCTTCCTCCTCCTACAGCAAAAACCATTGGCGGATCCAGGAATCTTCTCTTCTCTCTCTACTCCCATTTGGACTCGTGTTAGAAAAAGACAGCTAGATTAGAGGTAATGACGTGATTTTCGCCCCTTCTTCTATCCTTTTCTACCACATGCGTGCGCTAATGGGGAAAAAGCTTGCAAGGAGCTCACTCGCACGTGTTTGTACTTGTATCAAAAGTTTGCAAGAGCCCAATTAAGTTATATAATGGGGCTCTTGCAAACTTTTGCTATAGCGGAGTGAAGAGTTTGATTCTTGCATAAAAACATGTAAAAATGACGGTGAGTACACTAAAAAAAATCACGAAATTCACTCTCAGAATCGGACTTGATGGCGGAGAGACGCAGGTATCATGGGAGATTCTTACCTAAATTGAGACGTATCTCTGTGTTTCCTTAGAGGCATTGACATAATAGACAGGAATCACAATATTGCCGTTATAGCAGTTACGTAAGTTTATTACAGAATTTTAGACTTTCTTAGTGTGATTTTTGTGATTTTCGCTGGTCTTTATCAGATTGAACTATATTTAATTGCTTATAGCAAAAGTTTGCAAGAGCCCTATTGTAAACTTTCTCAGCGCGACTTTCGTGATTTTCGCTAGTTTTTACATATAAGATTGGACCATTCATGTGATGCTTGTATCAAAAGTTTGCAAGAGCCCAATGGGTCTGTTGCAAACTTTTGCTACAACGATTGAGAGTGTTAAAACTAATGTAAAATCGCCTGAAAAGTCCAATGGTGGCATCAGAAAGCCACGAAATGAGATAATAAACTCACAAGAAGCGTTCAATGAAATCCAAGATGGCGGCAAAATATCGAGCAATCCGTATGCATGCACCACGAACATTCAAGGATAGCCAACCTCACAACATCGATCACAACCAATCACAACGTAAACAAACACATAACCTCTACCTCCAATGAGGTTGTAAACTTTGGCAATTCCTCGGATGATCACGGTGCATACATTCAGATTCCTCGATATTTTGCCGCCATCTTGGATTTCAATAAACGCCTCTTGTGAGTTTGTTATTGTATTTCATGACTTAATGATGCCACCAATGGACTTTTCAGGCGATTTTACGTTGGAATAACAACTTTTTATCGTTGTGGCAAAAGTTTGCAACAGACCCATTCATTTATAATTAAGCTCAGCTAAAAAATGCGAATAGACTTTTCTTTCTTTTCCGTCGCTTGCCCGCAACGAGCCATATATGCAGTAGCAACGAGCGGATTTCCCTATTTCTGCACACTTTTCTTTTTCTTTTTCTATTTCGCGCGCTCGGCGCATTACGTCACCGTCCGTAAATGTCTTTATTTCACCGGTGGCGTTAAACACGTACGCCACTTCGACGTCTGTGTCGGTCGGCCACCGTTATTAGCACTCCACTTCCCTCCTTCCTACTCCCTTCACCCTCCCTCCTCCCCCCTCCACCGGACCACCCATCTTATGCGTCCATTGCGTCGAAAGCCCAGAAGCCAAAGTCGCGACTTACACTCCGCCCGGCATGCGGCGGCATCGGGGCGCGAGCAGTTCAAATCATAAAACATAAGCAAACTGAAAGAAGTTTATTTATTCGCGCCTAAAATTACTCTCAACTATTTTTAGAAGCCCCATTTTCGTGGGCCGAGCCATTCCTAGAATCCACTCCCTCTCCCCCCACACTCTCCTCCTCTCACTCTCCTAACCCCGTTTCCACCCCCACCCCCTCCCCCTTGGATTTCTTCCTCTTTTCCTGTTTTCAAGCTTAAACTCTCTCTTTTTCTCTCCCTCTCCACCTCTCTCTCTCTCCCCCTATGCGTCTCCCCAAGCTTTATTTTCGCTCATTTTCACCGTATGATCGCATGTGCTTGGCACGTTTTTCGCTTTTAAAATTACCTGCGATGATATTCTTTTCGATAATTTTTCCTTTTTTGTAAATTTGTTCTTCTTTTATTTGTTTTAATCGAAAATATTATTATTTTCAAATTTACTTATCAGTGGCGTCGCGCGCAATCTGGCAACAATGCAACTGCTCCATTTAAACTCATTAAATATATCGAATTTTCCTTGTGCACTGTGCACCCCCTGAATTCGATCTTTTACATGAGTTTAAATGGATAGAATACGTTGCTGCCAAATTGCACGCGACGCCACTGTTTCTTATAGTCTTCGTATAAGCATGTATAAGCATCACGGAAATAATTAGCATACACTGTACTATTGACCAATTGCATTTGAGGTCTTGACACCTGCCAGAAAGTATGGTAAACTTTACCTGAGTAAGGTATGACTGAACCAGATATTGTTGAGAGTTAAGTGCAAGAGAAGGAGTGCCTAGTTGCAGGAAGAAAAATTAGAAGCTCGCTTAATTGCTAAAGTCGTAAATCTCCCCAGACTAGGTTTGTTCGATATTTTATAACATCCAATTTGTCACATATTTGACGACATAAAATAGGAGGGCCTCTTGGCTGGCCACTGTTGCTCTAGATCTGGTACCCATTCACCACTGATATTTCCACCAGAACTGCCTAACTTTTCTTTCTTATTCAAAAGCAACAGATACATTTTTTTTTTAACCAAAAGTTACACTTTACCCTAGGTTATAGATTAGAGAGGTATGCTCAATGCTCATCTGACATCGAGCCACAAATTCAGTAGCGCGCAGTTCAAAATCACTGCAGGCAAGATGGCCGACAAAAGTAGAAAACGTATACTCTTTGCAGAAAACACTGGGCTGCCCTCTGCAGGAAAGCAGAAAACATTCCAATGTTTTCTGCAAAGAGTACGTTTTCTGCTTTTGTCTGCCATCTTCCCTTCAGTGATTTTGAGCTGCGCGCCACTGAATTTGTGGCGCGAAGTTAGATGAGCATACCTACCTCTTTAATCTATAACCTTGCACTTTACCATACTCTACCGACGTTTACCATACTTTCTAAAAGGCCCCAAAATCTCTTATGCGTATGGTTAAAACTGTCTCGTTCTCTTTTTCCAGTGATGGTTATTAGTCTAAAAATTCCATGAAAAATTAAGGAGGTATCGATAGATGTTGCAAATAGCGTAAAATACTTAGTCCAATTCACATTAAACCCCTCAAAGAAAAAATTTAAAACAATGATCACTGGTGCTATCTATGGAATATTCTCAATAGTAGCAATCACGAAACATTTTTATTTGACGCACAAGGTTTTTTTTTTTTTTTTTTTTTTTTTTTTTTTTTTTTTTTTTTTTTTTTTTTAAATATATTAAAACGCTTTGAACGAAACTAAGAGGTTTTGCTAAAAAAAAATTCAAACAAATAAGAGAACACCAGACATTTTGTACAAGAGTATTCCTTATTGCCCCTTCTTCCGCAGCCTCTTTCTCCTAAATCAACACGATTTTAACGAGGTAACATTTCTGATCACCTTCTCAAATTGTATGCATATGAATATGACAAGGAATAGCCAACGATAGCGATATAAAATTGAATTGTTATTATCATTTTTTTGATCATTAGTTTTTTTTTTATTATTATTATTGTTGCAGTTATATCAATCCATTACCATGCAAACACGAGATGGGCATTTGCAATGTTAGGTGCAGGTTGTATACGTAATGTGCGCTTTACGTAAAGGAAATATTATTCATAAAGTAGTTCTCGATTCATTCGCCGGGATGCAACTAAGTCAAAAGAAAGAGATTTCTGACGATGCGGCGTTGCTCGACCTCCGCGGAAAATAGTCCTATTTTTTTTTTTTTTTTTTTATAAAAAAGTTAAAAAATAAGAAGAGGAAAATAATAACAGTTACTAAGCTTTGCAAAATACTGTTTAGCTGGTGAAGTCACTGTACCATTAAAATTGAGCCGTTCGATTCGTCAATTCAATTCTCTGGCTCAGTGAACCAATGTTCGATTGGACGGTTTAAATTTCCTGCTCGGTCTATTGGCGTCTGATTGGTGCATTTGAATAAGAAAACTGCTGAACATTTATATAACTTTGCTTGGAAAAAAATTAACTAGAGAGTATTAGACAGCTCGAAAATTGTCAAAGTAAACTGTAGCATAAAATGGTCACCTCAAATAGTTTAACTTTGTAAATTCAACAGCCAAAAATTGAGGTTTTTTTTTTTTTTTTTTTTTTTTTTTTTTTTTTTTTTTTTTTTTTGTAAAAAAGTTAAAAAGTAATAAGAAGGAAAAAATAACAGAATCAAATTAAAGATTTTATATGATGTCAATATATATGATTTAGTCAAATAGAAATTAACTGCCAAAAGCAGTAAGCAATAGTTTAAATTATTTGTTGGAAAAAAATTGTAAGATATAATGCGTAAGCAATAGTTTCAATATGTAGCCCATGTAAACAAGCGCAAAAATAAAAATTTAAAAAAAAAAATAAAAAATGCATAAAACTGGTAATAAAGAATTGAGATAAAATTTTGAAGCAGCGCGAAAGAAAAGAGGTAAAATTACGTCCATAAGGAAAAAAATTGCCATGGCACAGATTGTTTGATGTTGAATGAATCAACCCTAAAATAGTCTGATTATTTGCTGCATTCGGCAACAGCGCACGTTTGCACGGCTCAATGCATCTATTCAATTGGGTACAATTGTAGTTTTTTTTCAGAGCGTAGGTAAGTCTCGCAGCATGTGGACGGTAATAATAATCCAGGGTCATATTCGCGGCAATATCACTGCCAACTGGAGCGTTATAAATAGCATTAAATTATGGCTAAATTTTTAATTAATTTCACAAATCTAATTTTTATATGATTTGTGCTGCCCTAACTTCTTTTCCTAGCGCTCCTAAGGTTTATATCATCCTCTTCATACGATCAATTTCCTTTGACCAATTGACCATTACTTTTTCTCAAGATTTTAAATCCTGATTACGATTTTTGAAGCTACTTTTTACAACAGAATCGAATCGCCGTAGCGGCTTTTGAATAATCGATAATAGTTACTACCCCATTTGACCCTACGAAAAAATAACGATTGTTTGGTGAGTGATCGATTCAAACCCCTGTAAAATCAGTCATTTTTAACCCTTTAAACCCGAAACTGTTACAAACCCTTTTCTCACAAATTTAACTTTAATCTCAATAAATAGAACGAACTTTTCTCGTTTAGTTTGATGCACCTGGTGATGTTCTTTAAAAATACATTTAAAACCATGTTATAATTTGGTGGTACAAATTTGTACCGCCGCGCCAGTAGACAAAGGGTTAAAGGCTTATTAGAAAGAGCTATCGACCGCCATTGCGAAAAAAGGATTTACGTATTGGATAATTTTTTACTCCAAGAAACTTTCCTTCAATGGGGCTCTTGCAAAACTTTTGCTACATGGGATTGAAGAGTTGATTCTTGCAGAAAACCCCGAACGAAAAAAAAACTACGGTGAAAATAACCATGCGGACACCTGATTTTGGCATCTGCTAGATGTTATGGTAATGTTAACCAGAAGTATACTATGTTTGACTAGGTACTGGGTGGTGTTACCTGATTTCAATGTCGAATTTACTCAACGTTTCGGTAAATGTACCATACTTCTGGTCAAGTTTACCATAACATCTACCAGGTGCCAAAATCAGGTATCCGTATGGTTATTTTCACTAATCTTTTTTTTCCGTGCGTAAAAATGCGACGATATGTAAGTATATACTGAAAAATCACGAAATTCAGTCTGAAAATCGGCACAATGGCGATTCAACGCAGGTATCAAGAGAGATTCCTATCTAATTTGAGACATATCTCTGAGTTTTCGCAGAGAAAGTGAAAAATTGACAGGAATCTCCTATGATACCTGCGTTGAAGCGCTAATACGATCTTGCCCTTATCGCCGTTATGTGAGTTTATCATTGAACTTCAGACTTTCTCAGAGTGATTTTCGCGATTTCTGCGGGTCTTTATATCAGATTGGACAGTTTCTTTCCTTATAGCAAAAGTTTGCAAGAGCCCCATTCCTGTCAATAATTTGACGCATTTTCCTCAGTGCATTCCTTTTCACCATCTGAAAGCTAAACTTTCCTGCTCAGAGGATAGATTCGGAAATCTCAGCAACGCAGCTCCAAAGACGGGGCGCCATACTCGCACCAAACAATGTACGTGGTTTATTTAACACTAGCGATATTTATGGTTGTTTGCACGGTTATTTTTAGGTCTTGCGAATGCGAAAACGCTACGAAAATAGATTTCAAATTCCGATCTGAGCTTTTTTTAAAGTCTCTCCATACCTATCATCATGCTCACTTTTTTTTATGAGAATCTAATTTAATCGTTTCGCTTTGAGCGTGAACAGTCTCAGGAAAAAGTGAAAAAAATAATCGATGTGATATGCGCTTGCATGTGTGCTAAAGATTAATGTGTTCTGAAAAAAACAACAAACAACATTTTACATTTTTCTTCGACCAGCGTGTATAGTGGAGTCAAGAAATTGTCTACGATAACCTTGGATTTTCTGTTACACTCTCGCGAAAGCTTTTAAATTTGTTGTCATGGCAACAAACCGTTTTTTGTACTGCAATAGATCGTTTCTATTTCCATCCGAGGACCCCCCCCCCCTCTGGTTCCAAGCAAACTCTGATTCAATGCATTATTTAACCCCATAAGCGTATTTTTGAACGGACATTTAGGCTATTAAATCAAAATATTAATGCAACCTTTTTGCGATATTTAACTGCTGAAATTAACAAAATATTACAGATTAAACGATGCATTTGCAGGTTGGAATCTTAATTTCAATGTAATGATTTATGATTACTAATACAATTATTGAATCTGTGATTTTTTTAATTAAAATTTAAATGATTGAAATCGATAATAATCAATAATTCAAACATTGATTTCGATATTTTTTGACCCGTCACAATAAGAGAAATCACTTCCTTAAAAACAAGGAAACACGTTTACTTGTGACAGTTTTCTTTGCGCGAAGTAAAGTTCCGTTGCACGAAGGAGAATCACTGTCACAGCAAAGAATCTTTTACTTGTAGCAGCAGACATTTTCCTTGAGTTAAAGCAAATCCGGCCCTTAGTCAATATCTCACTGCGCAGTTTTTTTTAACACAAACGAAATACATATTGGATTAAGAAAGGAATTCTCTCAGTGTTAGTTTGAATTTACTCAGATATGAAAGAAATATTTTAAAAACATTTTGAAAATCTTGCCGAAAACTTTTCGGCAACCTTTTGTAAATATTTTAATAACATTTTAAAAAACATGATTTGTTCATGCCAAATAGTTGTCAAAATATTTTTGAAAATATTTTTGTTAAAATTTGTTGAAAATGTTTTTATTAAATTGTTTTTAAAATATTGACAATATTTTAAAAATATTGTCAATGTTTTAAAAGTATTGTCAATGATTTAAAAATATTTTAAAAATATTTCTTCATATCTGGGTAGCCTTACTTTTATCGAATCGCAGTTTTTTTTTTTTTTTTTTTTTTTTTTTTACAATTATTGTAAAAACACTGCGATTCGATCAAAATTAAGGCTAAATTCAAACTTGACAGGTCAAAAATTATCGAAATCATTACAGCAAAGTCGGAAAAGACTAATCAATTAGGAGGGGGGGGGGGTGTGAGAAACCCTAGTTTTCATCAGAGGCGAAAATTTGTCCTAAAGGTGCAAAAACCGCAGGAAGGTTGCAGCTAAAAGAAAACGAGGGGAGAAAGTATATGTTTGATGAGGGCTTTCGGAGCAGGGTGTGAGAATCGAAAGCGCAGGGTTAAATCAGGGGGGTTGAAGCAGGGCCAAGTTCAGGATCACGGGCACGGTAAAGGTTATGTTGGCCGTGCCCACCGTGCTACGTTCAGTGTTCGGATCCAGGGCCAGGGACAGGGACAGGGACAGGGACAGGGACAGGGACAAGGATTCCGAGATTTGGGAAGCTGCGAGAGAGTACCCCCGAGTAGCTCTAGAGAGGCTGCGCTGTGCCACCGTGCCGCGCCTCACAGCTGAGCTCGGCTTTTTTCGCTGGGCCGAGTAGAGCAGAGAGGCGATGGATGAGGCAGGGTAGGGAGTGAAGGGATGCTCTACACGAGAAGACAGCGCCGCGCCGTGAGGAGAGGGTGAAGGCAATTTACACGCAGCATTGCGAGATTTCCTCCAAAAAAATCCGCAAAATTTTGGATGAATAGATCATATTTAACCCTTTGTCTCCTGGCGGTACAAATTTGTACCACCAAATGGGGCTATTGCACACTTTTGCTAAAAGCGATTTAATAGTCGATTATAGCGTAAAAACCTCAAAAAATAACGATGGCAGCACTAAAAACTTCCAAAATCCACTCCTAAACTCAATAAACGCAGTTACTTGTGCGAGCGTAATGGTGGCCGAAGGCACTAACAATGGGAGATTCCTATCTTAATTTCGTCACTCTTTCTATGCTGACAAGGATGATTCACAGAGTAATTAGTCATCAGAGTGATGATCCACATCCGATGAATGGTACCGCAACACCAAGTGACACCGGTGTCAAATGAAAGTAGTCTCTTATTGGTCACTTCTTGATGGAGTTTCAGAATTGTTAGATGGGAATCTCCCATTGTTGGTGCCTTCGGCCACCATTACGCTCCCGCAAATAACTGCGTTTATTGAGTTTAGGAGTGGATTTTGGAAGTGTTTAGTGCCGCCATCGTTATTTTTTGAGGTTTTTACGCCATGATCGACTATTAAATCGCGTATAGCAAAAGTGTGCAATAGCCCCATTAACATGGTTTTAAATGTATTTTCAAAAAAATCACTATGCACATCAAACTAAGCGAGAAAAGTTCATTCGATTCATTGGGATTGATAAAAGATTTGTGAGAAGGGTTTGTAATAAACCCGGGTTTAAAGGGTTAAGTTTTTTTTTTTTTATTTTTTTTATTTATTCGATATTAGTACAACAGCTTTGCTTGAAGCTCTGTGCAGGTCATTTACATTACATTACACATTTTGCTTGGTACTAGACATAGCCATTGAACAGAAGAATAAGCACAGTAGGTAAGTAGAAATACAATAAAACTATTTATCATGTAGAGGAGTACAACTCAGTTTGTACAACTCGTTTAGTGCGAAAAGTGTATTTTTTTCTTTATTTTTGGAAGGGGTGGTTTTTTGTCAGGCTGGTCTGCTTTTAAATAAACTAGCAGAAATTTTGTCTAGGGTTCAAAATTGGCTAACCAGCAGACATTTTTTCTAGGATTCAAAATTGGCTGACTAGCAGACATTTTTTTAGGGTTCAAAATTGGCTAAAAAGTCATATTGGTTGCCACCAATAATTTTGAATTACGATTTAATTGAATTATTAATTTTGAATTAAAAGCTTATGGTTTGCCTGAAGAGATCTATCAGCTGGCAATTAGTGCGTGCAATCATAAGTGTCGGGAGCAAGGGAGTGTAAAGTTTATCATTTATCAGGTAGAATTAGTTACTACATTTGTATAACTCCAATAGAAAAAAACAAAAACAATTCATAACTGCTAAACGCTTTTCGGTCGATTAGTTGAGCTTGAAAAGTGGTATGACCATGAACTTCATTTTATGTAGGCTGACGGACAGCAGGCTCATTGCGAGAGGGTTCAACAACCAACGAGGATGCCGTTATGACAGAACGCCTTCATTATGAGTCGATGCAAAACGGTATATCATGGAAGCAGAAAAGGTTACCGCAACACGTTGGATCGAAGCAATATATTTGTGGGGAGCAGAACGAATTCCTGATTAGTGAAATAGATCCATGCATGCAAAAGCGACGCTTGGTTTTTTCTCCGACCAATTCGCAGTATAATTAAATCTCCACAAATCAATATTTTGTATAGGATAAATCGATTGAGAGAAATATGTGTACGATAGATCGCCTGTTCACAAGTTACCGTGAACTGCGTTCATCTCGCACAGCGAAAAAGCAACAAGTGCGCTATTGCAAGCATGACCACTTATTTGAGTGACGCATTGCCGCCCTTCGCAGGAGCTCCTTGAAGTGAGTTTTGGTTGGTGAGATTTGTATAGTAGAGAACCTTTCTGTTGTCAGAATATTGAAACTATAGTACGTCGAGTCTAACTTCAAAAACTACAGTGCAAAAGACGTCAGCAGCGGCTCGTGCAATGTGGCAACAATGGATTTCCTCCATTTAAATCTGTGTAAAATAATCGATTACTTGGTGAGGCGTAGCGCCTCACCTAGTATCGATCTTTTTGCATACGTTTAAATGGTAAAAGTGCACGGTTGCCAGATTGCACGAGCCGCCACTGAAAGACGTCAAGGAGGTTTAAAAATAGGACCGATATATAAGCTCTGTGACGGTCGAACACAAAGTTTTGAGTCTGTTTCAATATTGTAGCTCTTGCAAACTTTTGCTACAGGTGATTGAAGAGTTGATCCATGCATAAAAACCTTTACAAATGACGATGAGTATACTAAAAATTCACAAAATTCACTCTCAAAATCGGGCTTAGTGGCGGAGTTAGTACACCTAGGTATCATGGGAGATTCCTATCTAATTTGACAGACATGTCTCTGTGTTTCCTTAGAGAACGTGAAAAATTGGATAGGAATCTCCCATGATACCTGCACAGCTCCGCCATTACGATCTTAGCGGTCTAGCTGTTTTCTGAGTTTATTATTTTTTGTTTGTTTGTTTGTATGTTTGTTTTTTTCTCTTCCATTTGTAAACCAGTGAAATTTTTTTTTATGAATTATACTTACATCTAAACAGCTATGCTGATAGCCACGCATATGCGGCTGGCAACTTTGTATATTTTCTAACTATGTAAGTATGTAACTATAAAATAAATAAAAAAGCTGTTAACCCTTTGAGACACACATTATGAAAAAGTAGTCACATCAATCTTGGATCCACGTCATTGAACTATAGTTGAACTTTCCTCATCTAAATTGACGTGCATCCCTATTTTTTCAAAATCCCATAAGATTCCATGTTAAACCCTGTACAAATATACGTACACCGTGTCGGAAAGGGGAAAAAAAAAAAAAAAAAAAAAAAAAAAAAAAAAAAAAATTAGACTTTTTCAGTGTGAATTTTGTGATTTTTGCTAGTTTCTACATCGGATTTAACAATTCATTTGCTTAAAGAGAAAGATTTAAAAAACCCCATTGAGGCCATTTTCGGAAAAAGGACCCATGGAACCAAGTGGGAGTCCTCTTCCTGAAAAATCAGCACTGTGATTGAATAGAGACTGATGTCTGAGGAACATATACCTTATTTTTGTTTTATATAGACCCCTTTTCCGGAAAAGGCTTCAACTTTATCCGCGGCCAGGGGCGGCAACTCTGCTCACTCGAGTAAGGTCAGCACTCGTCCTTGACAGTGGCGAGGGGCTGGGCTCAGCGCCGCGACGCGCCTTTGCCTCCCAATCGATACACTTGGCGGCATTCTCCATGAATGAATTCGGCTGTGACGTCATATATCCCCAGCTTCGCTACCCCTTTCCCCCCGCCGCTGCGTATTTTCTCCTTCTCTCACTCTCTCACCCACCCCCTTTTGCAACAGCCCTTTATAGCCTTATCTGCAACCCCCTCGTCACTTTTCCATCTCTAAATGTTCTCCCCTCAACCCGCCGGCCGGCGCCGCAACAGTCCATCCCTGATTTCAAGAGTCGACTGCAAGCACGAATGGTTAAACAAATGCATCGCGCCGGCAATTTTCCCATGATCCGAGGAGGAGGTAGCGAGAATTCTATAAAAACCCGCTTTGTTTTGCATAAACCGCGATTTCTACGAAATGCTGTTGAATGGGGATGTTGCACACTTTTTCTGTAAGTCGATTCTGATGTAAAAACCTCCAACAATAACGATGGCAGCACTAAAAACTTCTGAAATTCACTCCGAAACTCAATAAACGCTTTTAATTGCTCGAGCGGAATGGTGGCTGAGGGCAGTAATAATGGGAGATTTCCGTCTAACAATACTGTAACTCCGCATCAAGAAGTGACCAATAAGAGACGTTTTTCATTTGACACCGGTGTCACTAGACGTCACGGTACCATTCATCGGATGGGGATCACTACTCTGATGACCAGTAGCGTACACAGGAATTTGTCTTTCTCTCTCTTTTCCCATTTGAACACGTGTGTAAGAAAAGGACAGAAACAGGGGCTCGAACGTGTCTTCAGCCCCTATTTCTTTCCTTTTCTAGTACACACACTCAAACGGGGAAAGAGCGAGAGAGACTAATCCCTGCGTACGCCATTGCTGATGACTAATTACTCTGCGTGAATCATCCTTGTCAACATAGAGAGAGTGACGAAATTAAGATAGGAATCTCCCATTACTACTGCCCTCAGCCACCATTACGCTAGCGCAAATAACAGCGTTTTGTTGAGGTTAGGAGTGAATTTCGGAAGTTTTTAGTGCTGCCATCTGCCATCAAGAATCGGCTGAAAAAAGTACTCTCAAAGTTCCTGCGGATACTCTGAGTTTTATCAAACTTAGAAATATTATTTTTTGTGTGGAATTTTGATGAAAAATACAAATTTAAAGTGTTCATGGCCCACGAAAGAAAGGCTTTTACGATGTATCGAAAAAAAAAATCATACGCATTTTGAGGTTAGATGGCGGAACAAATTTCTGAAATGCAACTTAACGAGAGCTTAAGGAAAAATAACCTCAGCCAGGGATTTGCCTACAATTTTATTATTCTTGTGTTTTAGTAGTAGATAGCGTAGGGGAAAATCTGGGAAGGTTGCATTTTATTATTTAATTTAAATCTTTAAAAAGGGTCGAACTATGTGGTGTGCACTTACTACTCAGTACAGTGCATGGGTTTGAATGAATGAAATGCATCGGTGCTCCAGCATTGACGCAGCGCTCTACAACGTGTTGACGCTCAGTCGCTCAACTTCTACGATATTACAAGCAACAAACGAAACTCACGGATACTTTGCTGCAAAGAACATCATGAATCATTAACACACCCATTTGGTGAAAGACGCGAGTGATTTAATTTAGTGATTGCACCAAGGCTGTATCTAGAAACTTGTCTTTCTCTCTCTATCCATTCTTTGAAGGCATATGACGTGATGAAATGAGACAGAGAAAGGTGCGAAAATTGCGTGACAGCCTCTCTTTTCATCCTTTTTTGTCACATTTTAATGGACGAAGAGTGATGATAAGAGATACCAAATCCCGATTTCGGCTCTGTATTTTATCTCAAAATCAAAAGGGGTGAGTAAATAATTATCCTAAGATGATTAAATCCTTCATTTTTCATTTCATTTTCTTTATAGTTTGCTCATTCTTATACTCATAGTGGCGTCGCGTCGCGTGCAATTTCGCAACAACGTATTCTATCCATTTAAACTCATGTAAAAGATCGAATTCAGGGGGTGCACAGTGCAAAAGGAAAAGTCGATATATTTAATGAGTTTAAATGGAGCAGTTGCATTGTTGCCAGATGGCACGCGACGCCACTGCTTATACTCAGGTACGCCGTTTCAACCCATTGTAAAACTTTTGAATCTCCCGCCACGTTTGGCGACTATGTTCCTACTTTTTCACTCTACCTTTCTCTCTCCCCCCCTCCCAATCTCCTTAAATCCCACCGTTTCTCTCCTCATCTTCAAGTCGGGTTTCAACCCCTTTCCTACCAGTGGCGAGCTGCGATTCAAATTTAAATGAATATCCGGGACCGGGGACCTTCTCCCTGTGTACTGACGTCATGCGTGCCTTTAATTGCATAAAGGATAGGCAAAATATGTACTTTCCTGCACGAAAAATCAACAATTTGATAATGAGGCTCTTCCAAACTTTTGCTTTAAGCAAATAAATAGTCCAGTCTTATGTGAAGACCAGCAAAAATCACGAAAATCACACTAAGAAAGTCTAAAATTCAGTAATAAACTCACATAACTGCTATAACGGCAATATGGTAATGGTGGTTTGACGCAAGTATCATGGGATATTCTTGTCTATTATGTCACTTTCTCTACGGGAACACAGAGATATGTCTCAATTTAGATAGGAATCCCCCCACGATACTTGCGTCTCTTCGCCATTTAGCCCGATTCTGAAAGTGAGTTTCGTGATTTTTTTAGTGTACTCATCGTCATTTTTACAAGTTTTTATGCAAGAATCAACTCTTCAATCTCCTTTAGCAAAAGTTTGCAAGAGCCCCATTGGTACTACGCGCATCCAATGATTTGAAAAATGAAGCAAATAGAGGAAAAATTAATAATACGACTCGAGGGTAAATTATCGCTAATAGTTCCTTCAAATTCTAGGTTAGGCAAACTCATTAGCGTAATGTAGCAATAGTTAACTATCCAAGACTTGGTATAACGCGTAGTCGTTAGAGGGGCAAATCGAGACATAATGAACAAACGACTCATGGTAAGGGTTAATGATCGCGATTAGCGCCCGCAAATTCTAGGTTATGCAAAACCAATACCGCTATACAGGAATAGTTAACTACCCAAGACTTGGTATAACGCGTAGTCGTTAAAGGGGCAAATCGAGACTTAGTGAACAAAACGACTCATGGTAAGGGTAAATGATCGCGATTAGCGCCCGCAAATTCTAGGTTATGCAAAACCATTACCGTAATGCAGGAATAGTTAACTATCCAAGACTTGATATAAAGCGTAGTCGTTAGAGGGGCTTTAGACATAATGAATAATACGACTTAAGGCATAAAGGTAAATTATCGCGATTATCTCCTTCAATTGCCAAGTTAGGCAAAACCAATACAGTTGTGTAGGAAAAGTTAACTATTCGAAACACTTTATCATTTATTTTCACTTATGGGTAAGAAAAGCCACTGAAGCTGCTTCACCCGCTGATATTGACTATACGCTCCCAGATTTGGGCAAATGGGAGAGGTAGTCGATTACACGATTACCGAGTAATCATAATCGTCGTTTTTTCGGAGGGCGATTTTACGGTGATGGCTGATTTTATACATCCACCCATCATAGTAGTCGCAGAATAATTATATCTAATCGCTATAGATTTCCTAATCATTTCTAGATTTCTAGATTTCTAGATTTCTAAATTTCTAGATTTCCTAATCTGCGAAAACTATAACTAATTACCTTCCAAAGGTTTGACGATTACCGATTACCTAGTAATCGTGTAATCGATCACACTCCTATCTGTCCAACTCCTGCATGCTACTGCATACTCTTTATCCCTCGTAGCTATAAGCAGTGGCGTCGCGTGCAGTTCGCAACATTGTATTATATCCATTTAAACTTATGTAAAAGATCGAATTCAGGGGGTGCACAGTGCACAAGGAAAATTCGACATATTTAACGAGTTTAAATGGAGCTGTTGCATTGTTGCCAGATGGCACGCGACGCCACTGGCTATAAGCAAGCTACAACAGTACTACATCACTCGCGGTCGCGACACGGGTCACTCATGAGGGCGTTATTCCGTTGTTTGTTGACTTACATTAAAGTCGAACGCACCGTGACAGTCAGAAGAGGTTCTTGTTGTTCAAGATACGTCACATCAAAACCGACGAGCAAGACTCAAAATTGTAATTTATTTTCATTTTCGTTTTTTTTTTTTTTTTTTTTTTTTTTGTCTACTTTAAGAGCCGCGGTCAGCCTTCGTCCTCGAAAAGTCTGGAAGGCAAACAGCTGAGTACCATTTTAGACACACCACCCCGCCCGACACCCCCCCCCCCCACTCCATCCAGATGACGGGAGAGGTCAAGAGGCTATCAATTATGGAAGAAGAGTTGGGTTGCCAGTTTTACGACTTTAGACCGCACGGAAAGAAAACAGAGAAAAATACTTTGATAGTGCTGACAATTTTTTTGGTAGAAAAATAAAAATGACCCAGCAAAAGACGACAGTTGAGCCAACCTAATCTTTGGTTCGCCCATCAAAATCTCTTTAGTTAGGTGTACCAATTTCCATGGTCGATTTCCATAAAGCAACGTTTTCCATGGAAATTGCTATGTAGTTTCCTTGGAAATTTGGTCATGGAACATTTTCACCAGGGTCGTAGGTTAAGTCCTTTTGTTTTTTTGGGAGAAGTACATAGTACGAGTACATACAAAAACAAAGGGTCGTCCATCGAACTTTGAGTTAAGATTCCTTTGCGAGGAGCGACTTTTTGCCATTTTTATATTGGACCCATCATTATTTTTTTCAAGCATTATGTACCGAACTCCATTTACTTCCATTACAATTAAAGATAACCAAGAAGTAAAATGACCCAAAATGATAAACAAAGCTGAAACAACGATAAGGCACCAGTCATCCGAGACTGTGAGTAAAATGTTTCTAAAATTCACCGCTTGGAGCACAGCCACAGGAAGACCGTGCAGATTCAAAAGCTGCTGTAGGATGAAAATGTGCCAATATGGAAAAACGACACAATGGGGCTCTTGCAAACTTTTGCTACGAGAAAAGAAAAAGTTTAATCTGATGTAAGACCAGCGAAAATCACGGAAATCACACTAAGAAAGTCTAAAATTTAGTAATAAACTTACATCACAGCTACAACGGCAATTAAGATCGTAATGGCAGTTCAACGCAGGTATCATGGGAGATTCCTGTCTAATTTGTCTTTTTCTCAACGGAAACACAGAGATATGTCTCAATTTAAATAGGAATCTCTCATGATACCTGCGTCCCTCCACCATTAAGCCCGATTCTGAGAATGAATTTCCTGATTTTTTAGTGTACTCATTGTCATTTTTACAGGTTCTTATGCAAGAATCAACACTTCAATTCCCTATAGCAAAAGTTTGCAAGAGCCCCATTTCACGTTAGAATTGATAGTCCATTTGGTACGGTAAAATCTTGCAAGAGTTCCATCTACGGATTTTCAACCCGAAAACCGGCAGCAATGTCCGATAGAAGTTCAAGAATAAAAACAGCGCTGCTCCTGCGACCTGCGGTCAGTGTTGCAAAGGGACATTTCTTTTGCTCCCTTCTTCTTCTGCCCTCCCTAGCGGTTTCCGATCCCTTTGTGCATATATATGTATATGCGCGCAATCGCGTCCCTTTCCTTGGCAAAACCCCCGCACGAAGCCAACGTCCACTACGGCGCGCGGTTCATTCAACTATTGACGTCGCCCCGCGTGTCCGCGTTCATTCATAGTTTGACAGGAATTAGCTTTGAGAATATAAGTTCGTCCCCAGGGACTCCCAAGTTTTTATTCTTGAAAAAAAAAGGGGGGAGAAGAAAAAATAACGGGAGTTATTATTATACTGAGATATACCGGGTATTTGTGTAGCTTTTACTGTGGGATTGACGCTTGACGCATTCCTATCACAGCAACCGTTCCGTGTATTATTTAGTGGCGTTTTTCAATTCACCGATGATTCCGCAGTGGCTGAGAAAAGATTACACAGTCCAGCTCAGTATATAGCTGTAAATGGATCATTTATAGCTAGACTATTCAAAACTACAGGGTGTACCAGACCATCCGGATAGGTACTTTTTCTCGAAAACGGCTGGGCGTAGAGAGCTGAAACAAAAAAGTCAGGTAGGGAATTGACCCCAAAGAATTCAATGAAAATATTTTCAAAGCCCCCCGAGGCCCCCCTGGGGGGTTTTGGGGGGGTTCGAAACACATTTTTCCATTTTTGGCGGGAAAAAGCCCATAAAAGGTACAAAAATAAGTTCAGTTCTTGAAAGAACAACTCATTGCCGACATTTTTGTTCCAGTAAATTTTTCCAGAAAACCCCAATTTTTGGGGTTATGGGCCCTTTTGGGGGGAAATTTTCATTCGGCCACTGTGACCACACTATTCAATATTTTTCAAAAAACTAAAATCCATCTGAAAGAGGAGATTAAGACCTTTCGATTGATGTGCCACATAATACCTAAAAGTGAAAAATTAGGGCCCCCACTTAGATTCCAAAATTTGGGGGTCTTTGGGCCCCCCCACGTAAAAAAAAACAAATAGCAAGGTATGGCTTGTGATACATCGATCGAAAGCCCTCAAAGAGTAGAATAAGATGGCGCAATCCAAAATCCTCTACAATTATTACTTTCAAAATGGCGGCCATTTGAAAACTATGGGTGTTCAAAGGTAAGTCCTCGGAAAAGAGTCCAAGGTTGAACGATACATGGATTGAAAGGCCTTAAAAAAAGCAAACGAATGGCGCAAACCGCAAATCAATCCGCCTCTTCAATCAAAAGTTATGGCCGATTGAAATTTAAGCAGCCTTAAATAGGCCTTATTGAGCCCTTTAAGTTTCAATCGGCCATAACTTTTGATTGAAGAGGCGGATTGATTTGCGGTTTGCGCCATTCGTTTGCTTTTTTTAAGGCCTTTCAATCCATGTATCGTTCAACCTTGGACTCTTTTCCGAGGACTTACCTTTGAACACCCATAGTTTTCAAATGGCCGCCATTTTGAAAGTAATAATTGTAGAGGATTTTGGATTGCGCCATCTTATTCTACTCTTTGAGGGCTTTCGATCGATGTATCACAAGCCATACCTTGCTATTTGACTTTTTTTACGTGGGGGGGGCCCAAAGACCCCCAAATTTTGGAATCTAAGTGGGGGCCCTAATTTTTCACTTTTAGGTATTATGTGGCACATCAATCGAAAGGTCTTAATCTCCTCTTTCAGATGGATTTTAGTTTTTTGAAAAATATTGAATAGTGTGGTCACAGTGGCCGAATGAAAATTTCCCCCCAAAAGGGCCCATAACCCCAAAAATTGGGGTTTTCTGGAAAAATTTACTGGAACAAAAATGTCGGCAATGAGTTGTTCTTTCAAGAACTGAACTTATTTTTGTACCTTTTATAGGCTTTTTCCCGCCAAAAATGGAAAAATGTGTTTCGAACCCCCCCAAAACCCCCCAGGGGGGCCTCGGGGGGCTTTGAAAATATTTTCATTGAATTCTTTGGGGTCAATTCCCTACCTGACTTTTTTGTTTCAGCTCTCTACGCCCAGCCGTTTTCGAGAAAAAGTACCTATCCGGGTGGTCTGGTACACCCTGTATAAACAACGATTCGGAAAAAAACTCGGGCATAGAGCTTGTTGTTCCAGAAATGTATAAGCGCACTTGGACCAATTTTCTTTGAAATTTCCCCACTTTATTTCTCATATTCAACAAAACAAAAACTAATAAAATCAATTGGATTGTCAGCTTTTCATTGAGAAACTTTTTAAAACCAAATGGTTATAAAGTCGTAGGCAAATTTTTTAGATATGAAGGAATGAAAATAGAAAATTCGCCAAAGATTATCGGTTAGCTGCTACTAGACCACTATAACGAACTCTAACAGATAGACACTAAAGCAGTCGATTGAATTTTATTCGTGGCAACTTTTCGCTTCTGGTCCAGGTTCACGAATCAGGATATAGCGGAGGAAGAACTCGATGCATTGGTTCCGGAGTCGGCCGGTCGCTGCGATCTTGATCATCGGCGGATCCAAACGATTACATGTCTCTCTCTCTCTCCTCCCATTTGAACGCGTGCGTTAAAAAAGGACAGAGATAGAGGCTAAAGTCACGTGATCGACCCCCTCTGCTATTCTTCTCTAACACATGCGTTCAATCGAGAAGAGAGAGAGAGAGAAAGACAAATTCCTATCATCCTATACTCGATGCTCCAGCCGTTAAAGAGTATCAATGGACGACCTCTAAGTGCTCCCCCCCCCCCTCCCCTCAATTTCCTCCGCTTTTTACTCCGATCCCACCACCTCATCCCTCGACCCCCCTCGGAGTAGAGCGATCAGAATTATTGATTGTGTTTTTCTCTTCATGACACTCGTTCATTGTTTTCCGTGGTCTAGTCTTAATGTCCACTCTCCCCTAATATCGACTCTTATTTTATCGTGCTCTCTGCTTTGCGTCTTATTAATTCTTTTTAAAAATAATTTTTCTCGTCTCTTTCTCGTTTCCTCTTCTTTCTCCCTCTCCCCTCTCTCCTCTTCTCTCCCTCTCTCCCCTCTCCCTCTCTCCCTCTCTCCCTCTCTCCTCTCTCCCCTCTCTCCCTCTCTCCCTCTCTCCCTCTCTTTCTCTCTCTCCCTCTCTCCCTCTCTTCCTCTCTCCCCCTCTCTCCCTCTCCCTCTCTCTCTCTCTCTCTCTCTCTCTCTCTCTCTCTCTCTCTCTCTCTCTCTCTCTCTTCCTCTTCTCCCCCTCTCTCTCTCTCTCTCTCTCTCTCTTCTCTTCTCTCTCTCTCCTCTCTCTCTCTCTCTCTCTCTCTCTCTCCTCTCTTCCCTCTCTCTCTTCTCTCTCTCTCTCTCTCTCTCTCTCTCTCTCTCTCCTCTCTCTCTCTCTCTCTCTCTCTCTCTCTCTCTCTCTCTTTTTCTTCCTTGGGTCTCAGTTTAGAGGTGCGATGCAGGTCGATCGGGTATCGTTCCTGCTCTCCTGATCCGACGATTGCACCGCGAGTGACCCAATGATAAAAAAAAGTCGACTCGAACGCTTGAATAAAATTTTTCCTCTTCTTTTCCCTCTCTGTTCTTGTTTTCCTATACACTTCCTTCCCCCATGGGTGGAGCCAGCAATTTGGCAACTGTGGATTCTTCTCATTTGAATGTATGAGACTCAATCGATTCTTGAGGGGGCCATGGTCCAATTTCTAATCGATTGTTTCGCATACATTCAAATGGGAAGAATCCACAGTTGCCTAATTTCTGGCTACGCCCATGCCTTCCCCCTTATCCTCTTTTCTGTCCTCTTTCAGCGTAGGGGACAGACAAATGTCACCCTCAGCTTATAACCCATCTGATCTAGACTTTCTGAAAATTTGCTGAATTATTGGCTGATTTTGTGAGACGTATAGTGGCGGCTCCTGATTCGTGAACGATGGGACCGTCGTAAATGTTTGCTACAGCAATACAGATGGTCAAATCTGGTTGGTGTAAGGTAATTTAGAAATAACGTTGGGAGTATTGAAAAGCTCCAGAATTGACTTCCAAACTCAATAAATGAGTTTGAAAATTTCACGATGCTTGACATAATTATGAGCGCAGCGGCGGCTCGTACTATTTGGAAATCACTTTTTGTTTGCCATTTGAACCTAATAATTAACTATTTTAAATGGTGTAAAACTAACCAATTAAATGTTGTCAACATACTTTTAAGTATTGAATAGTTAAATTCACTAAGGTAGATGTCCCAATTACCGCCCCCCTTAAGAAAATATTGCCGTAAAATGCCTGTAGAAATGTTAATTTTTATCAAATCTATGATCGGTTTTCACTAGGGCCTCTCAAATACTATCTAGTTTTATGAAAAAAATATAAAGTTGGCGTAATCAATCAGGAAAAAAAAAATATCAATAAAACTCGAAAAAATGACCCATGTCCCAATTACCGCCACACCAAAAGTGGCTTTGTCCCAATTATTGTCATATCAGGTGCCCTAATTATAGCCATACATATTTGCGCTGGCTTTTCATTCAAATCATCATGTTTATTGTCAGGAAATAATGACATTATAATAATTTAAAAAGCAGAAAGTAAAGAGAACAGATTTTTAATAAGTAACTGCTGAGAGAAATCGGCAAAAACAGGTAATACGGGGGCAGGTGTCCTGTGTCAACTTCTATGATTTTTTAAGGGCGCAACGCTGCTAAATATCAACTTCAAACTTTTTTCACCAGTTCAGCCAACCTATGAAAAACACTTATCCCATATACGCTTAAATTTGTCTGCTAAAGTAGGCTTATTTTAAAGAATAAATGAAAAGGGGGGGGGCGGTAATTGAGACTGGGGCGGTAATTGGGACATCTACCTTACCTTTTTTTCATTGCACTGTGGCTCTTGCAAACTTTTGCAGTAGGGAATTGAAGAAATAATTCTTGCATAAACACCTGTAAAAATGACGATGAGTACACTAAAAAAACACGAAATTCACTCTCAGAATCGGGCATAATGGCGGAAAGACGCAGGTATCATGAGAGATTCCTATCTAAAATGAGACAAATCTCTGTGTTTTCGTAGAGAAAGTGGCAGCTATTAGACAGGAATATCCCATGATACCTGCGTGGAAGCGCCATTACGATCTTTGCTGTTAAAGCAGTTTTTGTGAGTTTATTACTGAATTTTAGACTTTTTTTGGAGTGATTTACGTGATTTTCGCTGGTCATTACATCAGATTGGATCATTTATTTGCTTATAGCAAAAGTTTGCAAGAGCCCCATTGAGAAAATACGTTGAAAATACGTTGAGAAAATACATCGTTGGATCGTTATAAAATTATAAATGATCGTCAGTATTACTGCCAGAGTCAAAAACTGCAACAATGCATGCGCTCAAACAATGAAGTGCATACACAAAGGTATATCTGGAGGCGTTGATTGTTTAGCGCGGTGCTCAACACTCAACAGGTAACAAACAACCCTGCATTATTACACTATAAGTCTGATAACCCTGAAGTCGTTAAGCTTTCGATCTCCTCCGAGGAAGTTTAACTATAGTCTGTGGGCCGCGAAAAAAGCTCGTGTTCAGGGTTGTCGTCTCTGCTGTTGTTGTTCTTGTTGTTAGTGCCACTCGCTTGCTGCAGTAATAAGTCGCATAAACCAGAAAAGCCCTTGGAAACATACGATTTGTTGTATAGCTGCTCTAGCTGTATATATGCGCGATAACTTGCGGTGACAATAATTGCACACACTGAAAAAAAAAAAAAAAAACCAGTTCGTTATAGTTGCGATTTTTTAACGTTCAGCGATGCCCTGTTCAAAGCCTATAATTTTTTCGGCGAGTATAACAGACGAAACGATTACACTGACATAATAGATGGTGGCAGTGGTGGCACGTGCAATGCGATATATCGATGTCCCTTCCATTTAAAACTATAGAAAAGTATTGATTTCTCGGTGGCTCAATCGCACCCCCTGACGATTGATACTTTTCTTTGGTTTTAAATGGAGTGGACATTGATACATCGCATTTCACGAGCCGCCACTGATTATCAGAACCATGACAATATGTGAACTTATGTAAGGGATGGTAAAATTACCAGAATTCTAGTGTTTGTATCATAGAGTTTTTTTTTTTTTTTTTTTTTTTTTTTTTTTTTTTTTTTTTTTTTTTTTTTGGAGATTCTAGTTCTTTGACCGCATATTCTGGTATTAAAATCAGCACTTTCTGGTCAAAGTACTAGACTTTCCGTCGTTCACATACCGTTGTGCTTCTGGTAATTATGACTGGAATCTGGTATTATAACTATCGCCTTTTCTCAGTGTAAAATATACTTACATGAGTTAAAAAGTTTGTATTAGTCTTAGCTTAATTTGTGGATATTTAAATTAGAGATTTTACAAGAATTTAAGATAATATCTATTAAAAAAGTCGATTCAACTCTCTGAAGCAATATTTCAATCAAAAGTGCAAGAATTGATTTCCAAAACTTAATATAAAGTCAATCAAGTGGCAGAAAGGGTGATCTTCGAGCGTCGAGTATTGTATCATAGGGTGGTTCAACAATGGAGCAATAGATTATCTAAAACTAATGCAATCGATTGATCGGAAGAAAAAGTGATCTAGGTGAATTTGTAAAAAAAAGTGGTTGGTTCGATTAATACATTACTACGCTATGATGGGATATTTTGATGGTTAAAGAAAATTCAACTCTTAATAAAGAACTCAACGATGAGGATTTGGTACAAATGCAACATTCTGTGATATTGCGATAGTAAATCGAGGTTACAAAATCTTCTATCACTGACTCTTCAAAGTTCAACTTCATCACGTCACGTCAAGGCGCAGTAATTATTCTGGGATTCCGACAAAACACTTTTTCCGTGCGTGTTTGGATGTCATTTATGTTGGCTCGTTTCGTTTAGGAAGTCTTAACGATCTCGTTTATTTTTCCAAACTGGCGATTGTACTTTCGACAGCAGAAGCAAAATACCTCCACAATAATTGTTTATCTTCAGTTCTAAGCCAATTTTGATCAATCTCGAAACTTTTCAACATTTAAATATTTAGCGCAGATCCATTTTCAAGCATTTATACTGAAACTAACATGAAATTTTTATTTACTATATCTATGCATATTTGGGCTCATGCAAACTTTCGGTACATGGAGAGTTGATTCTCGCATAAAAACCTGTAAAAATGACGATGCGTACTCTGAAAATTTATGAAATTCACTCTCAGAATCAAGCATAGTGGCGATTCAACGCAGGTATCGTGGGAGATTCCTATCTAATTTGAGACAGATCTCTGTGTTTCCGTAGAGAAAGTGACGTAATAGACAGGAATCTTCCATGATACCTGCGTTGAAGCACCATTACGATCTTGCCATCAGAACAGTTTTGTGAGTATATTACTTTTTATACTTTTTTGTGCAATTTTCGAGAGTTTTGCCGGTTTTTACATCAGATTGGATCCTTCATTTCCTAACAGCAAAAGTTTGTAAGAGCCCCATTCTCGCAAGAAAATTTTGGTCCAAGGAGGGATTTTATTTTGGTGTTGACAGTACAACTATTGAACCAATCATTACACTTTACTTTTTCTTTGTATAGGACTCCGAAATATTTTACCCGGACCATGAATCGGATCAAGTTGGAGAAAAGTCCATCTTAAGTATGGTTACTGGTTGAACCCTCGTTTCCGATTGGTCCGCGGTGTGGTTGTTTTGAGGAATAGCATTGGACCATCGAGTGTTCCAACTTCCAACAACTCCAGAAGCATCGAGTCACTCAATCCACGTAGTTCATACTTTCAGTAGTTTAAAAGGTGCGATTTTATCCACGTCTAAATTCCTTATCTCCTCATAATCGAATGGGCGGTTCGAATATCAAAGTAAAACTAATAATCAATTAATAGGAAATATACAAAACAGAGAATAAAATAAATAAAGTGGTTAGTGGTGGTGCGGAGTATAATCGTTGGATGCATCGATTCACGACAAAACAAACGCACCCATTCAACGTTCAACGGGCATGGGTGTATTGGGTGTGATGAACACCCGGCGACGACTTCAAAACTTAATTTTCTTAAAACGCAGCTAGCTATAGACATATAGTTAAAAAAAAAAAAAAAAAAAAAAAAAAAAAAAAAAAAAAAAAAAATCGAGACCTCTCCGTCATTTAGTGCAAGCATGGTACGCCTCTATAATAAACTCTTTTATCCCTTACTAATTTCTTTTCTTTTCCTTTTACCGCACTTCTCTTACCCATGGTAGAAGTAGAGCTTTCAAGTGAAGTGTGAGTGAGTGGAGTCAGAGCGGCACTTTTGAACCGCGGCTGAGATGTCGGTCTCACCTATGTATAATGCCGACAACGGTGGACCAACTGTTGAGCCCCCCCCCCCCCCATTCGGGCTGCTTGGGGATTGGGACCGGTTAGTTTATTAGTTGGACATGTTTATGATTGGAGAAAATCGATTCGGAGGATTCAGTGATGTATCGAAGGCACGCCGCGGCCGCCACTTCGGCCGCCGCTCGGACCGCACGCCGGTTATAGACACTTCATTCTATTTTTCGAGACATCGATCGATATTAATCGAACCCATCAATGCTCGAGCTTTGCTTGACATTATATTTTCATCGCGCATTAGGAATACCTAATTGATTCATTCATGATTCCCGACGCGTCCTCCGTGAAATGGGCCGATCCATTCTCGCACCTATAGTTGAGCTATAAGAGAGAGGGAGAGAGAAAGAGAGAGAGATAGAGGGAGAGAAAGAGAGAGAAAGAAAAAGAAAGTCATCGAAAACTAAACCGCGAGGGTAACATGTGGCACATCAATCGAAAGGTCTTGATCTGTTCTTTCAGAGTCTGTAATAATTTTTGAAAAATTCTCAACAGGGTGGCCAAAAGGGCCGATTCAAAGAAATTCCAAAAATCCCCCGTAACTCAAAAAATTGGGGTTTTTTGGAAAATATTGATCAGAGCAGAAATGTCGGCAATTGTCTCTACTTTAAGATTGTAAACTAAATTTTATACTTTTATTGGAGGTTTTTTCGAGAAAACTTGAAAAATGTGTTTGAGCCCCCCCCCACAAATACGCCCCAAGGGGCTATCGGAGGCTTTTGAAAATATCATAAATGAAAAATTTGGGGTCAATACCCTATCTGACTTTTTTGGTTCAAATCATTTGGTTCAGTAGTTTTCGAGAAAAATGCCTGGTACGGGTGCTCTGGCTCACCCGGTATACATATGTATAGCTACAGCTCGTTGGTTTCTTCGCAACGAGATAAAATGAAATGAACTCACTCAAGGTGTATACACATGGAGATGCGCAACATCGTTGGCATACCGCCCGGCGCCCTCTAGCGGGTGGCGACAAAAGCTCGGAGGGATGAGCATCGCTCTTTTTCACTAACAACTAGCGGCCTCTCTCTGTTGAACCCTTCACCCGACATCGCGATCGTTGCCGTTTCTACGCGCATGCGCAAACTCGACACCCACAATTCTTCTCCCGAGGTACTTAAAAGTTCATTAATTTCACGTCAATCACGTGTTGAAATTGAAACGTTTAGAGTTGCGCTTCAAAAAGGAAAGACAGGAAGAAAGAAAGAAAAAAAAAAATCCTTTATTTTTTCCCCCCTTTAATCTTTTTTCAGTCCCTCTTTCCACTCCTTTTCGTACACCGACAAAGAAGTGCGTGTGTTAATGCGTGGTGCATAATATGTTTAATTTAAGGCGCGGCTGTGTTGCCGCTTTTGAACACAATCACGGGCCACATTATACTGAAACATTTAAGGTTATAGTTTAGAAAACATGCTGATCAGGTGTGAATACGTATAGCTGACCAAAATGTATACATATAAAAGATGGCAGCAAAAGGTAATTTATCAAACACCCATTTCCATCGAACGCTATTTCAAAGCATTGCGAGAATAGTCAGGGGCGTAAAAATAGTCATTAATTGAGGAGGGCAGGGGTTTCAACCGCTAGCCCCCCCCCCCTCCCCCTTCATTTTAAATTTGGAAGTCAATTGTTTCAGTGCGCTTGGCTTTTTCATAAGCTTCCTATCAATATTCAAAAGGCTAATTCATTCCAAATATTTAAAAGAGACTGCAAGTTATACTTCATACAGAGATGTTTATACTCCATGGATGACCTTTAAAATTCTAAATTTCGATAACTTTGTAACCTTGTAAGTAAATGAAATGTAATGTACCATGACACTATTCCATGTTCTACTTATCTGAATTAGGAATAAAGACAATATTATTATTATTATTATTATTATTATTATTATTATTAAGGAGAAAGGGGAAGACGAATCGAACATATTTTGGCTTCTTCTGAAAATGGTTTTGCTCCCTCCTGATGAAACCCGAAATATGATGCCCTGAGAATACCAAATGGAAAATTGGACTTTTTTGTGACTTGTTGTTAGTTTATGTATTTTGCTTTGGTTCTAATTTTTTGTCGACGAAAGTCTTCAAAACCGCAGCTCAATTTGGAGGATTCTAGCATAAAAGGTAAAACAGATTTCAACCAATTTCTCAGGTGCCTTGAACATGAATTTGCCACCGATTTTGTTACGGGATCAGCGCTGATTATAGAGTATGAATGAACCCTGCCTCTGGTTGGCTGGAAAAGGTGAGTCCTACCATTTTGAGCACTATCTCGGAGTTATTTTTTCTGAATATTCTTCGGAATTCAAATTCGGTTAACCAATATGGAAAGTCGGCCATACTCTGGTCAAGTTTGCTATACTTCCGTGAAAACGCCAAAATCTGCAACGCGTGTAGCAAATTATACCATTATTTTGTTTCTATATGTTTAACTATAAACAGAATAAACCCTGAAATAAGTTTCCTGTTAATCCAACAGAGAAAAATCCCTGTAACATTAATCAAAATTCCGTTTAGTATTGAACTGAATTATTGTAAAAGTAACCGAAATGCCAATTACTTTACCAAGAGTTCTGTTTATAATACTCTCCTGAACAAAATTTCGGTTACAGTAAAATTAATTTTTTTCTCAGTGAACAGTATACACATTTTCCCATTCAACTTAATGTACCATTTTATTTTTTGAATGGGGAACAATTAACAAATGAAATAACAAATTATTTTCAGTGAAAATTGTTGTACTGTATACGGAAAAAACTCAATATAATTACAGTTGAGACTTGAGATTCACGATTCAATCAATAACAGTTAACCAAACGGAACATTTAGGTACTTTACATTCATAATCTCGCGGGCGATTTAGCACGAACAACTGGGAATTACCGCTGAATTCGGCGGTGATTCTCGGTAGTTACCGGTTGTCACTTGGTGGATGAAAGAACGAATTTGTTGAAAAACACGGTTTCGATTATATGAAACCACCGGTGGATAAAAGAACGGGTTGGTTGAAAGTTGGTTGTTATATTAGCAAATAATAGAGCAACCGGTGTGGATCAGGAATTTTTTCTCAGTGCACAGTAGACAAATTTTCCCACTCAACTTAACGTACCGTTTTATTTTTTGAATTTCCCGCCATATCGGCAACTCCGAATGCGAGAGAGAGAGAGAGAGAGAGAGAGAGAGAGAGAGAGAGAGAGAGAGAGAGAGAGAGAGAGAGAGAGAGAGAGAGAGAGAAAGAGAGAGAGAGAGAGAGAGAGAGATAGAGAGAGAGAGAGAGAGAGAGAGAGAGAGGGAGGGAGAAGTGCGATGGACAGATGCGAGTGTGCGCGTTGGGGGCGCAAAGTGAATTTTCAGACAGGTGGCGAAGCGCTGCCTCTGCTCGAGTGCTCGACTCAACTCGTCTTCGTCCTCACACATTCAATATCAAATTCAAGCGCGCGATCCATCGTCGTTGCGTTAGTCCGTACTCTAAAGGTGTGCCTCGCGCTCGTTTAAAAAGCTCGGCGTGTTACGACGCAAGTTTGATCCCAAAGCGCGCCGCGCCGGGGTCCTTCAATAAAACTTTTCTCTCCTCTCCTCTCACTCTCCCTCCCTCCCTCCCCCCGCCCACTTTCTCTCTTTCTTGCTCCTCCTACCTTTGGGGATCCCTCTCATATTCTTTACTTATTCATTCCTTTTTCCGTTCTCTTTGTTTTCATTCAAAAAAAAGAAAGAAAAAAAAATAAGGAGTTCAAATCGTAAAGGTTAAAGCTATTTTCGCTCTTTCGCGTTTTCGTTGTCAACAAATGAAGGATTTCTCTATATTACACGATTTCTATTTTTTTTCTTTTTTCCTCTCTCGCAACAGAGTTTTCTCAGATTGAAGCCGTTCTCAAAAGTGTGTTATATACGTTGTTTTCTGTTTTCATTCGGTTTTATTTGTCTCTAATCTAATTGATATTTGATTCATTTCGTTAGAAGTTCGATTCCTTAATTTATTTGAAACTGAAGCGCTCTCAAGTGGAAATCTGTGTGGTCAGCTCTGTTTTTTGAAAACATATTTTTTTTTGCAATATTCTATTTTTTAGAATTTGGGTTAATTTTTTTTTTTTTTTTTTTTTTTTTTGGTTGAAACGTTTGAATCGATATGGACGTAAATAAAGTTCGGCTCCGTAATGATTAAAAAATGGACTCTATCTTATTTTTTTTTTCAATTGAATTTTTTCTATCCATATCATGGGAAAAATTCATTTTTAAAGGGCTATTTTTAACTGGAGTAGGTACATATCCGATCAAATGTAACATCGCTCTTACTGCAGTCTCAGTCACTAAAGAAGGCGATTTTTCTTTTCAATTCCTTTCAAATTTGATCTCTAGGAATTTTGAGTTTAATCTTTTACTGAATTTTTACTAATTTCAATAATTTTAGTTTTTAATAATTTCACTTCTTTTTAATTAAATACATTAAATTTCTTGCATTGTATTTCAGTGAAATTCTTCTTGTCTAAAATCAATAGGAATTTGCTCCCAAAATCTAGGTCAACAAACATTGGACGAAATGGTTGTTGATCAAGATAAAAATACGATCGCTGAGGCAAACAAAGAAGCTACCCCTTCTGGGTCAGCTCAAGATAAAACTAATAATGCTGATCCTACAGATACAAACCTCTTATTTATTGAAGATAAGGATTATAAAGCCAAAACCAAATTAGTTCATATTCCGGTGCACCAACTCGATTTTAATCACGAGGAGGACATAGAAAAAATCTATCAAATTAAAGGCATCTGTAATATGGTCGTCAAAATTGAACCAATTAGAGTTCATGCCGATAAAATCATACAGTGTAGACGCTGTCAGTCTTTTGGTCACACAGCGAATTCTTGCGGAAAGCAACCAAGATGCGTAAAATGCGCATCTAAGCATATTACGCAAAATTGTCCGTTTGCAAAACGAATTTTAAATCCTAGGTGCGCAAATTGCGGGACTATAGGTCACCCCGCTAATTACCGCGGATGCCCCTTTGCGAAGGAGATGCAAGCAGAGAGGATTAACGCTTTTAAAAAGAAAATTAAGGAAAATCCCAAAATTTCTGGAAACTTCCCTCGTCTTCCCACTAAGGGAAAGGGGAAAAATCAAGAAACAAAAGTCAGTACCCAACAGCAAGGCAGATCATACGCCCAAACTGTTATCAACGAGCCGAAAGCCTCGCCATCGCAAGATGACGTCACTAAGCAGTTTTTGAAAACAATCGAGTCACAAAGAGTCATGATCGAAAAATTAAACGAGCGTCTCGCCCGTTTCGAAGAATTGTTTTTTGTTGATCAAGATGGATAATTCTATCTCTGCATCTATGAATGTTATTGCATGGAATGCTGGAGGTCTTACCGAAACGAAAGCACTTGAATTTAGTGTTACGCTAAAAAAATTAAACATCGATATTGCTCTAATTTCGGAAACGCATTTCACTAAGGACAAGTGCTGGATTTTCGAAGGCTACAAAACCTATAACTCCAAGCACCCGTCTAATAACTCGCGGGGGGGCTCTGCGGTAGTCGTAAAACAAAATTTGAGGCACTCGCTTATTAATATAATCGAGAGTGAGTTATTTCAAATTGTTACTGTCGAAATCGGGACGGACCTTGGGGCCTTTAATATTGCCTCTATTTACTCGCCGCCCCGTTATCGGATTACAAAAGATGAATACACGAGCTTGCTTGAAAAATTGGGTAATCGCTTCCTTATCGGTGGCGATTGGAATTGTAAAAACGTGAGATGGGCTTCCAGACTCACTAATATTAAAGGAAGTAATTTAGAGGAGGCTGTCAATGAAATTAATGGCAATTTCATTACGCCCGGTAAACCTACATATTATCCCCCTTTAAATAGTAATAAACAACCCGATGTAATTGACTTTTTTGTGTATAATAATATTCCCTTGGAACAAAGAGTTGCTTGTGACACCTTGGATGTTAAAATTGACCATTCACCCGTAACATTAACCATTTTTACTACCCCAGTATTAATGAAGAAAACTCCTAGTCTTACTTCTCACAAAACAGACTGGGAAAAATTTAGATCTGTATTGAATGAAAAAATAAATTTAAATGTACATATTAACAGTATCGAAGATCTCGAAAATCAAAATGATTTACTCGTTAAGTTGATCCAAGACGCTGCTAAAGCATGCACTCCAGTCGCCACCCAGGGTATCAGGTTTTGTTGTCTTCCATATGATCTGGTCGACTTGATTAGAATTAAAAGGAGAGCAAGGAAAATAATGGTAAGAACGAGACTGGGAAAAGATAAAAGGGAGTATAATAGATTGAATAACGTAGTTAAAAACAGACTGAGTGAATTCAGGAACAATAAATTTGAGAGATTCATAGCAAGCCTAGGGGCTAGGGAAATTGATGACTATAGCTTATGGAAGGCTACAAAATACTTGAAGCGACCTGCCCAGCTTAGTTTTCCGATACGTAAGTCCGATGACGGGTATGCCAACAATAGTCAAGATAAAGCAGAAGTTATCGCCAATCACCTAGAAAATACGTTTCAACCGAATCCATGTGACGACGATGACCTTTTAACTCACTTGCATCAAGAAAATAAAAATATTAATTTGTTGTCAAAAGTGAAAATTTCAAAATTTACCTATGATGAACTTTTCGAGGAAATCCTATATTATATTTGTAAGAATAAAGCTAAGTTCCCGGAGAACCGTTGCACCGTTCGGGAGGGGCCTGGTACCGTTCGATCGGGATCGGCTCCAATGCTTCGGGAAAATTATAAGTTTTTCCTTACGGGCCCCGCGTCCCTTTTTAAAATGCTAAAAACTTTTCTCTCAAAAAGTTGTGCGAGTGCGAAAAGGATGCGAATCAGTTCGTTTTGCAAGGGTGAGAGAGAGAAGCGAGATTTTGTAGTCCTTTTTTAAATGCATACGTGCGGAAGAGCATACGATTTTGTACGCGTGTGAGCGAGAAACGTGATGCTCTGACAATTTTTTTTTTTAATTCGATCGCACGATTTGACGTTACCATGGCGATGTTCATCATATGTTTTACTCGCGGGAGGAACCGTTCGGGTAGACGCATTTTAATAGCGACTTAATGATATCGATGTATAGCTTCGACTTTTTATCCATGTATTTTCGTAGATATACTCAATAGGACAGTCACAGTGCTGCTAGCTGTGTCGAGAAATATACAGTCACTTCAGACTTAATAAAAAATTTGTATCTTTTATGTTAATATACGACAGCACTGTACAGTATTCGATTGATGATGGCTTGACGCGGTTGCTGTATCGCTTCGTGATGTATAGAGCTTCGATATTTATCATATGTTTCATACGCAAATTTACAGAATAGTACAATCAACGAGTGATGACTTGATGAGATCGGTGCATTGATTCGATACCTCGAATATAACCCTGCAAATTTGAGCTAGGTTTCGAGAATTTATAAAGAAACTAAATGATTAGGGACATTAGGGTTAATATTGATAAGTTGAGACGGTGGTTATATTTTTCTTATTAATAATAAACTGTCAAATATTACTGAGTTAAGTAAATAATTGGCTTCCTGTTGTAAATGCGTTGTTTTCTTTAAATGTGCAAGTGATTCATCCAAGAATACTACTTACTAACGAACCAAGAATATGGTTGCAGATTTTTTCATTTTTAAGTTGGCGATTTGAGTTGTTTTCGTTTCAGTTCGCGTTTTGGCAAGGTTGTAATGTTTTTAAGGTCTGTTTTTTCCGATTTAAACAACAAAAAAAAGAAAACAAAGTTTCGATAGATCTCTTGAGCCTTGAGTATGTAGTTTTTTATGGTTCATTTGATTATATACCTGTTATTTTTTAATCTGTGCAGTAATATTAGTGGGCCAGTACGACGTTTATTTCGAAATAGACGGTTCTTTTAGTGATGACTTGGTGATGACGTCATCCGGTGATGAGCGTTCCAAACAAAGACAAACTGTCTTTCTTGCTCTCACGTAGCCCCCATGCTGTACTGCTATACTATAATTTTTCAAAAAAACTGTATTTAGAGACATCTTTTGTGAAATATTTTTTGGCAGAAATGCATTCCTCAATTTTAATGCGATTTTGCTATGAACATGCCGTAATACGAGGCCCTGTGTATACGAATCAGGACTAGAAAGCAGTGACGGCTCGCCAGGTGAGGCAAGTGAGGCGACAGGGATCCATCACCTCACATTTTTTGAAGTTTGAGAAAGAAAAAAAAATTAAAAAAAAAACATACAAAGGTTTAAATAATTATTATTCCAGCGTCCTTTCTTTCAATAGTTCAAAAAGTATGAATGGAACATAAAATTATCAAAAGAGTTTATGTGAAGAGGATTTCAAAAAAAATCCTGTACACCTCTCATTTTTGTCGCCTCACCTCCACGAGCCGCCAGTGCTATAGAAAGAGGTGGGTATACACGGGATAGGAGGTCGCACGGGAGAGTGGGTGAGATAGAGTTTGAAACGCTATGCGAGTTTTGTCACAACCGATTGCGACCGATGAGTGCATTTATTGATGTAATTTTTGCCTAACCGTTTACTTCACACTAAAACTCTATGGTGAACTTGAGATGCCCTTAGATGCTGAAACTGGGTCCAATAGACCCGTCGCGTCGCACGCTAAAATCGGCTGCCAGCAGTTGTTCACTGGTCATACTAACTTGAGCTTCGTGAAGTGGTCTGGAACAACTCTAAAAAGTAGGAATTTCATCATTTGGGGGGGGGGGAGGCGACCATTTAAAAGCGCCAATTCCCAAAAAAGATAAGCCAAAAGCTCTAAAACGTACACCAAATGCGCCAAGGAATTTTTGAAAAAGTAGTCAAAAAACGGCAATTTGCTGCGAAATCGATAGTCAAAAAGCGCTGAAAGAATGACCCCAAATAATAGGGGGTGTATAATGTGTATATGACCCCACGTCCAATAAGCTTAAAAAAATAAAATCTTAGATGAAGTTTGCTTGAATTTTCGAGCCAACCTATTTCAAAAAATTATTGTCGTTAATAAAGGGCTGTTTGAAAAAGGCATACTTTTCCCGTGCTAAGTTTCTCTTCCACTCTTCCATAGATTTTTGATTTACTGAAACGCAATGTCTTATACTCTTACATGTCAGTTCAACGAAAGGTTATTGTAGGTGTGCGATCTCGGTCATGCGTATTTGTTCGCTTATCCCGAACTTCTCATTTTATTGTGAATGCATCAGGTTTCTCACTATCGCGCTGTCTCTTTCTCTCCTTTCCTTCTTTTCTCTGTACAGTTCTAAATCGTGTAATCCACATGCGCTAATATGACGCATTCTAATGCGCCATTCTAGGGGTTTCGGCGTCTCCATGAGCGTCAAAAAAAATTGGCGGCTTTGGATCGGGCCCTCTTGAGAACGACTACCCCTAAAATGTTTAAGTTTCATGTAAGAGGGTGGCAGCGGGGGTTATGCTATTTATGCCCTTCCAAATGATGACTCCTGTTTTCTAAACCTTTAGTGTACATGAGAAAATACCACTGTAGTGTAGTATTTCAGAAATAATAGAGTAAGTTTTTAGATTTCGTTCTTCGGAGCAAGATTAGATGGGCGAATAGCAAACGGAGTTAGGGAGTGGATGATATCGAGTCAAAGTCTAGCTTGAATAAACAAAAATCACGCGAAACGGAATCATGCTTGGCCGCGAAGCGGCCACCGGCCACTAGTTAAATATAAAACTAAAGTGAAGAAGGCCCCAGGTTTCGACCTGATTTCAGGAGCTGTAATCAAGCAGCTTCCAGCCTTAGCTTTAAGATTATTGATTAAAATTTTTAATTCAGTTTTAATTCTAGAGCATGTACCCAGTCATTGGAAAAAGGCTGAGGTAATTGTACTTTTAAAACCCGGAAAGCCCCCAGCGGAACCGAGTTCATACAGGCCTATATCGCTTTTACCCATCATTAGCAAATTATTTGAAAAATTGTACATTAAACGATTAAACAGGATCATCGGTGATAAAAAACTTGTCATCGATGAACAATTCGGATTCAGAGCCAAACATGGGACTCTGGAGCAGCTCCACAGAATTTCTTCCATTGTGGAAGCTGCCCTGGAGGGGGGAGGCTTCTGTAACGCTGTTTTCCTGGATGTGTCGCAGGCTTTTGATCGTGTATGGCACGAAAGATTAATCTACAAATTGTCTAAAATGCTTCCGGGAAACCATGTTAAGATACTATCATCGTATGTCTCTAACCGATTTTTTAGAGTGAGATTTGAGGACTCCTACTCTGATTTTCGTCCAATCAGAGCCGGAGTTCCTCAAGGCTCGGTTCTCTCGCCCATTTTGTACAGCCTGTACACTTCGGACCTACCGAGGCCACGTAAAGGCTGTAGAGTTGGAGTTTTTGCCGACGATACTGTTTACGTGGCTTCGGCTCAAAATTATGGACGTACTGTTCACTTGTTACAAGAAAGCATGCTGGACGTCCAGGAATGGACCTCTCATGACCGTTCAAAGGTGAATGCGACCAAATCTGAGAATGTTGTTTTTACCAACAGAACTTACGTCCACTCTCCGCTAGTTTTAAACGGGGATATCATTCCCCATTCCATGAAAGCAAGGTACCTGGGCCTTATCATGGATTCAAAGTTAAAATGGAAAGATCACATTATAACAAAGAAGGAACAAATTAATCTGAAAAATAGAAAAATGTTATGGCTAATTGGACGCCGCTCGAAATTAAGGCTGAGTAACAAAATACTCTTATACAAATCCATGATAAGGCCCATTTGGGCTTATGGGTGCCAGTTGTGGGCGTGTTCTGCCAAGAGCAACGTTCATAGGATAGAAGTCGTACAGAACCTTTTGTTGAGACAAATCGCGAATGCGAGATGGTATGAGAGGAACAGCGATATCAGGGCTGAACTCGGGATTGAAAGCTTAGAGTTGTTCGTATCCAGAATGTACAACCGGTATGAAGAGCGCTTGCACCTCCATCCAAACCCATTGGCCCTTAGGCTTTTGGACTGGGTGGGAGATGTAAGACGACTAAAAAGGAGGAAGACTCATGAGCTTTCGACCCCCCACTTTCTCAAAATTTAATGGAAGTCCTGGCCAACTCTAACCGCCAGGGACTTTCCATTTCAATAAATTTAAAGTAAAAAATACTAACCTTTTTTACTTTCATTAGATATACATGTTAGGTATTTTTGCCCATTTTTGTACCATCTTCTTTTGCCCATTTTTGTACCATTTTCTAATTTTCCGTTTTCAGCTTTTACCATTTTTCTATGCTAATTTACCACCATCACTTTTCTTTTTTAAATCCGGCTTATATTTCTATTATTCTATTTTTTTTTCTCTCTCTCTCTCTCTTTTGTAATTCTGATTCACAGTTCTTTAAATTTGCTATATTTAATATGCGAATGACGAAATCTCTCTCTCTCTCTCTCTCTCTCTCTCTCTCTCTCTCTCTCTCTCTCTCTCTCTCTCTCTCTCTCTCTGTCTTAAAATGGATGTATATATGTGTCATACTTATATTTTAGTTAGTGTAAGTTGAACTAAATGTAAAATTTTAAAGACTACATAGTCTGAAATTGTAATACAAATACTTTAATTTGTGTATTGTAATAAATAAAAAAAAAAAAAGGAATTTGCTCCCGTTTTAATAAATTTTTTAGAATAATACAGCTCAATATCTAGGATGTACAGCTTCTAAATGGAGTAAATCGAGATTTTTTATCGCTATGGAAGAATAACAAAAGTGTTTCTGTCCTAGATTTTAAAAACAAATTTTCATTCTCTTGCAGCAGAAAAATAAATATTCGTGAATATTCAAATCATTAATATATCCTTAAAGGACATTTCATTTGTTCCAATGAAAGCGCAAAACTTTTGACTGTCAATAATACTTACGGCGCACAGTGGCGCCGCAATTAATGAGAGCGGTCGGACATGGATTGAATGACTAAAAATGCAAATTTGAATGCTTATACAGTCAATAAAGAAACTATAAAGGGTGATTCTTATTGGAAATTTGACTAAAAACCACCATGTAGATTGGGATAACCTATGAAGCTCGGAAAATTTAACGTTGATTTGCAAAGTGGTTTTAAGAAATTTCGTCATTAATGGGGCAGTAGCACATTATTTCTATAAGCAATTTAATACAGTCGATTCTGGTGTAAAAACCTCCAAAAATAACGATGGCAGCACTAAAAACTTCTGAAATCCACTCCTAAACTAGATAAACGCTTTTATTTGCGCGGGCGTAATGGTGGCAGAGGGTAGTAACAATGGGAGATTCCCATCTAACAATACTGTAACTCCATCAAGAAGTGACCAATAAGAGACGACTTTCATTTGACACCCGGTGTCACTAGGTGTTGCTGTACTATTCATCGGATGTGGATCATCACTCTAATGACTAATTACTCTGTGAATCATCCTTGTCAGCATAGAAAGAGTGACGAAATTAAGATAGAAATCTCCCATTGTTACTGCCCTCGGCCACCATTACGCCCTCGTAAATGAAAGCGTTTATTGAGTTTAAGAGTGGATTTCGGAAGTTTTTTTGTGCTTCCATTGTTATTTGTCGAGGTTTTTACACCATAATCGACTGTTAAATCGCTTGTAGCAAAAGTGTGAAACAGCCCCATTGTAACGTTTTTCGGAGAAGCCCTTCAAATGACAAGTTTGGCTATTTGCCTGTGCGTTGCAGCGTGATGAACGACGTGCAGTTGGTCATTATGATTCAAGTCAATGTCCCCTCGCGATCCGTATATCGCGTCCGACATGGATTTTAATTGTCGTTCGCGGCGTGGCTTAAAAACAATTACACCGTCAAATAACCATCGTCTCGACGCTGAGTTGTCGCCGTCGCCGGCCCAGTGTTGATACAGAGAAGAGGCCCTTGTTATGATGGATGGACCGAAGCAGGAAGTATATCCACCGACCAGTTAAAAACAGCCCAGGAAACAGGGTCAGTGGGAACTAAGTTTAGGACATCACGCGCACCTATTTCATAGTTAACGAGCTCCTTAACGGCCTTAACGAACATAAGGCGAGCCTCTTTCGCTTCTCCAGCTCCGTGGCGAGTGGTCGGCTGCACCGTACTCCAATGGCCCTTACTCATTTTCTCCCTATCGTATCATGGGACGGGACTGTATGGAATATATCGCTCCCTATATATAACGTACGTCGGCCTATTGTTAGTTTCCATATTTCTCATTCATTAGACGTTGTAATTATCAATACCTTGCTGTGGCGGCTCATGCAATTTGGCAACAATGTTTTAACTCAATCTAAATCTATGGACAACAATCGATTGCACGTGAAGCACCGCTTCACAATCAAATCGATTGTTTGCATGGAATCAAATGGAGAAAAAACATTGTTGCCATATTGCACGAGCCGCCGCTGTTATCTTGGGCTCTTTTTTATGAACTTACAAATGGGGCTCTTGGAAACTTTTGCTATAAGGGATTGAAGGGTTGAATATTTTTTACATAAAAACCTGTAAAAATGACGATGAGTATACTAAAAAATCACGAAATTTACTCTCAGGATCGGGCTTAATCGGGGTATCATATGGGAGATTCCTATCTAAATTGAGACACATCTCTATGTTTCCGTAGAGAAAGTGACATAATAGACAGGAATCTCACATGATACCTGCGTCGAACCGCCATTACCATTTTGCTGTTATAGCAGTTATGTGAGTTTATTACTGAATTTTAGACTTTCTTAGTGCGATTTTCGTGATTTTTGCTGGTTTTTATATTAGACTGGACTATTTATTTGCTTGTAGCAAAAGTTTGCAAGAGCCCCATTCTTGTAAGTTGTAAATCGTATGGAGAAGAAACCTCTTCTTATAAAATGGTCAGAATAAGGTACTTAAAGTTGCAATGGTCTGATTTTTTTTTTTTTTTTTTTAAGTTAACAAATGAAAGTTCTCTGTGAAGTGAAAACATGAATGCCTTTGGTTGCTAATTAAGTTTTATTGTTCCGGAGATACGAGTAATACCCAGAATAAATCGTTTTGAATGGAAACCCCGCGTTGACATCACAACAAATTTCTTATTAGTCCTTATCAATATCTTGGGCTCTTTTTTATATGAACTTACAAATTCTTGTAAGTTGTAAATCGTACGGAGAAAAAACGTCTTCTTAAAATGGCCAGAATAGGGTAGTTGCAATGGTCTGAATTTTTGTTTTTTTTGTTTAAGTTAACAAATGAAAGTTCTCGGTGAAGTGAAAACATATATATAAATGCCTTTGGTTGCTAATAGGTTCCATTGTTCCGGAGATACGATTAATACCCAGAATACATTGTTTTAAATGGGACCCCGCGTTGTGACATCACAACGAATTTCATATTAGTCCTAGTTCTTATCGAATAAGTAATACGTCCCGAAATTCCGACGATAATTTTTTTCTGCTGGATTTTCGTAAGTTTCAACCACGATTAATGGACGCTCACATTGTGAGCTTTGCCAAGCCTCCTTTCAATATTATGAAATCAACAAGTAGCAAAGTTTTCAATAACTGAAGCACTGAAAATGACAAAGCCTTCTGAGCTCACGGTTTATATTGTAATCCTCGAGAGTTCAGCTTAATTTATTGTGTCGTTCAACAATGCGACCGTTCATGTAACAATACTATTTACAATGTATCCCATGTAGGGTAAATATGATCCGCTTTTTGTCACTGCTCATAATACTATTCATGGAAATGATAAAAGTGTAGTGAGTTAAAAGCAAAGGGCGCATAAAAAAGGTTTCAATGACCCCAACAGTGAATACTCTTCGCTATCTCATCGAACAAATGTATTTTACTATATTACGGAGCTGTCAAAACCGCAGAAGCCGTTTTGTACTGAAATGAGCATTTGACCGCGGTATGCTGCAAGTCTATAGATGCCGCTCGGAGAGAAGCCTAAATTGGCAGTGCCTATATATACAGTATGGTGTATTAGTTGTTAGGGAAAATAGCTCTAAACCTGGAACTCGCGAAGTGAAACCTACTTTATTGAGCTGCTGACCGCTTCGAGTCAGTAAATATAGGCAAATAAAGTCGTACACAGTCCGTTTCGAAATACTGTTTTCACACTTATTCGAATGTTCGTATTCACTGTGTGTTATTGCAATGATGACGTGGTATTGTTGTACTACTGTCTTTGTCGCTGTTATAACTTGAATTCGCCTTTCGGCGCACATAGGATTCCACAGGAAATAGTGTCACTTATGCACGATCTAAGTAAACAGAAGTGGCGGCTCCGGGCTCGTGCAATGCGGCGAAAACGAGTATTCTCTATTTAAATGTATGTAAAATAATCGATTCTCAGATGGTTCTCTAAATTTCTGAGAAATCGATACTTTAGCTTGGGTTCAAATGGCAAAACATGGTTGTCAAATAGCACGAGCCACCACTGGTATAAACAAGTAAGTTCGTCCTGCCTGTCAACCAGAATTACTATACTCAAATTATACTTTTCGATTACTTTCCAGAAGTAATTGAAAGTTATTATATTCGTAATCAGGCGGCGAGGAAGTGAATGTCTTGAGGATTTTCTCCGAAAGCTCTTTTTAAGGACACCAACTGTCCGCATACCTGCGGTATGTCCATCAGATGTCGATAATGATTTGTTACAGCGGGCTGTTTAAACGATGGATCCTAATCAGATGCGGATTCTGAGAGCGCATCGTAGCCTATAGTCCCGTCGCGCATGTTCGTTCATTTTTTATCAAGGTAAAATAATTCATCTGAGGCGCGGTTTTTGACAAACAAGTAGTAAAATTTTTCTATGAAATTACAGAACGAGTTACTAACCCACACATGCCCAACTTTTTTTTTTTTTTGAAAATATTAGGTGTTTTTTGGTATTTTTCTCAAAAAATACCATCTTACGAGGGGAGGCTCAGAAGTCGCCGCCTCCGATTTTGAAAACAATTGCACGAAAATGTAGCTAAAGTAAAACTATTAGACCGATGTTATTCACTTTTTGCCAATGGGCCTTCCTAAAGCGTCAGGAATTTTTTGAAAGTTGTCGAAATTCACTTAAATATTCGGAACGCTCTCCACTCGGGTTTTTACGTGAATTTTCGGCAACTTTCAAAAAAATTCGTGTCGCTTTAGGAAGGCCCATTGGCAAAAAGTGAGAAACACGGGTCTAATAGTTTTACTTTAGCTATATTTTCGTGCAATTGTTTTCAAAATCGGAGGCGGCGACTTCTGAGCCTCCCATGTTAGAGTAAAAAAAATTGAAAAATTAATCATTGTGAAATTTTGTGGTCCAGCTGAATGATTCGTGATGAAAGATAACAACATTGATTTTCTAGTAAAATTGGCCTAAATTGACTGTAATTTGGTCCAGAAAAACATTAGTAGTGGGTCATTAACGACCCAATATGGGCATATATGAGTTAAATGGACTAATGAAAAATTAATTTTAAAATGACCAGAATGCGTTCACTGCTTTTTTTTCTCCTGTATTATCAGAACATTCGATTGGATCAGTGAGAACTCTGGCAATTTGAAACGGAATTTATTTTCAATTATGAGAATTATTGATAACTTCAGTAATTCCAAACCGTTTTTATTCCAGTCCATATTCTTCAAGCAATTTTTTCTGCGCGAAGTTTAGCAAATGTTGATCCATGACGATGCTAATGACAAAGTGAAAATATTAGTGTTTAATAGAGGTTATAATATTGCGGACACAGTAAACAGCGATGACTTTTTTCCCGCTATTTCGTTCCTGACATGAAAAAAAACAACACTTAATTTTAACCAGTAAGCTTTTATAATGCATTGAGGTTGAAATGATTGTCTTTGTCCAGTGGCGTCGCGTGCAATTTGGCAACAATGTATTCTATCCATTTAAACTCATGTAAAAGATCGAATTCAGGGCCCAGGGGGTGCACAGTGCACAAGGAAAATTCGATATATTTAATGAGTTTAAATGGAGCAGTTGCATTGTTGCCAGATGGCACGCGACGCCACTGTCTTTGTCCATGTTCCTAGCCGCTAACAGGGGCCGAACTTATTTACTTTATCGTTAAATCAAACATTACGACAGTGTCTGAGTGACGCTATTGGATCTAAATTGTAAAACTTGGCTGTTCCTATGGTAACCATTGTTAAATTGTCCTTTTTTTGAAACCATTCGTGAGTAGCCTTTAAAATAACGGACATTTTAACGATGGTTACCATGCATGGCAACCCTCAAGTTTTTCAGCTTTCGATCAAAAGTGACACTTAAAGAGTCTTAACGATCGGTTTAGCGTTGAAGTAAATGAAGGGTCCTCCGCTGAACTTAACTATGATTGTTTCAAAATCAAGATCGAAACTTCAAAATTTTAGATACATTTAATTTCGATTGCGGTTTTGGTTGATACTCTGAATCCTTATAAGTAGCAGAGACAAATAGAGACCCAGCACAAAGCTTGCGACATGAGGTGTCCAATTTTCAAGCTCAATTTTGGTCGGGACTTACCAAAATAACATCCAACAGTAGCCTACTGTAGAGCAGAGACAAATAGAGCCCCAGCACAAAGCTTGCGACAGGTGTCCACTTTTCTGGCTCAATTTTGGTCGGAACTCATCGGAACAACAGCCAACTATTGCCTACTGTTGACTGATGAGCGTGTGTTTTGCATTCGGAAAGCAAAACCCGTTTCCGTTTCCGAGACGGCGAACCAATCACAGCCTTTTGTTGAGCTTCACCGTTCAATAGTAGGCAATGTTTGTCATTGGAGCCGGTGACTCCCGACCAAAACTGTGACCGCTAAACTTGCTTCACTTTTTTAACACGGGAAGCATACGGTGTGCTGGGTCTCTATTTGTCTCTGATGTAGAGCGATGGTCATAGGTTAGGTTTTCTTCATGCTTTGATTTGATGTTTTCTGGACAGAATAACGGTTTCCGAAGAATTTTCGAGTTCAATTTCGGTAGGTACTTACCAGAAACAACAGTCAAAAGTAGCCTACTGTTGTTGAGTGATGGACATAGGTTAGCATTTCTTCATGGTTTAATTCGGTGTTTTCTGGACAGCATAACGGTTTCCGATGGAATGTTTCCGAATGGTTTACCTTAATTTATTGAAATTTTGACTACAAAGTGAAATTTCAGGTAGAGTTTTATTGGAGCAATGTTCACCAATCAACAGTAGGCGAACAGTTGTCGGCTGTTGTTTTGTAGAGCTCCCGAATATGAACCCATTTTACTTGCCTCACTTTCATAACATGGGAAGCATAGAATGTGCCGGGTCTCTAATTCAGAGCTGCCAATTTGCGTAGATTTAACGGCATTTTGAAATTCACCGAAGATTCCAGAGAAAAGATTACAGAAATAGATAAAGAAAAGATTACAGAGTTTAGTTCAGTGTATGACTGTAATGCACGCGAATACTAGCGTTTTTTTTTTATCTATTTTCAACCTATAGAGTCGTCGATAACTTTTGAAAACTTACAGTTATTTTAATTAATTAACGGCGTTTCCACCGATTGAGAAAATATTACAGATCAGAAAATTTTCGTGCATTACAGTCGCATACACTGAATTGAACTAAGTAATATGTTCTCAACCGGTTGAATCATCGGTGGATTTAAACATGTCATTAGATCTACGCAATGGGGCTATTGCACACTTTTGATATAAGCGATTTAATAGTCGATTATGGCGTAAAATCCTCAAGAAATAACGATGGCGGCACTAAAAACTTCCAAAATCCACTCCTAAACTCAATAAACGCAGTTATTTGCGCGAGCGTAATGGTGGCCGAAGGCACTAACAATGGGTGATGCCTATCTTAATTTCGTCACTCTTTCTATGTTGTCAAGGATGATTCACAGAGTAAATAGTCATCAGAGTGACGATCCACATCCGATGAATGGTGCCGCAACACCTAGTGACACCGGTGTCAAATGAAAGTAGTCTCTTATTGGTCACTTCTTGATGGAGTTTCAGAATTGTTAGATGGGAATCTCCCATTGTTAGTGCAGCCTTCGGCCACCATTACGCTCGCGCAAATAACTGCGCTTATTGAGTTTAGGAGTGGATTTTGGAAGTTTTTAGTGCCACCATCGTTATTTTTTGAGGTTTTTACGCCACAATCGACTATAAATTAGCTTACAGCAAAAGTGTGCAATAGCCCCATTTCTGGGCGTACTGCGCAAGTGCTTCGCGCTTAATACATGTGTACTTATGTAGCAATACGCGTTCAGCGAGATCGGTGTTTCTGGCCCACTGAGCGTTGCTTATAGCGAAGCGTTGACAATATTCTCGCGAATTGTTACTTTACGACCCCCACAGCGTATCTTAAGTGGAGTCCGATGCAATGCATTGTATTATTTTAAAGTTTCCTCCAGCAGTCACCAGTCGCGGTTGCTACAACGCGGTCGCTTGCGGTTCGATGGTCGGTCGGGGGGGGGGGGGGGGGGGGTGGGGGGTTAGACCATGAAATATAACTAAGCGACGCACTTATAAAACGCGGCTCTTCAAATCCTCATCTCGGAATCATCGCGCGGTCACCACACCACACCGCACCGCACTGCAGATATCATAGTTGCCCGATCACTTCACATCGCGTAGTGAGAGAAAAAAAAAAAAAAAAAAAAAACTCGCCTCCTCCCCGTATGATTTCAATGTAAAGTAGACGAATTTTATTTTTCCTCGGCAGCGCGTCCGCGGCGGCGCAAGATCCGTATCACCGCGTCTCCATATCTCCGGGCCTTCATCCAGCATCATGCATCCTCCACCGGTATCCAGGGACTCGCGCGCGTAAGGAATCAGGACGAACAGACGGGAACGGGTTTTAAATACGCTCATGAAGGGGCTTTTTAAGTGAAAAGGACTGATGGATAAAAAAAAAGAAAAAAATTACTCGTCTTGCCAAAGAATTACTGTCATAAAATAAAATAACTCAACTTCGGAGGCGTTCGTGGATCGGTTATCGCATAACCGTCACCAGGATATTGTCTTTCTCTCTTACCAGCTTATTTAAACGTATGGTTTAGAAAAGGATGGGTATAGGGGCTGTCACGTGACTTGAGTCCCTGTGTCTGTCCTTTTCTAACGCATACGTTTAAATGGGCCAAGAGAAAGAAAGGTGATATCCTGGATATACGGCTATGGGTTATCGGGTTGGCCCAGCTCTCTTTTCGCTACTACTACCGTTGCCTTGTATTTTATAGTAGTATGGTAGCAACTATGGGCGCTTGGTTACTGCTGCCCTCGAAACGGACGGAGGTTCGCGGAGAAGGTGGAAAAAAAAGAAAAGGGAAACAAACACTGGATACTGCGGATTCCGCGGCACGTCGTAAAAATTGTGAGTTTGTACGCGGGTGTCGTGTTTCTAGGGTTCGCGGCTGGTTTTATCTCACTCGGCTTCTGAACCACCGGCAACGTAAGAATGGGGCTATTGCACACTTTTGCTGTAAGCGATTTAATAGTCGATTACGGCGTAATAACCTCAACAAATAACGATGGCGGCACTAAAAACTTCCAAAATCCACTCCTATACTCAATAGCAGCAGTTATTTGCGCGAGCGTAATGGTGGCCGAAGGCACTAACAATGGGAGATTCCCATCTAACAATACTGTAACTCCATCAAGAAGTGACCAATAAGAGACGACTTTCATTTGATACCGGTGTCACTAGGTCTTGCGGCACCATTCATCTGATGTGGATCATCACTCTGATGACTAATTACTCTGTGAATCATCCTTGTCAACATAGAGAGAGTGACGAAATTAAGATAGGAATCTCCTATTGTTAGTGCCTTCGGCCACCATTACGCTCGAGCAAATAACTGCGTTTATTGAGTTTAGGAGTGGATTTTGGAAGTTTTCAGTGCCGCCATCGTTATTTGTAGAGGTTTTTACGCCATTATCGACTATTAAATCGCGTATAGCAAAAGTGTGCAATATCCCCATTGTCCGGGTCGTGCATGCAATCTACCGTCATGTTTGCAGCGGTACCTTTTGTACGCGTGAACAGGTTGAATCGGAAAGTTCTCTTGGCGTATACTGTACATTGATTATTATAATTAATAAGAGGATTGGATAGGTCTGTTATGCGAGAGTTTGCTTTGGACTAGAACGTCAGAATACTAGTAAGTCTGTTTAGTGTAAATTTAATATGTCCATTTCATACACAGGGATTCTAGTTTTCAGACGATTTGCAAAAAAAAAAAAAAAAAACAAGCAGGGAAAATTCCAACACGCAGGTGTTGGAAAAGCGTGCCACTAAAGTCTGAACAGCTTTAATGCTTTTGCTAGCAATGATAATTCATCAAAGAGGAACCACGTGACATGGAGCTGATCTCGAGAAAATTGAGTCCAAAGTTGAAGAGCTAGCATTTAAACAAAAAACTCGGAATTACTTACGTTTTGATTTCATACAACTACCGTGTTATGTTTTTGCATTTCAACACCGGAAAAAAGGAATTTCCTATGCAGGAAAGGTACCTACTTAATTTTTAGCGCTTAAAGTGACTTGGTTCCTTTCTTCTTTTTGTTTGGCATAATCACGAAAAACGAATCTCTAAGAGAAAACAAACGGCAGAGTTGGTTTACACTGTTGATATTTTAAAATCCGTTAATCTGGACTTAGGTCCGTTCCCAATTCTATAAAAGGAACCAAGTCGGAGTTGGTTCCTTACGTGACTCGGATTAAGGTTGAAGAAAAAGGAATCGAGTTCTCATTTTATTTCATCATATGGACAATGACTTCAATGAGGCTCACCAGCTCACTTTTACCTGGAATTTTGACGGGAAATAGTTGTTCTTAGAAGAAGCACTTGTTGCTTCGAGATTCAGTATTGCTAGCTCTATCAATCAATAACTCAATTTTATCAAAAATGTCACTCGGTTCTTTTGTGACAAGTGCTGTCCAATTGAGCTTGTTTGGTGAGAAATGATGAAAAAAATAAATTAAGATCAAATGTATCTATAAGGAGATGAGTCAAAGGCGTTGTTTTTTTGTTTTCAAAACTTTGGAGGGCTCTAGCTCAGAAGAGAAACATTTGCAGCACATATTCATGTAGGAAAATAAAGTATTTTATATATGTTGACCCCAAAAATACACTCCATAAGTTTGGCACTTAAATTTGAAACACCCTGTTCTTGATATTTTGCCCCCCCCCCTTGGCCCCTTCACAGAAGACAACATCTTGACCATGCAAATTTTTAAAATCACAGTTGGACTGTAGAGATATTTTCTTTTCCCCCCCTTTCAACGAAAAAGAGGAAAATGGGTCGCCTATCTTTGATGTTCGTCGTATGCGCGTGCACATATTGTTCGGCTTTACGACTGTCATCTTGGCTTTCTTTATAATGCGTTTTTTGGGTTTATTAGTGGATTTTATGACTATTTGATGCCACCAATGTAATTTTCAGGCGATTTTACATCAGAATCAAAACTCTATAGCGCTGTAGCAAAATTTTGCAACAAACCCATTGAAAGCTGAAAAGAGAAAATTATTTGATAAGGCTAGCTCGATCTTTTTTACCCACATAAAGTATAGACAATATATATTTTCTCCACCTTTTAAATGGCTTGCACAGGGATCACAAATGAGGTTGCGCTCATTTGAAGTCAAAAAGTGTCATATTTGGAAAAGCCGTGATTCTAAATAATAAATAGTTTTTTTTTCTTATTTTTTTCCGTTTTAGGTGCTGTCAGCACTTATTGCGATTGTCACGATGTAGATATGTAATATGCATAAATGGAACACTTGCAAATTCATGAAAAAATAATCCTTTAATATACAGCACTAACCATTTCAGGTGCCCTTTACACGTCAAGCATTCTAGGGGTATAGATTAGTAGACGTGGAGGTTTAAGACGTTTGTGGATTTTAATTCCCCCTCCCCCCATTTATTTTGTTGAAAAGTATCGAAAGTTTACAGTCAAAACTAAGCCATTATTCATTATAACGCATTGTAATATTATTTCTTTTTCTGTTGCCGTCGGTCGATATCATTTTGCGTGTTGGAAAAGCAAAGTTCCATATGGACCTATAATTTCCAAAATTTGAAGAAGCTTCCAGTAAAAAATACTGTACACGCGAGAAACGTTTTAGGATAGTAAATAAGTTATTCCAAAGTCAATTCCATAGCCGCAGCGAGGAGGCTGTCCAGGGGTGGAAGACACCTGACAGCCCCTCTCACTTTTTAGAGCTATTAATGCGAATTTTACCCCCCTCTCTTTGTTCTGGATTTTAAAAACCTTTTTTTCAACAAAACGCCCAAAATTTCCTCAAAAATCCCTTGATTGCATAGACGCTCATTGAGGGGTTTTCAATTTGCAGATCCCCTGTATGTCCCCTTGGTCTTGTCCAATGACCAAGACCTGTTTAATGTGACGTCATGAAAAAAATTGGTTCCAAAAAAAGGCTCCGTCTCACTCGCTCTCGTGGGTTTTCCCATATGAAACACGATCCAAATTTTCAAATACAAGTGCTAGTAAACAACATGTACTTTGCACCAGTTCTGTTTATCACACCATTCGGTTCCACGGTTCTTATAAAAATTTCCGATTGTTTCGATGAATTTTCCGATAGGATATATATTCCCGCACTTTATTTCCCATAGAAATAATCGAAATTCCATAGACACAATCGGAATTCGTGTAAATTCAAGCGCGCTGACTATAGCAACGATAGGTCTCATGATTGAAATAAGGCGAAACACATCTATTGTTCTATTCTTACAGTTTTAACAGCCACTTTTTTCTCAGTGATAAAATATGAGCCTGCTCCCACAAACTTTTTGAAACATCGCGCATCAATGCACAATCACAGTATTATCGAAGAAAGTCTTATGTTTTGTCCTTGTCAGACTCACAGTTTCTAATGAGCACAAAATTCTATGATATAGGCTCATCAGCACCATCACGACATGTGTTATACCTCGAACAATAGCTTCGATACGAAAAGAAGTTAGAATGATTGAGTGTCATGACGGTGATAACCCCATAAGAGGCCGTGAGTAAGACGAGGACAAAACGTAGAACATCTTTCGGTATAACTGTGATTGTAACTTCGCTTGTGATCTTTTAGGAATTATGTTAGAGTGAATAGATACTTTAAGGTACGTGGAGTCTAATGGTGCAATAAAATTTGATAAAACTGTTCTTTAACTAGCATGAATTTGCGTTCGAAAATTTGGATCTGATTTCTTACAGGTAAATCAACGAGATTGACTGAGATAGAGCATTTGTTTGGAACCAATTTTGATCGTGACGACATCACTACACAGGTCTATTTAAGGATATGAATGAGCCCCTCTCTTTTCTATACCTCTCCCGCTCTTCATCCATACCTCGCCGTCACTTCTTTTCGAAACCCTCGTCAAATAGATTTTGACACTTTTATATGAGTCCTCAGACCGTGCGAGTCCTGAGAAACAAAACCTCTCTAACACCCTCTCTCTCCCACACATTCACAAATCTCTCCGCTTAATGAACCGTGAAGAAATCTCGTGACCGGTGGAGCCCAAAGCCGAGGGGCAAAGAGGGTTTCTGTGAAGGATGTTTCCACCCCCCTCCTGCCTTGGAATTTTGACTCATAGGTTGGCACAAATGACTTAGGTTGCTGAACCTGTATGGAATTCTCGTTCAAAGGAATTCGACTTTGACCCTTTATAACTTATTGAAATTAACAGGAATACCAAAACTTTTACAATTTTAAGAAAATAGACGCCGAGACCTCCTGGATTGCAGCAATAAATTAACGATTAATGGAACCAGTTTTAAGAAAACACGTTTTTAATTTTTCAAACCTTTCCCGCCAAGGTTTTGCCATAAGGAAAGCATGCAACCTATATATTAGATATGAAAATGAAATCAAAAAGCGTACCGTATAAATACGGCACGCTTAAAAAAAGGATCTCCAATGATACCGAGACTTCGATTTGGGATTTGATCTGCAGCAAAAAAACAAGAGGATTTTGGCAAAAAGCTGCGCTTGAGGATTTAACGCATTCCGTGGCCACCAATCTCACCTTATGTTAATTATCTATATTATTTTCTCAGCTCGCATGAAAATAAGCGCTTAGTGGTATCCTTAGTTTCGAGAGCCCTTCCCTTCCCCCTTCTCTCTCTTCTCTCAGTCTGACCCTTTGCCCCCTCTCTCTCTCTCTCCCTCTCTCTCTCTCCCTCCTCTCTCTCTCTCTCTCTCTCTCTCTCTCTCTCTCTCTCTCTCTCTCTCTCTCTCTCTCTCTCTCTCTCTCTCTCTCTCTCTCTCTCTCTCTGTACACTCATCTACATTCTACAATTAAGTGGCGCGACATAATATTTGAAGAATCATCGAGTGCGGGAATTTAACGCTTCGACATTCTCAAAAAAACTGGTGCTGGAGAAGTTGTGAGGCGTGATGTATGCCCGAGTCAAATAAAGCAGCAGCTCCTTTACATTCCTCGAGTGTTCTTTATAATAGAGGGAGAGAGAGAAATTAGAATATAGAAGGAGAGAGAGAGAGAGAGCGCGAGAGAGAGTGAGAGACGCGGAGGGAGGAAAAATAACAGTGAGAAAATAAGAGAGCAAACACTGGTTATATATACATGCAGGAAAGTGTGCAGGACCAAAAAGTATGAGCTTATTGGACACGGTTTGGAGCGGGGGGGGGAGCAAAAATTATAGGTCTATGGCATCCGAAGATTAAAATCTTTAGAGAGGCAATATAACGTGTAAATTTCCTTTGGGGAAGGTAGAAGAAATCTCATAAATTAGAGAAAAATGTGGTGATACTTTTCCCTGGCTTTTCGTTTTTTCTGTCTCTTGTAGTATATGGCGTGACTTTAAGAACGATTTTTATCTGTGGCGGCTCAAGCAACTTGGCATCCATGGAATTTTTCATTTTGAGATCAGGTGAAATAATCGATTCTTAAAGGAGCTGCCAGACTCCTGGAGATTCGATTGTGTTACATTCGTTTAAATGGCGGGAAAAATACCGTTGACAAATGGGGCTCTTGCAAGCTTTTGCTGTAAGGAAATGAATAGTCCATTCTGATGTAAGGACCAGCGATAGTCACGAAAATGACACCGAAAAAGTCTAAAATTCAGTAATAAACGCACAAAACCGCTCTAACGGAAATATCGTACTGGCGCTTCAACGCAGGTATCTTTGGAGATTCCTGTCTAATTTGTCACTTTCTCTGAAGAAACACAAAGATATGTCTCAATTTAGATAAGAATCTCCCATGGTACCTACGTCGAACCGCCATTAAACCTGATTCTGATAGTGAATTTCGTGATTTTTTAGGGTGCTCATCGTCATTTATACATTTTTTTTTTTTTTTTTTTTGCAAGAATCAACTCTTCAATCCCCTGTAGCAAAAATTTGCATGAGCCCCATTGCATGACATTGCTTTCGGTACACCAAAAAGTAAATGGAACTGCTACGTCTTTAGCTACAGATACAAAAAGAGGGTCATAGTCCTGAAAGGTGCAAATCACTTGCATGTAACATTGAGGGCATCCGAAAGTTCAAAAATGTTTAAAATTCAATCGCAAACACACGCATCAAGAAGATGTAGCAACTATATATATAGCTATCAGCCGCATACAGAGAAGCACAATAGAGGTCCAATCTAATGGCTTCCTGTATGCAGGGAAACGTGTGATCAGTGGCATCGCGTGCAATCTGGCAACACTGTATTCTACCCATTTAAAATCATATAAAAGATCGAATTCAGGGGGTGTACTGTGTACCAGGTAAATTCGATGTATTGATGAATGCTTTTAAATGAAGGAGGCACATTGTTGCCCGATGGCACGAGACGCCACTTCGTGCACGGAAAAAAAAGATTAGTAAAAATAACCATACGGATACCTGATTTTGGCACCTGCTAGATGTTATGGTAAACTTGACCAGAAGTATGGTACATTTACCGATACTTTGAGTAAATTCGACATGCAATCAGTTAACATCACCTAGTACCTAATCAAAATATAGTATACTTCTGGTTAACATTACCATAAAATCTAGCAGGTGCCAAAATCAGGTATCCGTATGGTTATTTTCACAGTAGTTTTTTCTCCGTGTGCGATTCATTATTTAGTAACAAACAAATTCGCTAAATTCTTCATTATTATGATTCACCGATACACGACAGTTATCTAGGAATTTTATTTAAACAGATTTACCAAGTTTCTGAGAAATGTCGGAACTTTTTGATGCTTCCATAACGTTATTTTCAAGTGACTTCATTTCACGCTTCTGTTTACCATTTTTATTGCTGCAGTGAAAGCTTGCAACAGACGCATTACAAGCAGATTTATAATCCACAATTCAGATCTGAAGAATGTTTTAATGTAAATATAAGTTTAAAAGCTATATTTATCCGCAATCCCCCCTCTTCTTTCTCCACCTGTATTCCACTTGATCGCATTTTTTGTAATTGAGGCAATCCATGAAATAAGAGTCCATATATTATTAATAAATAGCGATATTGACACTTGAAATCGTCTACCTGCCACAAGGGTCAATGTTTTCTCTCATGTATTATACGCGCTAGCAGTAACAAAAGTGTTGTGACTTATGTTAGTTATAAGCAAAGAGTAAACAAGAGTCGCAAAGGAATGGAAGGCCTGCGTGGTCAACGTAGATAAGGGATCCGAACGCGGGCTGGCCTCTGATTGGCTGCAACGGGTGAAGCAAAAATGACTCGGGGTATAGGGAAAATAACACGGGATTTTCGTTCCGGGGCGTTTATCTCAAAACCTAAGCAAAATAGTATCTAAACAATTTAAAGTTTAAAAGTACGCACAATAGTGTGATTGCATGCTTGGCGTGTGTTCGAGCAGTGTTTGGGTAACTCACTATTGTGTGTACTTTTAAACTGAAACAGTCTTTTCGAATTTGCAATAAAGTGGCACTTATGACCTATCAAATTGTTTGGAAAAATCTGCTGAATCGACTCGTATAAATTGTTTAGATACTATTTTGCTTAGGTTTCGAGATAAACGCCCCGGAACGAAAATCCCGTGTTATTTTCCCTATACCCCGAGTCATTTTTGCTCCACCCGTTGCGCAGCCAATCAGAGGCCAGCCCGCGTTCGGATCCCTTATCTACGTTGACCACGCAGGCCTTCCATTCAATTGCGACTCATGCTTACTCTTTGGTTATAAGCGGGTTCGATGCCTACTATGTAAGCTGTGATTCCCTGATAGAAAAGAAACCGCAGGCCTTAAGAAATCACGTTCCAAATTCCAATCACCCTCAGAAAATCTTTGCAACTGACTAGTTGCCAATTTTATTTTCGATCATCAGATTTTGGACCTATTTCCATTGAGCAATGCGCCAGAGCTGCCGTTTTGCGTATAATCAATGCTATGTTTTCTATTCACCGATGATTGCACCGGTTGAGAAAAGATTACACGCAGTTCAGTTCAGTGTATGACTGAAATGCACGAAAATACTCTGATCTGTAATCTTTCCTTGATCGGTGGAAACTCAGTTAATTTATTAAAATATCTGCAAGTTTTTTAAAGTCATCGACGACTCCACCGGTTGAGAAAAGGTTATAGATGAGAGTATTTTAGTTCATTACAGTCATACACTGAACTGAACCGTGTAATCTTTTCTCAACCGGTCAAATCATCGGTGAATTGAAAAATAGCATTGATTATACGCAAAACGGCAGCCTTGCAATGCAATGTGCGCCATTACGATCTTGCCGTTTTATCAGTTATGTGAGTTTAATATTGAATTTTAGACTTTCTTCGTGTGAGTTTGGTAATTTTTGCTTGTTTTAACATCATATTGGACTATTTTTTTGCTCACAGCAAAAGTTTGCAAGATCCCTATTACTTAGAGACGCTTATATCGCTCACCGTACATCGCACACTGGTCTGAGATCGTCAAAAAGTGGCCAAAAATTAGGAAGTAATTTTCTCATCAATTTATCATTTTTAAACTCATTTTTAATATCATATCATATCATTTTTAATTACAGAATGTACTTTTAGCAAGTAATTCGAACCTAGAAATATCCCTGAAAACTCTTAATATGATTTTATATGGTCCAAAGCGACGATTTTTGTTGACTTTTTTTCACTGATTTTGGCCACTTTTTTACGACCTCAGACCAATGTGCACCGGCAGCTATCGAGAAATATTGAATTCAATTCAAGAGCTTTCCCTTGAGATTATCTCTTTGAGACTCTCTGAGTGGGAAACCGCAAGTTTCCAAAGCATCTCTTAGTTGCCATTTGTGCCTATTCTTACTTGAAATCCATTGAAACTTTCTTGAGAAATCTTCAGGCATTCTGGTGAAAGATGCTAATAAATTCTGAATAAATTGCAAATTAAATCTGGAGGACTTTCCAAGTTCCAGTCAAGTCCAGTATAGATCTCAAGTAAAGTCTCTGAATGAGCATCATTATAACCTCTTGGAAACACTTGATTGGACCAAGTCGTATAAAAGGAGCTCACAAAAATCTCAAAGAGTACATATTTTCTCCAAATCCGCACTTTCTCTAAAGGTGAAGCTATCGACTTCGCATTCCCTCTAAAATTATTTCTCTTGTTTCAATGGGTCGGTTGCAAACTTTTGCTACAACGATTCAGATTAATAAACTCACAAGAGGCGTTTAATGAAATCCAAGATGGCTGAGAAATATCAAGCAATTTGTATGCATGCACCGTGAACATCCTGCAAGGATGGCCAACTTTGACAACCTCACTGGAGGTAGAGGTTATGTGTTTGTTTGCGTTGTGATTGGTTGCGATCGATATTGTGAGGTTGGCTACCCTTGGATGTTCATGGTGCATGCATACAAATTGCTCGATATTTATTTGCCATCTTGGATTTCATTAAACACCTCTCGTGAGTTTAGTATTGCGCTTTATGATACTCTGATGCCATCAATGGACTTTCTTTTCAGGCGATTTTACATTTGATTAATCTCTCTTAATCGTTGTAGCAAAAGTTTGCAACAGACCCATTGGCCCAGTCCACGATTAAGGCAGAAGAGATTCCAAGACCTCGGATTTTTAACCCTTTAAGGGCCGCAGGTTAGTTCGAAAAACGCCCCTCTTCCGTTTAAATGGCGAAGGTAGTTAACTGTTCGTACTCGGGGGAGTTGAAATTGCATATACGATGAATTGAAGGCAACCAAAGACACCTTAACTTGTAATTGGTTTCATGAATAAGTCGCGTTTATCCGGAATGAAGACTGAAGTAATGTGAGTTGGTCTTGAAGAGAAAAACGAGAAACTCGGGCTTGGCCCATAAGGGGTTAAAGTTGCATTCAAGCCTTTGTCTCCCTCTCCCTCTCTCTCCCTTTCCATCCCTTTCCATCCCTACCCCTCACTCTCTCTCTCCTTCTCTCTCTCTCTTTCTCATTTTCTCTGTCGCGCCCGTCCACTATGGATACTAGATAGACCTAGAGATAGTCAATCGCATCTCTTCGCTCGTACTCTGCGCAGCGTCAGGCGCGCGCGTCTCACCACAGTCCGCGGATTGGCGATTGGGTGTACCGTACCCGGGCCCATCTGTGACGCGGTTGGTACCGAGCCTAAGATATCTCGTATCCTTCACTTCCTCAGACTATATATGGTACAACACGCACTTCTCTTTCTTTCTCTCTCTCTCTCTCTCTCTCTCTCTCTCTCTCTCTCTCTCTCTCTCTCTCTCTCTCTCTCTCTTGCTCCATCCCCGCCCTATCTTTACTACCCACGTAGAGAATACTCGACACTCTTTCTCTCTCTCTCTCTCTCTCTCTCTCTCTCTCTCTCTCTCTCTCTCTCTCTCTCTCTCTCTCTATCCATGTCTTTCACTCCTCTAAAGCTCCTTTCCTCGGTCGGATTTTTTTAGGGGGGATGAGGGGGTGGGGGGAGTGGCGTTCTGAAAAGGGGGGCCGGCACTAGACTCGAAATGATCCAGGGAGGAGGAGCAAGATGAGGGGACGCCGCGGGACCCCCCGTGACGTTTTTCGAACCTGAAAAACCCTGTGTCCGGATTTTTCTATAAGCTCTGATGTTGTTCGACAGACGGACGGATGGGTAGATCTCTCGGAGGCCGTCTCCTCATATCGACATCAGCTGACTTTATTTGGAAACTCGGAGTGGAGCCCCCCCCCCTCCCCAACTCCTTCTCCCAATCACCATTCGTCCTGTGAGAAACTTTTTTTTTTTTTTTTTTTTTTTTTTTTTTTTTTTTTTTGAAACGGTCAACGTCGCTATATGTCCGATGTTGTCGTCGTCCGCTGTCCTAATGGACGTAATAATTATGAGCGTATAAACATCAATAAATGTCGATCGTTCGAGTTTTCTAAGTTGATGTTTTTATTATAAAAGTCTGTCCACGCAGCGCGCGCGCGCGCAGGACGCAACGGCCCTGATCCGATCCAGTCCATTCCAGCAGCGTTGCCGCATTAAAAAGACGGAGAACCCAAAGCGTAAGTTTCCAAGACTTTTGCGAAATCACTGACGGCGCGTGGATTCAAATAAGTTTGGGGGGAGTGTTTGAAGGCATGAAGTTGATGACCTTCTTTTCTTTTTTTTCTTTTTGATCTTCAGAAACAAACAAAAAAACTCCATCAAAACACATCGAAGTCGCGTGATTTTTGATACTGATGATGGGGATGCAAATGCGGGTTCATATGGATATGTATGGATCACTGGCGCAACCAGGATATCTTCCATCTCTCTCATTTCCCATTTGAATGTATGAGTAGGAAAAGGACAGAAGGAGGGGGTTTTATCCCCTTGTCCATCCTTGTCTAACATACGTTTCTTAATGGAGAAAAGAGAGAGATGAAGAAACTCTCGGTGCGCTACTGGTATGGATCCATATGGATTTGTATGGATATCGTATCGATCAACGCGAATATCCATGCAGATTTATACGATATCCATACAGATCCATACGATATCCATACAGATACATACGATATCCCTACAGATCCATATACGATATTCATACAGATCCATATACGATATCCATACAGATACATACGATATCCATACAGATACATACGATATCCATACAGATACATACGCGATATCTATACAGATCCATACAGATCCATACAGATCTATACTATATCCATACATATGTGCCCCATACACATACTGTATGGGGCATTGGAAATGGACCTGTACGAGCCGTTTTTACCAGGGAAAGAGGAGGAAAATTTCCAGTGTCTTCAGAAGTTGCCAAGAATGAGAAATATTACTTGCGACTCTTATTTACCCTTAGGTCTTAAGACCAATTCAAATTGTTTCACAAAATCTAGCTCCGGAGTGTTTGTGACGCCGGCTTTCTAAATGCATTTATAAATTCTAACCAAGCAAAGAGTAAACGGGACAGAGAATAACAAGTCAATAGCCCTTATCATAATAGGGCAACCCAATTTATTTTACACTTTTTGATCAGATCTATAGTAAGGTTGAACATTGACCAATCAGAGAGCAAAATACTAATGCACAGCAGCTCCCGATTTATGCGGCAAACTTGTGCAAATGGATTGAACGATTAAAGCAAGGCGATAGCTCAACGAGTTAATGACATATCATATCCGATTAACACTTCGGCGACCCAGATTCGGAACTGACACTCTGACACTCAGCATCTTTTCCATCTATACGCTTTTGCGTATTCTATTTTATTTCACTCGCAGTCTTCTTAATTATCTTGTTTTATTTTTTATTTTTTCGAATCAGTGGGGGGAAAATTCACGGAGATAACTCTTTTAAAGTAAACCGTAAATGTTCATTGAAATCACAATTTTCATCAAGATCGTTGACTGAAACCCTCATTTTATGCAACCGAGCATGCCCTTTGACTGCTACGGACGAGTTTGCTCGATTACTCGCAATTAATTGTGACTGGATTTCTCAAAAATCTTAAAAAAAAAAAAAAAAAAAAAAAAAAAAAAAAAAAAAAAAAATATATAGTAAATTTTCACGGTTTCCCATTCACACACTAGCTGTACCTGCATTCCTAACCTAGCAGTTAAAGGGCTAGTTTTTACCGAATACCTCGTTGTGCCGTGTGTAATGTGTATGGCAGAAAAGGCTGAAATTCGGTAAGTTTTAATAGATTCTAATAGAATTACCTGTAGGTTAAGAAGTTGATCATTAAACTTTTCAATTCTACTATCAGTTTTCCAGCTAGATTTTACATTCATGATTTACCTTTCTTTGATTTGAAAAATAGTCTAGGACATACCATTTGTGGTTCTGTTGCGAACATTTGCTACATTGATCAGTAGCGTATATGTAACGGAGAAACATTATCTGTCTCTGTCATTGCACCACCGAAATGTACGTATGTTTAACAAGGATGGATGAAACCTCCTTTTTCTATCCTTTATTAACTTAAACATTCAAAGAAAAATCGAGAGAGAAGGAATAGATGCTAGTTAACTGCTTCAATGCCACAGCAATTTTCAGTAAAGTCTCTGATATGAAGTGATTTAGTCCTGTATAATGTATATATCCTGTCTTACAACTGCATAACTTTAACTGCATTTATTTCCTTTATTTTCGTATATTTATATATTTAAACAATTTTAAAATGGGGCTGTTGCACACTTTTGCTAAAAGCGATTTAATAATGGGGCAGTTGCAAGGGTCTGAAATTTTGCGTTTATTATGATAAGGATGCTAATACTTGATGAGCTGAGAGCAATGGTGCCTTTGGTTTTTTATAAGTGTCCCGGTTTTAGAGATACACACGTGTACAGTTGTAAAACATTTTGTGAACTGTAGTGACGTCATTGCGCGGGATTCCCTTTAAATCAATGTATTTTGGGTCAAAATCTCATCTCCGGAACAATTAAACTTGATAATTAGAAATCAAAGGCATCTTTGTTCTCAGCTCATCAAGTACTTTCATTGTCTGCGTATAAAAAACCCAACATTTCAGACCTTTGCCACTGTCTCATTGATTCTGGAGTAAAAACCTCGAAATATAACGATGGCAGCACTAAAAGCTTCCAAAATCTACTCCTAAAACTTAATAAAAGCTTTTATTTTGCGCGAGCGTAATGGTGATGTCTGAGAGCAGTAATAATGGGAGATCCCATCTAACAATACTGTAACTCCATCCAGAAGTGACCAATAACAGACGACTTTCATGTGACACCAGTGCAACAATAGATGTCACAGCACCATTCATCGGATACATGTGGATCACTGCTCTGGTGACGAATTACTCTGTGAATCATCCTTGTCAGCTTAGAGAAAGTGACGAAATTAAGATAGGAATCTCCCATTATTACTGCCCTCAGCCACCAGTACGCTCGCGCAAATATAAGCCTTTATTGAGTTTAGGAGTGAAATTCAGAAGTTTTTAGTGCTGCCATCGTTATTTTTCGACGGTTTCAAACCAGAATCGACTATTCAATCGCTTGTAGCAGAAGTGTGCAACAGCCCCATTGTTAAGTCATAATTTTTTCATTTTAGTTTTTTTTTTCAATGAACTCTATTTTTGTATATTTCCTCAAAAAAATCTTGAAATTCAGGTATGAGTATACGACTTCAAAAAGTAATTCGATTATTTCGTCCTCCGTCCCGTTTTTTTCTAGCAGTGTGATATATACTGCACGGCATTTTTGGGGAGGTCCTATATGTTCAACAGTGAGACAGGTGATATTCCCCTCCCGTCATCCTTTTCTCACGCACATGCGTTTCAAATGTTGAAAGAGAGAGAAGAAAAAATTTATGCGACTACAGCTTACAGAGCGCTATGTCTAGGCTATGGATCCAACAAGTATCTAGTTTGGTCCTTTCAGAAAACAATACAACCCTTAAAGATGATAATGTATGTTGTAAAAGTGATGAAGAGCAGACGTCTCTGCGGTTTTTAGGTTCTTATTTAAGATACGCTCATCTAATATCTGAGCATACTATCAAACCCTCGAGGGTTTCTGTTTCTGTCATAAATATTCTTCAGAAAAAAGTCAAGTATATGAAACGACTTTAGACTGCCTGCGTACGCCTATACGATGTAGTCAGCTGAATTCCATTCAAAAGTACCTGAATCCGGTAATTTTTACCAGTATGGCGATTTCTCGTGTGACACTTCCACGAACTCTGGCGTATCAAAGATTCAAGAGGAGGGAGGGGGTGGTAACCGCGGATGAAGAGACGAAAAACAGATTTTTCCGAGCTGATAGTCGATATGAGTGCTCTCTGAACGTAACTCAGACCAAGTTCTCAAAAATAAAATAAAAAAAAGTTTATTCAAGTTCATAAAGCACTCATCTTATCGAGGCCGGCTCTGTGCTCGATACACCTGCATAGAAAACATTAATTCTTGTTTTGATGCGCATTTACCTGGTGATGAATGCTGTAATCCCCGATTTTCCCCCCTTTTTTATCATTATTATTCACTCTCTTTTCTTACATACTTATTTATTTATTATTTCGCCTCCCCCCTCCGTTCTCTCTCTCCCTCTCTCTCTCTCTCACTCACTCTCTCTTCCTCTTTCAGTCCACCTATCTCCTGAACAAGATTTTCATCGCTGCATATTTCACGGCATCGTTTTGATTTCACGGAGTTGGACACCGCGTATGTAAATAACATCCTCGCAGGCCGCGCAAAACTCGACCGTCGACAGTAAATCACAATTATTTTAACTCTTTCTTTTTTATTATTATTTCTTTCTTTTTTTTTTTTTTTTTTTTTTTTTTTTTTTTTTTTTTTATTCGTAATTTATTTTCTTATCCGACCGCCGCTCCTAATGAAAACGCGCATTAATCAGATTTTGAAACGCGCGAGAAGAAATTTGAGTTTGTCGCGCTGAAATTGCAGCTCCAGCGTGTGAGTAGCGGAGACAGTGCCGGCTTGACTGTAGAGCAATGTATCGATCTCTCCTTCGCTGTACACTTATACAGACTTATTGAAAAAAATCGATCCCTAGGCAGTATAAATGAGTCTCGTTATATCCATGGTAAGAATGGTCCTCGTTGAATGGAGTTTCCGGTCTCTTTTTAGTCTTTTGGCGTCTTCTCATGCTTTCCATGGAAACACAAAGGAGACGCCGAGTGGTGACTTAATTAACCAAGCTCTCCTTTTCACTGGACACTCAATATGGAATGGTGGTGATTCAGACGCTCTCCAAATATACGACTATAACTATCCATGAAATAATTATACCTTTTGAGAATATTGTAAGTATAATTATAAGTAATAATCAAATAGTGAACTGTATAAATAAAGACGTTCTATTATCTCCTACATCAGCAACTTCGCACGCAGTTATTGAATTTAAAATTCTGTACAGGTCCATAACTGGTTCTCCAGGTAGAGTATGGATATTCATGTATCCATATAGCATTATGGATTCAAATAAATAGGAAGAAAGGTAGGACACAAAACTATGGCAACTTAAAAATTTAAGGGGAGACGTTTCGGGCTAGAACGAGTCCATTTTTAATCAATAAATAAAAGGAAAACAAAAAAACACAGTGAGTGCCTACAAGATGAAAGAGCAACTGACGAATGCAATAATTGAGCAGAAAGAGACAAACACAGACCAAAGAGAACATATAGAGTGGACTCACTCCAGTGGCCGTGGTTTAGTTTAAAAAAATGATGGTATCAATGTTCACTCGCTCAAATTGAGTGGGTAGTTAAATATTCCTACACCGCGGTGCTGATTTTGCATACTCAATCGATCGAAGGCGCTCAAGAAAACATTATTTTTTCAAATATTAACGACGATTTGGAGCAATTGAAGCTGCAATTATTGTGAATAAAAAACTGAAATAATTACAGAAACGAATATACTCGAACGTAGTTTATCAGGTCTGCCGTTTTGCATATACCTATAATTAATGACATTTTTCTATTCACCAACCGATTCCACCGGTTAGGAAAAGATTACAAAATTCAGTTAAGTGTATGACTATACTTCACGAAAATACTCTAATATGTAATCTTTTCTCAATCGGTGCAGTCGCCGTCCAATTATTAAAATATCCGCAAGTTTTTTAAAGTCATCGACGACTCCACCGGTTGAGAATAGATGTCGAGTATTTTTGTGCATTCCAGTCATACGCTGAACTGAGCTATGCGCATAATCTTTTCTCAACTGGTGAAATCATCGGTGAATTGAAAAATGTCATTAATTATACGCGAAACGGCAGCTCTATGGTACCGGTACATAGAAAGGGTTAAACTTTAGTTATTTTTATTGTGCCCAACGCAATTTTCGCTAGATTTTACTGAGAAGCTAACTATTCAATCGCTCATAGTAAAAGTTAGCAAGAGCCCCATTAGACAGCACCGCCCATCATTTGCCAATCGACTGCGAGAGTTAAAAAAACGTGGCCAAGAAGAATGGCCTCTCGAGCGAGAGAAAAAATGTAATGGGGCAGTTGCAAGGGTCTGAAATGTTGTGTTTTTTTATATAAAAAATGGTAGTACTTGATAAGCTGAGAACAGTGGTGCCTTTGGTTTTTTTCTGAGTGTCTTAGTTTTGGAGATACACACGTGTAAAGTTGCAAAAATTCGTGTGTGTAGTGACGTCACTACGCGGAATCCCCATTTAAAACAATGTATTTTGGGCCAAAATCTCATCTCCGGAACAATCGGACTTAATTAGAAACCAAAGGCATCTTTGTTCTCAGCTCATCAAGTACTTCCATTTTCTTCATAAAAATTTTTTATTAAAAAACACAACATTTCAGACCCTTGCAACTGCCCCATTGACGAATGAGCAGCGCGGATATCTATACAGATACAGGAATGGAAATAAAATTGAAAAAAAAAGGGAGGAAAGAATTCTCTTCAATCTCTGGGTATGATGATGGTATGATGGAATGATGGAATGAAATTCCGGCCGTCAATCGTGCCCGGGTCTTAAAACCGCTGCCTGATGCTTGCTGCCACTGCCAGAGAGTTGCCACCGGAGGAGGAATGATTGGACCGACGCCGCGGCACTGTTTCTTGTCAGGTTGTTTTACCTTTATTAGCGCTGTATTCATACTGTATTCCGCGTCTTTATTTATTCGATGTACGCGTATTTTATTTATCCGGTCCGAGAGTCGACCAATCGGATCCTCGGATTTCCCGCGTTTCGACTCGCTCGCTGTTGGTCGCGTGCACGTCGCGCTCGTGGCCCGTGTCTCCGCGACTCCTCCGTTCGTTCGCGCAAACCCAACGGCGAGAGAGAGAGAGAGAGAGAGAGAGAGAGAGAGAGAGAGAGAGAGAGAGAGAGAGAGAGAGAGAGAGAGAGAGAGAGAGAGAGACTCTCACGGAGACCCGGGGAAGGGTTGGGGGGGGCTACAGCCGCAACTTCACTTCTCATTCCGAATAAGGCTTTGCTGTCAGAAATCCAGATCCGGTCTGATCCGTACGTCGATGCCACTCTCCGCTTGCCACTTTTGCCAGCGTTTACATTTATGGAGAGTTCACTAAAAAGAAAGAAAGAAAAAACAAGGAAACAAGAAAAATATGATGATTTTACAACGCGTCGTAGTTTAGCATGGAGGGGCCATTGTCCACTTTGGGTTACATTGAGAGAGCTTAAATGACTGTTCAAAGGAAAGCGGCTGAATCTGTAATATTTCGCATACTGCATATGTATTTTAGAGCTATAGTTCGTACTTGAAAGTTCAATTTTCGTGCTCACTGCACCTTTTTGAGTCACCCTAACTAAGTGAATTAGATTTTTGGAAGTTCAACCCTAAATTAAATTAAACTAAACCGTTGAAACTGCGTAAAGTTACTATCATTTCTTGCGCATTTCTTCGCATAGGACTTCGTCATCAAGTATACCAGGGTCGGAAAAGTGTGACTCAAAATATATACTGACGTCAAAATGGAATGACTTGAGTCAAGTTTTTCCCCCATTGATTTTTAATAACAAGGGGGGAAAAAAAACTCGACCAGGAAAAACGAATGAAATAAATCAGAGGAAAATTGCACCCTTGAACGTAAATAAAAACACTCCATGCTGCACAAGTCTCGAAATAAACCTATCAAACAAGTGTTTGCATGAGGGATCGTAAATGTATTCACTGATCGACGTAGAAAAAAAAGTAGCCGTTTCCAGGGGGCTGTCGGAACGTTCCGCCTGTTACAAAGAGTATAGCTTCACTGCAGGTAAACGACCGAGAAATAAATAAATAAAAATAAGTCATCAGGAAATTCTCCGATTTTTTTTTTTTTTTTTTTTTTTTTCCTGTCACCCATCTCGCTTTCAATGAATTCACTTCTTGGCTTAAAGCCTCGAAATCCTAAGGCACTCTAGAATTATTAACGAAATGAAGGGAAACACTCCACGCATAAAGAAGCGCATTGTGTGTGTATCCAACAAACGCGGCTAATATTATCATAATCTCGAGATATAAACACATTCATAGGGAGAGAAGAAGAAGAAAAAAGTACATAAGTAAATAAAAAAAAAATGAAAAGAGAGAACCCGAAAATTCATCGACCACACACGGATGGACTCGAAAAATGAGTGAATGTGTATACTTTTTAGTGGACAGAATAAAATATGTATATTTCCGGGGTATACAGCGATTTCTTCTGGTTGTCAAACGGACGACTGCATTCGCCGCAGTACGAGTATTATTGGTTGGTCCTCCACGGGCTGGATGACCACTCTGATGATGGCTGCAGAGGGACTTACCGACTAAAGACGCTCGTAAACTGCGCACACGGGACAAAAAGAAAGATCTTCTCGGACACGAAAAGCTGTAGATCTTTCCCTTAAAAACAAATAAGTGCATGGAACTAGGAATTTTTTCTAGAGGGGGGGGGACTAAGCGGTAAGCAGGCAAAAATCTGATAACCTTTTTTTTTTTTTTTTTTTTTTTGTCTTCTCATGCGTTTGATTCAGGATAACTCTGACCATCGAGCTTCTTGACGACCCTTTTTATCCTACAATCAGACAAATTTATTTTGAGGGGACAACTGATTCTGTTTTTAACGACCTTTTCGTTTTTGCTCCTTGAATTCTCCATGAGAGTCGAAACTTTGGGCAAGGCCAAATGGTTAAACGTTTCATGTTTCCAATTTTTTTTGGGGGGGGGGGCTTGGTAGATCTCTGGGGAGGCTAAGCCCCACCCCCTATTTCCGCCTTTGTCAACACATTTTATTGTGGACATTTCCTTGCAAAAGCCTTGTTAACTGTCTCATTATAAGCTCTAAAGTGAATAATTTTACACATTTTTAACTTATCTTGCCATTCAATTATTCATAGTCTTGATTTTTATTTGTAAAATTCAGTGGTGTCGCGTGCAATTTGGCAACAATGTATTCTATCCATTTAAACTCATGTAAAAGGTCGAATTCAGGGAGTGCACAGTGCACAAGGAAAATTCGACATAAGTTTGATAATCAAGAGACCATTTTTGGGATTTTCTAAGAAGATTTTACAATTTAAATTTAATACACCCCCCCCCCCCCCAGCAAACATAACAATTTTACAGCTTCAGACTTCTCTAGTCTACAGCAAAACCTTGGAAGAACCCCATTGGATAGGAATCTCCCATAATACCTCCGACCTGCGTAGCTTCGTCACTATAACACTAAGCCCGATTCTGATAGTGAATTTTGTGATTTTTGTGTGTACTCATCGTCATTTTTACAGGTTTTTTATGCAAGAACTCAAGGGCGTAGATATTCAACAGAAAATACCGGGCAAATCTCAAGTCAAGACTAAGTAAAGAAGATGTCTTGTTATAGTCTCTAAATGGGGCTATTGCACACTTTTTCTATAAGCGATTTAATAGTCGATTATGGCGTAAAAACCTCAAAAAATAACGATGGCGGCGCTAAAAACTTCCAAAATCCACTCCTAAACTCAATAAACGCAGTTATTTGCGCGAGCGTAATGGACAATGGTGGCCGAAGGCACTAACAATGGGAGATTCCTATCTTAATTTCGTCACTCTTTCTATGTTGACAAGGATAATTCACTGAGTAATTAGTCATCAGAGTGATGATCCACATCCGATGAATGGTGCCGCAACACCTAGTGACACCGGTGTCAAATGAAAGTAGTCTCTTATTGGTCACTTCTTGATGGAGTTTCAAAATTGTTAGATGGGAATCTCCCATTGTTAGTGCCTTCGGCCACCATTACGCTCGCGCAAATAACTGCGTTTATTGAGTTTAGGAGTGGATTTTGGAAGTTTTTAGTACCGCCATCGTTATTTTTTGAGGTTTTTACGCCATAATCGACTATTAAATCGCTTATAGAAAAAGTGTGCAATAGCCCCATTGCGTATTTAGAGTCGTCCCGAATTTTATGAGTATAAATGGAGCAGTTGCATTGTTGCCAGATGCCACGCGACGCCACTGGTAAAATTATGTCCGGGATTTTCCAAGTTTCGTTTCATTGTGCGGGTGGGAATAAAATGACGCGGAGGGACCTTCCTTGCGGTCTCATTCTCTCCCGCAACGAAGACTCCACGTGGTGCAAGCTGCTTGAATCGGGCGGGAGCCCGACTGCAGCCCCTGACTGAGACACGGAGAATTTTCATCCCGAAAGGTAAATCCAGTGGCCATAAAACGTTTCCCCTCTTTTTATGAATGAATTTATGCCTCGATAATATAATATATGATACGTCATATACTTGCACTAATAAACATATACATTTAAATGTGCATGTTATTCTTCTTTGCGCCGTTCGTGTCAGTTTTAGTGGATTTTGATCAGTTTATTATTTGTGTGACTCTATTTTTTTGTTCCCTTTCATATAATCTTTGTAATTTTCTCAAGACCTCTCTCATTCTAGTTTTGATCAGATTTCTAGGCATACGTTATGTATAAAATATTTTAGTGTGGGTGTTTGTTCTGGCTGACGATTTCTCTGTATTCTTTCGTTGTTGACAGTGGCGGCTCGTGATCCGCGTGGCGTAGCGTGCAATTTGGCAATGTTCTATTGTGTCTATTTAAAGTCATGTGGAAGGTCGAATTTGAAAGTGTTATCCAAACACCCAGACGGAAAAAAAGAATGGTGTAATTTACCATTTGCATAGCTGATTTTGGCCCCTACCAGACCTGATTCCTGGTCAAATATTCCATAGCTCTGGTCAAGATTATCTTAACTCTGGTAGGGGCCAAAATCAGCTATATGTGAATAGTAAATTACACCATTCTTTTTTTTCCGTGCAGTAGTTCGATCTTTTCTATGGGTTTAAATGGAAGAACTGCAATGTCGCCAAATTGAACGCTACGGCACTACTCGGTGATGGTATTGGAGGAGGCTATAACGAGCTATAACTATAGAATGATTTTCTGGGACGTAATTTTGAAGACACTGCGGAAGACGCAACCATGGTGAAAATCTCTTATGGACGTTTGACATGGGCTCTGTTTCAGTGGCGGCTCGTGCTATTTGGCAACAATGCTTTCCCTCAATTTGATTCTGTGTAAAACAATCGAATCGTAGTGAATCGCTGCTTCACCAACAATCGATTTTTGTTCATAGATTCAAATGGAGAACAAACATTATTGCCAAATTGCACGAGCCGCCACTGCTCGGTTTGTTCGCCTCTTTTTTAACCTTAAATTTTTTTTTTTTTTTTGCTTGTTTTATGGCTTATACTCCAGTCAAGGAGCCTACAGCCAACTATAGACTAATGTCAGTGTGTGAATGTTTGTTTAATGTCAGAAGACAACAGGGGACTTGAAACATCCATGCTCAAAGCACTCAGATTTCCACTGTAATCTTTGCCGTGGACCCACTTTTAAGGAGACCGAGCGACAAGACTAACCTTAAATTATAAGTTGGGTCCGATCCATTTGAAATTAATTTGAAATAAAGGTACACGTGCTATAGAGTCGCTAACGTGTGCAAAAACGATTTTCAAATAGAATTCTTCAAGTACTTATAGACAGTACCTTCTTGATATCACTTACCTCAATCCCACCCACTGCAATACAGGGTGATAGCGATGCCATATATTAGGCCGTAAGCCGGAGGTGAGAGATTTCTATTGGGATCGACCGAAGCCGCTTATTGTTCCAAGCACGGATAACAGTTAGACCGGATAGTGAGGTAACGACAGGACAAAAGGATTTTATGACATTCTATTGATACAAAAGTGTTAAAAGGCAAATACACTGCACAATAAAGTTCAAACATTCGGAAGGGGTTATAAAATTAATTAAACTCCTACTGAAAAATAGACGGATTCAATGAGACCCAGGATACGGGAGAGATACGGTAAAGTAAGCAAGGTACTTACAACAACGTAAGCGAGGCATGAGCGGATACATGACTCTGTCTCTGTCTCTGCCTCTCTCTCTCTCTCTCTCTCTCTCTCTCTCCCTATCTCTCTCTCTCTCCTTCTCTCTCTCTCTCTCTCCCTCTCTCTTTCTATCTCCTGCCATTGGAATATACGTGTTAGAAAAGGATAGCTAAGGGGGCCATTTCGTGACTCCTATCTCCGTCCTTTTCTAACGCATGCTTTCAAATAGGAGGAGAGAGAGAAAGACGAATTCCTGTATCCTCCCATGAAGCAAGGTACGTATAACAAAAGCCGTGCCGATAACTGACAATATACAAAGAGAGTATCCATACACAGGCACCCGTGACCCTATCTTAATAGCTCAATTGTATCGACATCTTTAAGAGGTGCGAAGATGCATAAGAGTTCGTACACACAATGCACCGTTTATGCATTAAATTGCATTTTTATCATTCTTTCTTTTCTATCCATACGCTACCCACAAATATCACAGATTGTAAAGCTTATAAAAGGTAATGAGAAAAGGAAACAATGGGTATAAAGGAACGCAAGTTTTAGACAGTGCATTTTTTGTTCAATTGAAAGTACATAAATCGATAATGTGATTGAAGAAGTCTCTTACTTTTTAACGATACCTGGCAATGGGTCTGTTGCATACTTTTGCTACAACAATATAGAGCCTTGATTCTTAAGTAAAATTCGGCGAAAATAATGATGTGCAAATTAAAAACGTTCAAAATCCACTCATTAACTCAGGAACTCACTTCAATTTCAAACAGCCTGCGCTACACTAGACACTATTTGCACCGGTATACTACTGCATAGACGTTCAACCACCGTGCCTATAAGTAAACAACATCGCAACTTTACAAAATGATGAAATTCCCTTCTAAATACATGAACTATTGGCTGCATTTGCTGTCTGGTCTTTTCGGTTTATCAAAGATTACAAAATAACATAAGAAATGTACGCATCTAATCGAAACATTCGGATGTTTGTAAGTTCTGTTCATGTTTACATAAACGAGATGGTTCCATCTATGTAGTTATGAGTCGGTGATATAGTGTCTGGTGTAGCGCGGGTTTGTTTGAAATGGAAGGTATTTTCTGAGTTAATGAGTGGACTTTGAAAGTTTTTAATGTGCGCATCGTTATTTTCGCCGAATTTTACATTAGAAACAATGAGTTATATTGATCCAGCAATAGTACGCAACAGACCCATTGAGGTTGATCGATAACTTATTTTATCGATATTGCCGGTCGATTTGTCAATCGTTGGAAGCATTGGTGAGTTGGAAAATTTCTCGGAGGACCCGCAAAATGACAGCCCTGACGAAACTCAAGCATACAATGACGCAATGTGACAATCAGTGGCGTCGCGTGCAATTTGGCAACAATGTATTCTATCCATTTAAACTCATGTAAAAGATCGAATTCAGGGGGTGCACAGTGCACAAGGAAAATTCGATATATTTAATGAGTTTAAATGGAGCAGTTGCATTGTTGCCAGATGTCACGCGACGCCACTGGTGATACTACCTGTTGAACACAGGACGTATCTGATCTGTTGCACAAACCGGATGTGTATTGTGTGCAACAGGTACCGAGGTGGTATCACGTCGCGCCTCGACTGCGAGGTTTGTGTTTTCCCGCAGGAGTCTGAGTAAAGGAAATCTCACACAAATCCATTTAAATAATCCCAATAATCGAAGAACAAATCGACTTGAACAAAACATTAGTTGGGTATGCAAAATCCAAGCATAGAACGGTGTAATGTGTTAGAAATACTATCCGCCATAAAGAGTCATAATCTTATAAAAACTAAGAGTCTTTTTGATGGAAACTTTTAATAGCGAGTACCATGGGGGATACCAATGTATGTCCATGGGCATTTTAACGAACCCAAGATGATAGTGCGATTTACAAATGGGGCTCTTGCAAACTTTTGCTATAGGGGATTGAAGAGTTGATTCTTGCATAAAAATCTGTAAAAATGACGACGAGTACACTAAAAAATCACAAAATTCACTCTCAGAATCGGGCTTAATGGCGGAAAGACGCAGGTATCATGGGAGATTCCTATCTAAAATTGAGACATATCTCTGTGCTTCCGTAGAGAAAATGACATAATAGACAGGAATCTCCCATGATACCTGCGTTGAACCGCCACAAGACTTAGTCTTAGAGGGCGAAACAGTTTATTCGTCATCCTTAAAAAAAAAAAAAAAAAAAAAAAAAAAAAATTACGAACTTGCCTTTATAGCAGTTATGCGAGTTTATTACTGAATTTTAGACTTTCTTAGTGTGATTTTCGTGATTTTCGCTGATCTTGACATAAAATTGGACTATTTATTTGCTTGTTAGCAAAAGTTTGCAAGAGCCCCATTATTAGATCACACGGTGTCTCACCGGTTCTCCTTGAAAAACTAACTATTCTTTAACATCCCCTCATCATTTAAATGCATGCAAAACTATCGATTATTTGGAGGTTTTGTTGAACCCTCACTATCGATTCTTTTTCCATTGGTTTTTACGACTGAAAAACAACATCGATACATCGCTCTTTTACGAGTTGCTACTGCGATCCATTGTTTTAAAGCACTAATTGAGAGAGCGAGCGGTGTACGTGTACTAGCTGCTATAATAGTTGGAGCTCTTTCAAGAATAAGCGATGAAGGGGGGAAGTAGGACGGAAGTAAAGAGAGCGAGAGGGGAGGGGGAGGAGGGGGAGGGGGAGGGGGAGAATGAAGATGAAGTGACCTCAGAGAAACTATTACTTACTGCCTTTAACTCAAACACAGACGGTATGGGACGGGAGGGCGGGATGGACGGCAAGATGACGAGGGGGAAACGTTGCAACAAAAAGATTAGGTCAATTAAAGTTTCAATTCAGGAGAGGAGAGTCTTATTTGTGTTCATCATAAGTCATCTAACTTGCTCCTCAGTTCAACCATCAAAGACTCTCTCTCACTCTCTCTCTCTCTCTCTCTCTCTGTTTCTCTCTGCATTGCAAGTTGAAAGCATTCAACGTCATAAGCCACATACGTTGAGGTTGAATCTTCTTGTGGTGGATGTACTGTCGTGGGAAGTTCTGTTTTATTACCTGCGCGCGGTCAAAATTGGGGTTTTACACCTTCAAGAGGGACAGAGTTACTACCACGGGAACTGAAAAAATTAGTGTCGTGTACCTAGCACAGAAAAAAAAAAAAAAAAAAATCTGTTGATTTTTACAGCCTGAGTTGTTGAAAAAGTGTGTAGAATGTTAGTATATTGGATTAACAGGCCAGAGTGGTTCGATTAGCACCGGTTTTTGTCAAAGTAACTCCTCTGACGGTTAATTTTGCAGCTCAGATCTGTTGATCCAACGTACTAACCTGCTACACACTTTTCTAACACCCTATGCTGTGAAATCAACATATTTTTTTTCTGCGTACCTATAAACCAATTTTTTTTCGATGCATTTTTTAGCACATCAGACACTTGATAATGACCAAAGGAAAGTAAGAAGATTTTTATCTTAGTCATAGGCATGAATTGAAGTAGGTCAGGGTGGGCCCAAAAATCCAACGGGGAAAAAAAATCATTTAGAGCTATAGGCTGAAGAAAATTTAGTTTCGATGATGAAACGCGCGGTCAATTTGACTTAATCAAAAAGAACATCATCCTAGAAGTTTCAACTTATTCACCGAGAGTGCAGCACTTCGATGCGGGTATTATTATCTTTATCTGAAGTCACTTTATACGTCATCAGTGGAATTTCACTTAACTCTTCGAAAATGGTCGAAAAAGTCCGAAAGACAAAGTTCTCCTTCGAAATAATGGAACGTATATTTCTGCGTTTTTTCAAAATTCGAAGCCATGCACACTCGAAAATTTCACAAGTGTTTCTTTTTTTACACACCCTGAACATAAGTCAGAGATGGTGAGTGAATTAATTTCAAGGTATTGATGCCACTTCCCTTCAAATCTATAAAAAAGAATCGGTCCTCGAGAGGTTTTATGTAACCTCGAAACAGTCGATACTTTTTCATGGGATCAAATGGAAGAAAAACGTGATACAATGCTCTCATAGTTGACTCGAAGCTGGCATGGGTAACATACTCTTGAACCCGTCAGAACACAAGTACTTTGCCAATTCTCCTCTTGTCCACCCAGTACTTGACACTAATTCGTCATTTTCAGACTCTGGCCTCAACTGTAGACCACCGTAGACGCGATAGTTTCAAAACGGCCAATCAAATTTCAGGAAACATACTCGGAATTTATCATTCAACTTTTCTCAACATGCCCACGCCCACAGCTCATGTTTGTGCACTTAGTGGTTGTAACTGCGTTTCCCTTATACTATGGTAACGTGTGATGAAATCTGCTATCTCTCTCTCTCTCTCTCTCTCTCTCTCTCTCTCTCTCTCCTCTCTCTCTCTCTCTCTCTCTCTCTCTCTCTCTCTCTCTCTCTCTCTCTCTCTATCCTCTCTCTCTATCCTCTCTCTCTCTTAATCTCTCCCTCTCTCTCTCATTCTCTCTCTCTCTCTCTCTCTCTCTCTCTCTCTCCTTCTCCTCTCTCTCTCTCTCTCTCTCCTCTCTCTCTCTCTCTCTCTCTCTCTATCCTCTCTCTCTATCCTCTCTCTCTCTTAATCTCTCCCTCTCTCTCTCATTCTCTCTCTCTCTCTCTCTCTCTCTCTCTCTCTCTCTCTCTCTCTCTCTCTCTCTCTCTCTCTCTCTCTCTCTCTCTCTCTCTCTCTCTCTCTCTCTATCCTCTCTCTCTATCATCTCTCTCTCTTAATCTCTCCCTCTCTCTCTCTCTTCTCTCTCTCTCTTCTCTCTCTCTCTCTCTTTCTCTCTCTCTCTCTCTATCCTCTCTCTCTATCCTCTCTCTCTCTTAATCTCTCCCTCTCTCTCTCATTCTCTCTCTCTCTCTCTCTCTCTCTCTCTCTCTATCCTCTCTCTCTTAATCTCTCCCTCTCTCTCTCTCATTCTCTCTCTCTCTCTCTCTCTCTCTCTCTCTCTCTCTCTCTTTCTCTCTTTCCCTCTCTCTTTCTCTCTCTCTTTCTCTCTTTCCCTCTTTATACGTGTGCATTAAGTAGTGAAGGAAAGAGAGAGATAGAGGATTTCCCTGAACGCCACTGCTCTATAAACATTGATTTATGTTACTATAATGTGGTTGACTTTTAAGGTTTTTGCCGAATCATATCTTATCAATTCAAATGATACTATACGACATTCATTGAGTTTGTGAGTGAGACTTTTTGATCCTATATCAATGTTATTTCCAAGCGATTTTACAAAAGATTTAACACTCTATATTGATGTCACAAAAGTTTGCAAGAAGCACATTGGAAGTATTTTTGAAACCTGAAATTTCACAGCTTTATAAAATTAAGTTACACAAGTACGAGTATAACTGTAATTCTAAGTCATGTATTTTTCCGTCGTAACACTTCGACAACAACTATAATAATCGAAGTAATGGGGCTCTTGCAAACTTTTGCTATAAGCAAATAAATAGTCCAGTCTGATGTATTGATACTAGCGGAAATCAAGAAAATCACACTAAGAAAGTCTAAAATTCAGTAATAAACTCACTTAACTGCTATGACGACAATAAGATTGCACTGACGGTTCAACGCAGGTATCATGGGAGATTCCTGTCCATTATGTTACTTTCTCTCCGGAAATACAGAGATATGTCTCATTATTTAGATAGGAATCTCCTTTGATACCAGTGTCTCTCCGCCATTAAGCCCGATTCTGAGAGTGAATTTCGTGATTTTTCACTCATCGTCACCTTACAGGTTTTTATGCAAGAAACAAATTTTCAATCCCCTAGCAAAAGTTTGCAAGAGCCCCATTAACAAAAAAAAAAAAAAAAAAAAAAAAAAAAAAAACCGAAATTTATCTCCTGTACAGCTACTTGGAAACTTGAGCTTTCCGTTTCCAAAAAAAATCAACCTTTTGATCACGGGTGTGGCGTTGGGGAAGGCAGGGGGTCAAGGGTCAAGATGGATCAAGAGTAGCTCAGTTTTCACAGGGAAGAAAGCTCGGGACGACTTACCACCAAGTCAGCGATATACGTGGACACGTGGTCTTTAAGGACTAAGGAGGGTGTTGCACGCGGCTGGCGCGGCGCGGCGCGGCTTAGCGCACCAAACACCGGAGTTGACCTTTGAGCTTTGCGCTTTCTTTTAATTTTCGGGAGGGCGCAAGAAAGAAAATATTCGCAGCGACATTATAATGGCTCGGCGTTGGGGCAACGGTATATGGTGCCGGCTGGCTATAGCGGAGCTGCCACTTCGTTTATATTTTAATGGGAATTTTTCGTTTTCTTTAGTTTTTCTTTTTTTCAATTCACCGATGTGATTCCACCGGTTGACTAAAATATACTATAAAATGGGGCAGTTGCAAGGGTCTGAAATGTTGCGTTTTTTACATAGAAAATGAAAGTCCTTGATGAGCTGAGAACAAAAATGCCTTTGGTTTCTAGTTAAGTCCCATTGTTCCGGAGATGAGATTTTGGCCCGAAATACATTGTTTTAAATGGGAATTCCGCGTAGTGACGTCACTACGCCCACGATTTTCTACAACTTTGAACGTGTGCATCTCCAAAACCGGGACACTTCTAAAAAAACCAAAGGCACCATTGTTCTCAGCTAAACAAGTACTATCACTTTCTTTATATAAAACACAAAATTTCAGACCCTTGCAACTGCCCCATTACTACGTACACGGAAAAAAGAGATTTGTAAAATCAGTGTAATGAAGCAAATGCTACTTTCACCACTCATATTTTTGGTAAAATTTTCAACACACATGGCTAATTTGATGTTTAGGATTGAAAATTTTGGTAAGTTTGACTTATTTTTACAATTTGGATCGTAAATATTACCAATTGCATCATAAATTGTACAAATCAAAAACATTGTGACTTTTCCGTGGTTATATAGTTTATCTGTCACGGTATGATAGTCTTGCGCACATTGGCAAAAGTCACAATGTTTTGGATTGAAAACTTTACAATTCAGATTGAAAAATTTGCAGTCCGAATTGCAATATTAATAAAGCATTAAGAGGAATTTACTTTTCAAATGTTAAAATTAACCATACAAGAGTAGTATAGTAGGTTTCATCAAAAATAACTGGTTAAACTGGCATTTGTTTCATTTTACTGATTTTACAAAACTATAAATTATACTTTTTTAGTATTAATTTTTTTCCGAGTATGGACTACCATCAGTCGTTCAGATTATTATTGTAACTAGTCGTTCCAGGCACCCTAAGTCGCACTCCGTCGCTGACTTTAGACAAATTTGCGGATATTTGGATAATGGGTCTGTTGCAAACTTTTGCTACAGCAATGAAAAGTGATTATTCCAATGTAAAATCGTCTGAAAAGTCCATTGGTGGCATTATAAAGTCATGAAATACAATATTAAACTCACAAGAGGCGTTTATTGAAATCCAAGATGGCGGCAAAATATCGAGGAATCTGAATGCATGCACCGTGATCATCCAAGGATTGCCAACTTTGACAACCTCACTGGAAGTAGGGGTTATGTGTTTGTTTACGTTGTGATTGATTGTGATATGGATATTGTCAGGTTGGCTATCCTTGAATGTTCATGGTGCATGCATACAGATTGCTCGATATTTTGCCGCCATTTTGGATTTCATTAAACGCCTCTTGTGAGTTTATTATTGCATTTCATGGCTTTCTAATGCCACCATTGGACTTTTCAGGCGATTTTACATTAGATTATACACTCTATAGCGCTGTAGCAAAAGTTTGCAACAAACCCATTCAATGGTGATTCCACCAGTTGAGATTACAGACCCAAGTGTTTCTCTGCATAGCTCTGTTAGTAAAAACCTTCGGGTACTTTGATTTATAAAAAAAAAGGTACCAAACTGAATTAAACTGTGTGTACGTAGAAAAATTGTCTTCATAGTTTGGCCAGAATTCTTGTGAAAAATTCTCAAAAATAAATTCTGGAAGTTTTCAGGAGAATTCTAGTTAGTTAACTATAGAAGTCCGGCTATTTGGATCAGAACAATCAGGTCAAAATTTCCAAAATATCTGACCGAAAAGGCCAGAATTCTGTGGTTCAAAACATCAGAACTATCCCCTAAAATTCTGGAATTTTTATTCACAAACTTTTCATCAGGATTAAGGCCATTTTGAGGAGAATATTTTTCTTAGTGCAATATTTTGGTCAATCAATGGACATCGGTGAATATTAATAATAATAATAATAAAAAAATTGTCATCGAATATATTTGTACACAAAAGTGGCAGCTCTGCTATCACAGCTATATTATCGGGTTAGGGGTTGAATTCGAAAATCAATAAGAGCCTCGAAACCCCAATTTTACGCCTAAGTAACATCACAACACACAAGGCGCTCAAGTTCAGCCGCTGTGTTTCCATCCCACCAACGTTCGTTATAGCACGGTGCCGGTTATCGCGGCTCAAAGTCTGTCGCACACTGGGTTTTAACATGGATTTTTCGGACATAAACACTTGTTGCTTTTTCACGACCTATTATTGAAAATTCTGCAAAAAGACACTGAATGAGAAACAATGCGCCAAAATGGTTTTTTTTTTTCTTCAGATTTTTAAGAAAAACTATGCAGCCACAACCCATTATTCTAAATAAAAAAGAAAAAAAAAAAGAAAAAAAAAGAAAAAAAAAAAAAACTATGAGGGGGAAAATTAGAGCTGCGGTTAAAATGGCAGCGCACAGTAGTGCAAGCGGAGCTTTTACCGATAATCTTTGGGGAATTGTCAACTTTCCTTCGTTCGAAAAAAAAAAAAAAAAAAAAAAATCGATTTAACAAATTGTATTGTAAAATCAACATAACGTTTTAGTTAAATCAACAAATTCGTTTGTACTCACCATTTTTAACAGCCTGACTGTTAAATTACCAATAATTTTTTTCTCTGTGCAGCTGCATAGCTCCGTTATTAGGATCTTGCTGTTACAGCTTTTTTCTGAGTTAATTACTAAATTTTAAATTTATTCAGTGTAATTTTTGTGATTTTCGTGTCATCAGACCTATCCATTCATTTGCGTCTAGCAAAAGTTTTCATAAACAGTTTAGCTTTTATTCGTAAAAAAAAAAAAAAAAAAAAAAAAAAAATGTCCTAAATTTCCCATGTTTTGATCCGACGTGCGCCGTTTAGCCGTTCAGCCCACATAAAGTCACGCGTTTGTCTGTTCGTCCGTTCGTCCATTCGTCTGCTGCTCGTCCGGCGTCCCTCCGTTCGCGTGTGCACGTTCGACGTTCGACTTCGCGTTCGTTCACAGCGTTGCCAAATTTCCAGATTAAAATATTGTAAATTTCGCATGGATTCCAAAGTTCAAACGGGTGTAGAATAATACAAGGCCCAGCGGAGGAGCCGTGAATCCGGCAAAATCGTCCGTTTACCTCTTGATCTTTCGCGCGCGTGAAACCAAGCGGTAGGCAGGGTTCAATTACCCCCCTTTCCCCTCCTTCTCAACTCCCTCCCACCCTTTCCCTTACTCTTTTCATCCCCTCTCTTCGTTATACTCATTCATCGACTTCATTCACTATTCGCGCGGCGCGGCGCGGCGAGGCAAGACAAGGCGCCCCCTCTCAAATTTCTTAACCTGTGTTCTTCGCGGTGGTACACGCGCGCGCGGCTGGCGCGTCGCGTCGACGCGGGTAATACCTGAGCCCTTTGAAAAAGCTTTCTCAACTAACAAATCACTTTATAATGCAATTCAACTGGCCACAAATATATACCCATTCATAATGGGTTGATTCATACCCTTACGAACTCTCCTTTCATTCATTGAGATCTAGTTTTTTTTTTTTTTACATGCACTCAATATATGAGTCCACCTCGGACGACCAAAATGGATCTGTAAATTCGCATTAATGTCAATCTGTAATATTGAATAAATAAATAAAGAAAGAAAGATGCAATGAGAAATAAATTTTTATAAATTAATTTCTCCGTGGTACCAGACAAGAATGCCTCTCTAATGCGATTTATTTTGGCTTGTCTGGTTCTTTTTAGCTCTTGTTTGAGGGATAAAAATCATATCCCTTTCTCATTAGTCAATCAGAATCAGTTAAGCTAGTCGATGGAGAGGTATCTTCTTGCCTGGCCACACACACACAACCACAGATTCGCCTGTAATCGGTGCGCAATATACATAATTTTCAAATATTCATAAATTGACAGATATTTTGACATTCAAACTTTAAATGATGTGTTTATCGATGAAAATGAAGTTGTGCCATGATTGATGATGATACTCGACAACGCATCGATGTGATCAATCAAAGGATTCGCGGCCCATCAATCAAGTTATGGTTGTTGGTTGGTGTACACCAATCAAAAATGGTCTCTGATACTGATAATGAATTCCATTCAATAGCAATGCGTTCTCAGACGCAACATTTTATAGCCCTTGACATTTTTTCCAAAGAGTTTGCCTGGTGAAAACAAACTTCAACTCTTAATTGTTAACTGTTGGGCATCAGATGTTCACATCTGGGCTTCTTTAAGGACCCAATTGGATCTCTGAACAGGCCTACTAAGATGTACATCCATAGAAGGCTCACTCAGATGATTATTTTAAGTCTCCTCTACAAGGGTATAGATTTTATCGCAGTATGGCACAAGGCAATGAATGCTCCACTACCGAAGTGTCGGAAAAGTTCCCAAAATGAACTTTCTGGCAATTTTCGTGGAGGAATTCCGTGTCGAAATTCCTCATGAGGCTCAATGTGCGTGCCTTGTTGCTGTAGCAAAAGTTCGCAAACAGCCCTTTATTGAAAGATTGATCGATTTAAAAATATCTGAATACATCACGCACAAAAATAAAACCATACATGTGCATGAAGAAGCAAAAAGTGATATCTGGCTCACGGTTGTAAAGCAACTACAAGAAAGAGGCAAATAATCAAATAAATACAATCTCTTCTTAACCGCGGATGTATCATTATGATGAGTGCATTCTACTAATATATAAAAATAAGAATGAAAACATCGGATCGGGCGGATCTGTCGTGTAAAAGCAGTGGATGAAGTATACGAAGAACACTGAGTGTACGTACTCTTGATCTTTTGCCAAATTTCAATTAATTGCCGAGCCAAATTGCGGTCCACTAGCTGAGCGAATAAAAAGAATTATGATGTCATTTTCGGCGGAGTCTAAAGTGGATATGCTCATTCACACTTTCCAGTAACGGCTCGTGCAATTCGGCAACCATGCAAATTTTCCATTTAATTCTATGCAAAAGTATCGATATCTTGGGGGTGCAATTGCATTTCCTGAAGATCGATTGTTTTAATAGGTTTAAATGGAGAGATGACATTGTTGCCAGATTGCACGCGCCGCCACTGACACTTTCTTGATTCCCGTTGCATTTTCATATGCCTATAGTTCAAAAATCATTAAATCAAAATCATTATTCAAACCAAACTATAGTCGAAAAGTTTAAGTCAGATGGAGCTGATGCAAAATTTTACCACATGCGATTCAAGGGTGAAAACTTGCAAAAATGGCAATATGGTAATTCATAAAACTTATAAAGTCCCAGTAGCGAGGCGTGAAATTTGGCAACGATGTTCTTTCTCCATTTAAACTCACTGAAAGAATCGAATGCTTCGGTCATCGGCGATGACTAGCTGTTTCGACCTTTCTAATGTGTTGAGAGGGGGAAAGAAACGTTGCTAAATTGCACGCCGCGCCACTGCGAAGTCCACTATTGAACCCATGAAATGCTTTTCAATATAGGTATTCTGAAACATTATCAGAAAAACACAACGATTTTCGTCAACCAAGCAAATTTCTGTGGTACTGTTACAATAATTCTGTTATTTGTATCACATTATCAGCACTATGGTCTGAGATGGAAAAAAATTCATCAGAAATTTTCGTTTCCGACCCTTTCCAGCAAACTTTAAAACTTTCCGGTGACATTTCTAGGTTTTAGTTATACTCGGTGAAACTTTTTTCTGTGAGTGGTTTTGAACTTGAAAGTTTATAAGTGATGAATTGATAAGAAATTTAATTTCTGTTTTTGGTCACGTTTTGACGATCCCGACAGATCTTAGTGCATCCTTTGAAATTTTAAGGGGATCTTTGTACCGTGCATTCTGATAGAAGCACGAGACTTTTCACGTAAAAGGACTTCCCATTTTTTGTTTGACGTATCGTGCTTCTAGTAATATTTTTAGATTTTAGGATTTATTTCTTTCAGGATAAAACATTGTAACTTATGTTCTTATAGTGGGTACAAAATTAACAGAATATCGTAATTCTAGGAATTAAAAACACTGGCAAAGGGTCTGCTGCGCATACTCTTGCAACATCAATTTAGCACATATTCATACTGCGATGTTTAATATTTCACAGAAATAATTCGATGCGCGTATGAAAAACTTTCAAAATCCACTCATCAACGCAACGGATTAATCATCACCTTCATTTTTAACAACCAGCGCGCAACACAGTACGTATACTCTATTTTAACTGACATGTCGACATACTACTGAATAGATTGAACCGCTGGGTTTATGTAAACATAAACATAGCTCCCAAGCATTATATTAATTTGTACTTTGGCAGCATATGCAGCCAATATGTCATGCATTTAATCGGAAAATGCAAAATTTTGAGGTTACGACGTGGTACGTGTTTACATGTACGTGCGGTGGTTCCGTCTACAGTGTAGCATGCCGGTACGAAAGGTGTATTGTGTAGTGCTGATTGTTCAAAATTAAACTGATTACCTGAGAAAATTAATTAATTTGAAAGTTAAAAATGCACACCGTTATTTTTACGGAAATTCAGTGAAAAGTTTTAAAGTTTGCTGGAAAGTTCGGAAACGAAGATTTTCAATTACTTTTTTTTCGATCTCAGAGCATAGAGCTGAGGTACAAATAACAGAATTCTGGAAACAGTGCAACAGAAATTTTCTCGGTTGACAGAAATCGTCGTGTTTCTTGTAGTTTTTCAGAATACATATTCCTGATGCAAGCTCCTGTCAGCATATCGGTTCATATAAGTAATCCGGCAACCGTGATTTTACTCTGTTCAAACCTATACAAAAATATTGATACTAGGTATGGTGAGGTGCAGGTGCCTTGCCATAGAATCGATTATTTTACATAGATTTAAATGGAGAGAATCCATTGTTGCCACATTGCACGAGCCACCTCTGGCCTCGATTAATAAAATATCGTAGCTTATCCAACTTGGTACTATCAAATGGGGCTCTTGCGCACTTTTGCTAAACACGATTTAATAGTCGATTCTGGTTTAGAAACCTCCAAAAATAACGATGATAGCTCTAAAAACTTCCGAAATCTTCTCCTAAACTCAGTAAACGCTTTTAATTGCGCGAACGTAATGGTGGCTTAGGACAGTAATAATAGGAGATTTCCATCCGCAACAATACTGCAACCCCGTCAAGAAGTGACCAAAAAGAGACGACTTTCATATGACACCAGTGCCACAAGGAGTCACAGTACCATTCAACGGACTCGGATCACTACTCTGGTGACTAATAACCCATAACATCCTGAAATGTTTCATTTTTTTTTCAATCATTTTTAAAAGAAATCTTAATAAAGCAACCCCCAAACCTTTAAAAAGATTTTTTTTAATAATTTAAGAATGCCCAAAAAAGCTGATGCCAAATGAAATTTAATCTTTAACATCTATTTGCCAATCTATCAACCTCTAATTTAAAAACCCCCAAAAATGAAAACCACCCTCTAGCTGTAGCTGTATGGCTATACGCTAGGATGTTTTGGAATAATTACTCTGTGAATCATCCTTGTCAGCATAGAGACAGTGACGAAATTAAGATAGGAATCTTCCCTTATCACTCCGTCAACCACCATTACGCTCGCGCAAATGAAAGCTTTTATTGAGTTGAGGAGTGAATTTCGGAAGTTTTTAGTGCTGCCATCGATATTTTTCTAGGGTTTAATACCAGAATCGACTCTTAAAATCGCCTAAATCAAAAGTGTGCAACAGCCCCATTGGTGCCGATTCTCTTTCAAACTTTACAATATCTCGAATTGGCAGCGAGTCTGTGAGTGCATCTTTATTTTATGAAGTGCGTTGCCTGAGCGTCAATGAGAGAGGTGCGGAATTATAACTGGGCCAGAGTTCATGTCCCTTGCCCGCTGCCCGCCCGCGAAACGGTGACCGCAACTCGCAAGGCGAGCATCATCACCCAGCAGCCGGCGCTCGGCGCACAGTAGAGCGAAACTTAGATTTTTCCGGACACGGAAAGTTGATAAAGACGGTTTTAGTGCGAAGTCAATAGTTAGCCAACAACCAAAATAATGCACTCATCGGTCGCAGTTGGTTGTGATAAAACTCGCGTAGCGTTCCAAACTATCTCACTCACTCTCCCGTGACTCCCATGTAACCATCTCTTTCTAGTTTCGAAATTTGTCAACAGGGCCTTGTTTTACGACATATTATTATCAAAACAGCGTTAAAATGCCTCGAGGAATTCATTTCATCCAAATAATTTCATGAAAGATGTCTCTATATACTATTTTCGAAATTAGAGTAAGGCGGCCGTACGCGGCGTACGGCGCGGCGTACATGGGGTTACGTGAGAGCGAGAAAGACAAACTATCATTGTTTGGAATGCTCATCGCACCGGTAGTCGCCATTACTAAAACCCTCTATTCGTTTGCTTTAACTCTTTCAAACCCGGTGTACATTTCGATGTATGTATACCTGAAGAACATAGAATCTTATGGAGAACATGAAAATAAGATCTTCATATCGTTTTATATGAGAAAATTGTGGCCAGATGAGCTATGATGGCCAAAAGTCCGTTTCCTGAACAAAAAGTATTTTCAGGTTCAAAAGGGTTAAACAAATTTCAGAATTGATATTCATTTCAGCGAAAACCATATTTTTTAGCTACTTTTAAGCTGTAATATGAATTATTACGTACACACATTCAATTCATCACGAAACTCATTGTTTTTAATCCACTGTCATCGATTCACAATAGTTGTTTTTCTTTTGCTTTAATAACATTTCAGGGCTCATGTTTTTTCAGCGAAAACCATGTCTTTTTTTACTCATTTTAAGCTGTAATATGTATTAATACACACATGTTTATGTTATCACGATATTCATTGTTTTAAATCTTGATTTTTATTCGTAAAACTATGTCCAAGAAAGTCTAGATTTTATTCCACTGTCGTCGATCGACAAAATTTCTTTTTCTTTTGCTTTAATAACATTTCAGGGTTCATGTTTTTTCCAGCGAAAACCATGTCTTTTTTTACTCTTTTTAAGCTATAATATGTATTAATACACACATGTTTATGTTATCACGATATTCATTGTTTTAAATCTTGATTTTTAGTCGTAAAATTATGTCCAAGAAAGTCTTGATTTTATTCCACTGTAATCGATCCACAAAATGTCTTTTTCTTTTGCTTTAATAACATTTCAGGGTTCATGTTTTTTCAGCGAAAACCATGTCTTTTTTTACTCATTTTAAGCTGTAATATGTATTAATACACACATGTTTATGTTATCACGATATTCATTGTTTTAAATCTTGATTTTTATTCGTAAAATTATGTCCAAGAAAGTCTAGATTTTATTCCATTGTCGTCGATCCACAAAATTTATTTTTCTTTTGCTTTAATAACATTTCAGGGTTTATGTTTTTTCAGCAAAAACCATGTCTTTTTTTACTCATTTTAAGCTGTAATATGTATTAATACACACATGTTTATGTTATCACGATATTCATTGTTTTAAATCTTGATTTTTATTCGTAAAATTATGTCCAAGAAAGTCTAGATTTTATTCCAGTGTCGTCGATCCATAAAATTTATTTTTCTTTTGCTTTAATAACATTTCAGGGTTCATGTTTTTTCAGCAAAAACCATGTCTTTTTTTACTCATTTTAAGCTGTAATATGTATTAATACACACATGTTTATGTTATCACGATATTCATTGTTTTAAATCTTGATTTTTATTCGTAAAATTATGTCCAAGAAAGTCTAGATTTTATTCCACTGTCGTCGATCCACAAAATTTCTTTTTCTTTTGCTTTAATAACATTTCAGGGTTCATGTTTTTTTCAGCAAAAACCATGTCTTTTTTTACTCATTTTAAGCTGTAATATGTATTAATACACACATGTTTATGTTATCACGATATTCATTGTTTTAAATCTTGATTTTTAGTCGTAAAATTATGTCCAAGAAAGTCTAGATTTTATTCCACTGTCGTCGATCCACAAAATTTCTTTTTCTTTTGCTTTAATAACATTTCAGGGTTCATGTTTTTTCCAGCGAAAACCATGTCTTCTTTTACTCATTTTAAGCTGTAATATGTATTAATACACACATGTTTATGTTATCACGATATTCATTGTTTTAAATCTTGATTTTTATTCGTAAAATTATGTCCAAGAAAGTCTAGATTTTATTCCACTGTAGTCGATCCACAAAATTTCTTTTTCTTTTGCTTTAATAACATTTCAGGGTTCATGTTTTTTCCAGCGAAAACCATGTCTTTTTTTACTCTTTTTAAGCTGTAATATGTATTAATACACACATGTTTATGTTATCACGATATTCATTGTTTTAAATCTTGATTTTTATTCGTAAAATTATGTCCAAGAAAGTCTAGATTTTATTCCACTGTCGTCGATCCACAAAATTTCTTTTTCTTTTGCTTTAATAACATTTCAGGGTTCATGTTTTTTTCAGCAAAAACCATGTCTTTTTTTACTCATTTTAAGCTGTAATATGTATTAATACACACATGTTTATGTTATCACGATATTCATTGTTTTAAATCTTGATTTTTAGTCGTAAAATTATGTCCAAGAAAGTCTAGATTTTATTCCACTGTCGTCGATCCACAAAATTTCTTTTTCTTTTGCTTTAATAACATTTCAGGGTTCATGTTTTTTCCAGCGAAAACCATGTCTTCTTTTACTCATTTTAAGCTGTAATATGTATTAATACACACATGTTTATGTTATCACGATATTCATTGTTTTAAATCTTGATTTTTATTCGTAAAATTATGTCCAAGAAAGTCTAGATTTTATTCCACTGTAGTCGATCCACAAAATTTCTTTTTCTTTTGCTTTAATAACATTTCAGGGTTCATGTTTTTTCCAGCGAAAACCATGTCTTTTTTTACTCTTTTTAAGCTGTAATATGTATTAATACACACGTGTTTATGTTATCACGATATTCATTGTTTTAAATCTTGATTTTTAGTCGTAAAATTATGTCCAAGAAAGTCTAGATTTTATTCCAGTGTCGTCGATCCACAAAATTTCTTTTTCTTTTGCTTTAATAACATTTCAGGGTTCATGTTTTTTCAGCAAAAACCATGTCTTTTTTTACTCATTTTAAGCTGTAATATGTATTAATACACACATGTTTATGTTATCACGATATTCATTGTTTTAAATCTTGATTTTTATTCGTAAAATTATGTCCAAGAAAGTCTAGATTTTATTCCACTGTCGTCGATCCACAAAATGTCTTTTTCTTTTGCTTTAATAACATTTCAGGGTTCATGTTTTTTCAGCGAAAACCATGTCTTTTTTTACTCATTTTAAGCTGTAATATGTATTAATACACACATGTTTATGTTATCACGATATTCATTGTTTTAAATCTTGATTTTTATTCGTAAAATTATGTCCAAGAAAGTCTAGATTTTATTCCAGTGTCGTCGATCCACAAAATTTATTTTTCTTTTGCTTTAATAACATTTCAGGGTTCACGTTTTTTCAGCAAAAACCATGTCTTTTTTTACTCATTTTAAGCTGTAATATGTATTAATACACACATGTTAATGTTATCACGATATTCATTGTTTTAAATCTTGATTTTTATTCGTAAAATTATGTCCAAGAAAGTCTAGATTTTATTCCACTGTCGTCGATCCACAAAATTTCTTTTTCTTTTGCTTTAATAACATTTCAGGGTTCATGTTTTTTCAGCAAAAACCATGTCTTTTTTTACTCATTTTAAGCTGTAATATGTATTAATACACACATGTTTATGTTATCACGATATTCATTGTTTTAAATCTTGATTTTTATTCGTAAAATTATGTCCAAGAAAGTCTAGATTTTATTCCAGTGTCGTCGATCCACAAAATTTATTTTTCTTTTGCTTTAATAACATTTCAGGGTTCATGTTTTTTCAGCAAAAACCATGTCTTTTTTTACTCATTTTAAGCTGTAATATGTATTAATACACACATGTTTATGTTATCACGATATTCATTGTTTTAAATCTTGATTTTTATTCGTAAAATTATGTCCAAGAAAGTCTAGATTTTATTCCAGTGTCGTCGATCCACAAAATTCTTTTTCTTTTGCTTTAATAACATTTCAGGGTTCATGTTTTTTCAGCAAAAACCATGTCTTTTTTTACTCATTTTAAGCTGTAATATGTATTAATACACACATGTTTATGTTATCACGATATTCATTGTTTTAAATCTTGATTTTTATTCGTAAAATTATGTCCAAGAAAGTCTAGATTTTATTCCACTGTCGTCGATCCACAAAATTTCTTTTTCTTTTGCTTTAATAACATTTCAGGGTTCATGTTTTTTCAGCGAAAACCATGTCTTTTTTTACTCATTTTAAGCTGTAATATGTATTAATACACACATGTTTATGTTATCACGATATTCATTGTTTTAAATCTTGATTTTTATTCGTAAAATTATGTCCAAGAAAGTCTAGATTTTATTCCAGTGTCGTCGATCCACAAAATTTTTTTTCTTTTGCTTTAATAACATTTCAGGGTTCATGTTTTTTCAGCAAAAACCATGTCTTTTTTTACTCATTTTAAGCTGTAATATGTATTAATACACACATGTTTATGTTATCACGATATTCATTGTTTTAAATCTTGATTTTTATTCGTAAAATTATGTCCAAGAAAGTCTAGATTTTATTCCACTGTCGTCGATCCACAAAATTTATTTTTCTTTTGCTTTAATAACATTTCAGGGTTCATGTTTTTTCAGCAAAAACCATGTCTTTTTTTACTCATTTTAAGCTGTAATATGTATTAATACACACATGTTTATGTTATCACGATATTCATTGTTTTAAATCTTGATTTTTATTCGTAAAATTATGTCCAAGAAAGTCTAGATTTTATTCCACTGTCGTCGATCCACAAAATTTCTTTTTCTTTTGCTTTAATAACATTTCAGGGTTCATGTTTTTTCAGCAAAAACCATGTCTTTTTTTACTCATTTTAAGCTGTAATATGTATTAATACACACATGTTTATGTTATCACGATATTCATTGTTTTAAATCTTGATTTTTAGTCGTAAAATTATGTCCAAGAAAGTCTAGATTTTATTCCAGTGTCGTCGATCCACAAAATTCTTTTTCTTTTGCTTTAATAACATTTCAGGGTTCATGTTTTTTCAGCGAAAACCATGTCTTTTTTTACTCTTTTTAAGCTGTAATATGTATTAATACACACATGTTTATGTTATCACGATATTCATTGTTTTAAATCTTGATTTTTATTCGTAAAATTATGTCCAAGAAAGTCTAGATTTTATTCCACTGTCGTCGATCCACAAAATTTCTTTTTCTTTTGCTTTAATAACATTTCAGGGTTCATGTTTTTTCAGCAAAAACCATGTCTTTTTTTACTCATTTTAAGCTGTAATATGTATTAATACAAAATGTTTATGTTATCACGATATTCATTGTTTTAAATCTTGATTTTAGTCGTAAAATTATGTCCAAGAAAGTCTAGATTTTATTCCACTGTCGTCGATCCACAAAATTTCTTTTTCTTTTGCTTTAATAACATTTCAGGGTTCATGTTTTTTCCAGCGAAAACCATGTCTTCTTTTACTCATTTTAAGCTGTAATATGTATTAATACACACATGTTTATGTTATCACGATATTCATTGTTTTAAATCTTGATTTTTATTCGTAAAATTATGTCCAAGAAAGTCTAGATTTTATTCCACTGTAGTCGATCCACAAAATTTCTTTTTCTTTTGCTTTAATAACATTTCAGGGTTCATGTTTTTTCCAGCGAAAACCATGTCTTTTTTTACTCTTTTTAAGCTGTAATATGTATTAATACACACGTGTTTATGTTATCACGATATTCATTGTTTTAAATCTTGATTTTTAGTCGTAAAATTATGTCCAAGAAAGTCTAGATTTTATTCCAGTGTCGTCGATCCACAAAATTTCTTTTTCTTTTGCTTTAATAACATTTCAGGGTTCATGTTTTTTCAGCAAAAACCATGTCTTTTTTTACTCATTTTAAGCTGTAATATGTATTAATACACACATGTTTATGTTATCACGATATTCATTGTTTTAAATCTTGATTTTTATTCGTAAAATTATGTCCAAGAAAGTCTAGATTTTATTCCACTGTCGTCGATCCACAAAATGTCTTTTTCTTTTGCTTTAATAACATTTCAGGGTTCATGTTTTTCAGCGAAAACCATGTCTTTTTTACTCATTTTAAGCTGTAATATGTATTAATACACACATGTTTATGTTATCACGATATTCATTGTTTTAAATCTTGATTTTTATTCGTAAAATTATGTCCAAGAAAGTCTAGATTTTATTCCAGTGTCGTCGATCCACAAAATTTATTTTTCTTTTGCTTTAATAACATTTCAGGGTTCACGTTTTTTCAGCAAAAACCATGTCTTTTTTTACTCATTTTAAGCTGTAATATGTATTAATACACACATGTTAATGTTATCACGATATTCATTGTTTTAAATCTTGATTTTTATTCGTAAAATTATGTCCAAGAAAGTCTAGATTTTATTCCACTGTCGTCGATCCACAAAATTTCTTTTTCTTTTGCTTTAATAACATTTCAGGGTTCATGTTTTTTCAGCAAAAACCATGTCTTTTTTTACTCATTTTAAGCTGTAATATGTATTAATACACACATGTTTATGTTATCACGATATTCATTGTTTTAAATCTTGTTTTTTATTCGTAAAATTATGTCCAAGAAAGTCTAGATTTTATTCCACTGTCGTCGATCCAAAAAATTTCTTTTTCTTTTGCTTTAATAACATTTCAGGGTTCATGTTTTTTCAGCGAAAACCATGTCTTTTTTACTCATTTTAAGCTGTAATATGTATTAATACACACATGTTTATGTTATCACGATATTCATTGTTTTAAATCTTGATTTTTATTCGTAAAATTATGTCCAAGAAAGTCTAGATTTTATTCCATTGTCGTCGATCCAAAAATTTTTTTTTCTTTTGCTTTAATAACATTTCGGGGTTTTATGTTTTTTCAGCAAAAACCATGTCTTTTTTTACTCATTTTAAGCTGTAATATGTATTAATACAAAATGTTTATGTTATCACGATATTCATTGTTTTAAATCTTGATTTTTATTCGTAAAATTATGTCCAAGAAAGTCTAGATTTTATTCCATGTCGTCGATCCAAAAATTTATTTTCTTTTGTTTTAATAACATTTCAGGGTTCATGTTTTTTCAGAAAAAACCATGTCTTTTTTACTCATTTTAAGCTGTAATATGTATTAATACACACATGTTTATGTTATCACGATATTCATTGTTTTAAATCTTGATTTTTATTCGTAAAATTATGTCCAAGAAAGTCTAGTTTTTATTCCACTGTCGTCGATCCAAAAAATTTCTTTTTCTTTTGCTTTAATAACATTTCAGGGTTCATGTTTTTTCAGCAAAAACCATGTTTTTTTTTACTCTTTTTAAGCTGTAATATGTATTAATACACACATGTTTATGTTATCACGATATTCATTGTTTTAAATCTTGATTTTTATCGTAAAATTATGTCCAAGAAAGTCTAGATTTTATTCCACTGTCGTCGATCCACAAAATTTTTTTTTCTTTTGCTTTAATAACATTTCAGGGTTCATTTTTTTTCCAGCGAAAACCATGTCTTTTTTACTCATTTTAAGCTGTAATATGTATTAATACACACATGTTTATGTTATCACGATATTCATTGTTTTAAATCTTGATTTTTATTCGTAAAATTATGTCCAAGAAAGTCTAGATTTTATTCCACTGTGTCGATCCAAAAAATTTTCTTTTTCTTTTGCTTTAATAACATTTCAGGGTTCATGTTTTTTCAGCGAAAACCATGTCTTTTTTTACTCTTTTTAAGCTGTAATATGTATTAATACACACTGTTTATGTTATCACGATATTCATTGTTTTAAATCTTGATTTTTATCGTAAAATTATGTCCAAGAAAGTCTAGATTTTATTCCAGTGTCGTCGATCCACAAAATTTCTTTTTCTTTTGCTTTAATAACATTTCAGGGTTCATGTTTTTTCAGCAAAAACCATGTCTTTTTTTACTCATTTTTAGCTGTAATATGTCTTAATACACACATGTTTATGTTATCACGATATTCATTGTTTTAAATCTTGATTTTTATTCGTAAAATTATGTCCAAGAAAGTCTAGATTTTATTCCACTGTCGTCGATCCACAAAATTTCTTTTTCTTTTGCTTTAATAACATTTCAGGGTTCATGTTTTTTCAGCAAAAACCATGTCTTTTTTTACTCATTCTAAGCTGTAATATGTATTAATACACACATGTTTATGTTATCAGGATATTCATTGTTTTAAATCTTGATTTTTATTCGTAAAATTATGTCCAAGAAAGTCTAGATTTTATTCCACTGTCGTCGATCCACAAAATTTCTTTTTCTTTTGCTTTAATAACATTTCAGGGTTCATGTTTTTTCAGCGAAAACCATGTCTTTTTTTACTCATTTTAAGCTGTATCATGTATTAATACACACATGTTTATGTTATCACGATATTCATTGTTTTAAATCTTGATTTTTATTCGTAAAATTATGTCCAAGAAAGTCTAGATTTTATTCCAGTGTCGTCGATCCACAAAATTTATTTTTCTTTTGCTTTAATAACATTTCAGGGTTAATGTTTTTTCAGCAAAAACCATGTCTTTTTTTACTCATTTTAAGCTGTAATATGTATTAATACACACATGTTTATGTTATCACGATATTCATTGTTTTAAATCTTGATTTTTATTCGTAAAATTATGTCCAAGAAAGTCTAGATTTTATTCCACTGTCGTCGATCCACAAAATTTCTTTTTCTTTTGCTTTAATAACATTTCAGGGTTCATGTTTTTTCAGCAAAAACCATGTCTTTTTTTACTCATTTTAAGCTGTAATATGTATTAATACACACATGTTTATGTTATCACGATATTCATTGTTTTAAATCTTGATTTTTATTCGTAAAATTATGTCCAAGAAAGTCTAGATTTTATTCCAGTGTCGTCGATCCACAAAATTTTTTTCTTTTGCTTTAATAACATTTCAGGGTTAATGTTTTTTCAGCAAAAACCATGTTTTTTTTTACTCATTTTAAGCTGTAATATGTATTAATACACACATGTTTATGTTATCACGATATTCATTGTTTTAAATCTTGATTTTTATTCGTAAAATTATGTCCAAGAAAGTCTAGATTTTATTCCACTGTCGTCGATCCACAAAATTATTTTTCTTTTGCTTTAATAACATTTCAGGGTTCATGTTTTTTCAGCAAAAACCATGTCTTTTTTTACTCATTCTAAGCTGTAATATGTATTAATACACACATTTTTATGTTATCACGATATTCATTGTTTTAAATCTTGATTTTTATTCGTAAAATTATGTCCAAGAAAGTCTAGATTTTATTCCACTGTCGTCGATCCACAAAATTTCTTTTTCTTTTGCTTTAATAACATTTCAGGGTTCATGTTTTTTCAGCGAAAACCATGTCTTTTTTTACTCATTTTAAGCTGTAATATGTATTAATACACACATGTTTATGTTATCACGATATTCATTGTTTTAAATCTTGATTTTTATTCGTAAAATTATGTCCAAGAAAGTCTAGATTTTATTCCAGTGTCGTCGATCCACAAAATTTATTTTTCTTTTGCTTTAATAACATTTCAGGGTTAATGTTTTTTCAGCAAAAACCATGTCTTTTTTTACTCATTTTAAGCTGTAATATGTATTAATACACACATGTTTATGTTATCACGATATTCATTGTTTTAAATCTTGATTTTTATTCGTAAAATTATGTCCAAGAAAGTCTAGATTTTATTCCAGTGTCGTCGATCCACAAAATGTCTTTTTCTTTTGCTTTAATAACATTTCAGGGTTCATGTTTTTTCAGCAAAAACCATGTCTTTTTTTACTCATTTTAAGCTGTAATATGTATTAATACACACATGTTTATGTTATCACGATATTCATTGTTTTAAATCTTGATTTTTATTCGTAAAATTATGTCCAAGAAAGTCTAGATTTTATTCCACTGTCGTCGATCCACAAAATTTCTTTTTCTTTTGCTTTAATAACATTTCAGGGTTCATGTTTTTTCAGCGAAAACCATGTCTTTTTTTACTCATTTTAAGCTGTAATATGTATTAATACACACATGTTTATGTTATCACGATATTCATTGTTTTAAATCTTGATTTTTATTCGTAAAATTATGTCCAAGAAAGTCTAGATTTTATTCCAGTGTCGTCGATCCACAAAATTTATTTTTCTTTTGCTTTAATAACATTTCAGGGTTAATGTTTTTTCAGCAAAAACCATGTCTTTTTTTACTCATTTTTAGCTGTAATATGTATTAATACACACATGTTTATGTTATCACGATATTCATTGTTTTAAATCTTGATTTTTATTCGTAAAATTATGTCCAAGAAAGTCTAGATTTTATTCCACTGTCGTCGATCCACAAAATTTCTTTTTCTTTTGCTTTAATAACATTTCAGGGTTCATGTTTTTTCAGCAAAAACCATGTCTTTTTTTACTCATTCTAAGCTGTAATATGTATTAATACACACATGTTTATGTTATCACGATATTCATTGTTTTAAATCTTGATTTTTATTCGTAAAATTATGTCCAAGAAAGTCTAGATTTTATTCCACTGTCGTCGATCCACAAAATTTCTTTTTCTTTTGCTTTAATAACATTTCAGGGTTCATGTTTTTTCAGCGAAAACCATGTCTTTTTTTACTCATTTTAAGCTGTAATATGTATTAATACACACATGTTTATGTTATCACGATATTCATTGTTTTAAATCTTGATTTTTATTCGTAAAATTATGTCCAAGAAAGTCTAGATTTTATTCCAGTGTCGTCGATCCACAAAATTTATTTTTCTTTTGCTTTAATAACATTTCAGGGTTAATGTTTTTCCAGCAAAAACCATGTCTTTTTTTACTCATTTTAAGCTGTAATATGTATTAATACACACATGTTTATGTTATCACGATATTCATTGTTTTAAATCTTGATTTTTATTCGTAAAATTATGTCCAAGAAAGTCTAGATTTTATTCCACTGTCGTCGATCCACAAAATTTCTTTTTCTTTTGCTTTAATAACATTTCAGGGTTCATGTTTTTTCAGCAAAAACCATGTCTTTTTTTACTCATTCTAAGCTGTAATATGTATTAATACACACATGTTTATGTTATCACGATATTCATTGTTTTAAATCTTGATTTTTATTCGTAAAATTATGTCCAAGAAAGTCTAGATTTTATTCCACTGTCGTCGATCCACAAAATTTCTTTTTCTTTTGCTTTAATAACATTTCAGGGTTCATGTTTTTTCAGCGAAAACCATGTCTTTTTTTACTCATTTTAAGCTGTAATATGTATTAATACACACATGTTTATGTTATCACGATATTCATTGTTTTAAATCTTGATTTTTATTCGTAAAATTATGTCCAAGAAAGTCTAGATTTTATTCCAGTGTCGTCGATCCACAAAATTTATTTTTCTTTTGCTTTAATAACATTTCAGGGTTAATGTTTTTTCAGCAAAAACCATGTCTTTTTTTACTCATTTTAAGCTGTAATATGTATTAATACACACATGTTTATGTTATCACGATATTCATTGTTTTAAATCTTGATTTTTATTCGTAAAATTATGTCCAAGAAAGTCTAGATTTTATTCCACTGTCGTCGATCCACAAAATTTATTTTTCTTTTGCTTTAATAACATTTCAGGGTTCATGTTTTTTCAGCAAAAACCATGTCTTTTTTTACTCATTTTAAGCTGTAATATGTATTAATACACACATGTTTATGTTATCACGATATTCATTGTTTTAAATCTTGATTATTAGTCGTAAAATTATGTCCAAGAAAGTCTAGATTTTATTCCAGTGTCGTCGATCCACAAAATGTCTTTTTCTTTTGCTTTAATAACATTTCAGGGTTCATGTTTTTTCAGCAAAAACCATGTCTTTTTTTACTCATTTTAAGCTGTAATATGTATTAATACACACATGTTTATGTTATCACGATATTCATTGTTTTAAATCTTGATTTTTATTCGTAAAATTATGTCCAAGAAAGTCTAGATTTTATTCCACTGTCGTCGATCCACAAAATTTCTTTTTCTTTTGCTTTAATAACATTTCAGGGTTCATGTTTTTTCAGCGAAAACCATGTCTTTTTTTACTCATTTTAAGCTGTAATATGTATTAATACACACATGTTTATGTTATCACGATATTCATTGTTTTAAATCTTGATTTTTATTCGTAAAATTATGTCCAAGAAAGTCTAGATTTTATTCCAGTGTCGTCGATCCACAAAATTTATTTTTCTTTTGCTTTAATAACATTTCAGGGTTAATGTTTTCTCAGCAAAAACCATGTCTTTTTTTACTCATTCTAAGCTGTAATATGTATTAATACACACATGTTTATGTTATCACGATATTCATTGTTTTAAATCTTGATTTTTATTCGTAAAATTATGTCCAAGAAAGTCTAGATTTTATTCCACTGTCGTCGATCCACAAAATTTCTTTTTCTTTTGCTTTAATAACATTTCAGGGTTCATGTTTTTTCAGCGAAAACCATGTCTTTTTTTACTCATTTTAAGCTGTAATATGTATTAATACACACATGTTTATGTTATCACGATATTCATTGTTTTAAATCTTGATTTTTATTCGTAAAATTATGTCCAAGAAAGTCTAGATTTTATTCCACTGTCGTCGATCCACAAAATTTCTTTTTCTTTTGCTTTAATAACATTTCAGGGTTAATGTTTTTTCAGCAAAAACCATGTCTTTTTTTACTCATTTTAAGCTGTAATATGTATTAATACACACATGTTTATGTTATCACGATATTCATTGTTTTAAATCTTGATTTTTATTCGTAAAATTATGTCCAAGAAAGTCTAGATTTTATTCCACTGTCGTCGATCCACAAAATTTCTTTTTCTTTTGCTTTAATAACATTTCAGGGTTCATGTTTTTTCAGCAAAAACCATGTCTTTTTTTACTCATTCTAAGCTGTAATATGTATTAATACACACATGTTTATGTTATCACGATATTCATTGTTTTAAATCTTGATTTTTATTCGTAAAATTATGTCCAAGAAAGTCTAGATTTTATTCCACTGTCGTCGATCCACAAAATTTCTTTTTCTTTTGCTTTAATAACATTTCAGGGTTCATGTTTTTTCAGCAAAAACCATGTCTTTTTTACTCATTCTAAGCTGTAATATGTATTAATACACACATGTTTATGTTATCACGATATTCATTGTTTTAAATCTTGATTTTTATTCGTAAAATTATGTCCAAGAAAGTCTAGATTTTATTCCAGTGTCGTCGATCCACAAAATTTATTTTTCTTTTGCTTTAATAACATTTCAGGGTTAATGTTTTTTCAGCAAAAACCATGTCTTTTTTTACTCATTTTAAGCTGTAATATGTTTTAATACACACATGTTTATGTTATCACGATATTCATTGTTTTAAATCTTGATTTTTATTCGTAAAATTATGTCCAAGAAAGTCTAGATTTTATTCCACTGTCGTCGATCCACAAAATTTCTTTTTCTTTTGCTTTAATAACATTTCAGGGTTCATGTTTTTTCAGCAAAAACCATGTCTTTTTTTACTCATTCTAAGCTGTAATATGTATTAATACACACATGTTTATGTTATCACGATATTCATTGTTTTAAATCTTGATTTTTATTCGTAAAATTATGTCCAAGAAAGTCTAGATTTTATTCCACTGTCGTCGATCCACAAAATTTCTTTTTCTTTTGCTTTAATAACATTTCAGGGTTCATGTTTTTTCAGCGAAAACCATGTCTTTTTTTACTCATTTTAAGCTGTAATATGTATTAATACACACATGTTTATGTTATCACGATATTCATTGTTTTAAATCTTGATTTTTATTCGTAAAATTATGTCCAAGAAAGTCTAGATTTTATTCCAGTGTCGTCGATCCACAAAATTTATTTTTCTTTTGCTTTAATAACATTTCAGGGTTAATGTTTTTTCAGCAAAAACCATGTCTTTTTTTACTCATTTTAAGCTGTAATATGTATTAATACACACATGTTTATGTTATCACGATATTCATTGTTTTAAATCTTGATTTTTATTCGTAAAATTATGTCCAAGAAAGTCTAGATTTTATTCCACTGTCGTCGATCCACAAAATTTCTTTTTCTTTTGCTTTAATAACATTTCAGGGTTCATGTTTTTTCAGCAAAAACCATGTCTTTTTTTACTCATTCTAAGCTGTAATATGTATTAATACACACATGTTTATGTTATCACGATATTCATTGTTTTAAATCTTGATTTTTATTCGTAAAATTATGTCCAAGAAAGTCTAGATTTTATTCCACTGTCGTCGATCCACAAAATTTCTTTTTCTTTTGCTTTAATAACATTTCAGGGTTCATGTTTTTTCAGCAAAAACCATGTCTTTTTTTACTCATTCTAAGCTGTAATATGTATTAATACACACATGTTTATGTTATCACGATATTCATTGTTTTAAATCTTGATTTTTATTCGTAAAATTATGTCCAAGAAAGTCTAGATTTTATTCCAGTGTCGTCGATCCACAAAATTTATTTTTCTTTTGCTTTAATAACATTTCAGGGTTAATGTTTTTTCAGCAAAAACCATGTCTTTTTTTACTCATTTTAAGCTGTAATATGTATTAATACACACATGTTTATGTTATCACGATATTCATTGTTTTAAATCTTGATTTTATTCGTAAAATTATGTCCAAGAAAGTCTAGATTTTATTCCACTGTCGTCGATCCACAAAATTTCTTTTTCTTTTGCTTTAATAACATTTCAGGGTTCATGTTTTTTCAGCAAAAACCATGTCTTTTTTTACTCATTCTAAGCTGTAATATGTATTAATACACACATGTTTATGTTATCACGATATTCATTGTTTTAAATCTTGATTTTTATTCGTAAAATTATGTCCAAGAAAGTCTAGATTTTATTCCACTGTCGTCGATCCACAAAATTTCTTTTTCTTTTGCTTTAATAACATTTCAGGGTTCATGTTTTTTCAGCGAAAACCATGTCTTTTTTTACTCATTTTAAGCTGTAATATGTATTAATACACACATGTTTATGTTATCACGATATTCATTGTTTTAAATCTTGATTTTTATTCGTAAAATTATGTCCAAGAAACTCTATGATTTTGTCTATTGTGCGGCATTAGGAGTGCCACCATCCGTCGCGTTGTCGACGTATGCAGCGTCAATGTAAAAATAGGTCGACGAGTGACTCCGTGGAAACGTGCGTTTTAGTTTTGTTCGAAAAAAAATTGTAAAAATATCTCCAGAGAGAAAGAGAGAGAGAGAGAGAGAGAGAGAGAGAGAGAGAGAGAGAGAGAGAGAGAGAGAGAGAGAGAGAGAAGGAGAGAGAGAGAGAGGGAGATGGAAAGAGAGCGAGAGAGAAGCGCGTAGCCTCAGAAAGCGCAGGTTGAACTTATTTTCCAACCTTGATTCCTTCAAACGAAATTTGCACCGCAAAAAGCAGAAATTATGACCTGGGGAGGGTCTTACGGAGCCTGAGAGAGAGGTTCAAGCAAAGACGGATCCAGCAATCTGGCAACTGTGTATTATTCCCATTTGAATGCTTGAGAAACAGTCGATTAGTAACAGGGCCATGACCCCCTCAAGAGTCGATTGTTTCTCATATGTTCAAATGGGCTGAATCCATTTTGGCCAAATTCCTGCAAGCCGTCATATCTTAATCCGAGGAAGTGACGTGGAATTTTGTTTTGTTTTCTTTATTATTGAGAATCAAGAATAAGTTAGCATCTATACGTCAATGATGCCGATACAAATTCTGATTTTAAACACCTATGCACACATTTTTAAGTTTTACACCCTTAATCGACTGATGACAAAAAGAAGCAAAAAGGTCCTTACTTTCAACCCCTACTTCGCCCAACTTCGACCCCTTAAAGCAGCCCATATATAACCGAGCCCATCCAGAGCTCATGCAGCCCATTATAACCCTCGTGATACCAAGGACGTCTTTTTAAACTTCAGAGTTTAGTTGTTCCGAAACATGGTATAAGAGCACGGTAAATTGCAGTTTTTGGCCTATGCCCTTAGCTAAGTGCGAAATGTGTTTATGGAATGTGCTCGTCAATTTTTGAAAAAAACAAAACAAACACTTAATCTGCTACGGTTCTAAGTGCTGGGATCAGAAAAGGTATTCCCTAGCTATATTCAGCAATTAGACATATTGACTTATAATATACATTTTTTAAAGATATTCTAAAAAGCTCGAATTATAGCACTCATTGCGTAAACTTTATCTACTTTCGGAGGAAAAAAATCAGTATTTGAAAAAAAAGAATAATAATAAATAAAAAATAAAAAATAAAAATAAAAATCCCTCCCGGCAGGTCGGGAGGACGATGTAGATTCTATGCTACGTTGAATAATTTTTTCACAAATTCAAAATAAAAACCCTAAATTTAAAAAAAAAAAAAAAAAAAAAAAATCGATTCTCGTTGATGCAATTTGCTTTAAGTAGAATCGATTTTTTACAAAGATTTATAAGTCAAAAAACACGGTTGCCAGATGGCACGAGCCGCTTTTATTGACAATCGCCATGAGGGCCAAAATCTGAGAGCCAACATTAAATGAATTCAGAGATGACGCAACTTTTTTAAATATCCAGGGACTCGGATTTTCTTCTAAGGGGTTCGTCGTGGCATGTGCACCAGTTTACCTGAAATTCCCTAAACGGCAGTCGTATTTTTAAACGGCCAATGAGCAAATATACAGTTCGCTCACTTCCGCTACAGCTAGAGGCTTTACCCACTTAAATTCTTAGGATACAAAGATGAAATTCGGTGGAATTTTGCTTGAACTCTGACCTCGCTCTCCGAGGATCCCCATTGACTTTTCTAATCCTCAGGGATTTGAAGACGACGCAATATAACCACTTTCTTACACATTACTTCCTGTCCAAACCATTCAAGAAGCGATGGCACTGGCCGAGCAAAAACAACAAATTAAGTATTAAAGGAGTTATTCTATCGACAAATCAGTGAATGAATTGAATCTATATATGGGGGCAATTTATTAGCATATTACTCTATTGTCATTTAAAAAAGGTTGATTAAAAAAAAGAAAAAAAAAGGAAACAGCGCATACTAGCAAATACTCAGTAATTGTAATTTTAACTACTAGTGAAGCAAGAACTGAGATTATGTTTTAGAGACTTTACCTAAGATCTGTTTGACTTGACGTGAACTTGACAAGTCCTTCAGATTCAATTTGCATATGAGAAAACACGCACCTTGAACGAACAAATCTTGAGATTTGTCGAGAAAGTTCTAAGGAATATTCGAGTAAAATTTAGGCACATTTACAATTTACAATTTACAATTCATAGACGCTTTGAAAGCGCGCAACAGAACTGTGCACACAAGACAAATCTCAAGGTAGCTTGTTAGTTATCTAGAATTAAACTCAGGATTTCTTACAAATGTCCGGTTTTAGATGAGCATCCCTGAATTGCATTTTTTTCTCAATTGACTCGACTCAAACTTGAGTAATGATTATTTTATCGAGGCAAGCTAAGTCAAGTGAATCTCAAGTAAAATCTCTGATTTCATGAATTGCATCCTGAGATTTTAGTAAAGCTCGTCAAAACTTCATGCTACTCAGAATTTTACAATAATTCTGTAAGTGGTTTGGTTGAACCCTATACTTTTAAATATGATAAAAATCAAATAAAAATTGGAAGAAGGAAAAAATAAAAAAAAATAAATAAAAAAAAGTCCTTACGAATTTTCCTCATCGTCATGGAAAAGCTTTAAGTTGGAAGTCTCGATCTTTCAAAAACTGCAACTTTCTCTGACGCATTTCTTCTCAGAAATTCAATAAATCAAAACTTAATATTCTATAAAAAGCTATCTGGTTTGAACATTATACTGACAATAAGACGTCAATGCTGTAATTGTTAAACTTCGCAAAAGTTTTGAAGCCCTCCAAATGCTATCCGCTTTTCATTCTCGTAATGAAGTTCACTGCCGCATGATTCGTATTTTTGAGACGAACTCATGGAACAAAAGCCTACTCATTTTATATTTAATCACATTAAAAGGAGAATAAATGTGCCGAAACTTGAATTGATAACAAAATCAAGACAGAGTTTCTGCCAGTGAAATTCGAACATTTTCGAGTATTTCACTCATTCTTTTTCCGCGATTTTTTTTAGCACACCAACTTACATCAAGCGCAGTCAGTCATTAATTCTCAATTATCTATATACCTAAGACATTGATTTCAAATTAATAAATAACAATTATTGACTGAGATGAGTCTAAAATATAATGATACACAGATGATATGTCCAAATTTTTATGTCCAAAACATTAAGTCCAAAAATTAATGTCCCAAACATTAAAGTCCAAAAAATCAGGTCCAAATAATTAGGTCCAATAGAAGAAAAGGTCATTATTAAAACGTCGAGAGAATATAAGTCCATAAAATGAAGTCCAAAAATGTGGAAAGTCTAAAGGGACAAATGAATTTTGCAAGCGATCAGTATGCAACTGTATCATGTTTTTTTAATTGAATCATAACTCTGGCAAGTGGCGACCTTTTGTCCTCAAGTTCGACCAACAATCAGATTTTGTTTCGAAAATCGAGCTGAACATCATTTTTATCCATCAAAACTTTCCAGAGGTACGACATCACTCTGGGATTCTAAGACAAAAGTAAGCCTTTTTTCAAATCATCAGATGGATTTCACAGGAAGATTTATTTTAAGCTTTCTATAGAAAACAAAAATACTAAAATTGAACTGGAATACTTCTGTTCATTTCAATATGAACTTTTGGACATTGTTTGGACATGGACTTTTTATTTGCGGACATTGTAGTTCACTGGACATTAAAAGATTTGGAGGAAATGGCATTGGAAAAAAAATATAACTGGACAAATAAAATTTCGGACAAAAAAGTTTTTGACATAAAAGCTGTGGACATATAATCTGGAAACCAATATAATATCGATGTAGTAGTTTGAATTTTGGTAAAGGTGTTAAAAGTTAAAGGGATGATTTTTCTCTAATTATTATAAACCATCTCACGTACAATCGTGGTTCAGGGATAAAATGTCCAATGACAGAATGTCCAATGGCAGAATGTCAACTTCTTTTTTTTGTCCAACTTATTTATGATAAAAAATTTAGATTTCCAAAAATTTCAGTCCTAAGATTTTATGTCCAAAAATTTTCTGGCCACAATTTCAAGTTCCAAAGCAGTCCATACCATTTTCTGGCACACTCTGTCCAATAATTTTCAAGTATCTCATTTAGCATATGTGTGCTTTTTTTTCTATCGCTGGTTTGTTTCTCACAATATACATTCTGACCATATTTCTTATAATGCACAAAATATTTGAAACATTGAGTCTCTCAACAGTGCATCAGATCTAGCCATGTGTACAGTACTATATTGACGTGAAGGGAAACATCAGTCATTTTTTGCCTAGAGTATCATTGCCAAAGATCTGGAAGAATCTTCAATACGTCAAAAGACTCAGAAAGTGTCGTCAGTAAATTTTTTTGTATCCTTTGAAACAAACTTTCAAAATGTATCAAGAAAAGGAAATCCTTTCTCTGCTACTTTGATCTTCGTTTTTTGGCGAGTCTTGCGGATATTAAGGAATTCATAGATGATGCGTTTTGGAGTAAACTATTTTGGGAAGAGGAAAAAAAATGTCGTTTACACTCTCAATTTATCCCTCATCTATCTTCTTGATTTTTGAAAGACTGACGGGAAATTACCGCTAAGGAATTTAAAAATTTATTTCACTGGCCAGAACAGGAACTGTCAACAGTCATTGAAAGATTGGGTGGTAGAAAGAATTTCTTCAAAGGTATTCTAAAAGAAAAAAAAGAAGATTTATGTATTGGACTAATTTTCTAAAGCGTTGCAAAAGAGTGAAAAGCTGCGATGGCAAATATAGGAGATCATATTCAAACGTTAAGGTTGTTGAAAGATCTCATCAAAACGAAAATTACGGACTTTGTGCACGGAACTAAAAAATGTATTCATCAACTGCTCCAATAGTTGAGATTTTTGTTTCCTTCAAAACCGGCTAGTTCCAAAAGACACGGGCATTTTTTCCCTAATATATGTAAAAAAAAAAATAGACAAAACAATTACATTACTTCCTTGTTTTCTGTTATCTGCCCCCCTCCGCTCTAAATCAAAACTTCATCGAAAAATCCAAACGCAACGGTTTTGTAAAACTTCAGTTTTTTAGGGAAGAAGAGCGGAAAAGCTAGACCGATGTCATACGTAACCTCCCCCTCATTTCAAACTTCATTTGTTGCACTCCAAAGAGTTAACCGAAACATAAAGCTTTTTAATTTTTATAAACCGCACTTGCTAAAATTATTTTAAGTATTGTGTTTCCCTAGACACGAAAAAGAACGCAAAATAAACACAAACAGACCAAGTATAAAGTGTACAAGGTGCAGTGATTGAGCCGCACCAGAGACGACAATCATGACAGCATGGAATACGGATCCTAGTGCAGTTTACGCTCGGTAAATACATAACACATAAAAATCACGTTGACATCCTCCATTCCAAACGGGTAATATGTTATATATGAATGTATTACAATTGGTTAGGTGCAAAAATCGTCTGACGCCTCTAAATTGTAAACTTTCCCGAGGTGACACCAACTTTTGTTTCATTTTAAAACCAGCCAAACTATAATTCGATTGGTGAGCAAGTTAATCGAACACTTTGATCTAAAGATCTGAGTGGTCACTTGACTTTTTCTTCTTATTACATGATTTCATTGTATATTACATCCATTTGAGGTTATAAGTGTCTATTAATTAATAGGGTAAAGAGCTAACGAGATGTCTTAGGCGTTTTTCATTTACGACAACGTGGTGGAAATCCAGAAGCGTTGCCAAAGAGGATGAGGGGGGTCATGTCAAGGGGTCAAGACCTTTTTGTAGATCAAAAGTTTCACTGCACAGTGCGCATACTATGACTTTCAATAGAAAGTTGGTGTCCTGTTAGAAATTTTCATTCTTCAATTTCTCGACCAGTTTAAAAAAAAATTGTGCAGTTTTCAGGTATTTCAGTCTAGCAGCATTGTCACTTGAAAGTATGCCTTAAAAAAAAAAAAAAAAAATCCTCTTTGAAAAATAATGTACAGCATTATCAAAGACAATTTGGATGATAGGCATTTCTTTTGAAGGTCATGGTACATGCACCAATTCTCGCGTTTTCTAAGGGACTTCGACATGCACACCCTTGAATCACCTTCTTGGCAACCCACTGACCTCAGACCCCCTCTTGAAATACTTTAAGTCACGCTGTCGCTCATCAGCGCCCCTGGAAAGAAGGGATTTCGGTTGAAGTCTCTCCAGCACTTAGAATGAAGACTCGGGCGTTAATTTAAGTTCAAGCTCTTTGCAGTGGGGCAGAAGCAAGAATCTTACATTTCGTGTTTTTTATTAAGAAAATGATAGTATACTTGATGAGCTGAGAACAATGTACCGGTTTTGGAGAAACATACGCGTAAAGTTTCAAAAAATCGTTTGCGTAGTGACATCTCTTCATGGAATTCCCATGTAAAACAGTGTATTTTGGGTCAAAACCTCATCTCCGGAACAATAGGACTTATGTAGAAACCAAAGGCATCTATGTTCTCAGCTCACCAAGTACTTTCATTTTCTCTATAGAAAAAATAAAATTTCAGACCCTGGCAACTGCCCCCATTGGGTCAAAGGTCTCACTCCATCAAGAGGGGAGAGTTTAAATAGTTTTAAAAAATTTATAAATTCTAAAATTAAATCCCCCCCCCCAGAAAAAAATGGCTGGGTGTATGGCGCTAAAATGACGGTGCGGGTCCAATCTAACCATGGCGAAAGTGTTGAATTGTGTGAATCTGAATTGACCTTACCTGAGTTATTGGCAGGATTGAGCCAAAGTGAAAGCCAGTCATCTGGTGTAGGGTGGACATTGTAGGCAGCTCGTGATGCCGGAGGGACGAACGGGCTACCACCACTCGCGCTAGATTCCGAGGTCTGCTGGTGGTGGTGATTGTGGTTGTGGTGATGTTGATGGTGATGATGAGGGTCCTGGAGTAGTTGCTGGATTTGAAGGACGTCCACGAACTCTTCCTCACTTGTTGACTCCTCTCTCATAGCTACTCTCAACATCCTTACCGCTATTGCAGGCGTCCCTTGGTAATCGCTTGATCAGTCCCAAACTCCGGATCGCACATGCACTATATCCTTGACCCATAATCTTTTTTTCTCTCCACTTATCCCAACACTTTTTATTTCATTTAATTTTATTTCTATTTATTCTATAAATTCGTTAAGGCTGAACGACGAGCAGTCAAATAACACGCGCGCACCAAACTATAGTAAATGAATAAATAATGATAATTGTAAACAAATTAAAAATTGATTGTAAAAGAATAAAGAAAGAAAAAAAAACACCCGCGACTATTCCACTTTTACGAGACAGACACGCGTCCAGAAAGTGTCGAGGATAGTATAAGCCGGAGCCGGCCGAATGGATTATAAACACGGAGACAGGTAACAAAACACACTATCCAGCAGAAAACACCCACGCGTCACGAAACACCGAACACGCGTACAGTCGCGCGACCGTATTGCTACGACTCCACCATCCTCATTTGTACATGACCTCTCTTTAAAGGAAAAAAAGGATTACTAAAGATGTAACAATTGACAGTACGTGGAGAAAATCGACGAGGTTAAAAAAAAAAAAAAAAAAAAAAAAAAAAAAAAAAAAAAAAAGTTGTAAAATGAAATTAAAACAGGAAAAAAGGAAAATCGAAAAAAGAGCTACGCCAACTTTTTTTTTTTCGAAAAACAGAAAAAGAGGGGGTAGGGGTTCTAAATCAATAAACGATCAATTACGTGAAAAATCAACTGAAGAAATAAAAATCGAGATAAAAATATCGAACAAGAGAATCACACACACAGGGCGCTTTTTATTTTGCACGAAAAACTATTAACACAAAAAACCGATTGAGTTATCACATTTGCAAAAAACAAAAACAACGTACGCAAAAATTTACGATTAAATAAAACGAAGCAAAAAAACCAGAAAGGTGCGTGTGTAAGTTAATTAATTATCACTCGCGTCACGTCCTATCACGTCACGTCATATCACATGACAGTTATATTCCGGTTCGAGAAAGCACGCCGGTCAAAATCCGATCTGATGAAACAAACCGCGCCGCTGCTTGAAATCACGAAAACGTGCGGAAAGGTGAGCGTCCGGCAAGATGAAGCGCGACACTGCATCCATTCATCAATGGAACTCTTGATCCATTCACCTCCTCCTCCGCGTATTCACCGGTGTGTTGCGGGGCGTATAACCGACGTATTTTCACGGCGCCGCGAACTTCCTTAACCTCCCCCGCTCGTCGAGAAACAAACGCGTCCGTTGACGAAAATATACTTCTTTGTCCTCACTTATATTAATTTACTCTCTCTCGAGGGAATAGAACTCCGAAGATTTAAATTTATAAAAATATCAAAAAAAAGCGAGTGTTTGTAAAAGTACAGAGAGAGAGAGAGTGAGATAGATGTTAACGCGAGTCACAAACGGCGAATGAAATTTTTATCAATGACTGAGTGAGTCAGTCAGTCGGAGAGTGAGCGGAGGTTGCGTTTTGCGTTAAGTTGCGTTACGTTCGCGTTACGGCGGCGGTGCGGTGCGGTGGTGGTTATCCACGTGGCGGCGGCGGGCGATCCGAGAAATCTCATAGAGGAGAGCTTTGGCTTTAGAGAGGTACGATGTATGTACGGCCTATACGGGGCGCGCGGCGTTTTTCAAGGCATTTGCATTCACCGATTCATTCCAACAACCGAACCAACCATCCAGCGGAGAACGAGCGCGCGAGTCCGCGTCCGCGAGAGCAGAGTTGCGTCGGTCGGTCGTTGTCGTCGCGCGCCGCGCCGGATCTACCCACAACTCCACTGCCGCGCTTACACCTGGCGTCTATACCTACGCCTAAAAGGACACCCACATGTTCTCTCTCTCTCTCTCTCTATTTCTCTCTCTCTCTCTCTCTCTCTCTCTCTCTCTCTCTCTCTCTCTCTCTCTCTCTCTCTCTCTCTCTCTCTCTCTGCTTCTCTCCATTCGAAGAGTTTCGCTTGCTTTTCTGCCATCCATCCGCACTTCACCTCACCTCACCTCACCTCTCCGTCGCCCCGCCCCCCTCTACCCACCTATATATACAGCGTCCTTTTCTTCTTATTTAAAAAGTCGGTCCGTTTTCCCTCTCATTCACGACGAAAAACGGGGGCTAAACAGCGTTGCCTTCCTGATGGACTGTCGAAAGGAAAGCGCACCCCCCCCCACCCCCCACGCCTCCCAAATTTTGAAATGGAATATAGTTGCAATAGGTTTTTCGAGTTTGTAGTCCACTTTTCTTTAGCCTACAGACCAATGGCGGGTCGAATGGAACTTGGCAACGTCGTATATAGTGCATTTTAAACCTGTGGACAAGGGACCGAATTGTGTTAGGTCCCGAGCATTGAATTGCGTGTGGTTTCGACCAATCAGAGAGCTTACGCGCGGTCACATCACACATGATCGTGCGTCAGTTACGCTCGGGACCGAACATTATTTGGTCCAAGGTCGAGCGACTGGGGTTGCCTAGTGCACTCCCCCGAATCGAGATTTTACGTGGGTTTAAATGGACGGAATACACAGTCGCTGAAGCCTTCACGCGTAGCCAATCCTACAGTCTCCACGCACGATTTTAGTGCTAAGTCAACGGTTCAACATAGTCGATATCATTGCAGGAATTTCGTTGTTTTCATTACTGTCGTTTACACCTTTAAATGTATTCAATATCCATTGGAATATCGTTGTTTTCATTAATGTCGTTTGCGTACTTTCAAACACAGTAAACTTTATTGGAACATCGTTGTTTTCATCAATGTCGTGTTAACATTATTATAGACACAGTCAATATCATTATAATATCGTTGTTATCATTAATGTCATTTTCACCTTGAAACACAGTCAATATCATTGAAATGTAGTTGTTTTCATTAATGTCATTTGTACCTTCAAACACAGTCAATTTTATTGCAATATCATTGTTTTCATCAATAAACACACCTTTAAACACAGTCGACATCATTGGAATATCGTTGTTTTCATTAATGTTGTTTACACCTATAAACACAGTCGACATCATTGGCATATCGTTATTATCATTAATGTCGTTTGGACCTTTAAACACAGTCGAAATCATTAGAATATAATTGTTTTCATTAATGTCTTTTACACCTGATGTAAACACAATCAACTTTATTGGAGAATCGTTGTTTTCATTAATGTCGTATACACCTTTTAACACAGTCAATATCATTGGAACATCGTTGTTTTCATTAATGTCGTTTGTGCCTTCAAACACAGTTGTTATCATTGGAATTTTCATTAATTCAAGAACATTCAAGTTTTCATTAATGTCGTTTACACAATCAATTTTATTGGAGAATCGTTGTTTTCATTTATGTCGTTTGTACCTTCAAACACAGTCAATTTTATTGGAATATCGTTGTTTTCATTAAGGTCGTTTGTAGTTAAACACAGTCAATATCAATGGCACATTGTTCTTATCATTAATGTCGTTTGTATACCTATTAGTTCAGCTAATATCATTGGAATATTGTAGTTTTCATTAATGTCGTTTGTACCTTTAAACACAGTTGATATCCTTGGAATATCGTTGGTTCGATTAATGTCGTGTACACCTCTAAACACCTGGGGCGTGCCGGGGGGGGGGGTTGGATACCCTTGCTCCGGGCGGCAAAATCAGGGTGTTACTTTTAAAAAAATAAAAAACAAAAAAAAAACAAAACAAAACAAAAAAGAGGGCTATCAAATTTCGAAATGAATCACAAAGGGCGGCAAAATCAGTGTGGAACAAGCAAAAAAAATGAGAAATATTATGTCATCTTTGTAATTTTGAGGGGCGCCGATTCGTGGCGGGCAGTAAGATTGCATTCTTGCCCCTCCTCGCTGGAAACAACGGCCATATTCTGGTCACAGAGACCCCTGAGTGACCCCTTTATCGATTCGATTGCCCTCAAGGGTTTTCATATCTTTTGTAACTAGGACCGTTTCAATCCTCTGGTAAATCTCATGACTCTTTAACATGGGCAAAAAGTTGATGTCACAGAAACCCCCCGTGTGACCCCTCTATCGATTCACCTTGACAAATGGATTCGATCGCCCTCAAGGATTTTCATAACTTTTGCAACTCGGGCCGTTTCACTCCTGAAATCTCATGACTCTCTAATATGGGCTAGAAGGTGATGTCACAGACATGGGAGTGCCGTGTGTAAGGGGGGCGGGTGGGGAGCATGTGGATAACTTGCCCCTGGCGGCACTCTCCGAGGGTGGCATCAAAAGCAGGTTGAAAAACCAAAAAAAAAAGAAAATTATTAAATTTCGAAATGAATCAGCAGAGGGCGGCAAAATCAGTATGTAACAAGCAAAAAAAAAAAAAAGAAAGAAAAAGTAATCAAATTTATAATTTTGAAGGGCGTCAATTTGTGGAGGGCGGCAAGATTGCATTCTTGCCCCCCCCCCCCCCCTTCCCGTTGGAAACCACGGCACGCCTTTGCTAAACACAGTCAATATCATTCGTAAGTCGTATACACCTTTAGACACAGTCAATATCAATGGCATGTTTTCATCAATGTCTTTTCCACCTTTAAATACGCCCAATTTCACCGCGGAATATCGTTGTTGCCATTATAATCGTATACACCTTTAAACACAGTTGATATATCATTGGTATATGTCGTCGTTTTCATTAATGTCGTTTGAACCTTTAAACACAGTCAATAACATTGGAATCTTTTGTTATAATTAATTAATGTCGTTTGTAACTTTAAACACACTCAATATCATTGGGATATCAATGTTATCATCAAATGTCGTTTACATCTTTAAACACAGTCAATAACATTGGAATCTTTTGTTATAATTAATTGATGTCGTTTGTAACTTTAAACACACTCAATATCATTGGGATATCAATGTTATCATCAAATGTCGTTTACACCTTTAAACACAGTCAATAACATTGGAATCTTTTGTTATAATTAATTAATGTCGTTTGTAACTTTAAACACACTCAATATCATTGGGATATCAATGTTATCATCAAATGTCGTTTACACCTTTAAACACAGTCAATAACATTGGAATCTTTTGTTATAATTAATTGATGTCGTTTGTAACTTTAAACACACTCAATATCATTGGGATATCAATGTTATCATCAAATGTCGTTTACACCTTTAAACACAGTCAATAACATTGGAATCTTTTGTTATAATTAATTAATGTCGTTTGTAACTTTAAACACACTCAATATCATTGGGATATCAATGTTATCATCAAATGTCGTTTACACCTTTAAACACAGTCAATGGAATCTTTTGTTATAATTAATTAATGTCGTTTGTAACTTTAAACACACTCAATATCATTGGGATATCAATGTTATCATCAAATGTCGTTTACACCTTTAAACACAGTCAATAACATTGGAATCTTTTGTTATAATTAATTGATGTCGTTTGTAACTTTAAACACACTCAATATCATTGGGATATCAATGTTATCATCAAATGTCGTTTACACCTTTAAACACAGTCAATAACATTGGAATCTTTTGTTATAATTAATTAATGTCGTTTGTAACTTTAAACACACTCAATATCATTGGGATATCAATGTTATCATGAAATGTCGTTTACACCTTTAAACACAGTCAATAACATTGGAATCTTTTGTTATAATTAATTGATGTCGTTTGTAACTTTAAACACACTCAATATCATTGGGATATCAATGTTATCATCAAATGTCGTTTACACCTTTAAACACAGTCAATAACATTGGAATCTTTTGTTATAATTAATTAATGTCGTTTGTAACTTTAAACACACTCAATATCATTGGGATATCAATGTTATCATTAATGTCGTTTGCACCTTTATCGCAGTCAATATCATTGGAATATCGTTAAGACAAGTATCGGCCAACTAGCTCCCGAGAATAGTAAATACCATTTTTTTTGTAAATCTGGCAACGTTTTGATAAGCTTCCATGCGCGAGAAGAGCGCACGCACAGCACACGCCGAAGCTCTCGGCCACCTCTTTTTCCACCCTTCCATTCACGAATCTCACCCCCTTGCCCGTCGCTTCTATTGGCCATGCGCCACACAACGCCTTTACGCCTCTACCCAAAGCGTCAAGTTCAAAGGGCGGGAGAGCGGACATTCAGCTTTTGCCAAAAGTTCATGAGCAAACGGAGGACAAAGATCTTTTAGCGGAAACTTTCTTGAGATTCAGCGATGCGACGGACCCGAACCTTATCGAGAGCCAACCTCGACTGTATTTAGATGTAACCCATGTTGCCACTTTTTGTGATCCTTGTGTAGAGCTGTCATTTCGCGTACAATTGACGGTTTTTTTTTTCAATTCACCGATGTGATTCCACCGGTTGAGAAAAGATTACACATTTCAATTCAGTGCATGACCGTAACGCACGAAAATACTTGCATCTGTAATCTTTTCTCAGCCGTTGGAGTCGCTTCGACTTTAAAAAAACTTGCGGATTTTTTAATACGAGGGGCGTTCACCTTATAAGTTTCCCTATTTTTTATCTCTGGCCCTGTTGGTGCTAGAAACATTTTATTTATACGGTTAAATTTATCTAATCCTCAGCTTTCCAATGGTAATTTTGTTTTTGAAATTTGTGTACTTTTTGCAGGTGAAAAAGCTATATTTCTACACCCGTGTCGAAAAATTCCCCGCCAACTTTTTCAGCCAAAAGTATTCGCCTGTTTTGAACAACAGCATTCGACCGATCAGCGGATTAATTTGAACAATCAAGGAATTTTGTTAGCAAAGTTTATGGAACGAGGCACAACCTCAATGGTGAAAAATATCGCGAAACACTCAAAAACTTGAGGAGGGTAATCCAGAGCAAGCGTCGAGAAAAACTCTCGGGAGGAATCAAGCTCCTCCACGATAATGCTCGCCCGCACACTGCCGCCAAAAGTGTTGCCTTGATTGAAAATTTTGGCTGCGATATTTAGTCACATGCACTCTATAGTCTGGACCTTGCTTCCTCAGACTATCACCTTTTTCCGGAGCTCAAAAAGAATCTTGAAGGCGTCAAGTTCCAGTCAGATAACCACCTGAAGGAGATTGTGATGACTTTTTTCAAGTCCTTCGACCGAGAATTTTTTCGCCCAAGGTATTAAAAAGCTAGTTCAACGCTGCGGAAAATGTATGAATCTGGAAGGAGATTATGTGGAAAAGTCGTAAAAATGGAATAATTCAAAAATAAAAGGTATGTTTTATTAATTTTTGCGTTCTTCATTCCAAGTGTCAAAGTTAGTTTTTACTTCCCAATTCACCAGTTGGCGGGGATTTTTTCGACACGGGTGTAGAAATATAGCGTTTTCTCCTGCAAAAATTGCTTGAATTTCAAAAACAAAATTACCGTTGGAAATCTGAGGATTTGACAGATTTAATTGTATAAATAAAATGTTTCTAGCACCAACAGGGCTAGAGATAAAAAATAGGGAAACTTATAAATTGAACGCACCTCGTATGTTGACGGTGTTTTCATCGATTGAGGAATTAGATTACAGATCAGAAAGTTTTCGTGCAGTACAGTCATACACTGAGCTGAACTCTGTAATCTTTTCTCAACCGATAGAATCATCGGTGAATTGCAAAATATCATTCATTATACGCAAAACGGCAGCTCAGCCCCTATGTGCCGAAGGTATTTTACACCTTCTGATAACTAGACATCTTTGTTCTCAGCTCATCTAGTACTTTTATTTTCTTTATATGAAACACATTTCAGACCCATGCAACTGCCCCACTGTAAAATATGTGATTATGACACTGATGGAATACATTGAGAGACAGTTAAATTTATTAGAAATGGAATGGATTTAATGTGGAAGAAATTAAAACTCAAGGATGTGAGTGTGTAAATTTTGTTCTTTTTATTTAAATTATGGATGATTTTCAATCAACTTTTGGATACTTTTCATTTTAATTTACTAATTTAAATTACATTTTTGATCACTTAATGCTGATACTTTTCAATCGAATATTCGATCAGTTTTATTTAAATTATCGCTACTTTCCAATCAAATATTGGATACTTTTCACTCATATTGTGGGTAATTTTCAATCAAATTTTGGATACTTTTCATTCAAATTATGGGTATGAAATAATCAAATACTGGATACATTTATATAAATCATGAATACTTTTTTATATGATATATTAAAAGTAAACCCTATTTATTGAATAGCTTTAGACGCAAGTACTACTGATTATAACCACAACAATAACGAACAATGATACTAAAATCAAAAATACCAGAGACACTCCTCTCTAAAACAATGATGACACGAGATTTTATTTCATCAAGGCATCAAACCGATTTCAGGGTCTTCAATCGATAGTACTGATTGAAAGTCTAGACTCCTCAACAAAAATAAAAAATAAATTGACACTAAAGAAAACAGTAACCAAAAGGGGGGGGGGGGGGGGCTGGGGCTGGGGGTAGATGATGTCATAACGAATAACGGCTCATAAGTTTAGAAAATGATTAAAACTTGTTTCTCGCCGAACGGAAGCACGAAAAAGGGGAAGCAGGTCTAGGTACATAATACTAAAATATATTCGGAATGTCCTCCAGAGCCCCACGTTTTTATGGCGATTATATTGCTCCGTGTTTATTCATTCTAACACTTTCGTAAACATTACCTATCCAGTACCCACCCCCGCCCGGCGAAGCTTTCTACGAGCGAATGCCCTTCGTGCCGATAGGTAAGTGTGTTTACAACCCACGTGGCGATAGAGGACTTTCGCCTTTGGCACGGGATCGATTATCTTCGTTTTTCCCGCCTTTTTTCCCTCCCGCTACTTTCAGCGGAAAACGGATTTAATCATAACTCAATTGATTTTTTTTTTTTTTTTTTTTTTTGAGAAGTGAATGAAAATAGGGATGATGGCAAAAGGATATACCTACTTTTTTCGCAGCTACCCGTCATCAGAGCTCGCGACTTAATGTGACGCATAAATGTGTGTGTGCTCTTTTCTTAGTTCTTAAGATATTTTTACTCTGGCTCCTCAAGTTATTTTTATTCATTCATAAATGGGATTTTCAGGATTATACGTAATTGAAGTAGTGTAGTGCGTCATTAGTTTTCTAGGTCTGTCAAGAGCTTTTGCATCAACTGAGATATTGCGCTATGCTTTGACGTCAAGCAAGGTGGCCGTACTTAAATTAAAGTATATGTTTAAAATTTTCTCTCAAATTCAATGAGGCTGTTTGCACACTTTTGCTATAAGCGCTTTAGTAGTCGATTCTGGTGTGAAAACCTCCAAAAATAACGATGGTAGCACTAAAAACTTCCAAAATCCAGTCCTAAACCCAATAAACGCTTTTATTTGAGCGAGCGTAATGGTGGCTTAGGGCACCTGAGGGCACCCAATAATGGGAGATTCCCATCTAACAATACTGTAACTCTCCATCAAGAAGTGACCAATAAGAGTCGATTTTCATTTGACGCCGGTGTCACAAGGTGCCACAGTACCATTCAATGGATGTGGATCACTACTCTGATGACTAATTACTCTGTGAATCATCTTTGTCAGCATAGAGGGAGTATGACGAAATTAAGATAGGAATCTTCCATCATTATTACTGCCCTGAGCCACCATTATGCTCGCGCAAAGAAAAGCGTTTATTGAGTCTAGGAGTGAATTTCGTAAATTTTTAGTGCTGCCCTCGTTAATTTTCGAGGGTTTTACACCAAAATTCAAAATTGACTATTAAATAGAGCTTATAGCAAAAGTGTGCAACAGCCCTATTAGAATAAGAATATAGTAGGACCGCCTGCATCTCCACCATCTAAAAGCTAAAAACTAAAAACAATATTTTCCCAATAGGGTTGTTGCACACTTTTGCTGTAAGCGATTTGAGGGATGATTCAGATGTAAAAGCCTACCAACAAAAATAACAATGGTAGCATTCTAGGTAGCACTAAAAACTCACAAAATCTACATCTGCACTCATAAAATATGCGTGTAAATACACGAGCGTAATTTCGGCGTTGCCATTAATAATGAGATTCCTATTCTATCCCATTTTCGTCACTCTCTCTATGCTGACAAGGAAGATTCACATATATAGTAATTAGATACCAGGGATAGAGTGTCCTAAAAAATTCGAAAGTGCTTGGAAGTTAGCTCCGGTGAGTTTTTCCCATTCTTTATGTCGATACAAAGTGACTGAGTCCATTCCGGGGTCTATTGGTGAAAAGCAACCCTTGCCTCAACCCCTTTAAAGTTTCAGTGATTTGCCCATTTAAAACACATTTGGGTTTCCGAGGACAAACGGCACTAATTCTTCAAACGGCCGAAGAGGTTTTATTAAAGTATGCTACATTTTGACCATTAAAATTGAAAGTCGACTCAAAATTAGGTTGACATAGACTAATTTTCACATTATTTTTCAAAGTTTTTCCATGATTAAAAAGGAGGTCAAATCGGTGTTTTGCTCATGTTTGACCCCCTATCCTGATTAAAGAGACTCAAAAATTTGTGAAAAGATATCTCACCCGACCCAATTTTGCGTCTACTTTCAATTTTAATGGTCAAAATGTAGCATACTTAAACAGGGAAACCTCTTTGGCCGTTTGAAGAATTTGTGCCGTTTGTCCTCGGGAACCCAAATGTGTTTTAAATGGGCAAATCACTGAAACTTTAAAGGGGTTGAGGCAAGGGTTGCTCTTCACCAATAGACCCCGGAATGAACTCAGTCACTTTGTATCAACATAAAGAATGGGAAAAACTCACCGGAGCAAACTTCCAAGCACTTCCGATTTTTTTGGGACACCCTAACCAGGGACCAAAAAATATATGGTCCCGGCAATGAGCGCAAGTTGACTTGCGTGCATCTTGCGTGCAGTTTCGACCAATCAGAGAGCTTACGCTCGGTCACATGACCGTATGTAAGTTACTCTCGGGACCAAACATTATTTAATCCCAGAATAATAAGTGATCCACGTCCGATTAATGGTACCGTGACATTTGGTGTCACCGGTGTCAAAGGAGAGTCGTCTCTTTTATTGGTCACTCCTTGATGAAGTTGCAGTATTATTAGATGGGAGTGCCCAACGGTGTCTTTACGCTTATGCATTTAAAAGAATTCCATGTTAGTGGCACCATTTTTGCAGGTTTTTACCTCTGAATCAAATTTTAAATTGCTTAGTAAAGTGTGAAATGGTTATTTTTTTTTCTTTTTTTTTAGATTTGAATTTTTTTCGAAACATAGCCATAAACATCCAGAAATACACTGCCCCGCAAAAAAACCGGCTCACCTGGCGCGCTGGATCATTCCGCTCGAAAATGCAAAAAAATTACAAAATTTAAAATCGTCATAACTTTTGAACTAAGAGAGCTAAAAATATTTCAAGGCCAGGTTCGGATTCCTCATACTCTCTAGTTTTTTATGCATAAGCTTAAATTTTATTTTGGTAGCTTTTCCGCCCGTATGAAGAGTTTTTCCAAACCCTCGCGAAAACTGTTTTTTTGGAGCACATCTGTAAAAAGTTACTCAAACTTCTCACATCTCTTTGGGATAAAGTAGCATAGATAGACAAAATCTGAGACATGCATCAGATTCCTCAGAGTCAGGGCTATCGACCTGGTTACCTCAGTTTTGTCTACAAAATTTTTTTAGGGTCGGAAAATGCACTTTTCCGAGACAATGTAAAAACCGCTTCTGAACACCCAGTTTACACATGCGAAAAGATGTTAAAAGTTCAAACCGTCATAACTTTTGAACCAAGAAAGCTAAGAATATTTCAAGGCCAGGGTCGGATTTCTCATACTCTCTAGTTTTTATGCATAAGCATAAACTTTTTTTCCGTAATTTTTACGCCCGTGTGAAGAGTTTTTCCAAACCCTCGTGAAAACTGTTTTTTTGGAGCAAATCTCTAAAAAGTACTCAAACTTGCCACATCTCTTCGGGCAAAAGGAGCATAGATAGACAAAATCTGAGACATGCATCAGATTCCTCAGAGTCAGGGCTATCGACATGGTTACCTCAATTTTGTCTATGAAATTATTTTAAGGTCGGAAAATGCACTTATCCGAGACAATGTAAAAACCGCTGCTAAAAACACAGTTTACACATCCCGCTCAAACATGCGAAAAGATGTTAAAAGTTCAAACCGTCATAACTTTTGAACCAAGAAAGCTAAGAATATTTCAAGGCCAGGGTCGGATTTCTCATACTCTCTAGTTTTTTATGCATAAGCTTAAACTTTTCTTCCGTAATTTTTACGCCCGTGTGAAGAGTTTTTCCAAACCCTCGTGAAAACTGTTTTTTTGGAGCAAATCTCTAAAAAGTACTCAAACGTGCCACATCTCTTCGGGCAAAAAGAGCATAGATAGACAAAATCTGAGACATGCATCAGATTCCTCAGAGTCAGGGCTATCGACATGGTTACCTCAATTTTGTCTATCAAATTATTTTAAGGTCGGAAAATGCACTTTTCCGAGACAATGTAAAAACCGCTGCTAAAAACACAGTTTACACATCCGGCTCAAACATGCGAAAATATGTTAAAAGTTCAAACCGTCATAACTTTTGAACCAAGAAAGCTAAGAATATTTCAAGGCCAGGGTCGGATTTCTCATACTCTCTAGTTTTTTATGCATAAGCTTAAACTTTTCTTCCGTAATTTTTCCTCAGAGTCAGGGCTATCGACATGGTTACCTCAATTTTGTCTATAAAATTATTTTAAGGTCGGAAAACGCTCTTTTCCGAGACCATGTAAAAACCGCTTCTGAACACACAGTTTACACATCCCGCTACATGGCCCGTTTACATGGTCTCGGAAAAGAGCGTTTTCCGACCTTAAAATAATTTTATAGACAAAATTGAGGTAACCATATCGATAGCCCTGACTATGAGAAATCTGATGCAAGTCTCAGATTTTGTCTATCTATGCTCTTTTTGCCCGAAGAGATGTGGCACGTTTGAGTACTTTTTAGAGATTTGCTCCAAAAAAACAGTTTTCACGAGGGTTTGGAAAAACTCTTCACACGGGCGTAAAAATTACGGAAGAAAAGTTTAAGCTTATGCATAAAAAACTAGAGAGTATGAGAAATCCGACCCTGGCCTTGAAATATTCTTAGCTTTCTTGGTTCAAAAGTTATGACGGTTTGAACTTTTAACATCTTTTCGCATGTTTGAGCGGGATGTGTAAACTGTGTTTTTAGCAGCGGTTTTTACATTGTCTCGGATAAGTGCATTTTCCGACCTTAAAATAATTTCATAGACAAAATTGAGGTAACCATGTCGATAGCCCTGACTCTGAGGAATCTGATGCATGTCTCAGATTTTGTCTATCTATGCTCCTTTTGCCCGAAGAGATGTGGCAAGTTTGAGTACTTTTTAGAGATTTGCTCCAAAAAAACAGTTTTCACGAGGGTTTGGAAAAACTCTTCACACGGGCGTAAAAATTACGGAAAAAAAGTTTATGCTTATGCATAAAAAACTAGAGAGTATGAGAAATCCGACCCTGGCCTTGAAATATTCTTAGCTTTCTTGGTTCAAAAGTTATGACGGTTTGAACTTTTAACATCTTTTCGCATGTGTAAACTGGGTGTTCAGAAGCGGTTTTTACATTGTCTCGGAAAAGTGCATTTTCCGACCCTAAAAAAATTTTGTAGACAAAATTGAGGTAACCAGGTCGATAGCCCTGACTCTGAGGAATCTGATGCATGTCTCAGATTTTGTCTATCTATGCTACTTTATCCCAAAGAGATGTGAGAAGTTTGAGTAACTTTTTACAGATGTGCTCCAAAAAAACAGTTTTCGCGAGGGTTTGGAAAAACTCTTCATACGGGCGGAAAAGCTACCAAAATAAAATTTAAGCTTATGCATAAAAAACTAGAGAGTATGAGGAATCCGAACCTGGCCTTGAAATATTTTTAGCTCTCTTAGTTCAAAAGTTATGACGATTTTAAATTTTGTAATTTTTTTGCATTTTCGAGCGGAATGATCCAGCGCGCCAGGTGAGCCGGTTTTTTTGCGGGGGAGTGTAGGTAACATAATATGATAAAAAGTGGTCTTCATGTATGCAGCACGATGCATACTTGATATTTAAAATTTACTGAAGCTACTTTGAAAAAGTAAACAAAAAACAAAAAATATCAACACTGAAAACCAATTTCGGGTCTTTTTTGACCTCCCTTCGGTACTAGACGTTGATCAAATATACATTGGACTCCTGAAGGTTAAACAACAATTTTTGTTATTGTTGCAAACTTTTGCTACGGCGCGGCGCACGGTGGATCGTGTCAATGGGGTGCAGCGGACATAGGTACACTGCCCGTTTAAAACATTATAGAAAGACATCCGGCGCATGTAACCTGACTGAAATTTGACGAAGATTTCATTTCTTTATTCATATTTAAGCTAAGAATTGAATAAATTAATTTTAGAGCCCGATAACCTCTTATTGTAAATTGTGAAATCTTGCATAATTAATTACTAAATTACCATTAGTGACTATTTTAATATAGCGCTGATTAAATTCGTTATTTTGCAGTAAATTGCCGTCCTCCCACCCAAAAAAACATCCATGCCCCTCCCCTTCCCCTTAACTACTTATTCTTTTCACAATATCCCTTTGAAGGTACCTGAACTATTGATGACAGTCAGAAAAGGAAAACAAATTATGAACTTATAATTTTTCATAGTAGATACAAAAGGAAGAGCAAATATAACTTCAACAAAACTTTTGCGAGAAAATATTATTAGATACTAACAGAGAAGAGGCAAAGAGAGCTTTGGAGGAAAGTTTTGATTTTTTTGTTTGTTTTCTCGCGTAATTTAGGTCTAATTGTAAGATGTGAAATTAATCTGGCATCATCAGAAAATGGCAACGCTGTAAGTCGATGTGAAACTACATTAGTTGGTGCAGCTGAAGACAAAGTAGTTTAACTTTATAGTTTTTAGTTGCCAGATTTCAACTTGAATCTCAAAATATTACAAACTCGTGAGTGGGAGATTTAATTACGCACTCTGAAATTTGGCAATATTGCATAAGTTGACCTCCCTCCCCCTCCATCGAAATAATTATATTTTTCGAAAAAATATGACTTGAAAAATATAATCCAGCCTTTGGAAAAAGTGTTCGTTGATTTTTATCAGCTCTACCTGTAAATGGAGGAAGAACTTGAAGCATATGGCTGGATTTTGAGATTTTTGCGCGCGCGAAATTACGAGTTCCATTGTTACATTTCTAAGCCCCACGAGCGGCCGGGCAAAATCGGGCATTATTTGGCGGCTGATCTAGGATCCCTGGGATATAAGGAACATTTTGATGGGTCTGTGAATTGGAAATTCTCCCGAAATCATGTTCAAAACTCCAAAAATATCCGTGAAAACAGACATTTTAGGCCATTTTTGAAAACAACATTTCATAATCAAAATTTGAGAAAAAAAATTCCATAGTGACATTTTTTGTAAGCTTATACATTCCTTAAACATTGGAAAAGAGCAATAATTTGAAATTGATGCGAGGATTAGATGTGGAGCTCCGGTAAATATACGAAATTCACTCTGAAATTTCACACACAAAAAATAAAGGGACAATCTTTTGAATTAAAGTATTCCCTGAGCCTTCAAAATCATTTCCTTGACCATTCCATGGCAGTTTGCTGATGTAGATACCCTAAATGAAAGAAAAATGCCCCAAAATATGCCATTGCAACTTTCTGAATTTTGACCCTATGTCCGCTGCTTACCATGGGGACGATCCACAGTGCGGCGGCGCGCCGCGGCGCGGG